>CM069917.1:44348568-45548568 GCA_036172215.1 Camellia granthamiana | reverse complement strand
AGGCCGTTCTACCTATTGAAATTGAGGTTCCGTCATTGAGAGTGCTGGCTGAGTGTCAATAGCCGAAGCAGATTGGCAGCAGAACAGATTTGAAGAACTCATGCTCTTTGACGAAAGAAGACTGAAAGCACTGTACCACGTTCAGGGTTATCAATGACGCATTGCCAGGGCTTTTAACAAGAAGGTTAAGTCCCGAAATTTGAAAGAAGGAGATTTGGTGCTCAAAGACAACCGAGCTCCCATCCATGACCCTAAGGGCAAGTTCAGACCCAATTGGACCGGTCCCTACATCATCAAGTCTATCTGGTCAGGTGGAGCTATCGTTTTGATGGACCTAGATGGCCTAGAGTTCTCACAGCCTATCAACATGGACGAGTTGAAGAAATATTACCCCTGAGAGGCTCGCTAGGCCGAAAACCTGAAAGGGCGTCCTAGGCAAAAGTTAGAGCATGAAAAATTTGAAATTACAAAAACTGAGCTCGCAAGGTTAAAAACCCGCAAATGGTGGCCTTGGAAAAAGTTAGATCGCAAAAGGTGAGGGTTAATACACGAGTGAACTTCAGCCGAACTACGTAAGGCTTGATTCCCATCTTTGGGATGCGTAGGCAACTTCATCCTAAAGTCCAGCCATAAACTTTTCCCCGATCAACTTTGTCCATTTGATTATCTCGGTCATCTTTGTCTATTCAGCATTCAAGAGCTTCAGTTATGATCTCTGGTGCAGTGTTATTCAGACTAGGGGCAACTTTCCAGTTGTTGGGATCCGGGGTTGTGCATCTCAATGACAGATCTCAGGCGTGTCCAGTTCTGATCCATATCGAAAATGGTTTTGAAAAGTTTTAATAAAAGTTGATTTTGCTCAAATTAAGCTTTTTATGACTTAGGCCATTTTTGGACCAAACAGAAAATTTTCAGTACCCACAACCTTCAATTTCATTGATTTCAATACAGAGTTCTCCTACTCTTGAATACAAACTGAAGTTGCTTTTGGTTACATTCATAAAGAAAAACTTGAAAGTACTGATTAAAGCAATAAATTCAGGGCATAGATAAGTCAGGTGTTCCTGTGCCCCCTCCCAGAGCTGGTCGAAGCTTCTGATGCCAAACTGGGTCCATTCTGTGCTTCTTCATTGAGCCAATCTACGCACTCGTCAGACAAAGTGCAACTGAAAGTGGGAGCGGGGGCCAGGAGCTCTCTAGTCCTCCATGTTGTGGCATACCGAGCAAGCTGCGCGCCTTGGACCGGAAATGCAGCTGGGTATTCTATCCCCTCTGCCGGGCAACCCTGATCATGGCCAAACTGGCGCTGGAACAGGAAAGGAAAGTAGAACACGTAGTGTGTCACCCCAATCAACTGAATCCAAGGTTGCCGGGACATACTATAGCTCATTGCCGGTAGATTGAGCCAAGGACAGCGCCAAGCAATGCGGTCTGCGGACAAATTGCACATCCAGCCAAACCACCATCCCTCATCAAGGGCATCGACTAGGCGACGTCGGAAGAAGTAGCCGCGAGCTGAGTATGCTGGGCAAGAGTCCACAACCTGCAACTTATCTATCAACCACACCTGGGGAGGGATGAAAAATGAGAGATTAAAGAATAGATAGATGTATGATGAGAGAAAAGTGAGAAAAGGGCTTTGTGAGAAAAATCGAGCTTGAGGGCCGAGTGATGTGAGCAATATATATGTGAGATAGGGTGGGAAACATTACCTGCAGCAGTAGTGGACTCCCTGCAAATCTGGTCGTCTCTCGGCGATGAAAAGCATCTAAGCCCATCAATGTCTCGGCCAATGACATGGCAATGCAGCTTTTCCCTCCCTTAAGCCTTGGGCAACCTCGATCAACCGGACACTAGATCCTCTGGAGCCTAAGGCAAGCAAGAAATGAGATAGCATGCACAAACAAAGGGCATGTCACCGAAAGCCTTGCTGATGATGGTCACCGTGGTCACCAGCATCAGAAAACCGACAAATCAAACTCGGAATATCCAGCATTCCGTCACAAATCAAAGATCGAGCGTCGGGCATAGTAAGCCCACATATTCAAACTAAGGCTTGGGCGTGGCCGAAGCGGAGCTGGGGCAAGATTTCTTCGTTGCGCTTGGATTCCATCAAAGCTTGAAAGTCTTCAAAGGTAGGACACATCTCTTACCTGCCAAAACTAAAGACATGTGTTACCGAATTCCAAAACCTTACTGTGGCATGGAGGAATGGAAGGTGCAGCGGAGTGCGCCTCAACGTGAATAGTGCATTTATGCCGAAGCCCCGGAAGTTCAACTTTTCTGAGCCGTCTAAAGTAGCGATCCAAGTTGTGAGATTTTGGATGAGAAACGCCTCCATTTTGATGCAAAACTGAGATGGAATGAAAGAACCACAAAGCTGGAACTTTTATAGAGGATAAGGCACTGTTTGGAGGACATGTGTCAAAAATCTGGAGGTCGCCAGGCCAAGTGGTCGGCCGACCACTTTTTCTGGTCGGCCAGCCAATTTTTCTAGTCGGCCGACCACCCCATTGGTCTCCAAGGTAGAAAGGTGGTCGGCCAGCCTTCTCTGGTGGTCGGCCATGGAGGAAAGTTGGTCTTTGGTCTTTTCCTAGTCTCTAGAAGGGAGCTCCTAGCATTTCCATGTGTTGGGAGTATTGAAGGTCCGAGTCTACCTCTGTTTCGGGTGCGTTCCGTCGCCCAGTTTGTCCGAAGTGCATTTGCTTATTGAGTTGTTGTTCTTTATTTATCGAGTTGCTGTTTAAGTTTTGCTTATCGAGTTGTTAAGTTTGCTTATCAAGTCGTTGAGTTTTGTACATCGAGTTGTTACTCTCTGTTTATCAACATTGTCGTGTTTTGCTTATTGAGTTGTAAACTTGCTAAGGTTTTGTTGTTTTTTAGCGAGTTAAGTTGTTTAGTTTGTTACGTCGGTTCATTACCTGAATTGGTGATATACAATGCTCAATTTTCATTCAATCTCATTTTTGTGCAAAATGATGGAATACGATGCGATGCTAAGAATACAAAATACAACACTTTTTGAACAAAAAGTTGTTTCATTCCATCATAACTTCTTTTGTTACAACATTTTACAGCAAAGGTACAAGTTTTAAAGAAAATAAAACTGCCTAAAAGTTGATGTGCTACAACTACTAGTAATAAAAGAAAACAAAGTAGGAACATCTGCATCAGTGCTATCAAGTGCAAGAATAGGAGGCCCTCTTCGTCCTCTTCGGCTGAGAAGTCCCTGCACCACCTCCACCAGCACTACTATCTGAATCAGAGCTGCTGTCCTCGGAACCCTCCCCAGCATCACCTCCACTCTCAGAACCGAAACCAGAATCCTCCTCTCTGCCTGTGGATGTCTCCGACTAAGGATGCGTAGACTCCTCCTCCTCGCTAGACTCCTCATCATCTCTGATAGGCGCTCTACGCCTGCCTCGGCTGCGAGTTGAATCCCCTCTCCCAGCTCCTCGAGAAGGCCTGGATGGCCCAGCCTGTAGCGGTGGCATCTGAAAAAATAGGGCAATTTGAATACATTAGCCGACATATATACCAGATACAAAGACAAGAAAGCTATATGGAATGGGTGTATGCAGATATGAATGTGGTGTGTGTCAGATGTGCTCTACACATGCAGTCAACCAATGCAGTGAAATGGTCAAATTTAGCATGTCATCAGAAGTATGATAAATGCAAGGAAATTGAAAAGTACCAAAACACCGGCGATGAACAGCTGCGTCTTCCTCCGCAGAACCATGCCCTCGAGTGAGGCCACCACTCCAAGTAACCCGTCACAATACTCGATGGGAGGCTGCAGATGCAAGTGCAAGTTATCAGTGAATGAATGAATGTCCGAATATCTGAGTGATAAATCAAAACTGTAAAGCATACCGGTGGTGAGTTAGGGTCTCTAATGTATCAGTGATCAGGCAATGGGGGCTTCAATGGAATCGGGTAGGATGTCCCATACCGCCAACCTGCCAGCTCGGTCGGAAGATCTGGCCACCCAGCGTGCTGATAAGTCGGAGGAATCGGGGGAATCAGTCCAGCCCCACCTCTCGATGTGCCGGCCCTGCTAGTCGAAGGAGCATCTGCAGCCCGGGCTTGAGCTGACGATGATGCACCAGCAGCCCTCCTCGCAGGAGTACGGATACCTGTCAATGGGGGCATCAGGTACGTATGGCGGTAAGTCGCGTACTCCCCCTCCTCTGTGTGCAGAATCGCATCAGTACCCAACATAGTGACGTCGACCTCCTCAGGAGTGAGTCCCTCAGTGGACTGCATGTCCTCTGGAGGTGCTAAGGGGATCCTTTGATCAGGGACGTCCATCGTCTGACGCATGAAGCGATCCCCCAGAAACCAGGCCCTGCCAACCGGCCCCTCAAATAAAGTTCTGTATAGAGAAAAGGCCCACCCCCCAGGGAATCGGAAACGGATATCTCCTCCCAAGGGCGCCCAGGGCTGCCAAGTGATCTGCGGATAAACAGTGCATGAGTTGATTAGATATCGTAAATATTCAAGATGAATCAAAGCTAAAAACATGAAGAACTGAGAGTTCTGAATTACCTCGGTCGCCCGCACCGTATCAAAGAACTGTCGCAGGTAGGGCAGAGTCTCCCGAGCCCTCGGCCGATACCGGCCCTCAAGTACGTGAGAGTAAGGAATCACAAGAGGCACCTCCACCTCGAGCTTCGGGGCTAGCGTCGGAAAGTATGCATAAACCCATAGCTGTGGAAAATAGGGCAATAGCCATCAGAATACAGAATGTACAGAGAATACAGAATACTGAATGCATAATATGAATTCAGAATTAAGAATACAGAATGCTGAGTGCAGAATGTAGAATACCGAATGTAAGATGTGCCGTGTGCAGTGTACAACTAATGAAAAATAAGAATGTAAATCAAGAGGGCAGAAAATGCCTCATAGCCTCTCTAGTAGCCATCAACCATGTTCCCCCATCCGTGGGAGGTCACACGCATGTAACAGTAGAGGGTAGCAAGGCCGGCGCCACCCCAGTCATACTGGCTAACCTGCGATAGGTCCACTAAAGCACTGAGTAGATACAGTCCAACTGTGTTTCCCTTGTCGGAGAACAAAGTGGTCCCAAGGAGGAACATCAAAAACCCTCGAGCGTACTGCTCTATCTCCTCGAGAGTCCCGGGCATAGTCCCCCTATATTGCACGGGAAACCAGGTGTACCTGACTCCACCCGAAGATCTGTTAATCAGCGGGCGGGCTCCCAGCAGATGAATCCAAGCCGCCTCCCACTCGCCCATGTCTGCGTCGTAGGGGACCGATCGGCCGGCCACATCAAGGCCAGTCAGCATGGCAAAGTCAAACGGGGTCATCATCATATCCCCGGTAGCCGAAAAGTGGAACGAGTTGGTGGTATCCCACAATCTCTCCACAAGTTCCCCCATCAAGGTCCTGCTCACCGGGTAATGTGATAGCCCTGCGCAGAAGGGTCCAAACCCTACCTTGTCGACCATATGACGAACGGTATCTGGGAGCTTCGCGTACCACTCCCTAGCGATAATTGATCCATAGCCCCATGTGGAACGGGAAGATACCTGCATTCAAAACGAACAGATGTGTTCAGTTTCGGAATGACACATATGAGTCGCGCGCAAATGAAGTAACTCGACTATGTGTTCAGTATGAGCCGCGTGCAAATGAAGTATATGGACTGTGTGTTCAGTATGAGCTGTGTGCAAATCAAATCAGATATTGTGTTGTGGACTGCGTGTTCAGTATGAGCTGTGTGCAAACCAGATTAGACAGTGTTATGGGCTGCCTGTGTGCCCGAAAAAGTGAGCTGCGTGCCCGAGGAACGAGCTGCGTGTCTGAGATAAACTGTGTGATAAGAATGAACTGGGTGTTCAGAACAAGCTGTGTACCAACTTAACAAAATACTGTGTTGTGAGCTACGTGCCAAATAAGCAGAAGTATGGTGTGTGAATGTGTTCAGAATGAGCAGATGAAAAATACATATCGAAAGCATGGAATGTGCAGGAAATGCAGAATACATTGCAGAAAATGTAAAAGTGAAGTACATACCTCTCGTGCCTGATGAGAGAGATGAGACTCTGGCTCTCGTAGTAACAGATCCGTGGGTGCTCGTCGATCAAAGTCAGTGAAGTGATAGAAAGTGGTCGGAGGTAGGACGTGCTCCTGAGGATGATACCTCTCGAGGTCGAAAGGCCGAACTCTCAGAGGTAGTGACATGATGTCCGGCTCATCCTCGGCATGCGGAGGACCTCCACCATGATGAAAACAACCTGCCATTTGAAGAAATCTGCAAAAATGAGCAAAAATGAGCAAAATGAGTGAAAATTGGAAAAAGTCAACTCTCGGGAAATGAAAAAGTCAACAAAAGTCAACTCCCGAGAAAATGTTCCAAATTTCGAGACAAACTTACCTCAAGTGGTTAAAATGGATAAAAAAGCTCCGAAATCAAATTTTAATCGGTTCAAAGTGAAGAGAACTGAAAGTTTTTGTGAAACAACTTTGCGTGGGGCATTGGAAAACGCGTATAAAGTGCAGATCTGAGGGAGAAAATGGTCTAGGAAGGAAGATGGACTGATTTCGGACTTGGAGTTGTGAGCAACAGTGTTTGGGATGTGTGTGCTTAAAGATCCAAGCATGAAAAGACAAAACTGCCCTGGATTTAGCAAAGTGGTCGGCCGACCAGATTTTATGGCTGGCCGACCACCCTATGAGCACAACCTGGTCGGTGGTCTTCCTAGGTGGTCTCCCAGGTCCCTTTGTTCTCCCTGTGAATTTTGGTGATGATTGGAGTCCCCGGCTCTCGAGAAAGTACAAGAAAAGTGCACTTCTCAGCGCGAAATGTCTCCGCAAAGTGTGACTTGTTGTTATTCACCAACAGCAAGGTGTATCCTTTTGAGTACGTTGTAACCCCTCCGAGAGGTGAATTGGAGGTCGCGTTTGAGTTGCCCTCTTTAAGGCTTGCACTTCTTTACTCAGCGTTTTGTTTCAAGCATGCTATTAAAGTTATACCTCTCCTTCATTGTTATGCACTTTCTTTGCTTGCGTTGTCGCGCACACCATTTCTACTTCACACATTGCATGCGTTGTCGCATATGCTTTACTTACATGTGTTCAATTTCTACTTCATACATTGCATACGTTATCGCGTATGCTTTACTTACATGTGTTCAATTTCTACTTCACACATTGCATGCGTTATCGCGTATGCTTTACTTACATGTGTTCAATTTCTACTTCACACATTGCATGCGTTGTCGCGTATACTTTACTTACATGTGTTCAATTTCTACTTCACACATTGCATGCGTTGTCGCGTATGCTTTACTTACATGTGTTCAATTTCTAGTTCACACATTGCATGCGTTATCGTGTATGCTTTACTTACATGTGTTCAATTTCTACTTCGCACATTGCATGCATTGTCGCGTATGCTTTACTTACATGTGTTCAATTTCTACTTCACACATTGCATGCGTTGTCGCGTATGCTTCACTTACATGTGTTCAATTCCTGTTGCACGCATTGCACGCGTTGTCGTGTATGTTTTACTTACATATGTCTACATCTTGTTTCACACATTGTATGCGTTGTCGCGTGTACTTCACTTACATGCGTTTATGCCTCAATTACATTGTTATGCACTCCTCACCTGCGTTGTCGCGTACATTTTACTTGCATTATCATTCTTGTTTCAATCTCATTGTTATGCACACTCTACCTGCGTTGTCACGCACCCTTCCTGCATTGTTATGCACATCTCGCTCGCATTGTTATGTGTCACAATTAGGTCGCATTGTCATGCACCTCTCCATATGCGTAACACACTTTTCATTTGCATTGTTACGCATGTTTCTAACAATATTGTACCTGTTAAGTTTCTTTCTTTTACAGGCACGATATTGTATGCACGGTTCAATTGAAGCTGGCGCGACCAGACGGACTAGTTGGTATTGTTCTCCACGTGAGACGTAACGAGAATTGAATAATTCTCTTACATCCTTTCTGCATTGAAATGTAGTTTGATTTGCATTTTCGCTTAAACTGTTGCATTTATTGTGAATATTTGCGTCATTACAGCGTGCTTTGCATGATCATAAGTTATGTTCGGCTTTGTGCATATCCCTTTGCATTTTGCCCCTGCCTGCGGACACATCTCTTTGTTTATCTCACCTGTTTGTCTAAGTCTTCGGCCTTGTCAAAAATGGGTCGTCTATGAGCTTTGACATTCACTCCCGCCACTTATGTCTTTCGAGTTCTGTCAAAGAGGGGCAACTGTAGACACTCCATTTTTGACCGACCTTAAGACTCAGACGTCATCGATTGAGCGCTCGGTGATTGCGCATGTTGGGCTCATTCTGAGGTTCCAGAGTTTCGGCTGAGGTCCTTACCCCCGGACCTCGAGACCCTTTTGTGCTTTGCCTCAGTTTGCGAACCAGGTCTTGTTTTCTCTTCTCAGAGGGAGGGAGAGGTCTTGTTGACCATCTCTCAGTGGTCGTAGGCTACTTTTCGTGGTCGCAGGCCACTGTTCCCGTTTGGAGACCAGTTTCTAGTTTTTCGAGGCCGTCGGCCATGCGCCTCGGCTCGGGACCGCTTAACATTCTCTGTCTGCCCCGGTTTTTGGCACACACCTTGCTTCCTCTCTCTGGAGGGACACTGTGGCCCGGGAGACCACCTTCGTGGTCGTACGCCACTTTCGATGCTTAACGGCCTGTTTTCGGGGTACCCGGATGCGCGTTTTGACCCCCGAACCCTCGTTTTGCATCCGTCTTGGTTCATTTTTGGCATGGACCTTGTTTTCATTATTTGGGAGGTGGTACAAGGGTAAGAGACCACCTTTTCTCTTGGAGGCCACCTTTTCTCCCACTGGCCGATTTTCTTGTCAAGAAGCTGGTCTCCTTGGTCTTTGAGCCATATTTGCAGGTCTCTCACCATACCACAAGCTTGCATTCAATGTGGAGACCACCAATTGGGGCTGCCGACCACCTTTCTTGAGGTTGACCCTTTTGAACTGGTCGGCCGACCAGGGAAAGTGGCCAGCCGACCACCTGAACTGGTCGGCCTGCCTCCCCCAGTTTTGTCTCTGTGAGTTGTTGCCAGCTATGCCAGCTGGAAGGCACAGACTGGATCCTCCATACACGTGTATGGAGGATTTTCAACCTTGGTTTTTAGCTTCTCTGAGAAGCTTTGGCCTTGGATCTCTATAAGAGAGGCCCCCCTCTTCCTTGGTGAGGGTTCAGAAATTTGTCTAAGGCTTGTGCATACACTTCCCTCTATATCTCTTTGTTTTGGGTTCAAAAGGGTCTTGTTCTTAACCTATTACACCACACCTCATAGCCACACACCTCGACCATTGCTCTAAGGTTCTTGGAGGGTCTTGAGATGTCTCAAAGAGTTGGTTTTGGGCTGGAGAAGTTGCTGTCTTGCTGAGCTTCAAAGGTAACACACTTTTTCCCTCTTTTAAGCTTTATTTTGATCCATCTCTTAGCCTTATTTGCATGCATATTTGAGCCTTGTTGTCAGCTGAAAAAAGTCTTGTTTTGAGGTCCTTTTGATGTTTGTTTAAGGTCATTTTGTTGTTGGGGGTCATCTACCCCCTTGCATGCTTCATTTTGCCTTGTTTTGGGCCATGCCGTAAAGCCTTTGATTTAATCTTTGCTTGGCCTTCCTACCACTAAAATCCAGTGGATTTTCAGTAGTGAGCATATGGTTTTGAGGGCCTAAATCAGAGAGGGGTGACCCTCTCTCTTGTTGTCTTGTTTACTAGCATTTTTGGCCTTACAAAGGAGCCTTCATTTGCACACCTCCAGGCCTTGTTTTAGGCCCTTTTCAGTGACTTTCAGGGCCTTCCTAGGCTCTGTCCAGAGTTGGTTTTGTCACCTTGGGTGTGTCTCTTGCATGTGTAGAATAACCCTTCTTATAGCCTATCAAAGGAGCATGTCATTCTTGCATGCATTGATCATGTTTCAGTGGGTTTTTGGGCTTTATTTGGCATGTCATGTCTCTGACTTTTGCTAGTTTAGTGGCTCTTGAATGCTTCATATGCTTGTAGTGTAATCCATGTTCACTAGCTCACATTGCATGTTGTTTTGGCCCTTGATTCTAGCATATTTTGGCCGTGTTCTAAACTGATGTTATTCATGATTTGGGCTGCCTTTGCTCTATTTTTGAGGTCCCATGGTCAAATGATGCTTGCCATGCATGCTTGTAGTGTAATACCCTTGCCTAGCTTCGAGTTTTGAAGCTTCTTGCATGCTTAACCTGAGTTGTTTTCATGTTTTGGCATCATTGAACATGTCATTTCAGAGCTTATACCTGTGCCATATTCCCATGTTTTCCACTCTTTGAATGCGTTTGAGAGTTGTGCTTGTATGCCTCATTTTTGGGCTATTGCATGAGCTTCATTTTTGTGCATTGCAAGCCATCATTTTAGTCCATTTTGCCACTGTTTTGGGTCTGCATAGGGACTCTTTGGGGTTGGTTTGGTCATTTGGGCATTGCTTTGCATACCTCTAGTGTAATGCACTTCACTAGTTTCGGTAATTGTGCCATCCAACATGCATCGGGTGATTTGTTTGCATGATTCGGGATCATTTTGCATGTCATTCCAGAGCTGAAATATATGCCATTGTGTTCCATGTTTCATCCCTGCCATGCTCTTGGAGAGTTGTATCTTGTGCCCTTGGCTTGGAGCCTTTGCATTGTGCATGCTTGTGTGTGTCTTGTTGCTTTGATTTCATCATCCATTGGCCACTGATTTGGGTGTGGCCGAGGACCATCCACTTTGATTTAAGTCCATCTTGCATTGTGTATGCCATCTAGTCCATGTTATCGCATGTTTGATCATTGCATTGCGTATGCCTCGTTCATAACATTGCGTATGTTAGTGCATCGTGTATGCATGCCATGTAATCCATGTGCATTGAGTATGCCATTGATTAGTTCATAGCATTGTGTATGCCATTTGCATGCTTGCATGTCATTCCGTGCATCTTCGCATCACTTAGTTGCATTACATTTAGATCGCATGCTAGAGTTGATTTTGTGGATACATTGTTTGTTGCATTGTGTTTGGAGTAGGGTTTAGTCCAAACACGGGAAACGAGGGACGTTTCGTACTCAAAGTGACGAAACGTGCCTCGATTCTTGGTCACCGACACTCTTGACTATCCATGATAGAGTTGTTGGCTTTAGGTGTTTATATGTGCATTCATTTCACATTGAGTCGTGCAATTCGACTCCTCGGCCATCATGCATCGGGATGCGTGATTGATGGCACGAGGATCGAAGACTACACTCCCTAGAGCTTATGCAATGACGGGGAGAGTGGTCGGGCACACATATGTTGAAAATACTTTGCCTTCTCTCTCTCTTGCCTTTGTTGTAGAAAATGCAGAAACCAGGAGAAGAAACTGGCCGGCCGACCAGGTTTTCTGGCAAGCCAACCACCATTTCTGGTTTTCACCCCCAAGGGTGGTTGGTAGGTGGTCTCCAACGCCTATAGCTAGTCGGCAGCCTTCCCTTAGATTCCCGAGGTGTAGACACCCCATTTTTGACCGTCCTCAAGACTTGGACGTCACCGTTGGAACACTCGGTGATTATCCATGTTTGTGTTCGTTTGGAGTTCCCGGAGTTCTCGGCTCGCGCGCCTTGCCTCAGGACCTCCGAACTCGACCGTTTTGTGTCTGGTTTTGCACCAAACACTTGTGTTTTGCCTTGGAAGGGCAGGGAATGCTTTGTGAGGCATCCCCACACACCACCGGCACTGGCTGGAGACCACCGGCTGGCTGGTGTTGCCACCGGCACTATATTGTGCCGGTCGGCACTATTTTGTGCCGGTCGGCACTTGTTTTGGCAAAATGACCATTTTGCCCTGCCGACCACTGTGCAGCTGCTTTATGAGATATTTTTAGACAGCTGTTTAGCTTTTGCTTCCCCTCCATACACGTGTATGGAGGGGATGAGCCTTTGGTTGACTTAGCTTGTAAGCTTTGTTGCCTATAAGAGAAGGCTCTCTCCTCTTGGCTCAAGGGTTAGAAAAATTGGAGGGTTAGAGAGAAGAGACAGAGGAGAGGCTCTGGTTTTAGGTTAGAAATACTATATCTATCCTATCTCTCTTTTCCTTGCTCATTTTGGTACACTAGGTGCTTTAGTCCATACTTTCACACACAAGCACCTAGTGTTTCACCTTCTCTAGGTTTTTGAGGGTCCAGAGGTTTGTTCTTGGTGCTTTGGAGTTGGATTCAAGCAAAGGAAGGCAACAACACCAACATTGTTGAAGAGGTCTTCAAAGGTAACAAAACTACCCCTTTTTACCCCATTCTTGCACCTTGTTTTTACCTAGTTTAGAACTGTTTTTGTGCTTAGTCTATAATACAAAAAAGTCCTATTTTTTAGGCCTCTTTATTGTTTATTAAGAGTGTTTGGTGGTTTGGGTAGGTTTGACCACCCTTAGGCCTTGAAAAGGCCCCATTTTGTGCCTTTTTGTGAGAGATCCGAGACCTTGGTGTTAGGATCTCTCCACCACTGAAATCTTGAGGGATTTCAGTGGTGAAGATGATGCCTTAGAGTCTCAAGAAGGAGGGGGCCACCCCCTCTCCTTAATGTCCTTGAAAAGGGCAAGTTTTGGCCTCCAAAGGAGCACCATGTTTGGTTGTGTTTTGAGCATGTCTTGGCTGCATTTCATGCTTATTATGCCATGATATAACATGTTTCTAAGTTGGTTTTAGCACTCTCTGCATGCCTTGCATAGTTGCTTTGTAATGCCTTTTGATGCCTTAACATGCCTAGGTTGTGTGCCTTAGTTTCTAGCATGTTTTAGGCTTACATTTATGAAGTTTTTATGCTTATATTTCCATGTTCAAGGTCTGTCTCATGTTGTTTGAGTCAATCATAGCATGTTTAATATAGCTTCTTTGCATTTGGCTTGTTGGCCTTAAGAGCATGAGTGTGTGGCATGCCATGCTTGCATTATTTTGATGGTTTGGAAACATTTATCATGTCATATCAGTCCATTTGACATGCTCATATGTTTGTATTACATGCTCATTTAATGCTTTAAAAGTATGTGTTAAACGCTCCTTGTTTTGGTCATTTTGTATGCCTTAGGGTTTAAGCCTCTTAGATGCCATCTAGGTACACCCTTGGCCTTGTTTAGGTCTGCATATGACCTATTTTGAGCCCCCTTGGCCTTGTGAGGCTTGGTGGGTTTGACCTTAGTTTGAGCCCCTTGGCTTGCCTTAAAGCCTTGAACCACTTGCATGCTTTGTTTGGCTTGCTTTGTTGCATGATTTGGCATCATGTTTTGCATGATTTTCAGAGCTTATGCTACATGCTAGTAGTCCATGTTTAACTCATTTCAAGTGTGCTTGAATGTTGTTTGTTATGCTTAAGTGTTAGTGCCTTAACCTGTGCATGTGTGCATAATTGTTTGGCCCTCATGCCTTAGCATTTTGGCCACTGTTTTGAGCCTTGTTAGAGCTGCCCAATTCATGTATAAGTCCATCCCATTCCTTAGTTTGCATACTTGCCTTGTATGCCTACTTGTATGCTTGGATAAGTGCCTTGCATTGTCCATATGGCATAGTAGATAACATGCTTAGGACCTCATTGCATTGGCATGCATGCTAGGCCTCTTGAAGTGAAGTATGATGGAGGTTTGGCACCCTTATTTGCTTGTTTGCATTGCATGCATTTGAAATCAAAATTGCCCTCTTGGTTCTTTGGGCCATCATGCATGGAAACGCGTGATTGGTGGTCCGGGAATCGAGGCACATGCCCCTTTGAGTCACTAATACGATAAGGGCTGTGTTTGGTGCATACATGCTTTGAATTGCCTTGCCATGCATGTTGTTCCCCTCTGCTGCTGTGAGTTGCAGGTTCTGCAGGTATTCAGTGCCGGTCGGCACTATTTAGTGCCGACCGGCAGTCAACAAACAGCCGATGGCTCCTTTTTGTGCCGGTGGCCTCCTCCTTCAGCCGGTGGTGTCCTACCCTAGCCGGTGGTGATCCCCAGTGCCCTGAGAGGCACTCCTGGGACTTTGGCAATTTTCTGAGGAGGAGAGCAGAGGAAACAGAGGCAATCCGTGCATGGCAGTGCGGTTCCGAGCCAGTCCCGAGCGCATGCTGCATTTGGCCCTCATCCCGAGGCGATTTACCGTTTAATTAGATTAATTATTTTATTTAATTAATTTAGTTGATTTGTAATATTTTAATTAGCTTGCGTAGTTAATTAATTTGTATATTCTTTCGGTCCGTCCGAGCGAGGGCAAAGTTGTAATAAGTGTGTGTGAGTGGGTGTATGTCTTCCAATCCCCATTTCTTTCTCCCTTTTATCTACCCGCTTATGTTGGTAGATTAGGGCACGTTCAAATTAGCATACCTTATGCAATGCATGTGTGCATTCATGCATTTGTTTACATGCATCGGGCTCGGCACATCATGCAAACTGCATCGTACTTCCAATTCCAAATTGAATACGTGATAGTTGTTGCATCTCATGTGCCATGTTTAGGGTTAGCCGAGCCTGTTTAGATTACACCCCTGTATGTGATGCATTAGCCATTTAACATGAACTAGGTCATGCATGCTTTGCTAACTAGTTTCTTGTTTTGGCACGGAGTACGATGTAAGTGTTTTATGCTTTAGCACCTCGCATGCGTGTGAATGCTAACATGACAGTATGCTTACCATGCGGCTAGTTGCTTATATGTGATATAACTGCTTGAATGCCTGTGGATGGAGGTTGGATTGCCGGAGTTGGGAAAACTCGTTGAAATCCGTGTTTTAGCCTATTTGCGAGTAGCAAATTCCAATGCATTTTCAAAACCAACGGATATGCAATGTTTATTTCCAAATTAGGCAATCTAGTCTATACTTGTTTGCTGCGTGCATAACATAGTAATTCTAGGCTAATAATTGGAATAAGAGCATGTAATGTTTTCAAAATCGGATATCACGGTTAGTAGAGGCCGGTCTTCGGACCGGGCGAGAGGGGGTGCTCATAGCTGACCTTCCCCGATCGTACCGTAGCTCCCGAGCCAAGTCACTTTGGTGATGACGGACACGTGGCCTTCGGCACCGAGTCAGGGTTTCCTAAATTCCCCCATTTTAAAATATTTAGGTGGCGACTCTGTAATCTGGCAAAGCAGTCCATGTTTGGCACTACTTTTCAAACAAATCTGTTTCTCTTCAAAAGGATTTGCCGGATTTGGACTCTTTGGTTCAGATTTAGAACCGTGACAATTTGAGTTCGAACTGTAGTAAGCCCGATATGAACAGAACGGGAGTTCATCCTCCCGGGACGTTCGGGGACGTCTACAGTTTCTGGCGACTCTGCTGGGGATGTTTAGAGAGCTTGACTCGAACTCGTGATATCCTGTTTTGACTGCACATATGTGTTTCTTTGCATTGCATGTTCATTGGTGCGCCTAGGACACCGTGTTGGCCATCTGCTATTCCTGAACGGTTTGCTGGAGGCTTGTCTTGTCAAGACATGACCATAAGGCTGACCGGTTGCGGGCTCTGCCAGTATGGGAACACAAACCCCGGTTTTACCGGGGCACCCTTTTCGACCTTTCGACCTAGTGCATATTCGGAATCCATAGTGACCATTCCAAACTAGGACAGGTTGCTTACCCGATGTTAGGTTGTTTGAAACCGCTGTGTGCGTAGTGAAACCCTAGCTCCTGACAAAATAGGACAGCGAAACCCTACCCCAATATAGGGGTGTTTTGGTTCTCATTTATCTGCTATGTGCTTCTAGAGTGTATCTCTGCAGGAAAGTACATGTCAGTTTACCAGTGCAAGTATCCGGCCCGAAGGGCACCAGTATCAGTGTTGTTGAGGAACCGGTTATATCTGCGGGTATCAGTTCAGTTCTGGGAACAGTGATTCCGGGGGAACAGTAATCAGTAGTAGAGATCAGTTGTTTGACTGCGTCTGCGTTTGATCTGTTTTGGGCTGAAATGCTGTCCGTTTTTCCTTTCAGTTCAGAGAATTCAGAAAGTTGATACAGAATAGCCAGTGTTTTCCCCTTTGCTGAGGCAGAACTAGGGATGACGCAAAGTTCAGAAGAAATAGTGGTTATGACAGCCGCGTTGGATCAAGGGATCACCCTACAGAGTGAGGCCGGCGTAGACATGCAGCATCCTCTTAGGTCGCCCGCTACACACCCAATCTGGGCCCCCCAGTTCTATCAGGCTCGCGAGCCCACTACATTCGAGTTAATGGGGATGATAGGTGATCTCCAAAGATCTGTGGCAGATCTCGCTTACGGGACGTCAGCCTCGCCACCGATTGCACCGTATGCCGGAAATTTTGAGCCCCAAGAGCCCCCGCTACTGGGGCGGATTGTGATCGAGCTTAATCAGCCGGAGATGGCCTCCACATACAACAATGATGTACCAGTACCAACCCAAACCTCTCACCAGGCTGAGGCCAAGGGAAAAGACAAAGCAAAGGCAGATGCCGATCCCGTTGAACAACTGCTGTGGGCAGTCGAGGCTTTAAGAGCCGGGGGGATGAACAAACAACAGGTATCTGCGATGACAACCAAAATTGTGAAGGATGCTTTTCCCACTCTACCTGAGGGTAGTTCAAGCCAGTCGAAAAATCAGGATAGACCCCGTTATGTTGAAACAGTTTCTCTCACTCCCAACCCCGTACCTGGGAAGGATCAGAAATTCAAGCCCGCACCTGCCGATTCGTTCGCCAACACATCTAGCAGGAGCACTCAGGCTTCAAAATACCAGCCCCGGGGGCACAGGGTCTTCCATCCTCTCTACATGCCTTTGTCTAGGGCACTTCTCATTTTGGCCAAAAAGGGGCATCTTACACCCCTCGAGCCTAGGCCGCTCCCCAAACCCTTTCCAGCAGGACATGATGCCACTCAGTACTGTGCATACCACCAGCAATCTGGCCACTCCACCGATAACTGCTTTCGCCTCCGCCACGAGGTGCAGGATCTGATTGACAACGAGGTTATCCTCCCACCCACCTCAGCTAAATCCGTCACCACTCAGTTGTTGGATTTTGAGGACACCGATACTGCGAGTATGTAATTGGGATTCAACTGCCTGCGGGCAGCGCCTCGAGTTTTTGATGTGGCGTCTGGCACGCATTTTTGAGCATCCGCGGATGCCACTTTTGTAAATCCTGGCTTGGGCGCCGAGTCAGTCTTTTGCTTTGTTTTGAGTCTGTCTCTATCTTGAGTCAGTCCTTTTTGCTTAAGGGTCTGTCTTGTTGTAACGAGTCGGTCCCTCTTTTGTATAGAATACCAAGTGACTCCGGGGTTGTTGCCTCGAGCACCGTTTTGTTTTGTAATTACTTCTTTTTTTTGCTTTCTTTTTGGGTCTACCTCCGCTGTGGAGCCAGTTTACATCCGGGGAACCTGAATGAAACAGCTGCGGCTACCGTGTTTCCGTATCTACTGTTTTGGGCTAGTTGTGCCAGAGAATTCGAATGGGGTGACAGCGCATTCCACCCGCTCTTGTGTGCCCTAATAATTATTGTTTTGACCTAAGTTTTTCAAACCCTTTTGAACACTGCGGTAAAAACGAAGAGGAAGGAATTCCTTGGGATTTGCAAAAATTTGATCAATTGAGAGAAAGAGAGGCATGCTAAGCCCTTAATGAATGAAATCATGCTTGTTAGTGTGAGTACTGAGAAGGACCCTAGCTTGATCCGGATTGGTCCCACACTGTCTTCAGCGCGAGCGATTTGTCGCTTTCTTAAAAACTTTCAAAAAAATGTTTTGCGCGGTCCTGCAAAGACATGTGTGGAATCGCTCTTGAGATTGTGCAGCTTAGGATCGCTCTCAGCCTCGAGACTCGAGTCCTTGCCTTCAAACCTTGAACTTGCATTCAGAATGTTCAACGGTCAACCACAATATGAGGCCTTTGTGGCTAGATTTGAAGCAGCCCTCGAACAAGAGGCACCAAAGTCAGATCAAGAAGATCAGACCTCATCAGAAGAAGCTTGCGAAACTAAATCAGAAGCACCCCTCAAACTAGGGGCAAAAATGTCCGATGTGCTCGAAGAGCCGAAGATGGATCCTTCTGCGAATCAATACAGCAGTCATTTTTCGGGATTCAGATGACTTCAGGATCTCAAAACCATTTGGCATGGACCTGTTACACTTTTACCCTTTGAGAGGCTCGCTGGGCCGAAAACCCGGAAGGGCGACCCAGGCAAAAGTTAGAGCAAGAGAAAAATACAAAGAAAATAAAGCAAAAAAATACAAAAAAAGAGAAAAAAAGAAGAAAAGCAAAAAAGAAAAATGCAAAAAAAAAAGAAAAAGAAAGAAAAGAAGCTCGCAAGGTCGAAAACCCGCATTGGGCGCCTTGGCAAAAGTAAGAGCCTAAAAATAGTAAAGGTTAAAATACCCGAGTGTACCTTAACCGGAACTACGTAAGGCTTGATTCCCATGTTTGGGATACGCAGGCAACTTCATCCTGAAGTCCAGCCCTCAACGCTTTCATAGCGTCTCAGTCCATGTAATGGTTTTGATTACCTATGCTTCCTCCGAATTCGATGTCTCGGTTACAACAGCTGGAGCTGCGTGATCAACTTCCTCCTGAAGTCCAACCACCAATGCTTTCACGGTGAGTGTGTCCATATATTGTTTGTGGCCGCCTTCGTCCTCTCCGTGCGTGAGAATCCGGCTGCGATCAATCATCGATCAGCATGCCGCGGCATCGTCCAAGCAAGGGGCAACTTTCCGTTGCCTCATATCGCCATAAAGTTGCCCTGAGTTGCCGCCCAAACTAGGGGCAACTTTCCGTTGCCCTCTTCCCCCCCTTCAAGCAAGGGGCAATTTTCCCAAATTGCCTCCGATCCGAGGTTGCTTATCTCGAGGGTAGGTTCTGCGCTTGTTGAGCATTGACTGTTTGCGAAAATAGTTTTTGAAAATTTTTACTAAGGTTGACTATTTTCTCAAAAATTATTTCGTGTTCCAAAAATCGGACCATGTTTGGACCCAAAAAGGAAAACTTTCAGTGCTTACGGCCTGACTTGCATGATTTTCAAATCAAAAAGTGAACAAGCATGTTAATCTAACGTTCATTTTGATCAAAACTGTTTTAGAAAGAAAACAAAAGAAATGGTTAAAGTAATGAACTAGGGGCACAGTCGAGTCGGGTATTCCGCCTCTCCTTTGTTATCGACGTACTTGCCAGAAAGGTACCCTATCTATCAGAAGAAATAGCCGTGAGCTAGCTGTATCGGGCGTGAATCCGCCGCTTCCTATTCATCCATCAATCACCCTGGGGAGGGACGAAAAATGAGAGAATAAAGAATAGAGAGGTGTAAGTCGAGAGAAAAGTGAGCAAGAGGGTTTTGAGAGAAAAACCGAGCTTGAGGGCCGAGTGGCGTGAGAATCACACAAATCAGAAAGGGTGGGAAACCTGCCCGGAGGGATTGGCTCCTCAAGGTCTTTTGTTTTCAAGCACGTCCGTGTGTCATGTCCTTTGATTCGTCGGTCTCAATTTAGCTTTGAGTCTTTTCCGAGTGTGTCTCGTTGTGTTTAGGTCGTGTGCCTTTTATTTTCTTCACTTGAGTCCTTTCCACTGTGTTCAGTTGTAGGCTCGATGCCCTGGTTGTGAAATCCCTTTTCCAAAGTCAATCGTTTGTGCTCAGAATGCTGTGCCATTCTCTACATTTATGCGAGGCAAGAGAAGAAAAGGAAATTTTGGGACATCCGAATGTGTTTCAACTTCAACTGTCTCAGTTTTGGTGATCCGTCTTGTCAGATTGGGCCAATTGTTCAAAGTTTGCCGTGTGCAGAATGGACCGGATATTGTATTGTGAGCTGTATGCAGATTAATCCCCAGCAGAATATGGGCTATTTGTTCAGTTTGAGCAGTGATTTGTCTGGGTTATTTGCTGTTAGTTGGTTGGTTATCCGATTATTACAGTGCAAGTGCTCAATTTTCGGACAACAAATCGTAATCATTTACATTTGAGGTGTAATATGATGCAGTGCAATGCAAAGTACGAAGTATGTAAATAAAATACTTTTCAGATAAAAGTTTGTTTCATATCATCGTCTTTTCAAATACAAAGTTTTGAAGAAAGCAAAATTTGCCTGCGGCAGTACATGGTACTCTATCTACCAAAAAGAGAAAAGTACAATAAAAGAAAATGAAAGAAAAAAAAGCAGCGAAAAATCATCATCAGCAGCAACCTCACGCCTGAGGATCTGTCCTGGCCCTCTTCCTGGGCAGAAGCCCAGGAGCATCGTCGGAAGCATCGCTGTCAGAGCCCAAGCCCGAGCTATCCCCGGCCTCCTCCTCGGACGACTCCGCCTCCATCTTTGACTCGCCATCACCTGGAACTGGTGCTCGCGAGCTACTCCCGACATGAGCGTGTCTCCCTCTGGTACGGGGGAATATCCTGCCATCCCGAGTAAAAAGGGGAGGCCCAGCCGGAGGAGCGCCGCCCACTGGCGGAATCGGAAAGGGAGGCTGAAAAATACGAAAAGCAAATGCATCAGAAAGCCGTGAAGCAGTTTATCAATGTATGAGTACAGTGTGTGAATGCCGTGAGCAGTGAATCAGTATAGAATGCGATGTATGAGTACAGTGTGTGAATGTCGTGAGCAGTGAATCAGTACAGAATGCAACGTATGAGTACAGTGTGAATGCCATGAGCAGTTAATCAGTGCAGAATGCAGTGTGTAAGTATCGTTTATCAGATGCCGTGAGCAGTTTATCAGATTTTGTGTAATGTATCAGTATGTATGGAATAGAGTATGGTTTGAGACTGTGGTCAGAAGAACGTACCGGAAGACTGTAGGCGGCCATGACGTCGAGGGTCCGCCGCAGCATCCCCATCAGGGAGGCATACAGCTCCACCGACTGCCGTGTGTACTCGGAGGAAGCCTGCAAAAGTATCAGATGCATTAGTATTCTGCGGAATATCAAATAAACTGAAATGGAATGACAATGCAAGATGCAAAGTGAAGTAATACGTACCGGGGGTAAGTCGGGAATACCGGCTAACTCGTGACCAGCCGGGGGAGGAACGAAGGGGATCTGGTAGGTCTCCCCACCCTGCCCCCTGTACGTCAGCATAGTGGGTAGAGCGGGCCAACCGGACCCTCGTCCCCTCTGTACCCCACCTCTGCCTCGGACTCGGGCTCTCCTCGAAGATCCCACTCCTGCTCCTGCCTCTGCCCGAGCCGCCGGCACCGCAGGACTCCCTCGCTCAGTCTGGCGACCCCCGCTCAGAGGCCGCATAATGAAGGTCCGGACGTACTCAGAGTAGTCGCCCTCGCCCCTATAGCCGCCCTCGTCCCAGCCAAGGGTGTAGTCCTCCATCTGCTGCGGAGAAAACCTCTCGGTGTCCCTCATGTGCTCAGGAGGGTGAACCGAAACTATCTGCTCTGGCAACCCGAGGGTCTGGCGCAGAAAACGCTCCCTCAGGTACCAAGCCCGACAGACCGGGCCCTCCAGCAAAATCCGGTAACGAGAGGTCTCCTCCGCACCGGCAAACCGATCCTGAATGCCTGCTGGCACTGCAGCCCAGGGTCGCCAGATGATCTGAAATTGGAAGTACAGTTTGTTACCGATTGCTGTTTGAAATACACAAATGCAAAGCAAAGTTTGAATGAACTGTAAGTAAAATATACCTCGGCAGAGGTGATGGTGTCGAAGAATCGGCGGTAGAAGCTGAAGGTATCCCGAGGTCGCCGTGTGCACCTCCCATCGTAGCGGCGCGAGAAAGGGATGACCAGGGGAGTCTCCGTCTCCGGCACTGGCTCCAGCCTAGGGAAGTAGGCATACACCCACAACTGCAAAACAGATGTCAGTATGACCATCAGATAAAGCAGAATGCAGTGTAAAGCAGAAATAACAGAGCCGTGTGTTGTGTAGTGTATTTTGCAGAGTGTACAGAGTGAACGGTGTACAGTTAGAATAAAGCAGAGATAGCAGAGCCGTGTGTTGTGCAGTGTATTGTGCAGAGTATGTGTGTGCCGTGTGTGCAATATACAGTCAGTAAAAAGCAGAGTATGTGTGTGCAGTGTGTACAGTATACAGTCAGTGTGAGCAGTGTACAGTGCAGAATACAGAAAGTATGTAGAGCAGAAATGTAAAGTAGAGAAGAAGACATACCTCCCACGCCCGCCAGTAGCCTCCGAGCAACTGCCCGCTGCCACGGGAGACTGAACTCATGTAACCATAGAGGGTGGCCAGAGCCGCGCCACCCCAGTCAAAGCGCAAAATATCTCTGACATCTACCAGTGCGCTGAGAAGACAGAGGGGCACTGTGTTCGCCCGGTCGGCGAAGAGGGTCGTCCCTAGCAAAAACATCAGGAAGCCGCGTGCGTACTACTCCACGGCCTCCTGGGTCATCGGGGCTGCGTCGATGAGGGTGGGCTGGACCCTGAACTGAACCTCGAACCAGGAATACCTGACAAAGCCAGGACGCGCCAGAGGCGGTGCCTCGCCAAGCAAGTAGACCTGGGCCGTGGTCCACTCATCCATGTCAATGTCGAAGGGGATCGGATCACCCCCTACCCCGATGCCGGTAAGCATCGCGAAGTCGTAAAGAGTCATCGTCATGTCCCCTGCCACCGACAAGTGAAATGAATCAGTGGTGTCCCACCACCTCTCTGCCAGGGCTGCGAGGAGAGGCCTGCAAGCAGTAAGTCTGGACAATCCCCTGCAAAATGCGCCGAAGCCGGCCCGATCGACGATCTGACGGACTGCGTCAGGTAGCTCGGCATACCACTCTCGAGCAACGGTATTCCCATACCCGCGGATGGCATGGGAACCTCCCTGTTTACAAACAAACAGTTGCGAATCAATATGAAATGTACAGTTTTGAAGAAACAGATAAAGTAAGTACAAATCTAGCATGCGTGCAAGTCTTTCAGATTCAAACAGAAACCGGGTACCGGTGTGCTTACGGTAAACTACGGCGCGTGATGCGTCAGTGTGTTTCGAGTGGTCCAGTGTAAACTTGGTGCACGTGTGCACGTTTTTTGGATGCAAGCAAATATCAGATTTCAGTGCACCAGTAGGTGGACTACGGCCTGTGATGTGTCAGTACTCCCATGGGGATCAGTGTAAACATAACAGGTGTGCGTGTTTTTCAAAGTTCAAACGAATGCCGGGTCCCAGTATGTTTTAGTGAATTACCAACGTGTGATGCGTCTGCGTGTTTGTGTGATTCAGTGCAAGTCTAGCATGCGTGCGAATTTTCAGATTCAAATAAGCACCGGGTGTCGGTGAGTTCATGACAAAAGTGCAATGTGTGCCGTGTGTTTGGGTGATTCAGGCTAGTGCAGTGTGTGTGCATGTGTGTCGGTCCTAAGCAGATATCAGTTGTGAGGTTGTCTACAATCAACTACAGCGCACAGTGTATCAGATCTAAAGCAGTTAAGGGTTGTAATCAGCTATGGTAGTTGACAGTTTACAGTTCTACATTGCAGAAAATAAAGTAGATCAAGATGTTACCTCGGAAGCGCCGAAGGACAAGTGAGAGGCCGGCTCGCGCAGGAGAAGCTCCGGGTCCAGTGCTCGGTCGAAGCCGCGGAAGTGGCGGAGTCCATCGGGTGGTAGAATGTGAATAGCCGGCCGGTAGGTCGCCGGATCAAATGGGCGCTCACTCAGCGGGAGGAGCTCGACCCCGGGATCCATCTCGTGATCCGGGGGAGTCCCGACATGTGGAACATCGTCTGCCATAGTAATGGGGATGAGAAAATAGCCGGAAAAGGAGAACCGAGCAAGAATACGAGAAGTCAACTGGAAAAGTCAACCCCGAGCGGGCCGAGAATGGCCGGAAAGGCCGGAAGATGAAAATACACGAAAATGTAGAGAAAATCGAGGGGAACAAGTCCCGAAAAGGCGGAAATAGCAAAGGAGATCCCGAAATGAGATTTCGATCGGTTGGAAATGTCCGAAACGCGATGAACTTCGCGAATCGAACGACAGAAAACACGCGGGAATGCAAAGAAATGGCGGAAAAGTGAGAGAAAAACACTTTGGAGAGAGAGGGCAAAGATTTTCGGCGGAGGCAAAGTAAGGAAAATAGGGTTTCAAGCCCTATTTTAAAGGACCCATAGCGAAATGGCAGAACTGCCCCCGATCAGGCATTTTGTGCCGGTCGGCACTATTTTGTGCCGGTCGGCACAATATTGTGCCGGTGGATGAGTTCAGGCAGCCGGTGGCAGCCGGTAGCCTTCCCACCCAGCCGATGGTGTTCCCAAGGCCTTGTTTAGGCTAGAAGAGGGGTTTTGGGTCTTCATAGCTCAAGAAAGTGCAAGAAAGTGCATCTCCGACGCTCAACCGGCCTCCGTTTTGACCTCAGACAGTGTCTTCTGCGTGTGGCACTCAAATTCATGTGATGACTGTATCCTTTTGTATCCTTTTGTCTTTCATAAGATTTAAGAGTTGCCCCGTGTGTGTTGCACGCATTCATCACACTCTCCGGTGCGCCGCCTCGCGCCGTTTTGCACGTCCCTTGTGACTTGCACTGTTTACATTTCTGTGTGGCATGCGTGTCACACTTGCACTGTTTACATTTCTGTGTGGCATGCGTGTCACACTTGCACTGTTTACATTTCTGTGTGGCATGCGTGTCACACTTGCACTGTTTACATTTCTATGCGGCATACGTGGCACGCTTGTGTTGTTCCACGTTCCGTATGGCATGCGTGTCATACTTGCACTTTCATTTGCATTTTACAATCAATGAGGTATGTGCGCCTCATTTTGCATTTCACTTTGATTCGCGTGAGGTGTGCTACCTCACGTTCATCATTCTGCATCATTTTGCATTTCATCTTGATCCACGTGAGGTGTGCTACCTCACGTGTTTCGTTCTGCATTTCATCTTGATCCACGTGAGGTGTGCTACCTCACGTGTCTCATTTTGCATTTCACTTTGATTCGCGTGAGGTGTGCTACCTCACGTGTTTCGTTTTGCATTTCATCTTGATCCACGTGAGGTGTGCTACCTCACGTGTCTCATTTTGCATTTCACTTTGATTCGCATGAGGTGTGCTACCTCACGTGTTTCGTTTTGCATTTCATCTTGATCCGCGTGAGGTGTGCTACCTCACGTGTCTCATTTTGCATTCCATCTTGATCCGCGTGAGGTGTGCTACCTCGCGTGCATCATTTCGCATCATTTTGCATTTCATTTTGCATTCCATATTGATCCACGTGAGGTGTGCTACCTCACGTGCCTCACTTGCATCTTTTTCGTTTTCCATTCGATGAGGTATGTGTGCCTCATCTTGCATTTCATTGCATTCCGAGGTACGCGTGCCTCGTTTTGCATTTTGTTTTCCATTCGATGAGGTATGCGTGCCTCATCTTGCATTTCATTGCATTCCGAGGTACGCGTGCCTCGTTTTGCATTCCATTTTCCATTCGATGAGGTATGCGTGCCTCATCTTGCATTTCATTGCATTCCGAGGTACGCGTGCCTCGTTTTGCATTCCATTTTCCATCCGATGAGGTATGCGTGCCTCATCTTGCATTTCATTGCATTCCGAGGTACGCGTGCCTCGTTTTGCATTCCATTTTTCCATTCGATGAGGTATGCGTGCCTCATCTTGCATTTCATTGCATTCCGAGGCACGCTCATCTTGCATTTCATTGCATTCCGAGGTACGCGTGCCTCGTTTTGCATTCCTTTTTCCATTCGATGAGGTATGCGTGCCTCATCTTGCATTTCATTGCATTCCGAGGTACGCGTGCCTCGTTTTGCATTCCATTTTTCCATCCGATGAGGTATGCGTGCCTCATCTTGCATTTCATTGCATTCCGAGGTATGCGTGCCTCGTTTTGCATTCCATTTTCCATCCGATGAGGTATGCGCGCCTCATCTTGCATTTCATTGTATTTCGAGGTACGCGTGCCTCGTTTTGCATTCCATTTCACACCAATGAGGTATGCGTGCCTCATGGTTCATTTCATTCTCACTTGCATTGTTTTGCATCCCTTGTGGCACGCGTGTCACATTCGCACAGTTGCCCGACCACACCAGGGTCCGGCGGGACCAAAAACACGCGCGGTCCGGCGAGACCTAAAACCCGCTTGATTGCATTATCATGCCTTTTATTACGAGCATTGTCATGCACTTATGCTTTGCATCGTTCTCCACGCGCGGTCCGGGGGGACCAAAAACACGCGACGGTCTAGGAGACCTTAAATCCTTAGAGGGTGCAAGACCTTCGGTACATTGACGTACACCGTTCATTGCATTTGGCATGCATTTCATCGTGCTCTTTCGCGCATCTCATCATCATGCATTACCCCAAAGCCGGTCCGGCGGGACCTTAAACACGCGTGGTCTAGGAGACCTTAAATCCTCGGGAGGTGCAAGACCTTCGGCGTGTTAAGTTGCCCCTCATTGCATTTGGCATGCATTTCATTGCGCTATTTTGCGCACCACACTTGCGTTGCCCCGAAACGAGGGTCCGGCGGGACCAAAAACACGCACGGTCTAGGAGACCTTAAATCCTTGGAGGGTGCAAAACCTTCGATACATCGGCATGCGTGCCTCATCCGCATTACCATGCATCGCATTGTAAATATCGCATTGTCATGCATCATTGTAGGTAGCGCATATGTCATGCATTTCAAATCAAAAACAAAAAAAACAAAACAAAACAAAAAAAACAAAAATATCATGCATCATTTGCATTTCAAAAACCAAAAGAAAAAAAAACAACACATCATGCATCATTTGCATTTTCAGACAAAAAACAAAAAACAACATGCATTGTCATGCATACATTTCGCATTCCGGTCTAGGAGACCTTAAATCCTCTGGAGGTGCAATTCGTTCGGTGTTTGTCGTGCCCGAACGACTTCCGTGCTTGCGGTGAGTTCCTAAGAGACCAACGGGGACGGTGAAAACTAGAGTTCAAACGGCTCATGCCTAGAACGCAAAGGTTCGGGATTTCCGAGACTAAAGTCTGGTTTAAATACCCAGGGGGTGTACCCTCGGCTTGAAACCTGTATGGAAGCCCCATAGGTTGAGGCGGCATGTCTACGCCTCAATCCTGGATACTGAACCAACCTAGTATACCATCCCGTTGGAAGAATAGGGAAAGCTGCAATCATGGTCATTGCATCATCTGCATTGTCATGCATTCATTTTGTGAGCATCCATCTAGGTTGCATTTTAGTTGCATGCATCCACTGCAGCATCTTCCATCCATGGCTCGCACCTTTCCTTGTTAAGCTTGGTCTGGTATGTGCTCATACTTTTCACGTCTATACACTCATAGTTCTGCGTGCGCTCGCGCCTTGAGGGCTTCGACACCTTTTCTATGTTAGACATGGCTTGTACGTGTACATGCCCTTCCTAGGCGAGATTTGGTTTGGCCCGCGTGCCGTATCCATTGTATCATCTATCCATCATATTACATTGTAGTGTAATTGTTGCATCCGGCATTAGGATCATCATTCTTTCCCCAGTGGGTCGTCACCCCACTTATGTCATTCCACCCAATACTTGTTCTTGTGTCTGTCTACATTATTCATAGTTCTGCGTGCGCTCGCGCCTTGAGGGCTTCGACACCTTTTCTATGGTAGACACACTTGTTACCTCCATCAATCTATTTGACATTTGTGTGGTTTCGAATCGCTCATGAACGAATCATGATTCAATTGCCCTGCATGCAGTTTGCATATAGTTTCAATTGTATTGCATTTCCATTTGCATTGTTCATACATAGTTTTGTATACATTGCATATCATTTGCATTACATTTAGATTCAATTGCATATCATTGCACTGTTTTGTGCAATTTATTTGCATTGTCATGCATGTTGCTAACAATATTGCACCTGTTAAGTTTGTTTTGTTTTCAGGCACGATATTGTATGTACGGTTCATTCGAGGCCGGTGAAACTGGACGAGCCGCACAGGTATTGTATCTCCCGAGTGAGACGTATCGAGAATTACATAATTCTCTTACACCCTTTCTGCATTGTAGTGTAGTTTGGCGTATTCTAGCTTAAAACTGTTGCATGCGTGTTTCGTTACAGCTTTCTTTGCATGATCATAAGCTATGCTCAGCTTCTTGCATTTTCAGTTGCATTTTGCCCCTGCCTTCGGGCGCATATCTTACTTGTCGTGCATGTTTGTCTGAGTCTTCGGCCTTGTCAAAAATGGGTCGTCTCTGGGCTTTGACATTCACTCCCGTCATTGTTATGACTTCCGAGTTCTGTCAAAGAGGGGCAACTGTAGACACCCCATTTTTGACCGTCCTCAAGACTTGGACGTCACCGTTGGAACACTCGGTGATTATCCATGTTTGTGTTCGTTTGGAGTTCCCGGAGTTCTCGGCTCGCGCGCCTTGCCTCAGGACCTCCGAACTCGACCGTTTTGTGTCTGGTTTTGCACCAAACACTTGTGTTTTGCCTTGGAAGGGCAGGGAATGCTTTGTGAGGCATCTCCACACACCACCGGCACTGGCTGGAGACCACCGGCTGGCTGGTGTTGCCACCGGCACTATATTGTGCCGGTCGGCACTATTTTGTGCCGGTCGGCACTTGTTTTGGCAAAATGACCATTTTGCCCTGCCGACCACTGTGCAGCTGCTTTATGAGATATTTTTAGACAGCTGTTTAGCTTTTGCTTCCCCTCCATACACGTGTATGGAGGGGATGAGCCTTTGGTTGACTTAGCTTGTAAGCTTTGTTGCCTATAAGAGAAGGCTCTCTCCTCTTGGCTCAAGGGTTAGAAAAATTGGAGGGTTAGAGAGAAGAGACAGAGGAGAGGCTCTGGTTTTAGGTTAGAAATACTATATCTATCCTATCTCTCTTTTCCTTGCTCATTTTGGTACACTAGGTGCTTTAGTCCATACTTTCACACACAAGCACCTAGTGTTTCACCTTCTCTAGGTTTTTGAGGGTCCAGAGGTTTGTTCTTGGTGCTTTGGAGTTGGATTCAAGCAAAGGAAGGCAACAACACCAACATTGTTGAAGAGGTCTTCAAAGGTAACAAAACTACCCCTTTTTACCCCATTCTTGCACCTTGTTTTTACCTAGTTTAGAACTGTTTTTGTGCTTAGTCTATAATACAAAAAGGTCCTGTTTTTTAGGCCTCTTTATTGTTTATTAAGAGTGTTTGGTGGTTTGGGTAGGTTTGACCACCCTTAGGCCTTGAAAAGGCCCCATTTTGTGCCTTTTTGTGAGAGATCCGAGACCTTGGTGTTAGGATCTCTCCACCACTGAAATCTTGAGGGATTTCAGTGGTGAAGATGATGCCTTAGAGTCTCAAGAAGGAGGGGGCCACCCCCTCTCCTTAATGTCCTTGAAAAGGGCAAGTTTTGGCCTCCAAAGGAGCACCATGTTTGGTTGTGTTTTGAGCATGTCTTGGCTGCATTTCATGCTTATTATGCCATGATATAACATGTTTCTAAGTTGGTTTTAGCACTCTCTGCATGCCTTGCATAGTTGCTTTGTAATGCCTTTTGATGCCTTAACATGCCTAGGTTGTGTGCCTTAGTTTCTAGCATGTTTTAGGCTTACATTTATGAAGTTTTTATGCTTATATTTCCATGTTCAAGGTCTGTCTCATGTTGTTTGAGTCAATCATAGCATGTTTAATATAGCTTCTTTGCATTTGGCTTGTTGGCCTTAAGAGCATGAGTGTGTGGCATGCCATGCTTGCATTATTTTGATGGTTTGGAAACATTTATCATGTCATATCAGTCCATTTGACATGCTCATATGTTTGTATTACATGCTCCTTTAATGCTTTAAAAGTATGTGTTAAACGCTCCTTGTTTTGGTCATTTTGTATGCCTTAGGGTTTAAGCCTCTTAGATGCCATCTAGGTACACCCTTGGCCTTGTTTAGGTCTGCATATGACCTATTTTGAGCCCCCTTGGCCTTGTGAGGCTTGGTGGGTTTGACCTTAGTTTGAGCCCCTTGGCTTGCCTTAAAGCCTTGAACCACTTGCATGCTTTGTTTGGCTTGCTTTGTTGCATGATTTGGCATCATGTTTTGCATGATTTTCAGAGCTTATGCTACATGCTAGTAGTCCATGTTTAACTCATTTCAAGTGTGCTTGAATGTTGTTTGTTATGCTTAAGTGTTAGTGCCTTAACCTGTGCATGTGTGCATAATTGTTTGGCCCTCATGCCTTAGCATTTTGGCCACTGTTTTGAGCCTTGTTAGAGCTGCCCAATTCATGTACAAGTCCATCCCATTCCTTAGTTTGCATACTTGCCTTGTATGCCTACTTGTATGCTTGCATAAGTGCCTTGCATTGTCCATATGGCATAGTAGATAACATGCTTAGGACCTCATTGCATTGGCATGCATGCTAGGCCTCTTGAAGTGAAGTATGATGGAGGTTTGGCACCCTTATTTGCTTGTTTGCATTGCATGCATTTGAAATCAAAATTGCCCTCTTGGTTCTTTGGGCCATCATGCATGGAAACGCGTGATTGGTGGTCCGGGAATCGAGGCACATGCCCCTTTGAGTCACTAATACGATAAGGGCTGTGTTTGGTGCATACATGCTTTGAATTGCCTTGCCATGCATGTTGTTCCCCTCTGCTGCTGTGAGTTGCAGGTTCTGCAGGTATTCAGTGCTGGTCGGCACTATTTAGTGCCGACCGGCAGTCAACAAACAGCCGACGGCTCCTTTTTGTGCCGGTGGCCTCCTCCTTCAGCCGGTGGTGTCCTACCCCAGCCGGTGGTGATCCCCAGTGCCCTGAGAGGCACTCCTGGGACTTTGGCAATTTTCTGAGGAGGAGAGCAGAGGAAACAGAGGCAATCCGTGCATGGCAGTGCGGTTCCGAGCCAGTCCCGAGCGCATGCTGCATTTGGCCCTCATCCCGAGGCGATTTACCGTTTAATTAGATTAATTATTTTATTTAATTAATTTAGTTGATTTGTAATATTTTAATTAGCTTGCGTAGTTAATTAATTTGTATATTCTTTCGGTCCCTCCGAGCGAGGGCAAAGTTGTAATAAGTGTGTGTGAGTGGGTGTATGTCTTCCAATCCCCATTTCTTTCTCCCTTTTATCTACCCGCTTATGTTGGTAGATTAGGGCACATTCAAATTAGCATACCTTATGCAATGCATGTGTGCATTCATGCATTTGTTTACATGCATCGGGCTCGGCACATCATGCAAACTGCATCGTACTTCCAATTCCAAATTGAATACGTGATAGTTGTTGCATCTCATGTGCCATGTTTAGGGTTAGCCGAGCCTGTTTAGATTACACCCCTGTATGTGATGCATTAGCCATTTAACATGAACTAGGTCATGCATGCTTTGCTAACTAGTTTCTTGTTTTGGCACGGAGTACGATGTAAGTGTTTTATGCTTTAGCACCTCGCATGCGTGTGAATGCTAACATGACAGTATGCTTACCATGCGGCTAGTTGCTTATATGTGATATAACTGCTTGAATGCCTGTGGATGGAGGTTGGATTGCCGGAGTTGGGAAAACTCGTTGAAATCCGTGTTTTAGCCTATTTGCGAGTAGCAAATTCCAATGCATTTTCAAAACCAACGGATATGCAATGTTTATTTCCAAATTAGGCAATCTAGTCTATACTTGTTTGCTGCGTGCATAACATAGTAATTCTAGGCTAATAATTGGAATAAGAGCATGTAATGTTTTCAAAATCGGATATCACGGTTAGTAGAGGCCGGTCTTCGGACCGGGCGAGAGGGGGTGCTCATAGCTGACCTTCCCCGATCATACCCGAGCTCCCGAGCCAAGTCACTTTGGTGATGACGGACACGTGGCCTTCGGCGCCGAGTCAGGGTTTCCTAAATTCCCCCATTTTAAAATATTTAGGTAGCGACTCTGTAATCTGGCAAAGCAGTCCATGTTTGGCACTACTTTTCAAACAAATCTGTTTCTCTTCAAAAGGATTTGCCGGATTTGGACTCTTTGGTTCAGATTTAGAACCGTGACAATTTGAGTCCGAACTGTAGTAAGCCCGATATGAACAGAACGGGAGTTCATCCTCCCGGGACGTTCGGGGACGTCTACACGAGGTGGAGTTTCATCTCCTTGGAGCTTTGTGCAAGTTTCTGAGTTCAATTGCAAACAAAGGCGCGTTAAGACATCGCGATGGATTTCCCAACAAGGCGACTCGAGCATGCATGCATCCTTTATCATTCGGAACAGAGCTGAGGCAGTCCATTTCATGTAGCTTGCATGCTAATTTATTTACTTCCTTAGTTTAATTTGTTAATTAGCTAGTGCTGTGTAATAATTAGTATTTGATTCTGTATTATTTATTCGGACCCTCCAAGAGAGGGCAATGTTGTAATAAGTGTGCGTGTGTGTGATGTATGTCTTCCAACCCCACGTCTTTCTCCCTTTTATTTACCAGCTTATGATGGTTAGTTTTAGGGCATGTTTCAATTAGCATCCTTATGCTTCGCATGTTTGCATTCATTCATCTGTCTTGCATGCACCGGGCTCGGCGCATCATACTAACTGCATTGTATTTCAATTCCAAGTTGAATACATTATCTGTAACATCTCATATGCCATCTTAGAATAGCTGAGCCTATCTTAGTTGCATTTTGCATGTGTTGCATTAACCATCTTAACATGAACTAGGATCATGCATTGATTACTAATTAGTTTCTGTTTTGGCTTGGTGTACTCGGTGAGTGTTTATACTTTAACATCCTTGCATGTGTGTGAGTGACTGCCATGAGGCTAACTGCTTATGTGATATACTTGCCTGAATGCCTGTGGGTGAAGGTTGGATTATTTAAATCGGAACAATTCGTCAAATGTGAGTTTTTTTAAGCCCACTTGAGGTGGAAAAATCATCTTGTTTTCTAAGCCCACTCGAGGGTGGCAAATTCATGTCTTAGCCTACTTGCAGGTAGCACCTTCAAACCATTTTCAAACAAACATGAGTTGTTTTGTTCCGACTTAGGCGATCTAGTCTATACTTGTGTGTTGTGCGCATCACATAGTAATCCTAGGCTAATAAACCGGAATAAGAACACATGTATTTTCAAAAACTCGATATCATGTTTAGTAGTGGCCGATTTTTGATCGGGCGAGCGGGGGTGCTCTTTACATGACCTTCCCTAATCATACCCAAGTTCCCGAGCCGAGGCAACTTTGGTGATGACGGACATGTGGCCTTAGGCACGAGTCAGGGTTTCCTAAATTCCCCCAAAATAAAATATTTAGGTGGCGACTCTGTATCTGGCAAAGCAGTCCATGTTTGGCACTTCTTTCTAAAAATCAGTTTTTCAAAACGATTTGCCGGATTTGGACTCTTTGGTGATTTATTGGCCTCGCATTGCATTTTGCGGGATTAGATTCAGAACCGTGACATTTGAGTCCGAACTGTAGTAAGCCTAATGAATAAAACGGGATTTTCCCGGGATGTTCGGGGACGTCTACAGTCTCACACACAAGACTTTGTTTTTTTGTTTGTTTGATCTTTTGTTTACTCTTCTGATATTTTGGTAAATACGTTGGATCACCTATGTACATAAGTTTTTGCTTAGCTGGTTGCATATCTAAAAGTTCCTGGACAAAAATAAGATGTTAACTCTATGCATATGTGTGTGAGTTATTATAGGCTACTTTTAAAATGTTTTGTTTTGCCATGTAAGCACAGCTCATTGGACAAAAAATTTTAAATTTGCTTTCGTTTGGCCCTTCATTTCTATTGAAATGTGTTTAATCAGGTTTGAGGCCGTAGGTAATCTCATGATTATTGGCCGGTTATGACTTTATCCATAGGGGCGGGATTGGGTCATGACATAGTCTGTCACCTTGTTGAAGAATAAGGAAAGTTACAAATATTGTTAGGGAGAAAAATAGTACCTGTGGTTTTTGCGTGAAGATTATACCTTTGTTGAACATTTATATGTTTTTGGAATATTATTTTTATTTCAAATGTGCAATGAAGGTAGAATTGGTTCGAAAAGTTGTTGGATTGTAATTGGGGTTAATTAAAAAAAAAAAAAAAATTCTCACACGTGCGGAACAACCCACCGCACTTACGGCGAAAGCTCTAGTCCACAAATTTGCTACTACTTTAAATGCAGGTGCGCGAGGTGGTGAGGTACAGTCGCCGCACATGCGGCCTAAGTCCCGCACGTGCTGGAAATTTTCTAAAACAAATGCACCACCTGCTTTAAATGCAGGTGCGACAACGTGGTGCGGGTATGCTTCTACACGTGTGGGAGAAGAGCCATTATTAAAAAAAAAAAAATCAAATTTCTTTGTTACATTTTTTTTTTGTATTTTATCTATTTTTTATTTATTTATTTTAGTTTATTTTCATTTTTGAAAACAAAAAAGGGTTATAAAACCCCAGACCCACTTTAATCACTCTCACAGATTTTGTCTCTCTCTCTCTCTCTCTCTCTACCTCTCATCTTCTTCCCTCTCTATCTTTCTTTCTCTCTCTTTACATTCCTTAACCCTACAAATCCATCACACCCCACCATCACCAACTCTTTAACTTTCAACCTTCCCTCCTTCTTCATCACCCCACATCATCATTGGCGGTCCTTTTCTCTCCGTCCGGCGAATCTCCGACGACCACCATTTTTTTTTTTCCCGGCAAAGCTTATTTCTTTCTCTCTTTCTCTTCACTAATTCAAGGTACATCCTCCTTTTTGTTTAAACTTTGTATTTTTTCTTTCAATCTTCCCTTGTAGTGAGGTTTAGGGATAGTTTAATAGAGATCCATTGTTCATCCTTTAAAAAAATAAAATGAAATAATTTTGGGCAGCCAAGAAGACGACCACCACACGTGCGGCCATCTCTGGTGTACTTGCGGCCCACCAAAAATAAATAAATCTAATGCTTAGCTTTTCTAATTCATTTTATTTCATAGGTTGTTTATTTATTTATTTAGTTGTTTTTATTTTATTTTATTTTATTTATTCTATTATCTCATTATTACTTGTTAGTTTACTTCATTACTTGTTAGTGTAGTTTGTCTTTATTTGTTTAGTCATTAGTTATTTAAATAAAATGTTAATGTGTCAGGTTTATTTTATTTTATTTAATTTTATCTTAGGTTTCATTTATTATAAAAAAAGAAAAATGATGACAATTGCATGTGGTACATCAGTTGTCGGACTTGTGCTTTAATATCTTACTTTATTCTCGTGCTGGTTCCACGGGTATATATGTATGTTTTTGGTGTGCAGGATATGAGTTGACGGATATCCACCCAGGCCTCCAAAAAGGCTAGAGGTTCGTCCTCCTCGGTGCCACCACCGCCATTGTCACCACCAGCCTCACCACTATCACTGGTTGAGTTGCCACGACTAGAGTGGGACTTCACGCCCGCTTCACAAGCTTACATAGTTCAACATCAACTATTTTCCAAATGACCCAGTCACCTTCTGGGCCGTTGAACAGCTCCACCTCCAGCAACAGTTGGGCTTTTGCACTGTGACGGTGCCCACTTATCTTCGTCTTCTACAGCTCTTTTACCAGAACATGTACGAGTCACTCACTAGTGTAGGACTTCTATCCATTATTGATGGCCACATCGTCAGCATCACAGAATCCATGATTGCCCAAGTGTTAAGGGTTCTTTTCCAAGCCGGGGCACCAGCCCTTCTTGGAAGTTAAGGGTCAACAAACCATACACCGCCTCATCCAAGAGTACTTCCCGGGGGCCCATGGTGATGCAAGTTACACGTGTTTGTGTCAAAGCAAGCTACCTGGCCGCTTATTCTTCATTGACTCAGTGATACATAAGAATGCCCTTTCAATTGGGCATAAAGTTGAGCACCAAATGGAGTTTGTCCAGGTCCTACATGTTTACCAACATCATTATCAAATACCGCTTGAGCACGTGATCTGGATGCATATGCGCGAATTTTTGCAGGAGACTGTTCAGCCTCAACCTATGCAGAACCCGGCTTGGCCCTTGCCATGTGCTAACTTGTTCACACTTCTCTTCGAGCTGAACGACCTCTCAATTGATCCAACTGGGAAGATCAACACTGCTTATCCGACTTTTGGGCAACGGGAATGGTAGCACAACTTATCCTGCATCCTGCAACAAGTTGGTGCCCCGGTTGATGAGCCCATGACCCTATACCCGACCAACCACTTCCTCCTGCCTCCCCAAGCATACCTGTTATACATTACTTGCGAGGGGTACTTATAGCTTCTGCACTCTATGGATCATGTCCACAATACTTTTCACAATCACCACCAGATTCTCATGGGGTTGCGCACGGACTTCCAGGCACATCGGGACTATTATCATAAGGCTTTCGACCAGCTCAACGCTCGCTAGCTCAACATTCAGCAGTTAGTTGCATTACTGCAAACTGACTTTTATACATATCGAGAGTCCAGCCAACAGCATTTTGACTAGCTCGGCGCTCGGGTTCAGGATGAGGCGTTCAAGATGCGGTCATTGATGAACGCCTTGTTTGCCTAGCATTTCCCCCCACCGCCACCACCGGATTCTTAGTAGTACCAGACTATATATATTTTTTTCTTTGTCTCTTTTATTTTTGTATTTACTTTTATTTGTTTCTCTTTCTCTTTTCAAAAAAAAAGTGTGTGTGCGTGTGTTACTATTTTCCTACCTAGATGTGCACCTACAATCTCTGATAATATTCTCTCTTTTCTATTTATGTAGCATTTGCTTCCATTAACGAGAATGTCATATTCAAGTTGGGGGATGATGGTATTTTCTTTTGTGCATTTCTATTTGGCTCATAATTCATGCTTATACCTGCTTCACTTGATTGCACTACTTCACTTGATGTCGACTTGTTGCTAGTAAGGTGATGATATTTGCATATGTTAATTGGGGAGCATAGTAGACTTGTATGAAAAGGGTTTATTGGGTAAACACTCGCATGTTATGTTTGCACTAGGATAGTTGTTTGTGGTTGTGGTATTAGTACACTTATCATAAGTATGCCTTGATTCACATGAATACACTAGCATATCGGTGACCTCTCTATTATAATCCTTGGTGTACATCATTGATAATTGCTAGTGTTGCAGAAAAGAATAAATGACTAGCCTTGATTCTCAAAATAAATAAAAAAAAAAAAAAAAACACTTGACTTGTTTGGGTTCGTAGCCACTTTAACTCCAGTTATTAAGCCCGTAGAGATGTCTTCACACCTAGTGTGACAACCCCACAACGTATAATAATTAGCATCTAATTAATTAAGGAGATTTGAATTTTAATTGCCCATTATTCTGATTTAATTGGGATTTATGAAAATTGTGGAGGCTGATTCGTATATGATTCTATTGACGATTTATTTTGGAATTAGAAATTGAAAGCTTGAATGGCTCAAGAGAGTATAATTGGTGAATTGAATTATTTTAATTTCAAGTATCGGACCGTATGAGACTTTAATTAAATATTCGATTCAAATTTCTAAAATTGAGATTTGATTAATTGAGTTTGAATTAGAGTTAATTAAGTTATGAGAATTGGGAATTAAGATTATTATGAATTAAATTTATTTATGAGGTATTCAATTGAGTATGTAATTTATTGATGAAGATTTTGAGTTTGATCTAGAATTGAAAGCCTTATTGATGTAAGAAACCAAAATTTAGGATAGTGATTAAGTTTAATTTGATATTTGGAGCATTTTGGGAGTTTGATTAAAAAACTAATTCAGATTGATAAATTTTAAATATAATTAATTAGGCCTTAATGGAAGTCAAATTAGAAACTTAAGTTATGTAGGATTTGTGATTAGTTATGATTAATTGAGTTAATTAGCATGCAAATTATACATAACTAATTAAAATTAAGAGATGATTAATTAAACTAATTGGTAATTATGTATTGAGTTAATTCCATTTATGATTCAAATTATAGAATTGTTTAGAAGGTGCAAGTGTGTACACGTGTTCTATGGTCAAGAATTGAGGTGCATGTGGACGTATATCTGATGAGTTCAAGAGTGTTGGGTCATTCATTTGTTTCATTAGAAAACTTTGAGTGTCTAGAGAGAGGGAATGAGAAACTCAAAGGATTGAAGAAGTAGAGAAATCAAGGGAAACTCAAGATTTTGAAAGAGAATGAGAAGACCTAGGGGAAATTAACTATAATTTTTGAAATTAAAACTTAAGGTAAGAAAATTTATGCTTAATTTATGTAGAATCTTTATCTTATACTTGAAATTAAGAAGAGTTTAAGATTACTTTATGGAATTTGTAGGAAATTGGGTTTGAGTAAGAAATTGAGCTACATGCATGTTCATGGAATCTAATTTGTAGTTTCATCAATTTTGAGTTTGATTTTGAAAGTTATAGTTAAATCAAGCCTCATAAATTACATGTACAATGAAGGTTTTAGGATTTGAGCCATGGAATTTCATATTTTGAAGAGAAGAAGGAAGAATTTTTATAAAAATCAAGTTTATGCAAATTTGGAGTTAATCTTAAAATTAGATGAGGATGTGATTTTATTATGAAAATTAGAAATTGGTTTAATTTTGAATTTTAATCCATGCATGTAATCTAATTTAAAAGTATTATTCAATTTAAATATATTTTGGAACATCTATGATCATAAATTAAGTATTTGGTTAAAGATGGAGTTAAGTTCAAATTCTAAGAAGTTGATTTTGCTATAAAGAAAATGAATTCAATCTAAGTTTGGACAAGTTAAGAAATAAATTATAATTTAAATTTGACAATCCAGAATTAATTTGATCTTAATTTGAATTTCTTATATGTAGATATTCTTCTGAGAGCCTTATAGCTTTAATTTCATATTTTGTAAGAAAAAGGAAGAAAAGTTTTGAATCATTAAGGTATGAAATATTCATGAAGTTATAGCTTTAATCTTGACAAATTAAGGAGGGTTTTGCATTAAGATTTGGAAATTAGTTATGTGTTCATATTTATTAATGACATTACATGTTTAAATATGCATGAATTTAAATTTTGAAATGAAATTTGGAAGCTAAATCTGCAGTTTTGAAAACCCAGAAAATTTACAGACCGCTTGAGCGACCAACTCGTGGCTCGAGCGAACCCACCTTTTGTTTGGTAGTTGCTCAAGCGATTACATGTTGGCTCGAGCGTACTTTTGACCCATCCAGTATTTTTGCAGACAGCACGGTCCGCTTAAGCGACCAAGTGGTGGCTCGAGCGGTCAGGCTATTTTCAGCATGTTTTGAAAAATCACATATTGTTTATATTTTCATCTCATCTCCTCCCAAAGCATTCTAGACATGATTTATGGCCCATTGAAGATTAATAAGCTAACAATCAATATAAATTAGTTAACTAAAGAATGAATCATTGATCTAGTAGTAATTGTTTAAGAAGCCAAGTAAAAGATTGGTCAATTTGGAAAAGGACTTACTAATAAAAGATTATGTGAAATGAGAACCCGATTCATTTGAATAAAGAAAGAATAAGCGTAGTAGACCTTCGGATTATTTTGACAGAAAAAGAAAAGAGAAGTCAAGTTTGATCAAAGAAGTGATATTGTGTTTCAATGTGTATATGTTATGTAACACTTGGGTGTTTTAATTTATTGGAAGGTGTATTTAATCCTTTTATTTTCATTTTGGGAGTCTTTGGAGTTGTTGTATATTGGTTTTGAAGGAGTATAATCTGATTTAAACTTGTTGGGTTTATTCATTCGCATTTGGTCTTGTCTAAAAGTTCCTTTGAAACTTAGAAATTCTGTTATGGGATCGACACCAACCTTCCTAAGGGTCGACCCTTACTTGTTGCTGTGTTCTGGAAGTGTTGCTGGAATTTAGGGCCGACACTAGCCTTGGTGGTGTTGACACCTGTCTTTTGTTTTTGGCCTCAAGGGTCGACCCTTGTATGTTGCAGAATCTGGGTGTTAGTTGCTGGAATTTAGTGTCGACCCTTCCTGTCCAAGGGTCGACCCCTTGCCTACTGCCAGATTGTCTTTTATTATTGAAGGGTTGACACCACCACACTAGGGGTCAACCCTCGCGTGTTTTTTTTTTCTCCAAAAATTTGGGGCTCTAATGGACTTATCCTTTTTTTTGACATTAGGGCTACTTTTGTACTACTATAAATAGACCCAAAACACTCCTCTCTCATAATTTTCTCCTCCTCCTTCCTCTCAAATCGTGAGTCTCTCTTTCTCTCTCTCTCTCTCTCTCTCTATAAACTCAACTTTTTCCCACCTAAATTCTTAGATTTACTCACCTAGAAGTATATTCTCACTTGGGTCCTTTGAGAAAGGTTGTAGGGCATGTCAAGGGTTTTCTATTGATCCGAGAAGTAAGTGGTTTCATCGACTTTGGGTCTTCCGAGTTTTCCTCTTCACAACTTGAGGTAGGGACACTTTTACCCTAGTATTTCTTTGTTTTGAAGAGATTTCATGGTGTGGTTGTGACTTATGAGTTAATTTGAGGGTATTGTTGGATTAATCCCATGCTCTACATAAATAAACCATTTTACTTGACTCTTGCTTGAAATTTCTTTACTCTCTCTTTTCAAAACTTGTATGTAAATGTTGTTAAAACTCATATCTATGATGAAGGAGAAAAAACCCCAAATTTGGTAAAACCCTAGATTCTCAATTCGAGTTAAAAACACCACATTGAAGGGAATTTCCTTTAATTCATGAAATATTGTGAATAATAAATAGATGAAAGATGTGGATGTTGATCTAGTAAAGGAATTTTGGCTTGAATGTTATTTTCTTTAAATCTTGTGGTGCATTCAATTCTTTGGTAATGTTGGATATTTGTTGATGAAATAAAATGTGAATGAATTGTTAATTGTGCATGAGTCCAGGAAAGAGTCGGTTTTAGAAATGTGGTGTTGTGTTGGTACTCGCACGAGGAGTTTATAAAGGTGCCCAAATGCCCTGTCTAGGCTTATCGTTGGATGAATGTGGGAAAAATGTTTTTGGATGTCCACACAGTCCCGCCGTATAATAGCTGGTGAAAATGAAAAAACGGATGGTTTTCTTTGGGGTGCCCACTCCTTGTCGTATAATAGTCGGCAAATGTGGGGGCATTTTTTTTTAAATGTAAAGCAAAGGGTGTCTTGAATTGGACTCTTACAAATGAACTCATGGCTTGCTTTCTATGGTTGTGAATGTTTAATTGTTGTGCTTGATGACTTGAATAGTAATTGTCATTGTTTGGTTATTGTGAATCTATATGACTGTTAGAGATTACATGTGAAGATAAATTTCTTTTTAATGTTTTGGTACAAGGATACAATAATCTTATTCAAAGGATTAAATACTTGGTTAAATGTGTTTCTACTGGGCATATAGCTCAACCCTATCTTATTTTTCAGGAATTGACGAAGTACTACCTCCCTGATGGATTAGAACAAGCAGTAGCTCCTTTTTGAAAAAAGTTGATTAACGTGTATTTTGTTATTTTGGATTGGGATTTTTTAACAAGACTATTAATTTATTTTGTTGTTATTGTACGCCCTAGAGGCTTATATTTGTAAAGCCATCTAGTTCATTGAACTGGAATATGAATTCCGAATGTTGTGGGAATGCGCATGGTGAATTGTAATCTCCTACCTCTTAGTTAAATGAGAAAGATGGTTTTTTGGGGTATATTCTTGTATTTCTCTTGGCATATTCTTATGGAAAATTTTAGGGTGTTACAAATGGTATCAGAGCCATAGGTTAGAATACCTCGGGCCTGTGAGAAGTGACGTGTGTCACAGTTGGGACCCTAGGCTAGGACGGAATGCTTAGGACGCCTTGTGTGTTATGTGTCTTCATGTGATTATGTGAGTATGGGGTTTGAATCCTACGATATGGCTTTTGTCCATTGCATTCATCAAAATCCTTTTGAAAAGGCACTTGATCACTGTTCTTTCCACTTGGAGGTCCTTCATTGCCATGGAATTAGCTAATATCTTAGGAGGACAACTCATGCGTGTTTTTATGTGATTGTATGTGTGATTGTTTGGATTATTCTATATGGAAGTTTGTGTGTTTACATGGTGTATAAGTGTGAGGATTAAGAATGGAGCACTTAGGTGCGACAAGTTGGTCTTGAATTTAGTATTGTTTCTACTTCTTATAGATGTCTGGACGTGCTAGGGCTCGTGGTAGACCCCATCAGGGAGACAGGAATATTCTAGCCCAACTTGAGATCCCTCCGCAAGAAGAAGGGGTGAGTCAAAACAATATACCCGTTCCATCGGCCCAAGAAGCTATGGGGGCCTTGGCTAGAGAAATAGTGGGGGCTCTATGGGAGTCCATGGAGATATTAAGAGCCAAGCAAGCGGCTAGAACTATTGAAGGAGAAACAAGAGCTTCCTTTTTGAAAAAGGAGTTCTTTCGTTCCAACCCCGCCGAGTATAACGGCGAGCCTGATCCGATGAAAGCTGACGTGTGGTTGGAGGAAGTGGTCAAGTCCTTTGAAATTTTAGACATTCGAGAAAATGAATTGCTGGTGGCATTAACAGCCTACCAATTGAAAGGAGATGCCATGCAGTGGTAGGAATCCATAAAGCATAGGGTTGAACATACTTGCAAAGCATTTGTGCAAGCCTTCCAAGATAAATTCCTCCTTTCCACAGCTAGGGAGCGGTTGAGGAAGCAGTTTGAAGAATTGCTACCAATATATGCACCAGTGGTGGAGTTTGAAGCTAAATTCACTAGTCTCTCGTGTTTTGCACCCGAATTAGTGGCAACGGAAGAAAGAAGGCGCTTTAAATTTGAGAAAAGGTTGAGACCGAAAATTCTGATGAAGGTGGTTAGCAATATGATACGTGATTACGACCGCTTAGTTGAAGTAGCAGCTCATGTGGAGATTACTGTAGAGGCTGAAGAGGCAAGGCAAAGTTTAAAAAGAGTAGGACATTCTGATGCTATGAGTGACACATGTTCTTCAAAGAGGTCTAGGGGTTCATCATCATCCTTCCAATCGCCTCCACAACAAGCTAAGTCCTCTAGTTATGTGATAGGTAGAAGTTCAGGGAATATGACCTGAGTTACTGGTGCTTGTTATAGATGTGGCTAAATGGGTCACAAGGTTGTAAAGTGCGGATAGAAAAGTGGAGCACGGTCCTAACCTATGCTTCCATAAGGTCAACCTTAGAATAGGAGCCAGCCCCAAACTTGTTATCAATGTGGTCAGCCAGGACATTTGAAGAAGTTCTGCCCGCAAAAAGTAGGGACTTCGAGTGTGGCAGGGTCTAGATAGTTAGGAGGTTTATAGATGGGTACAGAGGCAATCTTATCAGCTGGCTCAGTCGGGATAAGTATCTAGGACATTTCAGGAAGCCACATCTGCTCAATCCGCACAATAAGCTTATGTTTAGAGAGTTGATGTAGGGGAGCAGAGGTCACAAGGAAGAGTGTACGCTGTCACCGCTTACAAGCAAGCGTCGAGGCCACCAGTTGTGAGAGGTACATTCCTCATTTTCAATACTTGGGCTAGTGTTTTGATTGACACTGGGGCATCACATTCATTTATTGCCACATCATTTGCATCATTGTTGGGGTTAGAGAGTAAGCAACTGCAACCTTCACTCATAGTAGAGTCACCGGTTGGGGGTAAGGTCACTTTGACCCAGGGGTGTCAGGGGTGTGTAATTGAAGTGGCAGGTCAACAACTTCTGTTTAATTTTGTCCTGTTGGAAATGTCAGGTTTTGACCTTATCCTCGGTATGGATTGGTTGTTTACTTACCGGGCGACCATAGATTGTTATCAAGAGAGAGTTACGGTGTACAGTGCAGGCAGTGATTGTTTCACATTTTTGGGGGATAAATGTAATAGATCCTTACCCTCCTCATACTATCCACGTGGCCGGGGACAATTTAATTATCTTTAGCGACCTTTTTGGATGACGAAAGTGATGTAGTCCATGATGAATTTCCAAAGGTAGTACGTGAATATCTCGATGTCTTTCTTGATGATCTTATAGAATTACCTCCTCATAGGGAAGTAGTGTTCACTACAGACTTACTTTCGAGTATGGCACCTATCTCCTTATTGCCATGTAGGTTTTCCCTAGCTAAATTGGTGGTTCTGAAGGAACAGTTACAAGAGTTACTTAGTAAGGGCTTTATACACCCTAGCACCTCGCCTTAGAGAGCCTCAGCTTTGTTTGCAAAGAAGAAAGACGGATCCTTAAGATTATGCATAGATTACCGTAAATTGAATCAAGACACAGTTAAGAATAAATATCCCTTACCCAAGATAGATGATCTCTTCGGCCAACTTAAAGTTCCAAGATAGATTTAAGATCCGGTTATCACCAAATCTGAGTCAGAGAGGAGGACATTCCCAAAAATGCTTTTCATACCCGATATGGGCATTACGAGTTCTTGGTTATGCCCTATGGGTTGACTTATGCTCTAGCCACATTTATAGATTTGATGAATAGGGTCTTCCGGGAGTTTCTTGACAAATTTGTGGTCGTCTTTGTAGATGATATTCTTATCTATTCATCTTCCAAAGAGGGGCATGAAGGGCATCTTCGTACTATCTTGCAACTTCTTAGGGAGCACCGTTTGTACGCGAAATATGAGAAATGTGAATTTTGGCTTTCTGAAGTGAAGTTTTTGGGTCACGTGGTTTCGGGAGACAGAGTTATGGTGGATTCTTCAAAGATAGAAGCTGTGCAGAATTAGGAGCAGCCTAAAGACGCCTTGGAAATTCATAGCTTTCTTGGTTTAACCAGTTACTACCGCCAATTCATCAAGAATTTCTCTTCCATAGCATCACCATTAACTAGATTGACCTGTAAAGGAGTAAGGTTTGTTTGGAACGAAGCATGTGAGAATTCCTTTGGAGAAATAAAGCTTAGATTGACCACTGCTCCAATTCTTATCATTCCGGAATGAGGGTTAGGTTATACGGTGTATTGTGATGCCTTAAGAGAGGGATTAGATGGTGTCCTAATGCAAGGGGGAAAGGTGGTAGCATATGGCTTGCGTGAACTGAAGACTTATGAAAGAAACTACCCGACGCATGACTTAGAACTCGCCGCTATTGTTTTTGCCTTGAAGTTGTGGAGACACTATCTATATGGTGAAAAGTTTGAAATTTTCTCCGACCACAAAAGCCTCAAATACCTATTCTCCTAGAAAGACTTGAATTTACGCCAACGGAGATGGATGGAGTTTCTAGAGGACTATGATTTTGAAATACACTACCACCCCAGTAAAGCCAATGTAGTAGCGGATGCTTTGAGTAGAAAATCGGTAAGTACGATCGCTAGTCTAGTGATGAGAGAATGGAAGATGATGGGGGATGCCAATGAATTTGCTTTACAGCTCGGTGAATCTTTAGAACAGGCTACCCTCTTCACCACCATCGCCTAACCTACCCTTGTTGCAAGAGTAATTGAAGCACAACGGGTGATCTAGAAGTGGATGTAATTAAAGGGAGAATTCTTCAAGAGAAGGAAGTGAGTGGTTTAAATGTTCATGTAGATTCTAGTGTTCATTACCTTGATCGATTGTTTGTACCTAAATCCAGGAGAAATGAAGTTTAGAGGGACTTCCATCATTCCCGCCTAGCAGTGCATCCTGGAAGCACCAAAATGTACCATAACCTAAGCCGCCAATTTTGGTGGAGGGGTATGAAAAAGGATGTAGCCTCATTTGTATCCAAATGTTTGACATGTCAACAAGTTAAGGCTGAACACCAAAGACCGGCTGGACTGCTACAACCTCTTCCGGTTGCCGAATGGAAGTGGGAACACGTTAACATGGACTTTGTTTCTGGCCTTCCTAGAACTCAAAGAAGCAATGATGCAATATGGGTGATTGTGGATAGACTTACTACGTCCGCTCACTTCCTCGCCATGAGCATGGGAGATTCCATAGAGTTTCTAGCTGAACTTTACATCCGTGAGATTGTTCGCCTCCATGGGGTACCAGTGAGTATAAAGTCTGATAGAGACCCTCGCTTTACAGCCAAGCCATGGTAGAGCCTTCAAAGTGCCTTGGGTACTCAATTAAACTTTAGTACGGCTTGCCACCTCCAGACCAACGGGCAATCTAAACATACTATTCAGATTTTAGAGGACATGTTGAGGTAATGTGTGCTAGATTTTAAAGGGTCTTGGGAGAAGCACCTACCCTTAGTTGAGTTTGCTTATAACAATAGTTACCAAGCAAGTATTGAGATGGCACCTTTCGAGGCATTGTGTGGGCGTCTGTGTAGATCACCAGTATGTTGGACTGAAGTGGGAGATTTACCCTTGCTAGGCTCAGATCTAGTTTGTGAAACTATCGAGAAAATAGCCCTCATTCGAAAAAGGTTAGCCACCGCTCAAAGCCAACAAAAGAGCTATGCAGCTAGAAGAAGACGACCCTTATCCTTTGAAGTAGGTGACCATGTCTTTGTGAAGATATCTCCTAGAAAAAGGTTGATGAGATTTGGCCGGAGTGGAAAACTATTAGCTATATTCATTGGCCTCTTTGACATCATTAAACGGATTGGAGAAGTTGTATATCGCCTTGCATTGCTGCCACAACTCTCCAGAGTTCACGATGTGTTCCACGTGTCTATGCTTCGCAAATACGAACCCGATCCCTCTCATGTTTTGGATTAGACAGAGATTGAGATAGATGAAGATGTGTCTTATGAAAAAAGACCACTCCGAATCTTAGATACTAGAGAACAAGTTTTGAGGGATAAAACAATTCCCTTAGTTAAAGTGTTATGGCACCATCACGGTGTGGAGGAAGCTACATGGGAACGTGAAGCGGAGATTAGCGAGAAGTACCCCGACTTATTTTCTAGATTGTGATGTACTTGTTTTGTTGTTCCTTGTTTGTACTTGATGAATTGGACATGAGCTAAAACCTTCTATTATTTCCTTGTCTTGGAGTCAAATTGATACATATATATATATATATATATTTGCTTGGTTGTGAGATTGTTGAGGATTGAATAAATATGATATTGTTGCCAAACATTGTTATCATGGTGAGGACGAATATTATTTCGAGGGTGAAATTTCCTAAGGTGGGGAGGTTGTAACACTTGGGTGTTTTAATCTATTGGAAGGTGTATTTAATCCCTTTATTTTCATTTTGGGGGTGTTTGGAGTTGTTGTATATTGGTTTTGACGGAGTACAATCCGATTTAAACTCGTTGGGTTTGTTCATTCGCATTTGTTCTTGTCTAAAAGTTCCTTGGAAACTTAGAAATTCTGTTCTGGGATCGACATTAGCCTTCCTAAGGATCGACCCTTACATGTTGTTGTGTTCTGGAAATGTTGCTGGAATTTAGGGTCGATACCAGCCTTAGTGGTGTCGACACCCGCCTTTTGTTTTTGGCCTCAAGGGTCAACACCAGTCTGGGAAGGGTCGACCCTTGTATATTGCAGAATCTAGGTGTTAGTTGCTGGAATTTAGTGTCGACCCTTCCTATCCAAGGGTTGACACCTTGCTTGCTGCCAGATTGTCTTTTATTCTTGAAGGGTCGACACCACCACACTAGGGGTCAACCCTTGCGTGTTTTTTTTTTCTTCAAATTTTGGGGTCTAATGGACTTATCCTTTTTATTGACCTTGGGGATACTTTTCTACTACTATAAATAGACCCAAAACACTCCTCTCTTATAATTTTCTCCTTCTCATTCCTTTCAAATCATGAGTCTCTCTCTCTCTCTCTCTCTCTCTCTCTCTATAAACTTAACTTTTTCTCACATAAATCCCTAGATCTACTCAGCTAGAAGTATCTTCTCACTTGGGTCCTTTGAGAAAAGGTTGTAGGGCGCGTCAAAGGCTTTATGTTGATCCAAGAAGTAAGTGGTTTTAACGACTTTGGGTCTTCCTAGTTTTCCTTTTCACAACTTGAGGTAGGGACACTTTTACGCTAGTATTTCTTTGTTTTGAAGAGATTTCATGGTGTGGTTGTGACTTATGAGTTAATTTGAGGGTATTGTTGGATTAATCCCATGTTCTATATAAATAAACCATTTTAATTGACTCTTGCTTGAAATTTCTTTACTCTATATTTTCAAAACTTGTATGTAAATGTTGTTCAAACCCATATCTATGATGAAGGAGAAAAACTCCCAAATTTGGTAAAACCCTAGATTCTCAATTTGAGTTGAAAACACCACAACGAAGGGAATTTCCTTTGATTAATGAAATATTGTGAATAATAGATAGATGAAAGATGTGGATGTTGATTTAGTAATGTTGTGTTTGGTTGGGGGATTTGGGGAGGGATTTAGAAAGGGAAAGGGAAAAGGTGTGTGAAACTAGGTGAAATATAGGTATGTTTTATTCACATTTCATCTACCTTTTCCATTTCCCTTTCCAAATCCCTCCTCAAATCCCCTAACAAAACACAGCATAAAGGAATTGTGGCTTGGATGTTACTTTCTTTAAATCTTGTGTTGTATTCAATTCTTTGGTAATGCTGGATGTTTGTTGATGGAATAAAATGTGAATGAATTTTTAATTGTGCATGAGTCTGGGTAAGAGTCGGTTTTGGAAATGCGGTGTTGTGTTAGTACCCGCGCGAGGAGTTTATAAAGGTGCCCAAATGCCTTGTCTAGGCTTATTCTTGGACGAATATGGGAAAAATGTTTTTGGGTATCCACATAGTCCTGCCGTATAATAGCCGACGAAAGTGGAAAAACAGATGGTTTTCTTTAGGGTGTCCACTCCCTGCCGTATAATAGCCTGCAAATGTGGGGGCAGTTTTTTTTAAACATAAAGCAATGGGTGTCTTGAATTGGACTCTTACAGATGGACTCATGGCTTGCTTTCTATGGTTGCGAATGTTTAATTGTTGTGCTTGATGACATGAATAGTAATTGTCATTGTTTGGTTATTGTGAATCTATATGATTGTTAGAGATTACATGTGAAGATAAATTTCTTTGTAAAGTTTTGCTGCAAGGATACCATAATCTTATTGAAAGGATTAAATACTTGGTTAAATGTGTTCCTACTAGGCATATAGCTCGACCCTATCTTATTTTTCAGGAATTGACAAAGTACTACCTCCCTGATGGATTAGAACAAGCAGTAGCTCCTTTTTGGAAAAAGTTGATTCATGTGTATTTTGTTATTTTGGATTGGGATTTTGTAACATGACTATTAATTTATTTTGTTGTTATTGTACGCCCTAGAGGCTTATATTTGTAAGGGCATCTAGTTCATTGAACTGGAATACGAGTTTCAAATATTGTGGAAATGTGCATGGTGAATTGTAATCTCTTAGCTCTTAGTTAAATGAGAAAGATGGCTTTTTCGGGTATATTCTTGTATTTGTCTTTGTATATTCTTGTGGAAAATTTCAGGGCGTTACATGTTATGTGTTTGTGTAGGTCATGTGCTGTCATCTACCTGATCTGTCTGATTTGTCTAATCTGTCTGATTCACTTCTAGAACTATTTGTGAGTAATAACTTTGTAAAGTTATGTTCAAGTTTAAGTATTTTCCTATATGATATGAGAAGAAATGATCTGTTTTCTGAAATGCTATGTTCTGTATCAATGAATGATCATTCATATATTTAAAGTATTCATGGCATCCTTAGCATATGGCCCTTGCCCAAGAGTAACAATATTGTGGTCTATGAGCACAAGGCCCTTGCCCGGGGGTAATAATACCGTGGTCTCATGGCCCTCTGTAGACGCGCCCCGAGGGCCTCATGTTACAGTTCAGACTCAAATGTCACGGTTCTGAATCTAGTCTCGTAAAGTGCAATGCAAGACCAATAAATCACCAAAGAGTCCAAATCCGGCAAATCGTTTTGGAAAACTGATTTTTGTAAAGAAGTGGCAAACATGGACTGCTTTGCCAGATACAGAGTCGCCACCTAAATATTTTGTTTTGGGGGAATTTAGGAAACCCTGACTCATGCCTAAGGCCACGTGTCCGTCATCACCAAAGTTGCCTCGGCTCGGGAACTTGGGTACAATTGGGGAAGGTTAGCTATGAGCACCCCCGCTCGCCCGATCAAAGATCGGCCACTACTAAACATGATATCTTGTTTTTGAAAACACATGCTCTTATTCCTGTTAATTAGCTAATCTTACTATGTGATGCGCACAGCAAAACAAGTATAGACTAGATCGCCTAATTTGGAACAAAGCATCACATATCCGTTTGTTTGGAAAATGATTTGAAATTTGCTACTCGTAAGTAGGCTAACATGCGGATTTCAATAAATTGTTCCAATTCAAGCAATCCAACCTTCACCCACAGGCATTCAGGCAGTTATATTAACTAAGTAGTTAGCCTCATGGCAATCAATGACACGCATACAGTATGCTAAAGCGTAAACACTCACAGTTTACTCCGACCCAAAATGAAGAACCAGTTAGAAATCATGCATGATCCTAGTTCATGTTAAGATGGCTAATGCAACACATGCAAAATGCAACTAGAAAAAGGCTCGGCTATTCTAAGATGACATATGAGATGCGATAATTGATACATGTATTCAACTTGGAATTGAAATATGATGCAGTTAGTATGATGCACCGAGCCCGATGCATGCAATGTAGATGAATGGATGCACACATGCAAAGCATAAGGATGCTAATTGAAAATATGCCCTAGAACTAACCATTGTAAGTGGTTAAGTAAAAGGGAGAAAGACGTCGGGTTGGAAGACATTCACACACGCACACACACTTATTACAAAATTCGCCCTCTCGACGGAGGGTCCGAATGAATAATACATGCCAACTAATTAACTAACTAACAAGCTAATTAATTATTACACAACCGAATTGAATAACTAGCTACAACTAATTATTACAAAACTTAATTAATTAACAAATTAATTAACTAACTACAAATGAAAAGCAGTAAACAATGCTGCTTCAGCTCTATTCAGGGAAGCAGAAGGTGCATGCTCAGTTCTTGTCCCGAAAGCTCTCCGGTTGCTCTCAAGAGGCTCTGTCTGCAGGGTGTCCTCAAGGAATTCCTGCTGGACCTTACCAAAAACATGCTGGGGAGTGCATCAATGGCCTGCCGGCCATGGGGAGCCACTGCTGACCAAAAATGAAGGGGTGTCGGCCAACAACAAGGCACTGCCGGCCATCTGCAAGGCACTGCCGGCCACTGATGTGCTGGGACACCAAGCTGCAGTAGAGCACAAAACAGAGAAAATGGAGGGTCTCCCAAGGATATGTACGCACTATACCACCCCAGATCATCTCAAAGCATCAAGGGAGAGGCATAGTCAGATCTACGACCATCAATCACGCATCCTGATGCATGAAGGCCAAAGATCCAACTTGTGCAAATCAATATGAAATGAATGCACAAATAAACACATAAAGCGTAAAACTCTATCATGAATCATCAAGAGCGTCGGCGACCGAGAATTGAGACATGTTTCATCACTTGAAGTATGAAACGCCCCTCGTTCCTCGTGCTCAGATTAACACTTTAATCCAAACGACAATGCAAAACAAGCATGGCAAACATGCAATATGACTTAAGCATGCAAACATGCAATGCAATAACCCGAGCATGCAACAAGCATATAAGCATGATGTGAGGTAACAACCTTGAATAACATGATAAAATGCAACATGAACATACAAACATGCAAGGCATGTGACGGCGGACAAGTATGCAACAACATACGAAATGGGACAAGCATGTGACAACATGGTAAGATGGGCTTACACTAAAGATGGATCGGCCTCAGCCATGCCTAAAATCAGTGGCCATAAGTGATGAATTGATAGTATAAAAAGCATGTAAAGGCAAGGCAAACATGCATGCCAATTAGCTCAAGGATTAAGGCACAAAGATGCAACTCTTAAGCACACTCAAAGAGTGATAAGCATGGATATGTGACAACAAGGTAAGCTCTGAAATCTCATGTAAATTGAGGCCAAATCAACTAAACAATGCAAGCATAGCATGTTAGAAAGCTCAAAGCTCGAAACTAACAAAGGGACTTATGCCATGGCCATGCAAGGCAAGCCCCAAAGGGCTAAGGGAACCTAAAATAGTCCCAAGGCAGGTCCAAACAAAACCAAAAACAAGCTCGAAGCTAGCCAACACAGGCTAGAACAAGAGGCCAAAAACAAGGAGCATGCAAGGCTACAAAAGAGGGAACACACTACACCTATTGAAACCAAACATGGCATGACTTGGACAGCATAAAACAGAGTTACATCATGGTATAACAAGACCAAAAATGCACTGATATGATAAGCCAAAGGCTTAGGCTTAATGGCATGCACAAAAGTTCATTCTTGAGGCATAAAGAGGCAAGGCTCCAAGGCATTAAAAGCATGGCAAATGCAAGTGTATGGCCACATTTCATGGACTAAAATAACACTTAGAATGATGGCAAAGCATGCAAACATCACATGTATGGCATGGTAGGGGCTTCAACACCCAAGACTAGCATAAGCATTTACACTATAGCTATACAAAGCATGAGTGATATGGCCATGGCAGCCCAAAACAGTCCAAGAACAGCCCAAAATAAGAACAAAATCATGCTGGAGCAAAGCCAAAATATGCTAGGATGATGAGTCAAAACATCATGCACATAAAGCTAGTAAGCAAGATTTGTTCTACAAGTATATGGAGCATGCAAAGGATGACCAAACCAGCTGTGGAAAGAGTCATGACATGGCAAAACATCACCAAACACATGCTGAAATGGACTCAACATAAGCTAGGATAACATGCTAAAGTGAGAAGCATATAAAGCTAGTTTATGAGATTTATACTACAAGTGTATCATACATGCATGGAGTGACAAAACCAACCCAAAACAGATCTAATGCATGGTAAAACATCACCAAAAACCTACTGAAATGGACTCAACACAAGCTAGGCAAACATGCTACTTTGATGAGCTACAAATGGGATTACACTACACATACAAGATGCATGCAAAACGTGATCAAACCAGCCATGGATAGAGTCAAGGTAGGTCCTAAAAGTCACAAAAAAGGACCTGAACCAAGCTTCAAAAGTACAGAGAGGCATGCTTCTTTGGAAGGCCAAAAATGCAAGCAAACAAAAACCAAAAGAGAGGGGGCCACCCCCTCTGATTTGAGGCCTCAAAACCACATGCCTACCACTGAAAATCCACTGGATTTCAGTGGTTATAAGGCCAAACTAAGGCTAGCTCAGAGGCCTTAAGGCATGGCTCAAAACAAGGCCAAACAAGGCCAACAAGAGTGTTGAAGACCCTCAATAGCCAAAAACCTTAAACAACCACCAAAAGCACTTAAAAATAAGACTTTTTTCAATTGAAAGAAAGGCCTAAAACAATATGCAAGGATAGCCAAAATGAGGTACAAAAAAGTGCTAAAAAGGAGAAGAAGCTCACCCTTGAAGATCAACTCCGAAACCAGCAACTTCAGGGGGTAAAACCTCACTTTCAGAGCTCAAGAAGTCCTCCTAAGAACCTCAATCCAAAGATGGTGGTGTATCTCTAAGTGTTGTAGTGTAAAAGTGCAAGGAAAATGGACTTCAAGGGACAAATCAACAACAATATACATATATATATATAGAGAGAGAGAGAGATTTCTTCTCAAAATGCTGAACCTCTGCTAAGGAGAGAGGCTCTCTCCTTATATAGAAGAAAAGCAATGCAAAGCTTCTTCAAGAAGCTTGGCAAGAGCTTCATCCCTCCATACACGTGTATGGAGGGCAGATAAAAGGATTCCAGCTGGCTCAAAAGATCTGGAGTGAAACCTGCTGAGACAGGGGTGCTACCGGCCATTAGGGATGGCCGACAGTGGCTCATTGATGGCTGACAGGCTCAATCAATGGCCGGCAGCAACAAATTGGGGGCTGGCAGGTCCAAAAGGGGGCCGGCAGGTCCAAAAGGGGGCCGGCAGTGCACCAAGAAACACATTCTGAAAGGACCAAGTCATGGTCCAAGAATGGGGCAGAAATGATACAGGGTCTGGAAAGCTCAAACCCGTGACGTTCCACCGCAAAAGTCGAATGCCTGACGAGCAATCGAACTTGTGTCCGAATGTACCTGCAAGCACAATCGAGTCTTGAGGACGGTCAAAAATGGGGTGTTTACACCCTCGCCCGGGGGTAACACTATCGTGGCTTAAGGATGTTATCTGTTCCTGGTACCGGAGGTTCCTTTATGGAATTGGTTATGTATGACCCTTAATGCTTTGTATCTGATCTGTTAGTACTAATGGGTGTACCATGTCTGATATGCAAAATCTGAATATGAATATGGATATGAATATGAATATGAACATGTATATGAATCTGTTTTTGATTTGAAATCTGAATATGCATATGACTCTGTTTTTTATAAGAATCTGTTTCTGATATAAACTATGATTTCTGACTCTGTGGTGGACATCATTCATTAAAACCCTTTGCTTTGTTATTATTTACTGGGCTCTAGCTCACTGTATTATTTATGTATGTAGGTGATCAGGCGCGTGACTAGGCTTAGAGGCGTTTGCTTGGAATCTGTTTTGTCAGCCAACCTATATGCCTCCCGTGGAGGTTTCGGATATGTCAAGTGGTTAAGACTACGTACATAAAGTTCAAGTTTTGTTTTCTTTTTTTGGTTTAACAAGTGTTTTTGTTTATTTTGTATTTAGGGCTAAGTCTTTTTTTTGTCTAGCCTATATATATGATGATGTGTAAATGTATGTATGTAAAGTTTAAAATTTTCTATCTCAAATAAATCTACACAGCTCAATGGAGGTTGTATATTTGTTATTTGCTTCCGCTAGCCCCTAATATTATGTTAATCTATCTCAGAGGCCTTCGGTAATCCCAGGATTACTGACCGGTTACGATGCTAAACCTGTAGCGGCGGGTTTGAGTCGTGACACCTAGTGCGCTAAAACCGTTTGGTTTGGGAGTCATTGCCTCAGTACTTGCTACATAGGCTAATTAGAAAGCTTAAGGGACCTAGATGTTGCATAGTTAAGGAAAAATAAGGAAAATGACTTTTGTAGACTTTTCAACTCTAGTTATTAAGCTCGTAGGGGTGTCATCACACCTAGTGCCCTAAAATCGTCTGGTTTTGGAGTCATTGGCCCAATGCTTGTTACATGAGTTGATTAGAAAGCTTAATGGATCACGACATTGCATAGTCTTTCAAAAAAAAAAAAAAAGCATTTTGAGAATCTTGGTTACCAAAGTTTAATCTTGTCTGTATATGTTGGGGGTTATTATGAGTTACACTGGGCTATTATAGTGGTCAGTTAACTAGTTATGGAGATTGCACGTTATATCGAGGTTACTGATGATGTGTTCTATTAGCATTCACTAGTACATAGAACTTGATTTGTGTGATACTGAATTGCAGTCTCTACTCAATAGATTCCTTCATGCTTATCTACTATGCCTTCGATAACTCATCATGTCTTAGTATTACACTGTAGTGGCACATAAGTTAATTCTTGACTGGTGTAGTGTGATTGATTATTGCTGGATAGATGTGAATATGTTAATGTTTGTGGGTATCATTTCTGGAAACCCTCATGAGACTTTACTCGTCCACTTGAGGTAACATATTGTGGTTTAAAGGCTTGTTGCATACGCTAAATGCAACCATTCTTCACATGAAAGAAAAGATAGTTAGATTTTGTTTAATTTTATTTTTCTTTCTTTATTCCTTGCTTGAGGACTAGCAAGTTGTAAGTTAAGGGATGTGATTAAGGTCGAATTGTATAGCATTGAGGCCGTTAATTAGGATCTCTTAACTTTACTTGCTTGTCAAACTATACATTTTATGCCTGTTTAATGTCAATCAGGTTTGTACACAGTGGGAACATAAAATGAGCAAAAATGCAGAGAAAATTCCTTCCCACACATACAGAGGCCTATTCCCGCACATGCGGCCTTTACCTCACAGCCAAACAGGACCCAAGCTTTCCGCACGTGCAGAACCCTTCCCATACGTGTGGTGACCATTCCCGCACGTGTGGCCGTACCTCAGAAATCGTGCCACTATTTTAAACCTGTTTGAAAGATAGCAGAGGTATAAAGGGAAGAAAAAGAGGCAAGAATAGGGTTCTGAAAAAATTCAAAGAGAGAGAAGAGGCTAGGATTTGGAAGAAAGGATCTTAAGCTGGCCAAGGCAATTTCCATGGAGGGTTCTTCTTCTTTTATTTCTTTCCACTCCTCCATGAGTGGCTAGGCTCCTCTTTATAGGGTTTTGATGAAACCCTAGCCAAGTAAATAGGGTTTTCTCTTCGCTTTTTGATTATGTAAAGGTTTGAACAAATTGTATTGTGTTTAAGAAGTTTCAAATACATATTTTCCATTATCTCTTTAAGTATTCTGCATTCTGTGATTATTGAATGCTTTCCATGCAATGGTTTTCTATTCTTTCATATTCAAGGTATGAGATGAACCATACTACGAGGGACGAGTCGTGTCACTACCTTAGTTTAGAGTGAACGATTCGTACTACTTGAGATGGTTCGTGCCCGTACATTGAACGTGATAATTTTCTTGATAAATGCTTCGAGCTTGTAGTTGCGAAGTATTTTTCCATTTGAACCGTAAAATAATTGATTTTCAAATTGAAACCTTATTTATGTAACTAGTGGTGAATTCAACACCCGAGGTTCTTCCACAATCAGTAATTCCAATTTCAATTTTAATTGCTAGTTTAATCGCTTTGTTCAATTTAATTATTATTAGGTTATGAACAACCATCTTTTTCATCAAAATTAATTTATGAATTTAACGTTTAAATTAGTTTAATTTCAAGATTGTCCCTGTGGATCGATACCTAGACTTGCCATTATTCTAAGGAATTTGATATAGTTTAGAGTTTATTTTTGGTGTGTGAAATGACCCATCAATTAGATTAGTTTACTGCTTATTCATTAGCTCAATTAATCAATTCTTAAGACTAATTACTCATGATCAATCCTTAATTTAATTAATCTAATTAATCTCAATTAAGATTTAATCTAATTATTCTTGATTGTACTAATCTCATTTAAATTTTAAATTTAGCTCTTATTAGCTTCTACACATTTGACTAAACCTATTAAGCTCGTCACTTAGGGGTTCCTAAGTCCTTTAAACACTCAATTTCCGATCCAAAGCAAAATCTCCTAACAAATACACCACACACATATCACACACACAATTGATGCAAACAAAATAAAAATTCCTACAATAAAAAAGAATGCAAAAATGATATGCATGGCTTTCCCTTCCAAGTGCTCCAAACATCGAAATCTCTCATCTATTCGGGCATCTCGTTTGCATGATCTTGCTCATACACCTTCTTAATAGCTACATATTGACCACATGGTGCTCATCTTGGCGCCATAATTAGGACTCGAGCCTACGCTTTAATACCAACTGATATAGGGAAATCGGAAATAAGAGCAAACAACAAGATCAAACTATGAACGAATCTGAAGTAAAGATAATCTCTCTAAGAACAAATAATTTTGAGAAAACTCTCAATTTTTATTAATGTAATATCAACTTAAACTTCAATAACCTTGTGGCTTATAACTTTATTTATAATTAACCTACTTCTTGGAGAACAAGAAACTAATAAAATACGAAATAAAAATCAACGCTAATAGAATAAGAAAATTGCATTAAATCAAATTAATAAACTAAATAAATCTATACTATTCTATACTAAATTAAATATGCCTAACTAAATATTGATTCTAAAATATAAAATAAAAATATATGATATTTTTAAATCTCAATCTGCATCATAATAATTTTAAATCTCAATCTCAATCATATTAACACTGTAATGGCTCGGGTCGAGATTCGATCCTTATTCTTTTTTCGTATAAAGATGGTAGTGTAAAAAAGGTTTCTATAATATGTTGGACTTAACCTGCAAATTTTCTAAGTGTAAACGTTGGATTTTTCAAAACTTATGATTTTCAAAATCATTTTTGGTGGTAATTATTCCTTATATAGTAAGTAGTCTAGTTTGATTCCATGGGATTTTTATATGAGGTATTAACCATTTTAATTCAACGTCATACTTAGAAATTTTAGTCAAAAAATTATTTTTGTACTAAAATAGGGGGAATCGATTTTTGATTTAATTGGATTTTGATTTTTGTTTTTTAATCTAACTTTTGGGAGATTGTGTTCACCGCTCGAGCGGTGAAATGTTTGCTCGAGCGGTCTGTTCGGGTTCAGCAAGTATAAAACCCGCTTTTTGCTCATTTTCTCTCTCTCTCTCTCTCTCTCTCTCTCTCTTTTTCTCTCTTTTCTCTCCCTCATCCCTTCACGTCAGAAAAACCCTAGCCCTAAAACCTTTGATTTCATCCCATTTTACTAAGAATCCATCATAGATCTTGCAAGATTACAGAAGGAGAGTGAAGGTCACTATCTTAACCGGTTAGATTGCGATTTTACGGAAGTTTTTGTTCGGGTCTTCCTTGTTAGCTCTCATCCTTGAGGAAGGGGATTCTCTTAACCACATATATTTTTATGTTTTCGTGTGATTTTGTGACATTTTGGGGTTTTGAGTTGATTATGAATTAGAAAACTTTAATGGTAAGTTGTTTGTGTACAAAATAGGGTTGTCACTCAAAATTTTAAAATAGTGTTGAATGTTTTGGTACATTGATAGATAATAAGTGATGATTTAAGGATTTAATAAAGAAATGAGCAAAATCGCCAATTTTCTTCAAATCCTAGATTTGTGATTTTTAATTTAAAAGAGGATTTGAGCTAATTAGTGCTTTATATTTAAATATCACTTGATATTCCTTGAATATATATATATATATAAATGGGATGAATTATGAATTATAATGATATTATTATGGATTCATGAAAGAGAATCGTATGGAGACTTTGGAATGTTTGAAGGATATAAAATAATATCTTGCATGGGATTATTGTTGGTAATGAGAAAGACTTGTATTTGTGAAAATAGAGAATATTTTGCTAGTTCTACTTGTTAATTTCTTGTGCAACTAAATTATGCTTTGGGTAAATTAGAATATTTGGAAACTCATGTATTGCATTGCATTCACATGGTTTTTTTTATTAAAAGTAGAGTAATTTAAGGCTTCATTTGGGAAGCAAAAGTTGGAGCTTTTTTTGGCTATTTTAGCCACAAAAAACAAAATAGGCTTTTTAGCCCAATAAGAAAAAACATCACATTCAACTCATAATCATTACATTTTTTTTCTCACAAAAAATCAAAAAAGCCAAAAAAGCCTAAAGTCCTTCCCAAACCAGGCTTTTTAGCCCCATGGCAAAAAAGCCAAAAAATAAAAAAATCAACCCACTTCCCAAACGAACCCTAAAGGTGTGTGTATGTGTGGTTTTGGAAATGCGTTGTGTGTGTTGAGGTGCCCAATTACCTTCCCATGCTCGGAGGCCGAAAAATATAGGGATGTTATTGGTATGTTGGTAAGGTGCCCAATTGTCTACTCGTTGGCCGAAAAATGTGGAGATGCTTTTAAAATAAAATTGGTGTCCAATTGCCCCTCCATGCTTGGTGGCCTGTAAATGTTTCAAAAAGTAAAGGTGCCCACTTGTCCTACTGTGCTTGGTGGTTGGGTAAATGTGGGGAGTGTTTGGGATATGTAACGTGGAGTTTATTACAAAATGAGAGTTCTTGATTGTAACAACTTGTTTTGAGGTCGCTCGAGTGGATAGCCAATGATTTTTTAGATATTTTCAGATCTTTTGAGCCAGCTGTTGCTCACTGAGGCTCATCCTCCATACACGTGTATGAAGGGATGAAGCAAGCTTTTTGCTTGCTTGTTCTATATAAGGGGAGGTCCCTCCCCCTATTAGAGGGTTACAAAATTTCAGAGTTGAAATTTCTCTTTCTAGAACTCTATATATATATATATTCTGCTATATTGTGCTTAGAAGTGAGTTTTCTTCACATATTTGCAAAGAAACACCTAGTCAAACACCTTCACTTTGGAGCTGAGGTCCATTGAAGCTTGGTTTGAGGTCTTAGGTTTGGTTTTGGTTCAGAATTGTTGCTGAATTGTTGCTATGCTTCAAGGGTAACAACTTGTCCCTTTTAAGCTTTGTTTTGATTAAGTGCTTGACCACCTTTGCAAGCTATTTTAAGGCTGGTTTTAACCTCTTAAAAACTTTGATTTTAAGGCTTTAAAATGTTGGTTTGAGTCTTGTTTGGTTAGGGGGTGGTTTCCTCCCTTGGCTCTTTGGATTGTAAAGCCTTTTGAGCCACCTTTCTTAGCTTTTGGAACACCCTTTGTTTGGCCTTGCTACCACTAAAACGCAGAGGAATTTCAGTGGTAGAAAGTTGGTTTTGAGGCTCAAAATAGGAGGGGGGTGGTCCCCTGTCCTTGTATCTTGTTTGTATGCATAGATGGCTTAATAGTTGAGCATGTTTTTCTACCACCTAATGACTTGATCTCAGCATGTTTTTGTGACTTTTTTGACATGCTATAACTCTGTTTTTAGCTGGTTGGAGCACCTCTTGTTTGCTTCTTACACTTGTAGTGTAATCATGCATACTAGCTTAGTATGCTTAATGAGTTAGCCTATCATTTCAGCTGGTGTTAGCTCCATCTCAGCATGCTTTTGCTCATATTTTGACATGCTTTAACTCTATTTTGAGTGGTCTTGGTCATATGAGGTCTGCTATGCATAGTTGTAGTGTAAATGGCCTCAACTAGCTTTGAGTTTTGAGGCCCTTGACATGTTGTGTATGTGATGATTGCATGTTTTGGCATTATGTAGCATGCAATTTCAGTGCATATAGTGTAGACACACTCTCACATATTCCACTCTTTCATCACTTTTGAGAGTTGTGCTCTATGCCTTGCTTGTGAGCCCACATGCGAATATGTTTTTCTTGCTATTCGAGCTTCAATTTCAGCATGTTGTAGTCTCTGATTTGGCATGATTAAGCTCTGTCCAGAGCTTGTTTGGTTGTTTATGCTTGATATTGCATGCGTCTAGAGTGATGCTCTTTACTAGCTTAATGTATTTAGCTTTTGAGCATGTCTTGTATGGATTGTTTGCATGATTTAGTGTCTTGAGCATGCTATTTCAGCTTTGAAAATCTACCACCTCCCTCATTTCTTCATCTTTTTAATTTGCCTTGAGAGTTGGTTCGCCTTGAGATTGTGTTTAAGCTTGGAATTGAGGCTTGTGCTTAAATGGCTTTGACACTCTTTTGAGGGTTCCTCCTAGTCAAAGGCATGCTCTCTCCTGTGCCTTAAACCATTCTTTTGGTTGACCTCCTCTCCTTAGAGGACTTGCACATTGGACTTAACCGATTAAAGAATGGTTTGGTAAAGTTAAAATGAGTAAACAAGAATTGAGCAAAGTAAAACATGCCAAGATAACATATGTGTGTTGCATTGCATGTGTTTGGATCGGACGTTAATCCAAACACAAGAAATGTGGCACATTTCATACTCAAAGTGATGAAACGCGTCGCATTTCTTGGTCGCCAACACCCTTGATCATGCATGATGGGGTGGAGGCACTTCGAGTCTTATGTGTGCATTCACTAAGATTGTACAAGATTGGTTCTTCGGCCATCATGCATTGAGATGCTTGATTAGTGGCTTGAGAGCCAAGTACCACACTCCTTTGAGCTTGAGACATGATGAGGAGGGTGGTAGTACACACATTTCTTGCCACATACATTGTCTTGGCTTTGTTGCTCTCTGTTGCAGCAAAAGCAGAATTCTGGAAAGAGAGGTGGCCGGCCGGCCACTTGCAGCAACCTATTTGAATGTGTGTATCAATTGTTGCATTCATATGCCATCTTAGATAGCCGAGCCTATTTAGTTGCATTTTGCATGTGTTGCATTAGGCATTTTAACGTAGTTAGGATCATGCATTGTTTTCTAACTAGCTTTTGTTTTGGCATGGAGTACACTATAAGTGTTTACGCTTTAGCATACTTGCATGAGTATGAGTGTTGCCATGATAGCATGCTTGTCATGAGGCTATTTGCTTATATGCTTAACTACTTGACTGCCTGTGGGTGGAGGCTTGATTGCCAATTGGAACAACTTGATGACTGTAAGTTTTAAGCTCACTTTGCGAAGTGACAAAATCATGTTTTAAAGCCCACTTGAGGGTAGCAAATCCGCGCTTTAGCCTACTTGCGAGTAGCACTTCCAAACCATTTTAAAAAACAAACAAGAGTTGTTTTGTTCCAATTCTTGTGATTGAGTCTATACTTGTATACTGTGCGCATCACATAGTAAGTTAGATTAATAACTAGAATAAGAACACATGGTTTATAAAACGACATACCATGCTTAGTAGAGGCCGATCCTTTGATCGGGCGAGCTGGGGTGCTCATTGCATGACATTCCCCTCTTGTACGCAAGTTCTCGAGTCGAGGCAACTTTGGTGATGACGGACACGTGGCCTTTGGCACGAGTCAGGTTTCCTAAATTTTTCAAAAATAAAATATTTAGGTGGCGATTCTGTAATCTGGCAAAGCAGTCCATGTTTGGCGCTTTTTCATTCAAAATTGATTTTCCAAAACCAATTGTCAGATTTGGACTATTTGGTGTTTATCAGTCTCACATTGCACTTTGTGAGATTAGATTCAGCACCGTGACAGGAGTCTAAACTGTAGTGAGACCAATTCGAGCCTTCTCCGAAAGGGGGGCGCGCGAAGAAAGTCGGGTCTACACTAGGTAATTGCTCATTCATATCTAACAACATTTCAAGACTTGGTGAATCGCAAGCACACCAATGAAGGAGGAGACAACCCCCTCTTTTGTTTTAACTTAGTGACCTTTTAAAGTTGTAATCTATTTGTTGAACTTTTACATTGTTTCTCTTTTTCAAATATGTGCCGTTTTGTTTTAATGGCCACGTCGAAAACTTGTAAAACTGTGGGATAATTATTTCGTTTCTCTAGCCTATTGAACTGTGAATAGGAAAATATACAATTTCTAACTAGCAATCTATAGTTCAATGAGAAATAGAATTATTGGGATTAATATCATGATTGTTTCGGTGTATTATGTATGTATGTATTCGATTTATATTTGGAATTATTTTGGGGGTGTTATAAATTGGTATTGGAGCTAACCAGGTTTGAATACCTTGAGCTTGTGGGTTGCTTGCACCACAGTGGGTTTGTTACGCCATGGAGAAAGATTAGTTGTTATGTGTTATCTAGTTATGTGGGTATGTGATCAAACTTCTAGCATACGGCTTGCATTCACCACACTCATCGAAGTCTTTTTGGAAAAGCACTTGATCAATGCTTTTTCCATTTGGAAATCCTTGACCGTTGTGGAACACGTTAATATCTTGGATAGGTTATTTGTATGTGCTCTTTGTGATAAGATGCATAAGTGGATTGTCTAATGTGACTTAGGTGTATATGTGGTTTCGTGCTAGTTCTTATATGACGGTTGAAATTAAGTATGAGATCGTAAATTTCAAATTTTATCTTTAATTCTTCTAGGATGTCTGGACATGTTAGAGGCTATGGCAGACCTCGCCAAGACGGTCGGAAGATTCTGGCCTAACTAGATATCCCTCCATAAGAAGAATGAGTGGGTTAAAACAACATGGCCGCTCCATCAACCTAAAACACAATGGGGGATTTATCTCAAGAGATAGCCTAAGCTCTCAGAGAGTTTGTAGATATTCTTAGAGTCGAGCAAGTGGCTAGGATTGTTGAAGGAGAGTCAAGGGCTTCATTTATGAAAAAAGAGTTCTCCTGCTCCAATCTTGCTGAATTTCTTGGCAGCACCGAGCCATTAACGGCCGATAAATGGTTGGACCAAATCACTAAGTTGTTTGAGATCCTAGACATCCATGAGGGTGAACTCTGAGTAGCACTTACCACCTACCAGTTGAAGGGAGATGTAGGCCAATGGTGGAAGTACACCAAGGGCTGAATTGAGCACACTTGAGAGGCATTTTCTCTTGCTTTTCAGGAAAAGCAGCTTCCTCCTACCGCTAGGGAACAACTAAGGAGGGAATTTAAGGAGCTTGAGCAATTTGATTCTACAATGGCAGAGTTTGAGGCCACTTTGACTTGCCTAGCCTGTTTTGCACTTGACCTTGTGGCAACTAAAGAGCGTCGCTGTCTAGAGTTTGAGAAAAGGTTGAGGGTGGGATTTTTGATGAATGGGAAACATGATTCGAGATTATGATAGATTAGTAGAGTCTACCACACATACAGAAGTAATGTCAGACGCTGAAGAAAAGAGAACACAGCTTAAGAGACAAGGGTTTTCAAAGTCTCGGGAGGACACTGGATCATCCAAAAAGTTGAGGGGCTCTTTGTCCTTTCAGTCACCACCACTACAAGCCGTGTCATCAATTTCTAGGTCAGGGAAGAGTATGGATAGTATAGGGCAGAGCGGAGTTACTTGTTATCGGTGTAGTGACCAAGGTCATAAGTCCGTTGCCTATCCACAAAAGAGTAGTCAACAACGTCCAAATTTAGCTTATTTTTAGAACCAGATGCTGGATAAAGGTCAATCTCCTATCTATTATCAGTGTGGCCAGCCTGGCCATATGAAGAGGTCTTGTCCACAGATAGCCATGACAGCTAATGCTTTAGGGTTTCGACCAGTGGAAGGTTTTCAAGCAGGTCAAAGTTAGAGACAAACTCATTAGCTAGTTCAGTCTGGATAGGCATCTAGGGCAGTGTAGGGGGCCATTTCTATACAATCTGTGCAACCAACCTACGTTCAGAGAGGAGATTGGTGTGAGTAAGGACAACATGCGCGAATTTATGCCATTACATCACCCGAGCAGTGTTCTGGACCATCGGTAGTGAGAGTTACATACCTTATCTTCAATACTTCGGTTAATGTGTTGATAGATACCAGAGCATCACACTCATTCATAGCATCTACATTCGCATCTATTTTGGGGTTCGAAAGTAAACAACTAGAGTTTTCGCTCATGGTAGAGTCATCTGTTGGGGGTAAGGTTGTGTTGAATCGAGGATGCCACGGGTATGTGATTGAGGTCTCTGATTCATCATCAGTATAGATTGTTTGTCCTCTTATCGCGCCGTAATAGATTGTTATCGTAGGAGAGTTATAGTGTGCACATCGTGTTGTGATTGTTTTTCTTTTCTGGGGGATAGAATTGATGAATTGTTGTCACCATTATATGACCCACTTGGTCGAGGTGAACTTAGCTCTCTTCTTGCAGCCTTCTTGGATAATGGGGATAGTCGGACTTAAGGTGTATTCCCTAGGGTGGTTTGTGAATATTCTGATGTTTTTCCTAAGGACCTCACCGAATTACCACCTCATCGTAAGGTCGAGTTTATGATAGACTTGGTACTCGGCACAACATCTATCTTCATGTCACCCTATAGGTTTACATTGGTAGAGTTTCTCATCTTGAAGGAGCAATTACAAAAGTTATTAGACAAGGGCATTATACGCTCTAGTACCTCGCTGTGGGGAGCATTGGCTCTCTTTGCTAAGAAGAAGGATAGTTCGTTACAGTTGTGTATCGATTATCGCAAGTTAAATATGTTTATGGTTAAAAACAAATATTCGTTGCCTAGGATAGACGATCTCTTTGACCAACTTAAGGGCTCTCGCTATTTTTCCAAGATAGACTTAAGATCGGGTTATCAACAATTGTGGGTGAAGGAGGAGGATATACCGAAAATGACCTTTTGTGCTCGGTATGGCCATTATGAATTTCTTGTGATGCCTTTTGGCCTGACTAATGCCCTTGCTACTTTTATGGACTGGATGAATCGAGTTTTTCACGAATATCTCGATAAATTTGTGGTAGTCTTCATAGATGACATCCTTATTTATTCACCTTCCGAGAAGGAGGATGAAGGACATCTTTGTATTGTTTTACAATTACTTAGAGAACACTAGTTGTATGCTAAGTATGAGAAGTGTGAATTTTGGCTTTCCGATGTGAAGTTTTTGGGTCACATTATTTCTAGTGATGGGGTCACAGTGGATTCTTCAAAAATAGAGGCCATGGAAAATTGGGAAAGACCAAAGAACGCCTTTCAAATTTGTAACTTTTAGGGCCTTGTCAGTTATTATAAGATTTTTCTACTTTAGCTTCCCCGTTGACTAAGTTAACTCCCCATTGACTAAGTTAACTAGAAAAGGCTTGAAATTTGTTTGGAGTGAGGCATGCGAGAATCCTTTATAAAATTGAAGCCCAGGCTGACTACCGCACCAATCTTGATTATTCCAGAGACAGGGTTAGGCTACACCATCTATTTGACGCTTCTAGAGAAGGTCTGTGGTGTGTTTTGATGCAAGAGGTAAGGTTGTAGCATATGGGTCGCATCAGCTCAAAACTCATAACAGGAATTACCCAACTCACGACCTAGAATTAGCAGCAGTCATTTTTGCTTTAAAACTTTGGAGGCACTATTTATATGGAGAGAAATTTGATGTGTTTTCAAACCATAAAAGCCTTAGATATTTGCTCTCCCAAAAAGAATTGAACCTACATCAGAGGAGGTCGCAAGAGTTTATGGAAGACTACGATTTGGAATTGCATTATCATCCCGGAAAGGCCAATGTGGTGGTTGATGCCTTGAGCAGAAAATCCGTGAGCACTGTTGCTAGCCTTGCCATGAGGGAATGGAGGATAATAAGCGACTTGATCGAATTCGACTTCGTTAATCATATTGTTTAATTTTGATGATGTCTAAAATATTATTAGCCAAAATTTGGATTTTTTAATATACATATTATTTGACACAAAATATTATTTGTTTGAAATATATATTGTATGATACATTTGTTAAATTTTATTTAAATAAAAATATTTTTTACTATTCACTTTTTGAAAAATTAGGCTGATCACTATTCATCTTTTGACAAATTTGATATTGGTTGATTATATTATTTTGATAAATTTGATATTGATGAGTTGTCTTCTTTTGACAAAAGTAATATAATCCACATGGAGTGGTAGGTAATGTTTAGTTTAAAATCTCTACAAAAATTTAAAAAAGATATATATGTTCAGATATATTATAAATATTATTTAAAGAGATTTTACTATATATGCAAATATTTGATTAGAATATTATATATAATGCATATAATATAAATAGAATACACCACGTGAGCAATTAGATTTTTTACAATACATTGATTATATCATGTCACACACACACACACACACACACACACACACACACACACACACACATATATATTATAATAAAATAAGAAGAAAAAGATGGAGCAAATCATTTGCTTGTTTGAAAGTTGTGAATTTTGTATCAAATTGCCTATAAAACGGTGGCTCCATGTTTGAATTTTGTATCATGTCACACACACACACGCGCGCGCGCACACACACACACACACACACACACACACACACATATATATATATATATATTATAATAAAACAAGAAGAAAAAGAAAATTGAGAAATCATTTGCTTGTTTGAAAGTTGTGATTTTTGTATCAAATTGTCTACAAAAGTGGTGGCTCCATGTTTGACAAAAAAAAAAAAGGAAAAGAAAATTATCATTTGCTGTCTAATTGAATCAAGGAGCATGCCCATGTAATCCATGACGTTAGCAAGGAGCGTCCTACTTCTAACGGGTGTATTTTTGTGTATAAATAGAAATGTTGTGCGTGGAGAAAAATCAAGAACTTGAAGAGAAAAATTTCTGTGTGCTCCAAAATTTTGAGTATATTGTATTCTGCTCTTTCACTTTCAGATCTAAGTGTAGCCTTTTGATCTTACACTTTCATATCTACTCTTTGTGAGAGAATTATTGTAAAAGAGGGTTTAAGTACCACTTATTTTTATTCATTATTTTTGTGAGAGATTTTGTAAGGGTGAGGCATTTATTGTTGAGTGAGGCTCAATAGATAAGAGTAAGTCCTGTGTAAAATCCACAAGCTTGGTGAAGACTTGGTGGTGTATTAATTCATTTTGATAGTAAAAAAATTCTCAAGGAGGTTCCTTGGGGAGTGGACGTAGGCCTGGCGTACCGAACCACTATAAATCTCAGTGTTTGATTTTCTCTCCATCTCTTTTATTTTTTATATTGATAATTATTATTCTGTTTTTTATTTGTTAAAATTCTAAATATTGTGTTTATAAAATTTAATATTGTAATTTTTTTTTAAATAACCCAATTCACCCCCCCTCTTGGGTTGTCCACATGGGATAACAATTGGTATTAGAGCCTAGACTCTAGTTTGTGTGACTTAACCGTCTTAGAGTAGATCATGGCAACCCATAGCTATTCCTTACCTAATGGACAAGCATCCAATAGGCCACCACTATTTAGCAGCATAAATTTTAGCTATTGGAAAACTAGGATGATCTTACATGTTCAATCTAATGATTGTGAATGCTGGAAAATTATTTGCAATGGTCGAAAAATTCCTACCAAAATCGTAGATAGACTTAGGGTACCAAAACCTGAAGACGAGTGGAATGAATCAGATAGTAGAATGACCCAAATTAATGTCAAAGCCACAAAGATGTTGTATTGCACCTTAGATGCCAACGAGTTCAACAGAATTTCCACATGTAAAACAGCAAAAGAAATTTGGGATAAACTTATAGTGACTCATGAGGGAACCGAACAAGTTAAATAATCTAGAGTCAGTTTGCTAGTCCATAATTATGAACTCTTTAAAATGAAGCCTGATGAAACTATTCCTCAAATGTTTACTTGCTTTACTGATATTATTAATGGTTTAACTTTTCTTGGCAAAATATATACTAATGCTAAAATTGTAAGAAAAGTGCTTAGGTCATTGCCAAAAAGTTGGGAGACAAAAGTCATTGCCATTACCGAAGCCAAGGATTTATCAAAGCTAAGTGTAAATTAGTTAATGGGATCTCTCTTAACTCATGAGCTCATAATGCAAGAAGGAAGAGAAGAGGAGGACAACAACAAGAAGAAAGGAATAGCCTTCAAATCCACCTCGAAATAGCAAGAGGATGAAGAAGATGATTCGGATGATGATGAGGCAATAGCATTCATCACTAAGAAGTTCAAAACATTTGTGAAAAAGAAACAAGGTGTGCAAAAATTTTTCAGAAAAGATTTCAATAATAGGGGTTTTCAAAAGGGAGAAAATCACAAAAAATTTGAAGTTGCCTATTACGAATGCAACAAACCTGGACACTACAAATCAAAATGTTCGGAACTTAAGAAACAATTCAAGAAGGATAAGAAGAAAGCCATGATTGCAACATGGGGAAAAGATAGTGATGAAAGCGACTTAGAAACCGAAGTTTGCAAAAATGAGGTTGCTAACCTATGCTTAATGGCACTTGGAAACGAAGATGAGGTAAATGACGAATCTTTTATGTTTAATGAATTACAATCAACTTTTGATGAATTGCATGCTGAATTTATGAAACTTAGGTTGAAAAGTAACTGTCCAAAGAAAATGATTTCAAGTTTATCAAAAGAAAATGAATCCTTAACTTCCAAAATAAATTATTTAGAAAATGAAACCGTGAAAATGCAAAAGGAAAATAATATTTTAACTCGAAAAGGGCCTTCAATTTCTGAGAAAACATTAGTTGTATTGCAAGAAGAAAATGAATCTTTAAAAAAGAAGCAAATTGTTTTGAAAGAAAATATCGAAGACTTGAAAAATACTTTTTCCAAATTCACTCAAGGTAGAGAGACTTTAGATAAAATTCTGAAAAATCAAAATCATACTTTTGGAAGAGCTGGAATTGGATATAAAACTTTTTCAAAAGTAAAAACTGTCAAAAATAGTTTTGTGCGTGCATCTTCTAATCACTCTTATCTCACATGTCATTTTTGTGGTACAAAAGGTCATATGTCACCTTTATGTCCTGTTAAAAGAAATCATTTTGCTAAAATATAAAAGATGTGGGTTCCTAAAGATATTTCAAGAGTGTCAAATTCTAACTTTTCTGAACCCAAGAAAATATGGGTACCAATAGAAAAATCAAATTTTTGTAGGTATGTTTCAAGACAAAATCTAGTAACAATCGATGGTATCTCGACAGTGCATGATCGAGGTACATGACTGGAAATAAAGCTATGTTCGCCACACTTCAACCAAAGGATGGCGGATATGTGACTTTCGGCGACAATAGCAAGGATAAAATCATAGATGTAGGTAGTATAGGTAAAAATCCTTCTCCTATTATTGAAAATGTTTTACTTGTTGAAGGTTTAAAACATAACTTGCGTAGCATTAGTCAATTATGTGATAAAGGATATAGAGTTATTTTTTAGAAAACTCATTGCACTATTGAGAACACCCTAGAAAACAAAACTTTATTTGTAGGTTATAGACATGAGAATGTATATGTGTTTGATTTACATGATTTGTCTTCTCATTTTAACATTAAATGTTTATCTGCTATAAATGATAATGGTTGGCTTTGGCATAGAAGATTAGGACATGCTCATTTTGATTTAATTTCCAAGCTTTCAAAAAATGAGTTAGTCATTGGTTTACCAAAAATTATTTTTGAAAAAGACAAACTTTGCGATGCATGTCAATTTGGAAAACAAACTAGAATTTATTTTAAATCCAAAAATATTGTTTCAACTACTAAACCACTTCAACTCTTGCATATTGATTTATTCGGACCATATAGAACATTAAGTTTAGGAGGAAAAGCGTATGCTCTTGTTTGTGTTGATGATTATACTAGATATACATGGGTATTATTTTTAGCACACAAAAATGTAGCTTTTTATAATTTCTCAAGACTTTGTAAAAGAATTCAAAATGAAAAAAATCTTAGTATTTGTAGTAGTAGAAGTGATCATGGTAAAGAATTTAAAAATTATGAGTTTATTATGTTTTGTGATGAGTTTGGAATTAATCATAACTTTTCTGCCCCTAGAACTCCTCAACAAAATGGTATAGTTGAAAAAAAAAAAATAGAACTTTTGAAGATATAACTCGTACTATGCTTTGTGAAAATAATTTGCCTAAATATTTTTTGGCAGAAGCTGTTAACACTGCATGCTATGTTATAAACCGTGCCATGATTAGACCTATTCTTAAGAAAACCCCTTATGAACTTTGGAAATGTATAAAACCTAATATTAGTCACTTGCGTGCTTTTGGTTGTAAATGCTTTGTATTGAATAATAATAAAGATAAATTAGGAAAATTTGATGCTAAATCGGATGAAACTATATTTCTTGGTTATTCAATTTCCAGTAAAGCCCATAGAGTATTCAATAAAAGAAATCTACTTGTTGAAGAATCTGTGCATGTTGTTTTTGATGAATCTAACAACATTATTTCCAAGAATCTTGTAAGTAATGATATTGTAGAAAAACAACCAAGCATGGAGAATATTTATATAAAAGAAAATGAAGAAAATCCATTATGTGAACGTGAAGAAGAAATGACAATGGAAAAACTTTAAGAAATATATGCTCTTCCAGAAAACGACTCAAATTTACCAAAAGAATGAAAGTATGCTCATGGCCACCCCAAAGACCTCATCATAGGTAATGTAGCGGAAGGTATAAAAACTCGTTCCTCTGTTAGAAATATTTGTGGTAACTTAGCATTTGTTTCACAAATTGAACCAAAATTGTTTTTAGAAGTTGAAAATGATGAAAACTGGATTTTAGCAATGCAAGAAGAATTAAATCAATTTGAAAGGAATGAAGTTTGGTTTTTAACTCCTTGACCTAAGGATCATCCCGTTATTGGTACAAAATGGGTTTTTCAAAATAAAATAGATGAATCCAGAGTTGTTACTAGAAATAAAGCTAGATTAGTAGCTCAAGGTTATAATCAAGAAGAGGGCATTGATTTTGATGAAACTTTTGCACCAGTTGCTAGACTTAAAGCTATTAGAATGTTACTTGCTTTTGCTTGTTTTAAAGATTTTAAATTATATCAAATGGATCTTAAAAGTACTTTTTTAAATGGGTACATTTCGGAGGAAGTTTATGTTGAACAACCTCTCGGTTTTGAAAATCATAAATACCCGGATCATGTTTTCAAACTTTCAAAAGCCTTATATGGCTTAAAACAAGCTCCTAGAGCTTGATATGAAAGATTGAGTAATTTTCTACTTGACAAAGGTTTTTGTAGAAGAAAAATTGATACAACACTTTTTATAAAAATAAAAAAGGAAGAGATGCTAATTGTTCAAATTTATGTTGATGATATCATTTTTTGTGCTACTAATGAAAATTTGTGCAAAGAGTTTGCTAAAGATATGCATGGTGAATTTGAAATGAGTATGATGGGGAAATTAAATTACTTCCTTTGTCTACAAATTAAACAAACTAATGATGGATTCATTTAAATCAAACGAAATATATCAAGGATCTACTCAAAATGTTTGAAATGGAATCATCAAAGCCTGCAGCAACTCCAATGAGCACATTAATAAAAATCGACAAAGATGAGCAAGGTAAACCTGTAGATGAAAAGAAATATCGAGGTATGATTGGTTCTCTACTCTATCTTACTGCAAGTAGACCCGATATAATGTTTAGTATTTGTATGTGCGCACATTTTCAATCCGCACCGAAAGAGTCATACATCACCGCAGTCAAACGTATTTTCAGATATCTTGTTGGCCCTCCAAATTTGGGATTATGGTATTCTAAGGGAACCACCTTTGAACTTTTTGGTTACTCAGATGTCGACTTTGCGGGATGTAGACTTGACTGAAAAAGCACTAGTGGCACTTGTCATTTTCTTGGACACTCTCTCACTTCTTGGTTTTGCAAAAAACAAAATTCAGTGGCTTTGTCAATTGCTAAAGCAGAATACATTGCGCTGGGTATTGTGCATAATTGCTTTGGATGAAACAACTTCAAGATTTTGGATTTCACTATGATCATATTCCTATAAAATGTGACAACTCAACTGCCATTAACCTTTCAAAAAATCCTATTCAGCACTCACACACTAAACACATTGAAATAAGGCATCATTTTCTAAGAGATCATGTACTCAAAAGTGACATTGAACTCGAATTTGTGCCTATAAATCGTCAATTAACTGACATATTTACCAAGCCTCTTAATGAAGAAAAATTTTGTTTTATTAGAACTGAACTTGGTATGATAAATACTCCAATATAATGTTTATATTAAATATAAATTTAAATAAATTAAATAAATAAATAAAATAAAAAATATTAATGATAATAAATAATTAAATAAAATAACTATAGTAATAATAATAATAAAATTATACACATATATATATTCTCTCTCTCGCTCACCCGTTCCGTCTCTATCTTTCACCCGCTTTCTCCCTTACTCTCTGTTTTCTCTTTCTCTTGCTTTCTCGCTCTCCTTTTCTTCCTCTCATCCTTAGCTGACACCATCTTCATCCTCACCATTGTCTACAACCAGCTCTACCATCCACAAAATCATCCATCACTTTCATCACTACCATCATCCACCCAAATCCCTCACCAATCTACCGAGATCCATTGCTACTCTACCCAAAATCTACATCACCATCATTACCGATTCATCAAGTTCCATCACCGATCTATTAAGATCCGTGACTGATCCATCAAGATCCATTGTCGATGTACAAAAATTTGTCACTGATCTACACGATCTTCTCCATTTCTTCCGATCATCAAGGTCATCACCGATCAACATGTTAAAATTGTTTTTGCACTGTGTTATATTTTTTTACTTGTTGTATGTGCTCCAAACTCTCTTGGATTTAATAATGATTGCTTCTACCTTATCTGAAGAAATTGTTTTTCTTTTTATTTTCTCTTTTTATGCTAGTGCACTTGGTGTAGTTGTTTATGGTCGGATCTTAATGGCCCTTGGTATTATAGATTGGTAATTTGTTTCTTCAAATTTACGTAATTTTTAGTGCATTAATTTAGAGGGAGACTCATATATTTTGAGATTAACAATTATTATAAAAAAATAAAAATAAAAATAAATAAATAAAAAAAGAAAAAAAGGGGCGTGTGTATATATTCTGTGCATAATTTTAGGGGGAGTATATATATATTTTCTTTTCTGCACCACCAAATTTTTTTTGCAAAGACAAAATTTATATAAATAAAAAAAAGGGGGAGGAGAAATGCTTGCAATTTTATTTCAAAAGGAGAAAATATTACTGGATTACATGTAAGTTTTCAGAAGGCTTCATAGATTTTTTCCGTTTCACTTCTCTCAACAATTTTTCATGAGCCTCTTTTACATGCTTCTCTCTATTTTTGACTTCTATGAGTCTTAGCATTATAACCGTTGCATAATATTGCACCACATTCTCCAACTTTGCATTTTTCCTTTTTAGCTCTTTCTTCTCCTTACACATATTAACCAGTTGTTGTTTTAACAAGCATACCTTATCTCTCCATTGTTGATTTTCTTGTACTCTTGCTTGTAATCGTTGCGCCATACTGGAAACTGCAGTCATTGCATGTGTACTAAGAGCCATAGTATTATTAATAGCATCGATATCATTTCGATTACCAATAACACTAGGACCCTCATTTATAGGAATAATATGTGCCTGCACCACTGGTACCCTCTCATTTGCCTGCATTACAGGTACCTCATGCATGTCCGAACCATTGATGGCTAAGGTAAGGAATGACATGATTACATAAGAAGGTAAAACAAATTTTTCTCTCCAACACTTGATATTTTCGTCTCTTTGCCTATCATCCTTGTCACTTTTTATACACTCCATCGATCCAATCCTCGATGCATATCTACTCAAATCTTTTGTTTGTCAACATTTTGTGCGCTCGAGATGCTCCAAAATCCCCACAATGATCTCGACAAGACCTACGGACCATTATTATATTTTTGGCATCTCAGATTATTTTACCAAATGTGTTTGTTTTCTGTCTTCATATTTTGATGATGTCAAAGGGGGAGAAAAAATATGACTTTAAATTGTTGTGCATGCATGCACTTTAAATATTTTATGTTGCAAAATTATCAAATAACTTGTTGATTTCTATTTTGTGTCAAATCCATACAAATATTGCCATCATCAAAAAGGAGGAGATTGTTAATCATATTGTTTAATTTTGATGATGTCTAAAATATTATTTGCCAAAATTTGATTTTTTTTAATATAGATATTATTTGACACAAAATATTATCTGCTTAAAATATATATTGTATGATACATTTGTTAAATATTATTTAAATAAAAATATTTTTTACTATTCACTTTTTGAAAAATTAGGTTGATCACTATTCATCTTTTGACAAATTTGATATTGATTGATTATATTATTTTGATAAATTTGATATTGATGGGTTGTTTTCTTTTGACAAAAGTGATATATCCACATGTAGTGGTAGGCTATGTTTAGTTCAAAATCTCTACAAAAATTTAAAAAGGGTATATATGTTCAGATCTATTATAAATATTATTTAAAGAGATTTTACTATATATGCAAATATTTGATTAGAATATTATATATAATGCATATAATATAAATAGAATACATCACGTAAGCAATTAGATTTTTTACACTACATTGATTATATCATGTCACACACACACACACACACACACATATATATATATATATATATATATTATAATAAAACAAGAAGAAAAAGATGGAGCAAATCATTTGTTTGTTTGAAAGTTGTGAATTTTGTATCATGTCACACACACACACACACACACACACACACACACACACATATCTTATAATAAAACAAGAAGAAAAAAAAATTTGAGAAATCATTTGCTTGTTTGAAAGTTGTGATTTTTGTATCAAATTGTCTACAAAAGTGGTGGCTCCATGTTTGACAAAACAAAAAAGGAAAAGAAAATTATCATTTACTGTCTATTTGAATCAAGGAGTGTGCCCATGTAATCCATGACGTCAGCAAGGAGCGTCCTACTTCTAACGGGTGTATTTTTGTGTATAAATAGAAGTGTTGTGTGTGGAGAAAAATCAAGAACTTGAAGAGAAAATTTTCTGTGTGCTCCAAAATTTTGAGTGTATTGTATTTTGCTCTTTCACTTTCAGATCTAAGTGTAGCCTTTTCACCTTACACTTTTATATCTAATCTTTATGAGAAAATTATTATAAAAGAGGATTTAAGTACCACTTATTTTTATTTATTATTTTTGTGAGAGATTTTGTAAGGGTGATGCATTTATTGTTGAGTAAGGCTCAATAGATAAGAGTAGGTCCGGTGCAAAATCCATAAGCTTGGTGAAGACTTGGTGGTGTATTAATTCATTTTGATAGTAAAGAAATTCTCAAGGAGATTCCTTGGGGAGTGGACGTAGGCCTAGCGTGCCGAACCACTATAAATCTCAGTGTTTGATTTTCTCTCTTTATCTCTTTTATTTTTTATATTGATAATTATTATTTTGTTTTTTATTTGTTAAAATTTTGAATATTGCGTTTATAAAATTTAGTATTGTAATTTTTTTTAAATAACCCAATTCATCCCCCTCTTTTGGGTTGTCTACCTGGGATAACAAACTTGCACCTTAGCGAGTCTCCTGGATATGCCACCTTGTTTATTGTCCTTGCACAACTAACGCTTGTAACACTGGTCATAGAAGCCTAATAGGGTGATTCAGAAGTGGAAGACATCTGAGGGAAAATATCCCAAGGAAAGGAGGAGAAGGGTTTAAGGGTACATTTTGATGCTAGTGTTTGGTATCTAGACCGCCTCTTTATGCCAGAAACTTGTAGAGATGAAGTCCTTTGGGAATTTCACCACTCACACCTTGCGGTGCATCCAAGAGGCACAAAAATGTACCGTGACCTTAGTCATCAATTTTGGTAAAGCGGTGTGGCGTGGTTTATATCTAAGTGTTTAACCTACTAACAAGTCAAAGTAGAACACCAAAAGCCAGCCAGGTTGTTAAAACCCTTACTAATAGCTGAGTGGAAGTGGGAGCATATCACTATGGATTTTGTCTCATGCCTTCCCAGAAAGCAGAGGGGTAATGATGCGGTTTGGGTAGTTGTGGATCGACTAACTAAGTTGGCTCAATTTCTTGCTATGTGTATGGGTGATTCAGTTGATTATTTTGCTGAGTTATATATTAGAGAGATAGTTCGGCTCCATGGGGTTTCGGTGAGCATCGTCTCAGATAGAGACCCTCACTTTAGTGCATGGTTGTGGTAGAGTTTGCAAAATGTTGCGGGTATGCAGTTAGCCTTTAGCACCTATATCACCCTCAAACGGATGAACAATCAGTGCTCCATCCAAATCCAAGAAGATATGTTGAGAGCTTGTGTATTAGACTTTAAAGGTTCTTGGGAGAGGCACTTGCCTCTAGCGGAGTTTGCCTACAAAAATAGTTATCAGACTAGCATTGGGATGGCACCTTTTGAAGCCTTGTATGGGTGTCCATGTAGAGCACATGTGTGTTGGATTGAGGTGGGGGATGCACCTATGCTTGGATCTGAATTAGTCCGTGAAACCACCGAGAAAGTAGCTCTTATTTGGAAGAGGTTGATCACATTTCAAAGTCGACAAAAGAGTTATGCCGATCGAAGGAGAAGACTTTTGTCTTTCGCACTAGGTGATCATGTATTTTTGAAGATATCACCTAGGGAAAGTTTGATGTGATTTGGACAAAATGGAAAATTATCACATAGGTTCATTGGGCCTTTTGATGTTATAGAACGGGTGGGGGAAGTAGCTTACCATCTTGCCTTACCACCACAACTCTCTGGGGTACATAATGTATTTCACATTTCCATACTTCGTAAGTATGAACCCGATCCTTCCCATGTTTTGGATTGGACAAGTCTAGAAGTAGATGACGATGTCACCTATGAAGAGAGACCAGTAATGATCTTGGATTCTAGAGAGCAAGTTTTTCGGGGTAAAGTAATTCCCTTAGTGAAAGTATTGTGGCATCACCACGAGGTGGAAAAAGCTACTTGGGAACGAGAAATAGAGGTCCATGAGAAATATCGAGATTTGATTAATCATGTGTAATTCCAACAATTAGTTATTTTCTTGAATATTATGCATTTTGAATTGTGGAGGGGACATGATGAAAAAGTGTTATTTTTATAAAAAGCTCTAATTTTCATTCCATTGTATGAGTTGTGATTTGATTTTGTTCCTTGATTGTATTATGCTTGTTGGGACGGTTGTTAATATGATTAGTCCTTCTTGGGAATTGTTAATGTTGTTTTTAGCAAGAATCGCAAAATTTCGAGGACAAAATTCTTTAAAGGGAGCGGTCAATTGATCACTCGAGTGGATAAGCAGAGCTCCTAGTATCTTGCTCCTTTGTAGGTGAGACCGCTTGAGCAGTAGAGTGGTCGCTCGAGCGAAGATATCGAGATTTCAGTAGTTTCACTATAGCTCTGTAAAAATTCAGAGACCGTGCATTTACCATTCGAGCGATGAATAGTTCGCTCAAGCAGTGTGCTTGTAATGTGTGCATTGCTCGAGTAATGAAAAGTTTGCCCGAGCGGTCTATTCGGGACAACAGGTTTATATTTCAATCTAAACACTTTTTGGGCTCACTTTTTTTACACACACTCTCTCTCTCTACACTCCTTTTTGAAAACCTTAGCTCTTCAACACTAGATTTCATCTATTTTTATCTAGAATCCACAGTTGCTCCTTCATCAAAGTTGTTCATCTCATTAAGGGCTACATTTGAAACCGATTGGATCTTGTTTTTGTAGAGGTTCATCTTTTGGGTTTTCTTCTCTCTCTCTCACCACTCTTGAGGTAGGAATACTTTTACCCGTGTATATCTACATCTTCGTTTGAATATGTATTAATTTCATGGTATGGACGTGTGATTTCATTTTGATGATATATATATATGTATATATGGGGATATGAAATGGTAATGGGGGTTTAGCATCAAGTTACATAGGAAATTGGTTATCCTTTTAAGCAAAATAAAGAACACATCATGTAATTATGTGGATGGAAGAGTGAAATGGAAAGCCTTAATTGTTAGGCAAATCCCTAATAAATGTTCATAGGTCTAGGTTGGGAATAGTAGGGACAACTTGGGTAGTGGAGAATGTATTAAGATATACTTGTGTGGAATGAAAATTTGAGTTTCTATGACTTGTTGTACACTTTGGTGTTACTCTCGCAGGGAAAACTTGAGGTGCCCACTTGCCCGATCGAATGAGGATGACAAATGAGGAAATGTTTTGAGGTGTCTACATACGCGGTTGTGTGAGGATGACAAATGTAGAAAGGTTGAGGTACCCACTGGCCATCCGTGTGAGGACAGAGAAATGTGGAATTAAGTGAAAGGTTGTGCATTGTTATATGAAATCGGAAAATTAGTGTCCATGGGTATAGGCCATGATCATGTATATTTTAAATTCAAATGTTATATACTTAGTTAAATCTATTAGCTACTAGGCAATTGTTCATTCCTATCTAACAACATTTAAGGACTTGGTTAATCGCAAGCACATCAATGAAGGAGGAAACAACCCACTCTTTTGTTTTAGCTTAGTGACCTTTTGAAGTCGTAATCTATTTGTTGAACTTTTACGTTGTTTCTCTTTTTGAAATGCATGCCCTTTTGTTTTAATGGCCACGTCTAAAACTTGTAAAACCATGGGACAATTGTTTTGTTTCTCTAGCTAATTGAACTATGAACCAACAAATTTATAATTTCTAACTAGCAATCAATAGTTCAATGAGAAAAAGAATTATTGGGATTGATATCGTGATTGCCTTAGTGTATTATGCATATATGTATTCTATTTCTATTTGGAATTATTTTATGGGCGTTACATTGGTTATGACAATGGTTAATGAGTTGGGTCAAACATGGGTTACAAATTATGCATTTCACAATTTAGTTTCCAAACAAAGTTAAGTCGTATGCATGGCGTGGCATGGCATGAGCATAATCATATTGAACATACATATATATTGTTAAGTTTATTTCCTACTAGGTGTAAAAGCTCACTCCCTTTTAATGGGTTGGATATCCTAAAATTCTAGGTGATGAAGGTGAACAATGATATCATTGAAAGGTGAATGGAATTCAACATAGAGCACTAAATCTTCTTTAATGTTGTTGGACTATAGCTATCAAGCTTATTTGTCAAGTTAGGATTTTATTTGTTACGATCAAGACCCTTAGTCTTGAAAGGTGTAAGCCCTTATGGAAAATTGGATATATATCTTGTATTTCAGTGTATTGTAAATTATTATAATGAACTTGAAGAGAAATCTATGAGAATGTGACGGATTTTAGTTTGTAGAATAGTTTACTTTTATTTCTTGTTTATGTGAATGTCGTGAAATTGGATAATAATAATGGATTGGTAACAAATAATATGGCATAAATTCGGGGCGTCAAAACTCACCATGTTAGAATACCTTGGGCTCGTGGGAAGTAATGTTTGTCACAATGGGTAACTAGGTTAGAACGAGACATATAAGTGCTTACTCTGATTTGTGTGTGCTGAAGTGACTATGTGGGTATACAATTACACTCTTAAGATGAAGTTTGTGCCTATGAATTTATGAGGAGTCTTGTTAGGAAGGAACTTGATCAATGCCATTCTAACTCGAATTCTTTGAACGTTTGTGGGGCAAACTAGCATCTTGGGAGGATAATTCGTTTATGCTTTATGTGACTATGGGTTTATGTGGTATGTCTATTGTGAAAATCGTTAAGTGTATGGGCATGTATAGACATTTCGGGTAGCATGTGGGGTTTTGCTTGCAATAATTTGTGAGCTAAGTTTTATCTTATTCTTATATAGGATGTTTGGACGTAGTGATAGAAGCCGTGGTAGACCTTGTCATGGTGGTTGAGGTGCTCCCCTTAAAGGGGAGGGAGTAGGCCAAACTAACATGGCCGAACGTGAGGTGCATGGTGTTATGAGTGTAACAACCCGATCCATGATTACCTGCTAAGCTATGAGTATGCCTAATGAGTAATTAAGATCAAACTTTGAATTAATTGCATACAAATAGCATCATTTGTGTTTACATCTGTTTATCGTAGAAATATCTATTTGCATTTCTGTTTCATTCTGCGAATTGAAGGCCTTATTGGCATCTGATTATGAAATTGACTTGATTTCAATGTTAGTTAGAATTTTTAGAATTTTATGGTAGGTTCAATTGAAATTTGACTCGGAACGGATTAATTAGAATAATTAATGTCCAATTGATTAACTTAATCAATAATTTAATTAAGCCACTAACTAAGCCTGTATAAGGCCCATGTGAACTCATTAGTTCACTTTACACTCTCCAATCACCCTACTTTAAAGAGAAAAATGTAGAGAGAGAGAGAGAGAGAGAGAGAGAGAGGAGAGAAGAGAAGAGAAGAGAAGAGGAGATTGAGCTCATTTTAAGTGAATTGCTAGAGAATTTGGAGGGTTTGGCTTGGGCTTCAAACAATTGACCATTGAGAGTATAATTGACCATTGAAGGTAAGAATTCAACCTTCTAGCTTTGGGATTAAGTCACTTAGCACATGAATTCAAAGAATTGAGTTGTGCAGTGCAAGAATTGAACTTAGATGGTTTACTATAGGAGTGTAACATGCACGCATGCATATATCATAGCATTTGAGTTTGATTCTAATGAATTTTCACATGCATGTGTCTATCTTGACTTGTTTTTAGAATTCAACACATTTCTTACCATTTGACCTTAATTGATCATGTTTTGGAAAGTCTAAGGTCATAGCAATTCATGCATGTCATATTCATGTCATATTCATAAGTTTCAAGTTGACTTTTGAACAATTGGCATGCTTTTGAGCCTTGATTTTATGAAATGGTTTTGAATTCAAGATGTTTTCCATGTTTAGACTTGTTTTCTCAAGTTTTGGGTCCCAAAGGTTGAGTTTGAAGGCATTGAATTCGAGGTTTGGACTTGGGAGTGCAATTTGGAAATTCCATAATTTGCACCCTTCGCTTGAGTGATAGATCCTGCGCTCGAACGACCACTCTGTAGTCTTGCACTTCCGCTCGTGCGACCAGAAGTCAGCTTGAGCATGAAATGCAAGCTCCTAGAAGTTTCATGTTTTTACAGGCCACTTGAGCGACAAGAGGTGCACTGGAGCGAGGACCTCAGTCTCACGCTCGAGCGACCGTCGAGCAACCATTGAGCGGAGAATTCACACAACCAGTACTTTTGCAGACCGCTCAAGCGACCACTCACATTTTGCATGTTTGCTCGAGCAAAGGAAGTTGTGCTCGAACGGGACCCCCATTTCCAGCAATTTTGACCAAGTGTTTACAAATGCATTTTGGCATCCACATTGCATCCTGGGCATTCCTAGGCGAAGATTAATACATAATATGAAGAATAAGGACTAGAAACACACTAAGAATGAAATGAAATAAGTTAAGTATGACCCGAACGTGTGTTTCAAAATGTGTATCTGTTATGTTTCTGTAAGTCATGCGCCATGAACTGTTGATCCATTGGCTGGTATCAAAGTTACTTGTGCAATAATCTGTGAGTACTAACTCTGTAATGTTATGTTTAACTTTAATTATTTTCTGATGATATGAAATGATCAGTTTTCTGAAATGCTATGTTTTGTATGAGCGAATGATTGTCCAAGTTTCTGAAATGTATTCGTGGCATCCTTAGCATCGTATGATATATGTCCCTTTATGGGTCATCAGAATGCCTTTATGGAAGTCCCTTTATAGGTCATTGGGATACCTTTATGGTCGTCCCTTTATGGGTCATCGGAAACATCTCTGTGCACATGAGTCATCGGAGTGCCTTCACGGCCATCCCTTCATGGGTCATCGGATTTGTTATCGCTAATGGATGTGCCATGTATTATGATGTGAAATATATGAACTTTGAATACGAATATGACTACGTATATGAAACTGTTTCTGCTTTGACATCTAATCATGTACAAGACTCTATTTTTGTATGGACATCATTTAGTAAAATCTTTACTCTGTTATTATTCACTAGGCTTCCACTCACTATTTATATTATGTATGTAGGTAACCAGGCCTAAGCTATTGCTTGGAAAGTTTGGGTCAACTAGCCACCGTGCCTCCCATGGAGGTTCTCTTTTGAGATCTGATCAAGTTTTTGAGAAACAAAGCTGTGGGGCTTTTGTACTTTCTGATGTTTATATTTTGTCTGAGCATGTTTTTGGAAATTCTGTATATGTGGTTTTAGTGACGTATGACTAATGTATTTATATAATGTCACTCTTATGTATCGAAGTTTTAAGCTTTTGTTTCATTTATGTCTGCTCAGCTCTATTGACTATGAATATTTCTATATTTGCTTCAGCAGTATCATATGATATTCAAGTCAAAGGCCTTTGGTAATCCCTGGATTACTGGCCGGTTACGACCCTAAACCTATAGGGGTTTGTTTAGGCCGTGACAGAGTGGTATCAGAGCACGAGTTATACCACACACACAAGTCCATATGAGCTATAGGATGTCCTAGTGAAGAATTAAGGACATTTCATCTACATGTGCGAGTGTGTTAATTTCTGTGAATGCGAAAACTAAAACTAAATATGAACATATGAAGTAAAAAAGCATGAACTGAAACTGGATACTCTAAGCATGGTGAAAAGAATTATTAGCCTATGTTTATTATTGTTTTGTTTACCTATAGCAACATGGAGAATGCAAGGGGAAAGATACAAGTGAATTTTTTGAGGCCTGAATGAACAGAATGGAATAGATGTTTATAGCCCTGACTGAGGCAATAACACAACCACAGAAGCAGCAACCTTTACCTCATCCGCCTCCATGGGTACAAGTTGAACCGGATAACAATGACATTATCAACTTGACCCAGAAGTTTATGAAAATGAAACCACCAACTTTCTTAGGTGGTATTGAGCCATTGAAGGTAGAAACATGGCTACTTGGAAAAATTATCTGAGGTCTTTCCCTACTCTGAGACTCAAAAGGTTCTTTTGCCCACCTACACCTTAAAAGATAAAGCCCGTAGATGGTGGTCGTTAATCTGAAGTAGTAATGGGAATATGACATGAGCTCGTTTCAATGAGATCTTTTATGACAAGTACTTTTCCCAATGCTTCAGGGATCGGAAAGTGTCAGAATTTCAAGAACTCAAGTAATGCAGGATGTCAGTGGTCGAATATGAGGCCAAGTTTACTAAATTAGCTTGTTTTACCCCCACACATGGTGCACACGGATTATAAGAAAGCTCGAAAGTTTGAAGGATGACTGGATCTAGATGCGTTTGATCGGGTAGGTGTTTTTAAGCTACCCACATATGTGGATGTGCTTGATAGAGCCCTCATGGCTGAAGCCAACTTAGCCGTAAAGAAACAAACTAATGCTCCAACAACTGAATGAAGGGGTAAGAGATAAGGATCTAATTTTAAAAGGGGTCGGTCAATCTCAAAGAAGCAAAATACAGGATCTTACAGTAGCTCAAGCTAAAGTAGTGGATCTGCACCGACCTGCCTAGAATATGGTAGGAAACACAAGGGGGTTTGTTATCGAGTGATGGGTGCCTATTTTAGGTGTGGTAAAACCAGCCATATGATGAGAGATTTTCCTATCAGGCTCGAAAATGCCAACCATCCAGTAGAAAGTACAGTCTGATCCGCTTCTACATTAAGAGCGAATACAAAAGCTAACCCCGGGAAAGAAACCTTAAGGCAGGGTTGGGTATTTGCACTTGTGCCTGGTGATATACAGAACACCGAATATGTGGTGTCAAGTATAATCTCTATCTGTGCTCAGAATGCTTATGTGTTGATCGACTCTGGTTCCACATATTCATTTGTATCACATGTTTTTTCTCGGAAGTTAACTAGACCATTAGAACCTATGAACTATGTATTGTCTGTGTCCACCCCATCTGGAGGTTCTATGGTATGTGCTTATGTATATTCGGCATTTGATATTATGATTGGTGATATGACATTGTACTTCGATTTGTTGCCTTTGAGCATTGATTATTTTGATTGTATTATGGGTATGGATCAGTTAACGAAATACTATGCCACCATTGATTGTGTGAGTAAATCGGTCGTGTTTAGACCACTTGGTATGCCTGAGTTTGTTTTCATTGGAAATGGGATAGTTCCACCGCCGTATTTGATTCCATTTATGAAAGCGAGGAAGTTGTTGAGGAAAGGGTGTCGGGGTTACTTATGTTGCATTTTGACTGTGACTTCTGATAACTCTACTGCTGAGAACATCTCTGTAGTAAATGAATTTCCTGATGTATTTCTTGATGATCTACCTGGGGAGTTAATTGATAGGGAAATTGAATTCACCATTGATGTAATACCCAGGACACAACCAATTTCTGAGACCCCTTATAGAATGTCAACTTCTGTACTAAAAGAGTTCAAAGTCCAACTCCAAGAACTCTTAAACAAGAAATTCATCCATCCAAGCACCTCACCTTGGGGAGCTCCAGTTTTGTTTGTCAAGAAGAAAGATGGGTCTTTGAGGCTATGTATTGACTACCGTGAGTTCAACAAGGTAACTGTCAAGAACAAATATCCATTGCTCTGAATAGACGACTTGTTTGACCAACTGCAGGGAGCACAAGTGTTCTCTAAGATAGACCTTAGGTCTGGGTATCACCAATTAAAAGTTAAGGCAGAAGATGTAGAGAAGACTGCATTCAGAACCAGATATGGGCACTATAAATTTTTAGTAATGCCGTTTGGAGTGACTAATGCACTTACTGCCTTCATGGACCTTATGAACAGGGTGTTTAAATTATATCTGGATGAATTTGTTTAAATCATATCTAGATGAATTTTTTGTTGTGTTTATTGATGATATCTTGATTTACTCCAAAAGCAGGGAAGAACATGAGAACCATTTGTGAACTGCTTTACAGATTTTGAGAGAAAAGAAGCTGTGTGCAAAATTGTCCAAATGTGAATTTTGGCTTGGCAGTGTGGCATTTTTGGGACATGTAATCAACAAGGACGGTCTCTCTGTTGACCCTCAGAAAATTGAAGCCATTGTGGACTGGCCAAGACTAACTAATGTGTCAGAAGTTAGAAGTTTTCTAGGACTTGCAGGTTACTACAGAAGATTTGTGAAAGATTTCTCAAAAGTTGCTATGCCATTGACACAGTTGACACAAAAAAATGCACCGTTTGACTAGAACGATCAATGGGAGTCAGCCTTCCAAGAATTGAAAACTAGACTAGTAATTGCACCAATTCTGAATTTACCAAACGGAACGGATGGATTTCAAATTTACAGTGATGCTTCCTATAAAGGCTTGGGGTGTGTCTTAATGCAAAATGGAAAGGTAATTGCTTATGCCTCTCGGCAACTTCGTCCCCATGAAAAGAATTATCCGACCCATGACCTTGAACTCGCCATTGTGATTTTTGCTTTGAAGATTTGGTGACAATATCTGTATGGTGTGACTTGTGAAATGTACACAGATCATAAGAGCCTCAAATATTTCTTCACCTAAAAAGAATTGAACATGAGATAGAGGAGATGGCTAGAATTGATCAAGGGTTATGATTTGCAGATTTTGTACCATCCAGGGAAAGCTAATACAGTGGCGAATGCCTTGAGCTGAAAATCTATTGGAAATTTGTCATGTTTGCTCACTAGTCAAAGAGAGTTATTATGTGACTTGGAAAGGAATGAGATTGAAATTGTATTGCGTGAACAGGGCGGGATCTTGGCCGCCATTTCTGCTCAACCTGCAATCATTAAAGAGATTAGAGAGAAACAACTGCAGGATGAATTTTTGAAAAAGATTATGGATGGCATAGACTTAAAACCGAAGCCAGGATTTGTGCTGAAGAACAATGTGCTGAAATTCTAGAATAAACTTTGTGTTCCTGATTGTTTAGATTTGAGAAAACGTGTTATGACTACAGCCCACACCTTTAAATTTTCTATGCGTCCAGGGAATACAAAGATGTACCATGACTTGAAACAAAAATTTATGGTGGTTGGGAATGAAGAAAAGCATTGCTGATTTTGTGGCTTGGTGCTTACATTGCCAACAAGTTAAAGCTGAACATCAACGACCTACCGGATTGCTATAGTCGCGTCCAATACCGGAATGGAAATGGGAACATATCATGATGGACTTCATTGTTGGATTACCTCGCTCGCCTCGAGGTATGAACTCTATCTGGGTAATTGTTGATCGTTTGACTAAATCCTCATATTTCTTACTTGTCAAATCTTTGTATAATGCGGATAAGTTGACTAACTTGTATGTTAATGAGATTGTGAGATTGCATGGTGTGCTATTATCTATTATATCTGACAGAGATCCTCAGTTTACTTCAAGATTTTGGCAGAGTCTACAGCAAGCTCTAGAGACTGAATTGAAACTAAGCAGTGTTTATCACCCACAGACAGATGGTCAATCTGAACGGACAATTCAAACATTGGAAGACTTGTTACGAATGTGTGCCCTAGATTTCCAAGGCAGTTGGGAAACTTACTTACCATTCACTGAATTTGTGTATAACAATAGCTACCATTCGAGTATCAACATGGCTCCTTATGAAGCTTTGTACGGTAGAAAGTGTCGTTCTCCGATTTATTGGGTCGAGGTAGGTGACAGACCATTGTTGGGACCAGAATTTCTGCAAGAAACAACTGAAAATGTGAACTTGATTCAACAAAGATTGAAAAATGCACAAAGTCACCAAAAGAGTTATGTAGATGTCCGAAGGCGAGATAGAGAATATGAAGTTGGGGATCATGTGTTCATAAAAGTGACTCCAATGAAAGGGAAAACTCGGTTTGGTGTTAAAGGCAAGTTAGCACTGAGATATGTTAGGCCATATGAAATCCATGAGAAAATCAATCTGGTGCCGTATTGAGTAGCCTTACCACTGGTGATGGAGCATATGCATAATGTTTTTCACATATCTATGCTTCAAGAGTATTTGAGAAATCCATTCCACATGATTGAACCAACTCATGTGCTTTTGAAAGATGACTATACTTATGAAGAACGGCTAATGTAAATTGTCAACCAAAGAATTAAGAGATTAAGAAACAAAGAAATTTCGTTGGTAAAAGTTGATTGGCAGAACCACGGAGGAACGTATACAACTTGGGAAACAGAAGAAGATATGATGAAAAGATACCCAAATTTGTTCCCTCTGGATCTGATTTTCTTTCAGAATGAAGGTACTTCGAGTTTTGAGGACCAAACTCTTTAAGGGGGGGAAGACTGTAACAACCCCAATCCATGATTACCTGCTAAGCTATGATTAAGTGTGCCTAATGAGTAATTAAGATCAAACTTTGAATTAATTGAATACAAATAACATCATTTGTGTTTATATCTGTTTATTGTAGAAATATCTATTTGCATTTATGTTGCGTTCTGCGAATTAAAGGCCTTATCGACATCTGATTATGAAATTGACTTGATTTTTGTGTTAGTTAGAATTTTTAGAATTTTACAATAGGTTCAATTGAAATTCGACTCGAAACGGATTAATTAAAATAATTAATGTCCAATTGATTAACTTAATCAATAATTTAATTAAGCCACTAACTAAGCCTATACAAGGCCCATGTGAACTCATTAGTTCACTTTACACTCTACTATCACCCTACTTTAAAGAGAAAAATGTAGAGAGAGAGAGAGAGAGATAGAGAGAGAGAGAGAAGATTGAGCTTATCTTAAGTGAATTGCTAGAGAATTTGGAGGGTTTGGCTTGGGGCTTCAAACAATTGACCATTGAAGGTAAGAATTCAACCTTCTAGCTTTGGGATTAAGTCACTTAGCACATGAATTCAAAGAATTGAGTTATGTAGTGCAAGAATTGAACTTAGATGGTTGACTACAGGAGTGTAATATGGATTCATGCATGCATATATCATAGCATTTGAGTTTGATTCTAAAGAATTTTCACATGCATGTGTCTATCTTGACTTGTTTTTAGAATTTATCACATTTCTTACCATTTGACCTTAATTGAGTATGTTTTGGAAAGTCTAAGGTCATAGTAATTCATGCATGTCATATTCATGGCATATTCATAAGTTTCAAGTTGACTTTTGAACAATTGGCATGCTATTGGGCCTTAATTTTACGAAATGGTTTTGAATTCAAGATGTTTTCCAAGTTTACATTTGTTTTCTCAAGTTTTGGGACCCAAAGGTTGAGTTTGAAGGCATTGAATTCGAGTTTTGGACTTGGGAGTGCGATCTGGAAATTCCGAAATTTGCACCTTCCGCTTGAGTGATAGATCCTGCGCTCGAGCGACCACTCTGTGGTCTTGCACTTCTGCTCGAGCAACCAGAAGTCCGCTCTAGCGTGAAATGCAAGCTCCCAGAAGTTTCATGTTTTTGCAGACCGCTCTAGTGAGGACCTCAGTCTCACGCTCGAGCGACCGTCGAGCAGAGAATTCACACAACCAGTACTTTTGCAGACCGCTCGAGCGACAGAAGTTACGCTCGAGTGACCAATCACATTTTGTATGTCCGCTCAAGCAAAGAAGTTGCGCTCGTGTGGAACCCCTATTTCTAGCATTTTTGACCAAGTGTTTACAAATGCATTTTGGCATCCACATTGCATCCTGGGCATTCCTAGGCGAATATTAAGACATAATATGAAGAATAAGGACTAGAAACACAATACGAATGAAATGAAATATGTTAAGTACGACCTGAGCGTGTGTTTCAAAATGTGTATCTATTACGTTTCTGTAGGTCACGTGCCATGAACTGTTGATCCATTGGCTGCTATTAAAGTTACATGTGCAATAATCTGTGAGTACTAACTCTGTAAAGTTATGTTTAACTTTAATTATTTTCTGATGATATGAAATGATCAGTTTTCTGAAATGCAATGTTTTGTATGAATGAATGATTGTCCAAGTTTCTGAAATGTATTCGTGGCATCCTTAGCATTATATGATATATGTCCCTTTATGGGTCATCGGAATAACTTTATGGAAGTCCCTTTATGGATCATCGGGATGCCTTTATGGTCATCCCTTTATGGGTCATTGGAAATGTCTCTGTGCATATGAGTCATCGAAATACCTTCACGGCCATCCCTTCATGGGTCATCGGATTTGTTATCGCTAATGAATGTGCCACGTACTATGATGTGAAATATACGAACCTTGAATACGAATACGACTACGTATATGAAACTGTTTCTGCTTTGACATCTGATCATGTACAAGACTCTGTTTCTGTATGGACATCATTCAGTAAAATCTTTACTCTGTTATTATTCGCTGGGCTTCCGCTCATTATTTATATTATGTATGTCGGTGAGCAGACGTGTGACCAGGCCTAAGCTGTTGCCTGGAAAGTTTGGGTCAACTAGCCACCGTGCCTCCCATGGAGGTTCCCTTTTGAGATCCGATCAAGTTTTTGAGAAACAAACCTTTGGGGCTTTTGTACTTTTTGATGTTTATATTTTGTCAAAACATGTTTTTAGAAATTCTGTATATGTGGTTTTAGTGACATATGACTAATGTATTTATATAATGTCACTATTATGTATCAAAGTTTTAAGCTTTTTGTTCTAGGTATGTCTGCACAGCTCTATGGACTATGAATATTTCTATATTTGCTTCCGTAGTATCATATGATATTCAAGTTAGAGGCCTTGGTAATCCCAGGATTACTGGCCGGTTACGACGCTAAACCTACATGGGCGGGTTTGGGTCGTGACAATGAGTTTGTTGGCTCGGGAATTGGGGGGTGCACTTCAGGAATCTATGAATATTTTGAGGGCTGAAAAAAAGGCATGGACCACCGTGGGAGAGACTAGATTCTCTTCCTTGGCTAAGGAGTTCTTTAAATCTAAACCTGTGGAGTTTTATGGCGGTGCTAACCCACTTCTGGCGGATAAGTGGCTTGAACAAACAGTGAAGATGTTTGGGGTGTTTCACATAGTAGATGATGAGCTTCGGGTTACGTTAGGGGCTTTTCAATTGAAAGAAGATGCAGGTCAATGGTAGAAATATCCCGAAGACCATATAGTGGACACGTGGGAGGCATTCACTCACGCCTTTCGAGAGAAGTATCTTCCACCCACAGTTAGAGAGCGTTTGAGAAAACAATTTGAAGAGCTTGAACAGCTTGACACAACTATAGCAGAGTTTGAGGCAACTTTTAGTAGCTTGTCTAGGTTTACACCAGAGTTAGTGGCAACCGCGCCATTGTTTGGAATTTGAGAAGAGACAAATGGGAAATTAAGATGAAAGTGGTTGCTAGTATGATTCGGAATTATGATAGACTCGTGAAAATAGCTGGGCACATGTGGAAATCACTTTAGAAGGGGAAAAAAACAGAGGGGTAAGAGACAAGGGGAAAATGAGTCACAGAGTGTGTAATAACCCTCACACTGCCTTAACCATACTCATATGCATTTTTATACGGTTTTGTTCTGCTAAGCTTGCATTATAAATCTTGTCTTTGTTTTGCTTAAATGTTACTTGTATGGTTTGTTCCTTGTTTGGTGTGTGTCTAGCCTAGATTAATCCAAGCCGAGGTCACCTTAAGCCTAGAACTACCTTGGAACCCTTTTTCCGGTTGACCTCCACCCCTACCCGAACATGTTGGCCGAGATGTCGCTATCTAGGCCGAGGTGTTCATCGCCAAGGCCGAGATGTGTATTATCTAGGCCGAGATGTTACCCTTGAACCCAAGTGACCTTGCTCCTGGACTGGTACGACCTAGACTGAGGTGTGGCACATCTAGGCCGAGGTGTGGCACAGCTTGGCCAAGTGTTGTCCTTTCTGGCCGAGGTCATTGTTCCTTTGCTTGCCGAAGTCTTGTTATTAGCCGATGTCATTACTCGCCGGAGTTCCCTTGCCGCCTAGCTTGTTGAACACACTTTGTCATAGTCTTGTCTTTTCAATCAGTCACCTTTTTGAGTAGGCCCAATCAACCGTTGCCACGTGTCCGGGCTGAGTGTTAAGTCAGCCGGCAAGCCTAGAAATGTATCATTTGGTATCATATCTTTGTTCTTAAAGAGAGAGAAGCTCTAGAAGAAGAAGGAGGAGTTTTAGAGTGAGAGAGTAGATTGCAAGCTCGATCCTTAGAGTTCAAACCGTTAGATTCGAGTTTTGAGGTTAGAATCTTAATCTAATCTTGTTGTTCTTATTGATCATCTAGCTGCATTGCATGATCGAACCCGTTCTGCATGCCATGCATTGATTTAAAGCTTGTTTTAGAAAGAGAAAGTGTTATTCATGTGTTCTTGAATAAAAAACCTTGTTTGATGCGAAAGCTTGCATCAAGATTCATGTTTTTGTGTTTGTTTTCGTAAGATCCTCAAGTATGGGTACCCAGGTCCATGTTTTCAAACTCATAGCATGAAATCCCAGATTTTGAAATAACAAGTTGTGATTGAACGTTCATATTTTTCATGTTCATGTTCTACAACAGAGGGAAACCCTGATTTTTTTTCCCGACTTCATATCCTTGAATGTGGCCCTCGGGACCACACCTCGGCGAGGAGGTGTGGGACCTCGGCCAAGACCTGGTAGGTGCCCAGCATGTTTTCCCGAGATGAGAAACAGTGTTTTATTTTGATTTGACTTAGCTTTCGAAGAATGCCGAGATCATCTGTATGCATGTGAAACTTGTTTGAAAGTGCATTCAACAGATTTCTGCCATGTGTTTGTAGGACTTGGACTTGCCTTGACCCCGACGTTTGAAGAACTAAGTGAGTGGTATTTTTAGTAAAGCTATGTTACAATGTTTTGATAAAAGTCTTGTTTTGCTTTGTTTTGGAAAGTGTTTGTAAGCATGAATGATTATTCATATTTTGTGTATCAAGTATTACATCTTGTTTTGATGACATTCTTGGAAAGTCCTTACGTGCTGGAGGACTCTAAGCATGTGCAGCACAATCTTGGAAGTCCGTATGTGCTAGGGGACTATAAGCATTTGTAGCACAAACCTTTGGAAGTCCGTACGTGCTAGGGGACTATAAGCATTTGTAGCACAAGTCCTTAGTGTCCGGGGAGTATAATGCAACGACACCATTGATTTGAGATATCTCCCTTGTCTTGTCTTGCCTTGCCACCGACGGTTTTACCGCGTGGGTTTGTTTGTCCGGAATGTCATCCCTTGTACTATAATGATGCTAGTAAGCATCCCTTGAAGCTTGAAAAGTTTGATCGATGGACTTGGTTCATCCCTTGATTTTGCACTAGATATGTTATGTATTGTTTTGTCAAAGATTCTGAACATCAGTCATGCAAACCCCTTTATTATTCATACCATTCACTGAGTATCCAAGCTCACCCCTCTCTATATATATGTAGGTGACGAGCAGGACGGCAGTAACGCCTAGATGTACTTGCCCTTGTTTTGGATTTCACACTTTTGCAGCATCTTGAAGATCATGCCTCTTAGTTATATTTCATTGTATTTGGTATTTAATGGCTGAGAAGCCTTTTGGTCAAGATGTATTTTTGTACTTCCTTTTGTTGTATTAAAGCTATATAATGATGTATGACATTTCATTTAACTTATGCACTGCTCTTATGGACTGCTTAGCTTTTAATTTGTTGCTTCCGCACTTGTAAGCCCCATATGTTATACTCTGATTGTGTGTGAATTTTGAAAGTTGGCCTTCGGTAATCTCGGATTACTGGCCATCACGGCACCATTCTACTAGAGGCGGAATGGGGTCGTGACAGAATGGTATCAGAGCACAAGTTCCTCGCAGTACATTATTCACACACCTTGAGTCCTAAAGAGCATAGCATCTCCCTTAGAAAGATGCTAGGATTGCATCATATTGTTTGCTATTTGACAAGGTGTGCATCATCTCGGCATGACTATTTGTTATTTGCATACATGATTCCTAGTCCAGTTTGTTTTAAAGTTGCATTTTGCATACTCATAGCATCATGAGGAGAGGTAGACCACCAGTAGGCCGAGATCAATCAGAGGATAGGCTGGGCAGATTAGAAAGACTAGTTGAAGGTTTAACCCGTGAGTTGAGACAAATGAGGCAACAGAATGCTAGTGCTACATCTACCCAGGCCGAACAAATGAATGGCCGACATGCAGTTTCGCCTCCACCTCCTCCAGTGCCGCAAGTTCCACTGCAACCAGCTCTGTATGGGGACGGCACGATCGCCTTGATTAGAGAGTTTAAGAAGATGAAACCGTCGAGATTTTCTGGGGGTATAGAGCCAATGAAGGCCGAGGCGTGGGTTTTGGAAATGGAGAAGCTGTTCGAGATCTTTCCCAGCACCGACGTTCAGAAGGTGACATTGGCTGCATTCACTTTAGACGACGACGCTCGAAGATGGTGGATGATGATCAGAGAGGCTAATCCTGGTTTAACTTGGGCAAGATTTTTGGAGCTGTTTTACAACAAGCATTTTTCCCTTAGTGTCCGAGATCGCAAGACCACGGAGTTTCAGGCTCTGACGCAAGGCAACAAGACAGTGGCAGAATACGACCGTGCTTTCACCGAATTGGCGAGGTACGCGCCTCATATGGTCAGTGATGAATATAGGAAAGCTAGGAAGTTTGAAAGTGGGCTGCGTGGACCGATACAGGATAGAGTCAACATGCTCAATATGCCGACTTACGCCAAAGTGTTAGACAAGGCCATTCTGGCAGAAGCTAACCTAAGCCGATATCAGAATTCAGGAGAAAATCAGAGGAAGAGACAGAATTATGAGAATCGCCAAATGCCGTTTAATGCCAAGAAGAAGGCGAACATGGGCAATTCCAGCAACTCAAATCGAGATGGTAATGCTAAGCCGACGTGTGCGAGTTGTGGGAAGTCGCATCTCGGGGTTTGTCGTTGGGCGACAGGAGCCTGTTTTGAATGTGGCGAGATAGGTCACCGTGTGAAGGATTGTCCGAAGACGAAGATTGATAATGGTAAGAGAAATGGGAGTACCTCAGGCTCTGCACAGGGAAGCAACGTCGGAAGGACACAGATGAGACAGGGCAGAGTTTTCACTCTAGTGCCAGGAGACACCCAGAATGCTGAGACAGTAGTGTCAGGTATACTCCCAATCTGCTCTCAAGATGCAGACATATTGATCGATTCGGGTTCTACGCATTCATTTGTATCTGCTAAGTTTGCCGAGAAGTTGAATAGAAAACAGGAACCCCTAGATTATGTGTTATATGTATCTACTCCGTCAGGGAGAACTATGATTATTGCATCCATCTATAAGGCGTGTGTTGTTGTGATTGAGGGTGTAGAATTATTAGTCGATTTAATGCCATTAAGCATGACTCACTTTGATGTCATATTAGGAATGGACTGGTTAGTATCAAATCATGCATCTATTGATTGTGTTTCGAAGAATGTCACCCTAAAACCCCCAAACCAAGCCGAGGTTATTTTCCAGGGTAAAGGGGTAGTGCCCCCACCTTACTTGATTTCGTCCATTAAGGCCTATAAGCTAATTCAGAAAGGGTGTCAGGGCTACTTGTGTAGTATACTAAGCGACCAGAATGGAAGTGTTAATTTAGCCGACATCCCAGTTGTCAGTGAATTCCCCGACGTCTTTCCAAATGAATTGCCTGGCCACTTAGTCGATAGAGAAATAGAGTTTACTGTGGACACCGTGTCGGGAACGCAACCTATTTCCAAGACACCCTATAGAATGGCCCTAGCTGAACTTAGGGAGTTGAAACTGCAATTGCAAGAATTGTTGGATAAGGGATTCATTAGGCCGAGCACTTCACCATGGGGAGCACCCGTTCTATTTGTTAAGAAAAAGGATGGCACACTTCGTCTTTGCATTGATTACAGAGAACTTAATAAGGTAACCATTAAGAACAAATACCCATTGCCCAGGATTGATGATTTGCTTGATCAACTACAAGGAGCACGAGTCTTTTCAAAGATTGACCTTAGGTCGGGCTACCATCAGCTGAAAGTTAAGGCCGAGGATATTGAGAAGACTGCTTTTCGGACAAGGTATGGCCACTACGAATTTTTGGTAATGCCTTTTGGAGTGACCAATGCGCCTGCAGCGTTCATGGATTTGATGAACAGAGTCTTTAAGCCGTATCTAGATGAGTTCGTAGTTGTTTTCATTAACGATATATTGATCTACTCCAAGAGTATAATTGAGCACGAGAATCATTTGAGGCTTGCCCTGCAAATCTTGAGAGACCGGAAGTTGTACGCTAAGTTGAGCAAGTGTGAGTTTTGGCTTTTCAGCATTTCATTTCTAGGACATGTGATTAATGAAGAGGGTATCTCAGTTGATCCCAGTAAGATTGAAGCTATTGTGAATTGGCCGACGCCGACCAACGTATTCGAGGTTCGTAGTTTTCTAGGCTTGGCAGGTTATTATAGAAAGTTCGTGAAGGACTTCTCCAGGATTGCAGTACCATTAACACAGCTAACTAAGAAGGGAACGGCATATGAATGGACCGATGATAGAGAGTCAGCTTTCCAAGAGTTGAAGACGAGGTTAGTTACAGCACCAGTTCTTGTACTTCCATCAGGTAATGAGGAATTTCAGATTTACAGTGATGCTTCACATAAGGGTTTGGGTTGTGTATTAATGCAAGGGGATAAAGTCATAGCATATGCATCTCGTCAGTTAAAACCTCATGAAAAGAACTATCCTACCCATGACCTAGAACTTGCAGTTGTGGTGTTCGCTTTGAAGATTTGGCGTCATTACTTGTATGGAGCCTCTTGCCAAGTTTTTACAGATCACAAGAGTTTGAAGTACTTGTTCACTCAGAAGGAACTAAATCTGAGACAGAGAAGATGGCTTGAATTATTGAAGGATTACGATATGCAGATTCAGTATCATCCAGGTAAAGCAAACTCGGTAGCCGACGCATTGAGCAGGAAGTCAGTGGGAAGTTTGGCATGCCTAGCTATGATTTCGGTAGAGCCGACTACTATTGGGGAAGTAAAGGCAAGACAAATGGAGGACGAATTCCTGAAGAAAGTGGCCGACGAGATTATCACCAGGCCGAGGTTAGGTTACACCTTTGAAAATGGAGTGCTTAAGTTTGAAGGAAGACTGTGCGTGGCCGATGTCCCAGAGTTGAAAAGGAAGATTTTGCATGAGGCCCATAGTTCTAAATTTTCAGTTCATCCAGGGAACACCAAGATGTATCAAGACGTGAAGCAGACCTTTTGGTGGCGGGACATGAAGAGAGAAATAGCCGAGTTCGTGTCCCAATGCTTATATTGTCAACAAGTGAAAGTAGAGCATCAGAGACCAGCAGGATTTCTTCAACCTTTGTCGATTCCTGAGTGGAAATGGGAACACATCTCCATGGACTTTGTGATTGGTTTGCCGAAGACACAGAAAGGGATGGATTCGATTTGGGTTATAATCGACAGACTAACTAAGTCAGCACACTTTTTGCCTGCTAAGTCTTCGTTTAATGCTGATCGACTTGCTGTATTGTATATGAACGAGATTGTTAGACTTCATGGTGTGCCGATGTCCATTGTGTCAGACCGAGATCCAAAGTTTGTTTCTAGATTTTGGCAGAGTTTATAAAAGGCTCTGGGGACCGAGTTGAAGTTTAGCACAGCTTTTCATCCGCAGACCGATGGCCAAACAGAGAGAACAATTCAGACACTTGAAGATATGCTTAGACTATGTGTATTGGACTTCAAGGGAAGTTGGGAAGTGCATTTACCATTAGTAGAATTTGCTTACAACAACAGCTATCAAGCTAGCATTGGCATGGCGCCGTATGAAGCTTTGTATGGAAGGAAGTGCAGATCGCCCATATGTTGGACTGAGGTAGGAGATAAAGCTTTGATCGGCCCCGATCTAGTTCAAAGGACAACTGAAAAGATCAAGCTTATCCAGCAGAGAATCAGGACGGCTCAGAGTCGACAAAAGAGTTACGCCGACTAGAGAAGAAAGGAGTTAGAGTTTGAGGTTGGAGATCATGTATTCCTGAAAGTTTTGCCAATGAAAGGAGTTTTCAGATTTGGGAAGAAAGGTAAGTTAGCACCTCGTTACATTGGGCCGTTTGAAATCCTTGAGAAGGTTAACCCGGTTGCCTACAGACTTGCTTTGCCACCGGGATTAAGTCAAGTCCACAATGTGTTTCATATTTCAATGTTGAGGAAGTATATTCGGAATCCACTGCATGTGACTGATCATTTTGGGATTGTGGTTGATGAAGATTTAGGCTATGAAGAGAAGCCGATATGTGTTATCGATAGGCAAGTAAGACAATTGAGAAATAAGGCAATACCGATGGTGAAAATTGAATGGAAAGAGCATTACGGCAAGGATGCTATATGGGAAATGGAAGAAGAAATGAAAGTCCGATATCCGGAGTTATTTTCGAATCAAGGTAACTCAAGTTTGGGGACCAAACTTCCTTAAGGGGGGTAGGATGTAATAACCCTCACACTGCCTTAACCATACTGCCTCAAGGGGGGTAGGATCCTTAAGGGGGGTAGGATGTAATAACCCTCACACTGCCTTAAGGGGGGTAGGACCAAGGCCGAGATGTGTATTATCTAGGCCGAGATGTTACCCTTGAACCCAAGTGACCTTGCTCCTGGACTGGTACGACCTAGACCGAGGTGTGGCACATCTAGGCCGAGGTGTGGCACAGCTTGGCCAAGTGTTGTCCTTTCTGGCCGAGGTCATTGTTCCTTTGCTTGCCGAAGTCTTGTTATTAGCCGATGTCATTACTCGCCGGAGTTCCCTTGCCGCCTAGCTTGTTGAACACACTTTGTCATAGTCTTGTCTTTTCAATCAGTCACCTTTTTGAGTAGGCCCAATCAACCGTTGCCACGTGTCCGGGCTGAGTGTTAAGTCAGCCGGCAAGCCTAGAAATGTATCATTTGGTATCATATCTTTGTTCTTAAAGAGAGAGAAGCTCTAGAAGAAGAAGGAGGAGTTTTAGAGTGAGAGAGTAGATTGCAAGCTCGATCCTTAGAGTTCAAACCGTTAGATTCGAGTTTTGAGGTTAGAATCTTAATCTAATCTTGTTGTTCTTATTGATCATCTAGCTGCATTGCATGATCGAACCCGTTCTGCATGCCATGCATTGATTTAAAGCTTGTTTTAGAAAGAGAAAGTGTTATTCATGTGTTCTTGAATAAAAAACCTTGTTTGATGCGAAAGCTTGCATCAAGATTCATGTTTTTGTGTTTGTTTTCGTAAGATCCTCAAGTATGGGTACCCAGGTCCATGTTTTCAAACTCATAGCATGAAATCCCAGATTTTGAAATAACAAGTTGTGATTGAACGTTCATATTTTTCATGTTCATGTTCTACAACAGAGGGAAACCCTGATTTTTTTTCCCGACTTCATATCCTTGAATGTGGCCCTCGGGACCACACCTCGGCGAGGAGGTGTGGGACCTCGGCCAAGACCTGGTAGGTGCCCAGCATGTTTTCCCGAGATGAGAAACAGTGTTTTATTTTGATTTGACTTAGCTTTCGAAGAATGCCGAGATCATCTGTATGCATGTGAAACTTGTTTGAAAGTGCATTCAACAGATTTCTGCCATGTGTTTGTAGGACTTGGACTTGCCTTGACCCCGACGTTTGAAGAACTAAGTGAGTGGTATTTTTAGTAAAGCTATGTTACAATGTTTTGATAAAAGTCTTGTTTTGCTTTGTTTTGGAAAGTGTTTGTAAGCATGAATGATTATTCATATTTTGTGTATCAAGTATTACATCTTGTTTTGATGACATTCTTGGAAAGTCCTTACGTGCTGGAGGACTCTAAGCATGTGCAGCACAATCTTGGAAGTCCGTATGTGCTAGGGGACTATAAGCATTTGTAGCACAAACCTTTGGAAGTCCGTACGTGCTAGGGGACTATAAGCATTTGTAGCACAAGTCCTTAGTGTCCGGGGAGTATAATGCAACGACACCATTGATTTGAGATATCTCCCTTGTCTTGTCTTGCCTTGCCACCGACGGTTTTACCGCGTGGGTTTGTTTGTCCGGAATGTCATCCCTTGTACTATAATGATGCTAGTAAGCATCCCTTGAAGCTTGAAAAGTTTGATCGATGGACTTGGTTCATCCCTTGATTTTGCACTAGATATGTTATGTATTGTTTTGTCAAAGATTCTGAACATCAGTCATGCAAACCCCTTTATTATTCATACCATTCACTGAGTATCCAAGCTCACCCCTCTCTATATATATGTAGGTGACGAGCAGGACGGCAGTAACGCCTAGATGTACTTGCCCTTGTTTTGGATTTCACACTTTTGCAGCATCTTGAAGATCATGCCTCTTAGTTATATTTCATTGTATTTGGTATTTAATGGCTGAGAAGCCTTTTGGTCAAGATGTATTTTTGTACTTCCTTTTGTTGTATTAAAGCTATATAATGATGTATGACATTTCATTTAACTTATGCACTGCTCTTATGGACTGCTTAGCTTTTAATTTGTTGCTTCCGCACTTGTAAGCCCCATATGTTATACTCTGATTGTGTGTGAATTTTGAAAGTTGGCCTTCGGTAATCTCGGATTACTGGCCATCACGGCACCATTCTACTAGGGGCGGAATGGGGTCGTGACAGAGTGACTCGAGAACGTCCAAGAAATCGAGGGGTACCACTAGCATACCTTTGTAATTACAGGGGACCGAGCCTCAGGGTTTGGTAATGGGGATGAGTTTATGGAGTACCATTCAAAATAATATGATTTGTTTTCGAGTTGGCCAACAGGGTCACAAGGCTTTAGCTTGCCCTCAAAATAAGGGAAGGCAACTACATCAGTGGTTGGCTCTTTCTTAGAGGTAGTTTTGGGGCGGAGGTCACTTGCTAATAGTGTGTACAACCATGGCATGGAAAGAAACTTTACCTGTAATTAGTAAGGGTCCCTAATGCTTCGGGATCCTAATAGTCGCACAACCTTCAGCTAGTCTCAGACCGGGAACAGCTTTATCAACTGACCTAGTTGCAAGATAGGGGACTATCTAGTTGTTTTAAGTGTAATCAACCAAGCTATGCTAAACGTCATTGCCCCCAGAGTGGGCAGGACTAGTTCGGTGATCCTAGTTAGGACAATGATGTTATGAGGAAGTAGCATGATGTATTATTATTTTGCTATGGTAATACTATGGTATTGTAGGTAGGGTAGTGTAATCATAGATGTTGCATATGTACGTATATATATATACATGTGTGTATGTGTGTGTATTTTCCAAGGGAATTGGATTGTAATGATTTGTAATTTTATATGTTTTGACGAATCCTTGTTAAATTTGTAACCTTAATCCTGTTGCGAACACGTTATTGCTTCATAAGTTAAGTGTGTGAGGTTTAGTGAGAATTATACATGATTGAGACTGGGTTGTCAGAATTTGGGACTTATTTTGGAATGTTAGGAATGAAGTTCTTTTATTTTGGGTGCATGATGTAGGGGTAATGTGACCCATTAGAGTTCATAGAATAAGAGAGAGTTGCTCGGAGTAGGTTTGTGCAATGAGTGAGTTATTGTGACTCTATTAGTCTATTGTGTAATGTGAGAGGTTTAATGGTCTAGGGAATATGTGTGACTTGACCTAAGGGTGTGAGTGGTATGCTTTGACCTTTAGAGGTCCAGCTCAAACTCACGTGTGATGTAAGGATGTGTTTGTCATCTGGGCACATGGGTGATGGTTTGTTTGGAAACGTGAGTGGTACGGTTTGGTCTAAGGAATCTAGTATGGATACAAGGAATGAATAGGGTGGTGTGTGTGGAGTTTCTCCTTGGAGCAAACGGTGCCGGGCAGCATGTAGTTGTTCGAGTATTGAGTGTAAGGTCTTGTTGAGTGGTTGGTTGGATGATTGTTATCAGAGTCTAATTGACAATAAATCACCTTGAGTATAGCTCAAATTTGGGTATAAGGGTGGTAAGGTGGTGAAGCATCTTAGGAGGGGACTTAGGAGCATTCAAGTCTTTAGTGTGTAGGTAAGAAAATTTGTGTGAGTTTGTGAGAACGTTTTTAGGTTGGATTAAGTAATGGGACCTTGATTTTGGGAGTACTTTGTGTTGTTATATGATAGATGTATGTGGGGCTTTTCCTTGTAATTTGTTGTGTTGTTGGTATTTTGGTAACTTCTAATTGGATGGCATTATAGAACTGTTGTGTTAGCGTTGTAGCATCACCGTGGGTGTGATGGTTGTTGTTGGGTGATGGTTGAAGATCACCGAGTTTGTTATTGAAAGATAGAATTAAGAACATTTCAAGCTGGTAAAAAATTTCTTTTGCTTGAATGAATGACTAATCCTTATACATTGTATAGTTGCGTTGTGTTGAGCTTGGTATGAATTGACAAAAATTGTGTTTGGGTATGTTGCATTGGTGAACTAGAATCATTCAAATTCTTCGCCTTGTAATGCCACTCATTATTGGAACCACCCTCACGTTGAAGTGTTGACAAGCAGGAATCACTTAGTGTCATATTTTAAGTAAGGTGATGCATCCAAGATGTTGCGCTAGACAATTGTTTTTAGGTCACAAGTTTTCTTGGTAAACTTTATCCTCTTATTTGTTGATTGAGAGCTGTTAGGTTTTTATTGTTGGCAACCCCGTTTGACAAAACTCCTTTCAGATGTATTTTTTTTTCGCTCTTTTATTTCAGTGAGGCTTTGAGTTTATTAGATGCGAATCCAAATCCGAATCGAGCCATGCAGAGAAGTTTGTGATGTTAATGCTTTCAAGATTGCCACTTCGCTGATTATTACGGGGGTCAAGCTGCCCGGTCAGCTCGCGGCCGAAGCAAAATGCAAAAGTGCATTCAAAATTGCATGTCAGCCGTTGCTCGCTCGAGCCAAGGAGTGCTCGCTCGAGCCAAGACTTTCTCGCTCGATCCAAGGAATGCTCGCTCGAGCGAAGGATTGCGTCCGCACAAAAACCTGAAAGCAGTGATTGGTCGCTCGAGCCAAGGATCCGTCGCTCGAGCGAAGGCACTAGTAGAAATCACGAAATTTACTCTCCTCGCTCGAGCCAGGAAAGCCTCGCTCGAGCGAGCCTCAGAATCCGGATTTTTTTCAAAGAGTTGGTTTTCTTCTGAAACAGGATTTCTTTTGGTGTTCTACAAGAAGTTGGATTTCTTCCTTGGGAAGTTTTGGATCACTTTTGGACTTCTACAAGGAGTTGGATTTCTTCCAAGACAAGGATTTTTTGGTTCTTTATAAGTAGTTGGTTTTCTCCCAAAACTAGATTACTCATTAATTATTCCTCCAGATCTTCTTTTTGGTTCTTAAAGGTTTATATCTGGGGATATTTTATTTTTCTTTGATGTCTTATTGAGTATTCAACTCATGATCTGAAAAGGCTACATCAAAGGTTTTGTTTGTTACACAAAAGAGAGAGTTGTTCTTCAGTTGTGGATTCTGAAGAATTCGAGCCTGAAGCTTCAGTTGTGAATTCTGGAGTGGCTCATCAAAATTGTTCTTCAGTTGTGGATTCTGAAGAATTCGGTCTGAAGCTTCGATGGTGGAATCCGGAGTGGCTCATCAGAAAGACAATTCCGTGGTGAAGATGGGGTTGGAAGAGGCACATAGAGGTTGGTTCAATTAGGCGTTGTGGATTTGCTAGATAATTGAGAGTGATACCTGTGTAATTCCTTTATATCTTCTTAGTGGATTGTTCTGGTGGCTGTGGCCCGTGGTTTTTTTATCACAATTGGAAGGTGTCCAATTGTGGTTTTTCCACGTAAAATCTTTGTGTCTCTTTCTCTTGATTGTTTGATTGGGATTTTTATATTCTGCTTAAAATTGATACATAATCACAAATCAACATCTAGGAGGTTTCTAGATTTTTCAATTGGTATCAGAGCGGGTCGTTCTATTTTTTTTAAAAAAAATTCTTTTAGATTGCTCTATTTTTTTTTAAAAAAAAAAATTCTTTAAGAACGAGATCTTGTTTGATTTGTGATAATGGATTCAATTCGTGAGGGAAATTCTATGGTTCGACCACCCCTACTTGACGGATCCAATTATTCTTTTTGGAAAGCTCGGATGAGATCTTTTTTAAAATCTATTGATGAAAAAGTTTGGCAATCCGTCATGAATGGGTGGACTGAACCAACAATTACTGTTGATGGAGTAACTTTCCCCAAACCAATTGATAAGTGGGACACAGCTGATTACCAAAATAGTAGCTGGAATAGTAAAGCTATCAATTCTCTCTTTTGCGCTGTCACACCTGAAGAGTTTAGCCGTATTTGTAATTGTGAAGTCGCAAAAGAGGCTTGGGATATCTTACAAACTATTCACGAGGGCACTCATTCTGTTAAACGATCAAAACTTCAAAGGCTCACATCTAGTTTCGAAAACCTTTCAATGAAAGATAGTGAGACCTTTGATGAATTTTATGCGAAGTTGAGTGACATTGTTAATTCCAGCTTCAATTTAGGTGAAAAAATACCAGAATCCAAAGTTGTGGGAAAAATTTTGAGATCCTTGCCCGATCGGTTCCAACCAAAAGTTACGGCTATTGAGGAGGCTCAAGATGTTGACAACCTCAAGCTAGAGCAGTTGGTTGGTAATCTTCAAACTTATGAGGCACATAGAAATTTCAAAAAGAAACAAAAAGATCTTGCTTTTAGTAGTGCTCATAAAGTGGTTGAAGATTCTGATGAGGATTGTGAGATAGATTCCAAGATTATGGCTGCTTTTGTTAAACAATTTAAAAAATCTTTTTTGAATAAAAATCCTAATCTTTTGGAATCTACTCATTCTCATAAACCCAAAGGCAAAGATAAAGTCAAAATTAATTCTATAGCCAAGAAGGAGAAAGGAAAGATACAAGGGAACTCTGAAAGACTCCAATGCTATGAATGCCAAGGATTTGGCCACTTTGCTCAAGAATGCCCTACTCGGTTGAGGAAGAAAAAAGCCCTCGCTATCACTTGGGATGATGAATCGGAATCTAATGGAGATGAAAGTGACGATGAAGATCAAGGCGAAGAGGGACATAAGCAATTCCTTGCTTTCATGGTGGCTTCCGAAACTGAAGGACAAACAGAGTCTCCGAAGAGGTCAGTTGAGAATACCACTGATGATGAATCATTGGAGAGTGATCATGAAGACCTTGAGCAAGCCTATGAAAAGCTGTATAAGGAGTCTCTTAATTTATTCAAATTGAATGACAGACTCACAAAGAAACTCAAAGCATGTGAATGTGAGAATGTCAAACTTAAGGAGGAGATTTCCGAGGCTAGGATCAATGCCATCAAGATAGCTGATGATCAACAAGTTCTTTGTGCAAAACTGTTGACTTGTGAGACAGAGAAGAATGAGCTACTGGAAACCCATGCCATGGATAAAGAAAAGATTGAATCTCTCGAGATGTCACAAGTTGCTTTGGAAGAACTATTGATCAAGAAAGAGGAAGAGCTCAAGTGTACTATGGCTACCATTGGTCTTTGGAACAAAGGATCAAAGACTTTGGAGGATATCATTGGGTCTCAACAATTCTGCTCTGACAAGAGTGGCATTGGCTTTAGAGGTAAGAAAGAGCAACAACAAAGTGCTTCCACATCTCATGATACAATAACTCAAGGAAAGGGAGGACAAAAGATTCAACAAGAGGAAAGACTTCTCAAACTTCCTAGAGTTGGTAAGGTAAAAGAAAAGAAGGTACACCCTGTTTTTATTTGTCATCATTGTGGTATGCATGGCCATATTCGCCCTTATTGTTATAAATTGCATGGGAGAGTGTCTCAAAAGGGTAAAAATTTGATTACTTTTTGGGTTAGTAGACAACCTTACATGTCCAGGCGGAATACCAAGATTCATAAGGGTGTTCACAACACCACGACATTTACCAAGACCGCTAGACCTAATTTTGTTAAGACCAAAAAGATTTGGGTGAGAAAACTTGACTTGTGTTAATTTGTTTTTGGGTTTTTGTTTATTTGTTTTAGTTGTTTTTTTTAATAAAAAATATGTGATTGTTTTTTTTTTTGTCTTGCTTTGTTTAGAAAAAGATTAAAAAAAAAAAGAAAACCCAAAAAGATTTTCTTAGTATGGTTTTGCAAGCTTGAAATTTTTGAGATGTCCTTGGTGCATATTGGAATTGATGAGAATAACCATTACATGTTAATATGTGTGTGCTTTCTCTGGTCATTACTCATTTTGGAGTGTGTGTTCTTTGATTAGTATGTCTCATTCTGTACACACTCTTGGATTAGCAAATATTGGAGTCTTTTGCCTTAGTGGTTATTGTTTCTATGGACTTCTGGCATGATATCTTTTGCTTTTCTAAAGGAATTGACCTATACTAGCATATCTTGGGTGATGTTGAGTCTCTTAACCACCTTCCATCTTTTTGCATCTCCATGGCTTTCCCCTCTATTTTTTGTAGTCTAGCCATGAGGAAAAGGCTACCTCAGAGTCACCAACCAGGCCATCCTTAATATATCCATGCTTCTCTGGTTCGGTTTCCATACTCTTGAGCGTGTCAGCCACCGATGAATGTGTAAAAGAAAAAAATGTGCAAAAGAAAGAAAAAAATGTGCAAAAGAAAGAAAAAAATATGCAAAAGAAAGAAAAAAAAAAAGTGAAAAAAAAGGAAAAATATAAAGGATTCATTGATTGAGGGGGAGCCTCCGCCTTTACTCACCAAATACCCCTTGATTCCTAGTGGTTTGACTTTCCTTAGTTATGCTAAGATTCTCTTGTCAGAGGTCTAACTTTTATATCACTACTAGGATTTGAATCTTGTGTTTGTCGAACTCCAAGAGTCACACACACACCTTTTCTCATGGGATCTATGCTTTTCACATAATGCATCACTTTCTTTTATGAGGATTTTTCTAGAGGCTGTGCACATTGTGTTTTCAAGTAATTGTGCTTCTTGGATAATCTTGTGTGTTTCAAGGTACAAATCAGAAATTCCTTGCTTGCTCTACCATATTATTTTTGTCGTTTTCTTCCAGTTCACTGTTTTCAGTGTTTGTGGTTGCTTTTAGTGAGGGGGAGTTTGGTTTATCATTACAAGTGTTTGTTACCTTGACCACTTTGATTTGTCTGGAAAGGGAGATTGGCTATAGTTGTTTTGCATGTTGCTATGACTGTTTGTTCATTATTTACATCATCATATCATGCTTGTATGGTTTATGATCTTGCTTTTGTTGTTTGAGGGGAGAAAGCTGTTTTTCATGTGTCTTAGGATTTCATGTTTTTATGCCATGTGTCGGGTTCAGGTTTTCATGCTACATGTTCTTAAAATCTCCAAAGTTGCATCTTCATGTTATTCATGTTTTTCATCTCATGTTTCAAGATAGTCTTATATTGTTTTTTCATATACTCTTGTGGGACTAATATTTGTGTTGGAGATTGTGGCACTGATAGTTGTTTTGCAGATCATGACCTTGAGAAAGAAGTTTGTTTTTGTTGGCTGTAATGGGTTGGGGTGATTAGGATTTTATTTGTTAGATGTGTTTTGTCACGGCATTGCCAAAGGGGGAGATTGTTAGGTTTTTATTGTTGGCAACCCCGTTTGACAAAACTCCTTTCAGATGTATTTTTTTTTCGCTCTTTTATTTCAGTGAGGCTTTGAGTTTATTAGATGCGAATCCAAATCCGAATCGAGCCATGCAGAGAAGTTTGTGATGTTAATGCTTTCAAGATTGCCACTTCGCTGATTATTACGGGGGTCAAGCTGCCCGGTCAGCTCGCGGCCGAAGCAAAATGCAAAAGTGCATTCAAAATTGCATGTCAGCCGTTGCTCGCTCGAGCCAAGGAGTGCTCGCTCGAGCCAAGACTTTCTCGCTCGATCCAAGGAATGCTCGCTCGAGCGAAGGATTGCGTCCGCACAAAAACCTGAAAGCAGTGATTGGTCGCTCGAGCCAAGGATCCGTCGCTCGAGCGAAGGCACTAGTAGAAATCACGAAATTTACTCTCCTCGCTCGAGCCAGGAAAGCCTCGCTCGAGCGAGCCTCAGAATCCGGATTTTTTTCAAAGAGTTGGTTTTCTTCTGAAACAGGATTTCTTTTGGTGTTCTACAAGAAGTTGGATTTCTTCCTTGGGAAGTTTTGGATCACTTTTGGACTTCTACAAGGAGTTGGATTTCTTCCAAGACAAGGATTTTTTGGTTCTTTATAAGTAGTTGGTTTTCTCCCAAAACTAGATTACTCATTAATTATTCCTCCAGATCTTCTTTTTGGTTCTTAAAGGTTTATATCTGGGGATATTTTATTTTTCTTTGATGTCTTATTGAGTATTCAACTCATGATCTGAAAAGGCTACATCAAAGGTTTTGTTTGTTACACAAAAGAGAGAGTTGTTCTTCAGTTGTGGATTCTGAAGAATTCGAGCCTGAAGCTTCAGTTGTGAATTCTGGAGTGGCTCATCAAAATTGTTCTTCAGTTGTGGATTCTGAAGAATTCGGTCTGAAGCTTCGATGGTGGAATCCGGAGTGGCTCATCAGAAAGACAATTCCGTGGTGAAGATGGGGTTGGAAGAGTCACATAGAGGTTGGTTCAATTAGGCGTTGTGGATTCGCTAGATAATTGAGAGTGATACCTGTGTAATTCCTTTATATCTTCTTAGTGGATTGTTCTGGTGGCTGTGGCCCGTGGTTTTTTGATCACAATTGGAAGGTGTCCAATTGTGGTTTTTCCACGTAAAATCTTTGTGTCACTTTCTCTTGATTGTTTGATTGGGATTTTTATATTCTGCTTAAAATTGATACATAATCACAAATCAACATCTAGGAGGTTTCTAGATTTTTCAAGAGCTTCTTGTGGCAAGTAAGTGGTACCATTCTTGGGGATTTTGGTTACTGAATATTCGGTTATTGTTGAGTGCTGGCATGCGATTGAGGTGTGGGTAATATGCCTATAGGCGCGTGGAAACAATCCTTGTTAAATTTTAGCCACGTGGACACCATTGAGTTTTATAGGTCATAGTGTCATCCATATTCTTATGTTATTAGAGTTATTGCTCAGGAGCCCATACATAATGGGAACCATCTATTTTAACTAAAATAGACTTTGAAATCCTTGTGTAGGGAAACTTTCCCTTGAAAACCCGTTGGCGACCACAAGTTGGTTATGACTGATCACTGAGCGTTAGTCCTAATGTTGGCTTTTTCTTGTGTTGTCAAACCCTTGAATCTTGAGTTGCCCACATTTCGATGATGAAATTTCCTAAGTGTGGGAGATTGTAATGACTTGGGTTGAGATTCAATCCTTATTATTTTTCATATAAAGATGGTAGTGTTAAAATGGTTTTCTGTAATAGGTTGGACTTAACCTGAAAAGTTGGATTTTTCAAAACTTACGATTTTGAATTTGAAAATCATTTTTGGCTGTAATTATTCCTTATATAGTAAATAGTCTAATTTGATTTTATGGGATTTTTCTACAAGGTATTAACCACTCTACTTCAACGTCATACTTAGATATTTCAGTTGAAAAATTGTTTTTGTACTAAAACAGGGGGAATCACTTTTTGATTTAATTGGGTTTTATTTTTTTGTATTTTTCTTTAAATCCAAATGGGGAGTATTTCCTTATTAACATTGTAAACTTAAGTAAATAAAATATAAATATAGGAGGCTAAATAAAAACATTTACTTAAATGGTTACATATGGAAATAAGGTTGATGTGTAGAGAATGCCTTAGGAGCTGAGCTGTGTGACTAGCTGTTTTTAAGGTGAATGCTCGAGCGGTTAAGTGATGGCTTGAGTTAACCGCTCGAGCGTAGATGCGAGGCTCCCAATATTTTCATTGTAGACCTGCAAAACTTCTAGGAGGTTATATTCACAGCTCGAGTGGTGAAATGTTCGCTCGAGCAATTTGTTCGAGTTCAGCAAGTATAAAACCCACTTTTTTCTCATTTTCTCTCTCTTTTCTTTCTTTTCTCTCCCTCACCCCTTCATGTCCGAAAATCCTAGCCCTAAAACCTTTGATTTCACCCCATTTTACTAAGGATCCATCATAGATCTTGCAAAATTAGAGAAAGAGAAGTGAAGGTCACCATCTTGATTGGTTGGATTGCGGTTTTGTGGAAGTTTTGCTTGGTTCGTCCTTGTTAACTCTCGTACTTGAGGTAGAGGGTTCTCTTAACAGTATATATTTATGTTTTGGTGTGATTTTATGGCATTTTGGGGTTTTGAGTTGATTATGATTTAGAAAACTTTAATGGTAAGTTGTTTGAATACAAAATAGGGTTTTCAATCAAAATTTTAAAATGTGTTAAAAGTTTTGGTACATTAATGGATAATAATTGATGATTTGAGGATTTAATAAAGAAATGAGAAAAACCCCCAATTTTGTTGAAACCCTAGATTTGGGATTTTTTTTAATTAAAAGAGGATTTGAGATAATTTGTGCTTTATGTTGAAATTTCACTTGATATTCCTTAAAAATATTTATGTGGGATGAATTATGAATTAAATGATATTATAATGGATTCGTGGAAGAGAATCGTATGGAGACTTTGGAATGTTCGAAGGATGTAAAATAATATCTTGCATGGGATTGTTGTTGGTAATGAGAAAGACTTGGATTCATGAAAATAGGGAATATTTTGTTAGTTTTACTTGTTATTTTCTTTTGCAACTAAATTATGCTTTAGGAAAATTAGAATATTTGGAAATTCATTCATTACATTGCATTCACATGGTTTTTGGATTAAATGTAGAGTAATTTAAAGGTGTGTGTGGTTTTGGAAATGCGTTGTGTGTATTAAGGTACCCAATTGCCCTCCCATGCTCGGAGGCTAGAAAATGTGGGGATGTTATTGGTATGTTGGTAAAGGTGCCCAATTGCCCTTCCATGCTAAGCGCCGGTAAATGTTGAAATGATTGATAGGTGTCCAATTTTCCTTCCGTGCTCGATGGCTTGAAAATGTGGAGATGTTTTTAAAATGAAATGGGTGTCCAATTGCCCCTCCATGCTTGGTGGCCGGTAAATGTGGGGAGTGTTTAAGATATGTAATGTGGAGTTTATTACAAAATGAAAGTTCGTGGCTATGACAATGATTAATGAGTTGGGTCAAACATGGGATACAAATTTTACATTTCACAATTTAGTTTCCAAACGAAGTTAAGTCATATGCATGGCATGGCATTGCATGATCATAATCATATTGAACATATGTGATGATCGAGCCTTTCCTTTCTTCTCCTCCCCTTTCTTTCATCTCTTCGTCCTTTTTTTATTTTGTTTGAACTTGGAACGGTCGGAAACTGTTTTAGAATTTGAGTTCTTACTCTTGTATTGCTCGGTGACGAATCTCACTTGTTCCGGAGGGAGTGCGATCAGGTCCGGAACGCCCGGGAAGCGGATCGGAAAATTTTGGGCTACGGGGATGGGCCGCACGTGCAGGGACTGAGGCCACACATGCGGTGAAGTCTGGGGTTCAAAGGGTTGCACACTGCCTAAAAGGCACATGTGGGATGAGGTGCGGAGATCCGCCGCATGTGCAGAAAGAGGCGCTCCGCACGTGCAGGGAGGGGCGCCGTACGTACGGCAGATTGCAATCTGAAACTCTGTTTTTTTTTTTTTTTTTTATGTTTTTGGCTGAACTTATATCACATTTTGGGCTCTCTCCTCTCACTCTAAACCCCTTTTTCCTCATTCTTCTCTCTAGAAAACCCTAATCAAGCTTCCAAAACCCTTGATCTCTTGAAGTTCCTTGGGTCTAGATCCATCTTCCCTCTCCAATCTTGAAGATCAAAGGCTAGAGCTTCATTTGGTTTGGTGGGAGTCAAGCTCTCTCATCTTTGATTCTAGGGTTTCTTCTTCCAATCTTCTCCAAAACATTGAGGTAGGGATTTCTTGAATCATATATGCATGTTGTGCTATCTATATGATGATTTAAAAGCTTTTTGCAGTTTTTGAGTTGATTTTGATTTTACTCCAAATATAAAAAAAGTTTTGAAGAAATGGGTCTTGATCTCAATCTTTTTCCCTATCCATGAGAATGTTCTTTTTACAAAAATCAAGAAAATGTGATTTTGATTTGGTTTGACCATGAAGTGGAAGAATGTTGGTTTTTGATGAAAACCCTAGAAATTGGGGATTTTGGAAAAATGTGAAAATATTCATGGAACTCTTCTTTTCTTTTGACTAAAAGGTGAATGAGTAGAGAATCATAATGTGTTTTGCAAAAAGATGAGGATGCTCTTGACATATTGAAATGGAGAATTGCATCAAGAGCCTTTACTAAATAAATGATGTGTATATATAGGTATATAGGTGTGGGATGATAATTATTTTGTACCATGGAATGGTGAGAATATTGAACATGGTCAATTAATGTTTGAAAAATACTACTTATGGCCTTGAAGAGGCAAATTGATTGGAATTGTGCATGTTGGAAAATTGTTATTGTGTGTTGAAGACACATGGATATTTTGTGAAATGGCTTTGAAGAGAAGAAATGAGAAATGGGATTGATCTATATTGTTATCGATATATATATAGATATATTTTGAGAATAGAAAAATGCTACGAAAGGGTAACTATTGCATCATGTTTCTTAATTTGATTTTTTTTTATCATTCTTGTGCATCTTGGCATATGTTGGAAAACTTTTACTTTGAAAGATTATATTATAATGAGAACCACGGTAATGTGAATGGGGGTAAATACATGGTAAGTTCAGATAGGGGGTGTAGATAAACTTGATAAGTTGGCCTGAGTGTCTTTGGTGAAAGACTAGAAAACCGCGCGGATAGGTGTTGAGCCTTCCGATTAATACCGGTAAAAATAACAGTTTGGTAGTACTCATAGAGTCTACTTGCAGACACCAGCCTAGGGATTACCAGTGTCATATTTACTGTCCCTACTGATTAAAACTGGAAGTTTGAAATGTTTTGAGATGGCAAGCTTTTATTGGAAAAATTGAGATTGCTAATTCTTATAAAAATGGAAATTTTAAGAAGAGCATGAAATGAAATTTTCTTTAAAAGAGCATGGCATAGCATGAGTATTTATATTTTATTAAGATGTGGCATAATTGTATATACTTTGTTAGAATTCTTTACTGGGCTTTATGCTCACCCCTATGGGATTTGGTGCAGGTAAAGATATGGTGATCCCGCCAAGCTAAGAGTGTGGATATGTTTTGGTGAAGAGTAGCTCAGCTCTTATTTTGTTGTGATATTTTTTATGTAAGCCAAGGGCTAAAGTGTTTGGGTTCGAGAGACCATTTTGTGCAATCGGGCTATTGCCTTGGAAGATGTAAGCCCTTAAGGGCATTTTATTGTTTTGAAAATTTGATGCCTCACTTGCTATAAATTCATGTAATTCTTTTATCGTTGAATGTATATCCGCATGTGAACTCTTGTATAACTCTCTTGTTTACTATGTAAAGATGGAAGGATTATTGTTATTGTTTAGTGAATGTTAATCAATGTGGGTGGTTCATGTCGGATTATTTCGGGGCGTTACAACATACATATATGTTGTTAAGTTTATTTCCTACTCGGCATAAAAGCTCACTCCCTTTTTATGGGATGGATATCCTAAAATTCTAGGTGGTGAAAGTGTCATGGCTTGAACCCGCCCCTATGGATTAGGGTCATAACCGGCCAGTAATCATGAGGTTACTTACGGCCTCAGTTAGAAATCAAATCGCATTTAATTACAAGGGCCAAATAACGGAAACAAAAACTAGCAGAGATTGTCCAATGAGCTATGCATACATGGCTTAACCAAAAACTTTCTCATAAGTGTAATAACTCACACTATACACACATCCATATTATGCACTACATAAGTCTAGGATCATTCAAAATTCAGTGTTAACAAGAACCAAGGTTATACACAACTCGACCACATAAGACCGCAAAAGAACAAAAGGAAAAGTAAAATAAAAACAAGGCCTCTTGCGTGAGGCGACCTTGGTTGACTCCTCAAAACTCAATTTCTCATAGCTCACTGGGGTTGGGGATGGACATCTCGTTGCTCACCTACATACACATAATTAAAGAGTGAGCTAATGCCTAGTGAATAATACCAAAGCAAAGGAGTTTATGAACAAGATTTTATAATCATAATTCACTATTATGCTAGGTAATCAATAATAAAGCAAAACAACCTCAGGTCCTTTCTATCATATCCGAAACACAAAACGACCTCGGGTCTATGTAACATACAAAATGACCTAGGGTCCATCATAGGCAAAATGACCTTGGTCCAACTTACACACATAACGACCTTGGGACCATTATACGCAAAACAACCTTAGGTCCAATTCATATACACATTTGTGTGCACACATTTAGATCCATGGTCATATACATATTCATCCTTGTATCCAAAACGACCTTAGGTCCATTCAATTCCTTATTTCGAACGACCTTCGGCCCATTTAACAATTATACAAAACGGCCTTAGGCCCAACCCACATCCTTACTGAATATACGGAACGACCTTAGGCCTATTTCATACTCATAAGTCAATCACTTCACATATTTCATTTCGAATTCAGTGATTAGAATACTCATTCACAATATCACTCAAAAGTTTAGAACCTTACCACATAGGCATCATTTAGAAAATAATGTATGTACAAAAATATTTTTGCTAAGATATTACTCACCGTGTTCTAGTGCCTGATTCGTCCTCGTACTTGACCCTATATAATCCATAATACATTGGGTCATAGCACAATTCAATCTGTTCTTTCGTTTACTTAACTTTCTTAGGCTTTTTTCGTGCCCTTTAATTCATTTAGGATGCTCAATGAATGCCTAAGAATACTCAGAAATGAAAGAGAACGGAATTCGGAACGTAAAACAGTTTTTCAAAAGTTTTTGAAACAAGGCACTCCGCTCGAGACCAGCTTTGGTCACTAGAGCGGTCTGCAAAACTCTATAAAAGTATTGGTTGCATGAATTTTATGCTCGGGCAAGACTTCTGTCGCTCGAGCAACGAGCCATGTAAAATAGGGTTTGCTCGAGTGCAAGGTTTGCCGCTCGAGCTATCGTGCAGGTCTCTGTAAAACTTCTAGGAGCTTGATTTTTACGCTCGAGCAACACTTTCCTTGCTCGAGCAGACATGTCAAATTTTGGAACTTCCAGAACTGTGTTTGAAGTTCAAAACTTGATTCCAAAGGCTCAAAACTTGTATTTTTGGTACAAAAACATGGAATAAAATTATATGACATGGGAACATAGGTAATTTGAGACCAATTGTCCAAAATCATGATCCAATTCTTAAATCATTTCATATTCTTCTTGGTAAGTTCAAAGTTCATGCAACCAAGCTTCATATCTTCATAAACTATGCATGCATGTGAAATATAGATTCTAAAACCATTTCAAATGATACAAATGTTGTTCAAAATCATGAAGCTCAACAAAATTATGCATTTGGTACCATATTCTCCATGAATTTGTCCAAATGATATTCAAAACTCTCATGCATGTATGATCTTACATGAATTCTTATCTTATCATCTTCAAAACATGCAATTAAGCCTCACAACCTCATTATTCATGGATGCATGTCTCAAATGACTACCAATTCAACTTGTTTAACATGCTATAAACTCAAATATGAAGATTCTTAGCAATTTGTTACATACTTATACATATTGATCCCATTTTCATCATTTTTAACTCAAACCTTGTTCTTAACTTCATATCATCTTTGAATTCACTTAGTTATGAATGCAAACCCATGAATTTGAGTTCAATTACTCACCTAGAAGCTTCAATCTTCCAAATTCTAGCTAGTTCTTGAGTTAATTCTCTTCAATTCTCGAAGCTTGAGCTAAATCCTTCAAATTGTGTTCTCTCTCTCTCTACAATTGGCTCACTCTCTCTCTCTAGAGTGTATTTTCAGATTTTGAGCTCATAGTATGAGCTTAAGTGTGTTTGGCCCTAATATATACTAGGTGATTAGTTTAAACTAATCAAACTCTCTTATGGTTAATAAACCACACTTAATTTAATCCAATTATTTTGTTCCGAATCAATTTTTAATTAAATTTCACCATAAGCTCTAAAAATTATGCCAATCGCAATGGTACAATTGATTTTGCTTTTTGTCGCCTCTACATTACGATGTTATATACACTTTTCTTAACAAAATTAATGTGATGTCTTGAGTCCTTTTAAAGCAATTTAAATATATTAATTTTTAATTTCTGTCTCTTTTGATTGTCTTTGTCATTGTTGAGTCTTTGGGTCTCGTGTTGTTCCGTATCCATTTCCTTGTGGTTGTTCATATACATTTTGGTGTATTCTAATGTCTCATTTTGTATTGTTGGGTGATTGAGTGAATCCGGGAATGATGGGCATGCTTTAAGATTGTTTTGTCTCACTTTCAAGTTGAGACCGCTCGAGCGGTCCTTTCATTGCTCGAGCAGTAACATTAATCTCCCAATATCTCATTTTGTAGTCTGAACTTCTAGGAGTTTGTATTCTTCGCTCGAGTGAATGTTTCATCGCTCGAGTAGTCTTCTGCAGGCAGGAGGGAGATTTTGGGAGTTTGAATTGTTCGTTCGAGTATAGGTTTGGTCGCTCGAGCGGTCTGTACATAGTCCGCTCCAAAAAATGTGTCCAATCACTTAAAAGTTGGACCCTTACACCCTTTTCTTTCACTTTCCCTATTTTCTCTCATCTCTCTCTAGAAAACCTTCTACCCACCTCGTTTATTTCTTTGATAAACCCAAATCCATTGGGGTTTTGAACCTAGTGCCTTCATTATTATTGGAGAGCTTACCAAGAGCAATATTTTGTGTAGTGGAGATCAAGTTTCGACGCTATTGATTTTGAAGCTTTTCTCACATTTTCATCCCAAATCTTGAGGTAGGGAGTTCTTTGAGTTATATATATGATTTTAGCATGTCTAGTTTGTTTTCCTATGATTTTTGAAGATAGGGTTTGGTGTTGGCAACATTGGTTTGGAAAATATTGAGGAAATGATTTTGTTTTCTTATGAAGATGTTCAAATTAAAAATGTTTCATGAACTTCTAACACTCTTGAAAGCACTTGTGAGAAGAATCCATAAAAAGAAGGAAAAACTCTTTTGGATCAAACCCTAGTTTTGAAGAAATTTGGAAAAAGTTTGTTCTGTGAAATACTCAAGAAATTGTGGTTTAATTCCTTAAGAAATTGATAAAATCTTTCTCATATTGTCCATAGGATGGATAAATGTTGTTGTTGGAGAATGTTGAAGATCTTGAAAAGAATATTGATTGTGAACAAGAAATGTCATAAATGTCACATGGATTCATATTTAGTCATGATTTTGAGAACTATTGAACAATAGAAGTTCATTATGAATAAGTGTAGAGAATTATGAAAATATTGTACAAATAAGATATATATATATGTAATTAGCTCACATTTTACTCGTTTGCATCACTTTAAATATTGTTTATTTACGGTTTGCCTTGGAAATTAATTCATTATTTTGAGAAAACAACTATTGCTCTTGAATTGTTTTGAGGTAAATGCATTTGGTAAGTCTGGATAGGAGGTGTAGTTGGTATTATTTAAGTTGGCCTGAGTGTCCAGGATGAAAGACCGAAAACACGCGCGGATGAGGCACCACATGCCTTCCGGTTAGGAGCTGGTAAAGTGGGGAATTATTAATGCTTGTTATGCTTACTTGCAAACACCAACCTAGGGATTACCTGAGTTGTATTTACCACCCCGTTGTCATTATTTAAATTTCATGGAGAAAATGAATTCTTTGAAAGGAACATAGCATGTGTTTCAAAAGAAATGGAAAATTTTGAGATTTGAAATGGCATGGCATTGCATTCATGTATATGAGACTGCTTAAACATTTATATTTTGCTAAGATATCTCTATTGGATTTGTGCTCACCCCTAGTGGATTTGTACTCAGCCTAATTGAAGGTATGGAATGTGTTGAGAGCAAGAAACCCTCCTCCTTTTTGTGATCTTTTGGCAAGCCAAGGACTTAATGTGTATGGGTTTGACAACCTTTTGTGTAACCAACCTTAATCCTTGGAACTTATAACATTTGGGCATTTACTTGGATATTATTTCTTTTACTTTTATATTGCTACACATGCTATGGATTCTTTCTTTTAGAAAATTGAATATGTATTGCATGTGAGCACTTTTGTATGCTTCTCTTATAAATGGAATATAAATTGAGAGAATTGATTAACTAAAGTAGGATAATTTATTGGATGGAATTACCATGTCTATTTTAGGTCTATTATTTGGGGGCATTACAATTAACACAAATAAAAAGATAAAAAATAGGGAAGAAGAGAACAACTTCGAGGGAGGAGACCTCCTATTGTTTTAATTTGAAGTGAATCTAACCTTCATAAACTTCACCAGAAGTTAATCAGAAATCATCCAACCATTTTTTCATTGAATACAATGTTTTTAAATACTAAACTAGATAACAATCCACTAACCCACTAATACATCATCACATGTAACCTAACTAACCCACTAATATTAGAACTCCTAATTACTAGAAAATAAATAATAACTAACAAAATTAAACTTATAATATTCTAAAATAATACAAATATATCATTCCTACCCCCTTAAAATCAACCTTGCCCTCAAGGTTGAAATACGAGTTATATAAAAACCTCCTAGATCCCATATTTTTTGAAACAAAAATTGTACAAACATATAATTGAACGTTTCCCCAATCAAGCTTTCACAAGCATTCATCTTGCATATTATAATGAAAATATTATCTTTCCACTTTGAAATAGCAACAATGGCGGTTGCTTTATCCTCTGCCACAAAATCGACTTTTTTCAAAATTTGTTTTCATATTGTTTTCTTCCATCTTCTTTGCTTCTTCATGCTTTAGTTTCCTAATCAATATTTTGATGTTATTTAGAACATCCATAAATCACTTTTTCTCTCAACCAATTTGAAGACAAGTATCCATAAAATCACTTTTGCTCTCAACCATTGCCGAGTGGCTCTAATGCGAATTGTTACGTACGCTTTTCTTAATAAGATTAACACAAATAAAAAAAGAACAAATAGGGAAGAAAAGACCTATTTCAAGGGAAGAGACCTCTTATTGATTCAATTCAAGGTGAAACTAACCTCCATAAATTTCACAAGAAATTAATCAGAAAACATCCAACTCTTTTATCATTGAATACAATTTTTTAAAAATAGAAACCAGATAACCATTCATAACTGACTAACACCAAATCATATGTAACCTAACTAACCCACTAGCATTAGAACTCCTAATTACTAGATAATTAATAATAACTAACAAAATAAAACTTACGATATTCTAAAATAACACGAATGCATTAGACAATGATTGAGAAAATGATAGAAGGGAAGAAATTTTTGGGTGCCCTAAGAGCACCACGTCACCTATGTCATTTGGTACTCTAATTCACTTACATCATGCCATTCAAGTATCTGTTACAAAGGCATGCCACATCAATGTAATGGTTTAACTCTCACCCCGTGTTAAGACGTCACCTATGCCATTTGATGCTCCAATTCACTTACATCACGTTACTCAAGCATCTGTCTAAGAGGCATGCCATATCAACTGAATTCAATTAACTCTTACCCCACATTAAGACATCACCTATGCCATTTGGTGCTCCAATTTACTTACATCACGCCACGCAAGTATTTGTCAGAGAGTCATACCATATCAACTTAATGCAATTAACTCTCACCGCATGTTAGTAGTAGAATAATGGCACATTAACCCCATTAATCTGTTAAGTTGATAGGTGCTTCAATCCATTTAACAGCTATTTCGTTATTGATGCATATCTTTCCTTCTCTCTGTTAGGGAAAATCGATGAATCCCCACAAGTAAATCAATCAATGGGAATATAAACTAATGCGGAAAAATTAAATCAAAGGCAACACAAGAATTTTTACGTGGTTCCCTCAATGTGAGGTACGTCCACGGGATCGAAATCCGATTCCACTATCAACCAAATAAGTTCCAAACGATTACAAACGAGACACTAATGGTCTCACAAAATCACCCTTAGGTGAATTCCAATAATCACAAATAAACAAGAGGAAAGACCTCACCAAATAGAAGAACCAAAATCTTCAGAACCAGAGTTGAAGAACGCCAACCGAAAATGCTCCAAAAACAGGCTTCGAAATTGAATCAATCTTCCAAACTACGGCACTGTTCCCAAGGAAAAAGTAAGCCGCCGCTGCACTTTGCTTTCTTGTGTGTTGGACCAAAAATAATAATGCCTCCAATAAACAAAAAAAAAAATAATATAATATAATGAATTTAGGGTTTTGTAATCAAACCCTAATTGTATTCAAATTGGATTGGGCCTCCACAAATATAATATATAAAAATATATTATACTAAACCAAGCCCAATTAAAACTCTTTTTCCAAAACCAATTGGGTCCCACACTCCAATAAGGAGGTATACCCAACACTCTCGATGTAAAGTTTTTCAAAACTAATAATAAATTCTAAATCTAAATCATGAAACAAGTTTCAAACCAAAATTATTAAAGAACCATTTTTCAGTCTTTTCTCTGCATCTCACTTCTCTCATACAGATTCAATTCTGGTTTGACAACTCAAATTGTAGTCTAAAAGTTAAAAAGTCACTAAAAAGTCAAAAAATAAAAAAAAAATAAAAAAAATCAACAAATAAGCCAAAAAGTCAAATATTCCTTTCTATTCACTCTACTTTTTGCAAATATTTTCGTAAAAAACTAAAAGTCATTCTAAACATATTTGTCTTTTTCGTCTCATATTTTAGCTAAAAAAACATATTCCCAAACGACCTCCTAAATCTCCAAACCGTTATAGACCTTCTCACTCTAGCATCGATCTCTTTCTGCACACTTCTTCATTTTTTATTTATTTATTTATTTATTTATTTTTTAAACTTGATTTTGCTTGGCACCCACACTGACTGTAACGCCCTGACAATGAACCTCTTTGATCTTGTTTATCCAGGTATTCCCAGCATACAACAAACAAGAAGAGTAGAGACAACAATAATGAAGTAACATTAACTCATTTATTCCCTTTTGAACTATTCCCAAAATTTATTACATCCATGAGCAAAAAAACAAATAGTTCACAAAGTACGAAAATGTACAATAGAACAAGTCGCTAGTCGACTTCCTTTAGAAAAGTGTTCTTAGTTACACTAACATAAAAGCCGACATACAATTACAAACAACCTTAAGCTTGACACAACATGATTCCAAAAGAAAAGCATTTATGCTCCAAAAGGGTTTTCTTCTCCTCAAAAACATCACTTAGTAGGTGTTTCTTCTTCAATTCCTGAAAATGGTTAGCTTTAGGGTGAACAAAAGCTCAGTAGGTAATGCACTTAACAAGTTATAACATTAATTGAAAAACACATGATCATGCAATGCAAACGTTTGGTAACTTTTGTTACATGTTAGTGTATAGGTACATTTATGCATGAGTATGAAATGAGCAATGTTAAGGTTGAATTAACATTTTTTGATTTAGACGGGGCGGTAAATATACTACAACATTCCAAGTAAGAGCCGAAATTCATAATACATACATAGATATAGATTTTGTATACTTAAAATAGTCCCACATTTGCTGACTCCAGAAACGACGGGGTGATGGGCACCCAAAAACATTTCCCCTTCCACATTTGCCGACTCCAGAAATGGCGAGGACGTGGACACCCAAAACCATGTTTTTCCACATTTGCCGACTCCATAAATGGAGGGCTTGTGGACACCCAAAAAAATTTTCCCACATTCGTCCAGCAATATGCACAGACAGGGCAATTGGGCACCTTGACTCCCCGCGTGGGTACCAAATACGATACACAACTCAAATCGACCCGACTCGCTACTCGTACTCATAGACTATTTACCCCTTCCAACTTTCCACTGTTTGCACCATTATTGTATCATAAACAAAATTTAATAACGCATATGATGCATGAATTTGTAAATTCTCATTTTCTTCTAAAATGATTCCAATTCACAACCATTCACTATTTCACCCTTCAATACTAAGGATTACTCATTTAACAATCATCATCAACTCAAGGTGTATATAGAAAAACATTTCAAATCATACATTTCAACCTCAAAGTTAAGCAAATACCTTTAATTTCATGTTTTGAAATCAATTAAGTAAAAACCCCTTTTTATTGAACAATTTCCAAAATTAGGGTTCTATAGAAAATTTAGGGATTTTCCTCCCTTCCATGAAATTGAAGCTAATGTTCATCACAAACAACAATAAACACAATCCTTCTATAATCATGAAACATTGCTCACTTTTGTCCCATCCCTTCACTAACACAAAACAAACTCTCTCTATATATATATTCACCTATATATATATGATGAGTATCTAATGAAATTACCACATATGAGTTTCAAATTAAAGGTATAACAAGTTAAAGACACCCCTACCTCGAGAGTGGAAGCTTAAGACGAGCATTCCACCCGAAACTTCAACAAAACTGCGAAACAATCGGTAAATAGCTTGAACTTAACTTGCTCTTCAATTATATTGAAGGATCTAGGGTGAATTTGAGGCAAAATGTTGAGAAATCAAGTATTTTGGGGGTTAGGGTTTCGTGATGGTTGATAGAGAGAGAAAATATTGGTAAAAAGTGCAAAAGAAATGAGTTAGATCGCCTCTTTAAGTCAGCTGCCCCGATAGACCGCTCGAGCAAACTTTTCTTTTCTCGAACTACCAACACAATTTCAAAGAGACCGCTCAAGCGATACATCCATCGCTTGAGCAATAAACGCGAGGTCCCAGAAGTTTACAGAGCTATAGTGAAAATACTGGAAGCATGAAATCTACGCTCGAGTGACCACTTCACCGCTTGAGCAGTCTCGCCTGCAAAATGGTAAACTACTGAGAGCTATAAATCTTTGCTCGAGTGACCAAATGATTGGTCAAGCGGTTCGCTAAATTCAACTATTACTGCCTACCCTCCTTAAAGCATTTTGTCCCTGAAATTTTCTATAATTCCTACCAAAGCAATCCCAATAACTTTCAAGAAAAAGGAATGCTACTCTTACAACAATCCCAATCATCAAATTGTCATCCAATGGAAGTAGAATCAATCCAACTTTCACATCACAACATATAATTCCAATTTTTTCAGTAATCAATGCAATTTCATTATTTCACTAACTATGTCACAAGACATTATTACAACAAAGAAGGGTAACTTAATTACACACCGTTAAACAAGTCAAGATATTTTTCACGAACTGTAGTTTCCCTCTCACAAGTGGCTTCTTCTACCCCATGATGATGTCATAGCACTTTGACTAGAGGTATAGTTTTGCCTCTTAATACTTGCTCTCTAGAATCTAGAATCTTTACCAGTTTTTCTTTATAAGAAACATTTTCATCTACTTCAAGGTTCGTCAAGTCTAAGACATGAGATGGGTTGGGCTCATACTTGCGAAGTATTGAGATATGAAACATGTCATGTATCCCAGATAATTGTGGGGGCAAGGCAAGACGATAAGCAACTTCTTCCATTCATTCAATGACATCAAAGGGACCGATGAACCCAGGGGATAGCTTTTCACTCTGGCCAAATCTCATCAAACCTTTTATGGGTGATATCTTCAAAACACATGGTCACCTACTTCAAATGACAATGGCCGTCTTGTCCTATCTGCATAGCTCTTTTGTTGGCTTTGTACCATGATTAACCTCTTCCGGATGATAGCTACTTTTTCTGTGGTTTCATGAACCAAATCTGGTCCAAGCATGGGTGAATCTACTACCTCAGCCCAACACACACCAGTGACCTACAGGGACATCCATACAGGGCTTCAAAAGGTGCCATTCCAATGCTGGCTTGGTAGCTATTGTTATAGGCAAAATCAGCTAATGACAACTATTTTTCTCCCATGACCCTTTGAAGTCTAGTACACAGGCTCTCAACATGTCTTCTAAAATTTGAATGGTATGTTCAGACTGACCATCGGTTTGAGGGTGGTAAGTAGTACTAAAGGTCAACTGAGTCCCCATAATGGTTTGTAAGCTTTGCCATAATTGTGAGGTGAAGCGAGGATCTCTATCAGAGATAATGCTCACCGGAACCCCATGAAGTTGAATAATCTCCCTAACATAGAGTTCTACTAGATAATCAACTGAGTCTCCAATACCCATTGCAAGAAAATGTGCTGACTTAGTTAGTCAGTCTACTATGACCCAAACCGCGTCATTACTCTTTTGAGTTCTAGGGAGACCCAAAACAAAATCCATTGTAATGTGCTCCCATTTCCATTCGGCTACAAGTAAGGGTTGTAGCAACCTGGCTGGCTTTTGATGCTCCGCTTTGACTTGTTGGCAAGTTAGGCATGTAGACACAAATAAGGATACATCCTTCTTCATGTCCCTCTACTAAAATTGACGGCTCAAATAACAACACATTTTTGCGCCTTTAGGATGGACTGCAAGACGGGAGTGATGGAACTCTCGAAGTACGTCATCTCTACAAGATTTTAGTACAAAAAGGTGATCTACATATCGGATACTTGATTCAGAATGCACCCTCAACCCTCTTCTTTTTTCCCTTGCCGGATTTTCTCTCTAATTGCTTCCACCTCTGGATCATTTTGTTGTGCTTCTAAAACTCGTGTGACTAGTGTTGGCTGAGTTAAAACTGAAAACAAGGTGGCTTGACTATGTGATTCTCCATGTTGTATATCAAACTCACTTAGATCACCCAACATCTTCCATTTCCTCATGGCAAGACTAGCAACTGAACTCATTGACTTCCTACTCAATGCATCGGCCAGCACATTGGCCTTTCCAGGATGATAATGCAATTTGAAGTCATAATCTTTCATGTATTCCATCCACATTCTTTGGCGCAAATTCAACTTTTTCTGGGAAAATAAATACTTAAGACTCTTATGGTCTTAGAATACATCAAACTTCTCTCCGTAAAGGTAGTGTCTCCAAGCTTTAAATAAAAAATGACTGCGGCTAATTCAAGGTTGTGAGTGGGGTAGTTTCTCTCATGAGTTTTTAGTTGACGTGAACTGTATGCCACAACTTTACCTTCTTGCATCAAAACACACCCTTAACCCTCTTTTGAAGCATCGTAGTAAACTGTATAACCCAACTTCCTCTCCGGGATAATTAAGATTCGTGCTGAGGTTAATCTAGTCTTCAATTCTAAGAAAGACTTTTCACATGATTCATTCCAAACGAATTTCAGCCCTTTTCTATTCAATTTGGTTAGTGGTGCAGCTAGGATGGAAAAATCTTTCACAAACCGTCTATAATATCCGGCAAGAACCAAAAAGCTACGAATCTCGAAAACGGTCTTAGGTCATTCTCACTTTAACACTACTTCAATTTTCGAAGAATCTACCGCGACTCCTTTTCTTGAGACAACGTGGCCCAAAAACTTCACTTTCGAAAGCCAAAATTCACATTTTTTAAATTTAGCGTACAATTGGTGTTCCCGGAGCAATTGCAAAACAATGTGAAGATGCTTTTCGTGCTCCTCTTTAGAAGGTGAATAGATAAGGATATCGTTCACAAAGACTACCACGAACTTATCAAGATAATCTCGGAAAACTCAATTCATTAGGTCCATAAAGGTGGCGGGAGCATTAGTTAGACCAAATGGCATTACAAGGAATTCGTAGTGGCCATATCATGTATGAAATTCCGTCTTAGGGATACCCCCCTCCTTCACTCACAACCGTTGATAACTCGATCTTATATCTATCTTTGAGAAATAGTGATAACCCTTAAGTTGGTCAAAAAGATCGTCTATCCAGGGCAAGGAATATTTATTTTTGATTGTGACTCTATTTAGCTTACGATAGTCGATGTATAACCGCAACGAACTATCTTTCTCCTTGGCAAGAAGAGCTGGTGCTCCCTATGGCAAGATACTAGGGCATATAAAACCCTTTTCTAACAATTCTTATAATTGCTCCTTTAGGACAAGTAGCTCTGCTGGGGAAAATCTATATGGTGACATGGATATGGGTGTCGTACCAGGCACCAGATCTATAGAGAATTCTACATCACGATGAGGCAGTAACTCGGTGAGATCCTCAGGAAAAACATCTGGATACTCACTAACTACCTTAGGAAATATCCCCCGAATTGTACTACTCTCATCATCTATAATAGTTGCAAGAAGAAAACTAAGTTTGCCTAAACTTTGTGGGTTATACAACAGTGACAACCCTCCATCGACTTTATGCCCCAAAAAATAAAAGTAGTCCCTACCAGCTGTACATACCATAACCCTTCCATGGTAGCAATCTATGACAGCACGATAAGAGGACAATCAGTCCATACCAAGAATGACATCAAGCCTCGACATCTCCAATAGCACCAAATTAAAAGGGAGTTGACGTTTAGCTACCTCGATTACACATCCATGACACCCCCTGATTTAAGACAACCTGACCCCCGATTGGTGACTCAACCATGAGTGAAGACACTAGTTGTTCTACTTTTAAGGCCAACGTGGATGCAAATGTAGATGCGATAAATGAATGTGATCCTCTAGTGTCTATCAATACGTTGGCCCAAGTGTTATAGATAAGATAGGTACCTTTCATCACTGATGGTCTAGATTATTGTTTAGAAGTAGTGACTGCACAAACTTGCCCTTAGGGCCTCTATTCACCCCGATCACCTCTCAAAACATTGGCTGGTTGTGTTAACTGTGCTAATGTAGCCCCTTGTACCGCTCTTGATATCTGTCCAAACTGAACCGATTAGTAATTCTCCCTCTGCCCTGGGTTTGCCTAATAACTCCCAGAATTTTGGGATCTAGAAGCACTTCCTATCCCAACTAACTGTGGACAAGACCTCTTCATATGCCTTAATTGCCCACAATTGTAACATGCAAGCATCTGGCCCTTTCTCTGGGCTTGGCTTTGAGAATGAGTTTGTTGTTGATGACTAGGATTTTGTTTGCACTCAGATGCTTTGCGACCTTTCTAGCCACATTCGAAACAAGTAACACGGGTAGGGTCCGCGCTTCTAGAACTTCTCACAAAAACGGAGCCCGATGACTTAGCTTGTTGGGGCATAGACTGGAAAGAAGAAAAAGAACCCTTAGATTTCTTGGAAGATCCAGTATGACTCCTAGATTCTATGTAACTCAGCCTCTTATGCCTCTGCCTAGCTTCCTCTGCCTCTAACATAATCTCTACATGAGCTGCGACCTCCACTAGTCTATCATACTCTCTATACATATTACCCATCGCCTTTATCAAAATTTTGGGTCTCAATCTCTTCTCAAATTCTAGACCCCGATGCTCCTCAGTCGCTATAAGCTCAGGCGCGAAACATACTAGACTAGTAAATGTGGCCTCAAATTCCATCAGTAAGGTATCTAACTACCTCAGTTCCTCAAATTGTTTTCTTAACCTCTTCCTAGCTGTGGGTGGCAAAAACTTCTCCTAGAAGGCATGGGTGAATGCCTCCCAAGTATGCTCCGCCCTATGTTTAACGAACTTCCACCATTAACTAGCCTCCCATTTCAATTGGTAAGCCGCTAACGCCACTCCAAGCTCCCTGTCACGAATGTCCATAACTCGAATGACTTGATGATCTACTCCAACCATTCGTCCGCCTTCATTGGGTTGGGTCCACCACCAAACTCAGCTGGATTGGAACAAAGGAATTCCTTATTCAAGAAGGAACTTTGAGTCTTCCCCTCAATTGTCCTTGCCGCTTGCTCGGCTCGAAGCATGTCCACGGACTCACGAAGAGCCCCAGCCATTTTTCAGTCTAATGCCCCCATTGCATCCTAGGCCGAGGGAATGGCCATATCATTTTCTCCTACCCCTTCTTCTTGGAGAGGTAGATCTTGCTGAGTTGGCAGATCTCGGCTACCTCTGCATGGCCTGCCATAACATCTACCACATCCCGACATCCTATATAGAGGAAAGGAGAAAAGATTCAACTCACACGTCACACACGAGTTAGACACATGCCTATACAGATGTCTATTTCACATAAAGCACACCACATAGTCATATAAACACTTAGAGCACACACGAGTTACTTTCTCTCAAGATTCCGACTAGTCTCATGGCACTCAAGGACCTCCTAGTGGAAAAAACATTGATCAGGTGCCTTTCCAAAAGGATTTTGATGATTGTAATAGACATAAGTCAAATCCCAAGAGATTAACTCCATACCCACATAATGACACAAACAGGTAAAACACACAAAGCAACAAACATCTCTTGCTGACATGATAGCCCTATGCGGTAAAGGTGCTTCCTACGAGCTCCAGGTATTCAAACTCGATTAGCTCTGATACCAATTTGTAACACCCTGACAATGAACCTCTCTGATCTCGTTCATCCGGGCATTCCCAATATAAAACAAATAAGAAGAGTAGAGACAACAATAATGAAGTAACATTAACACATTTCATCCCTTTTGAACTATTCCCAAAATTTACAATATCGTCTCATTACATCCATGAGCAAAAAAAAAAAAAATAGTTCAAAAAGTAAGAAAATGTACAATAGAACAAGCCGCTAGTCAACGTCCTTCAGAAAAGTGTTCTTAGTTACACTAACATAAAATTCGACATACAATTACAAAACAACCTTAGTCTTGACACACCATGATTCCAAAAGAAAAGCATTCATGCTCCAAAAGTGTTTTCTTCTCCTTAAAAACATCACTTAGTAGGTGTTTCTTCTTCAATTCCTGAAAATGGTTAGCTTTCAAGTGAGAAAAAGCTTAGTAGGTAATGCACTTAATAAGTTATAACATTAATTGAAAAGCACATGATCATGCAATGCAAACGTTTGGTAACTTTTGTTACATATAAGTGTATAGGTACATTTATGCATGAGTGTGAAATGAGCAATGTTAAGGTTGAATTAACATTTTCTGATTTAGACAGCGTAAATGTACTGTGACATTCCAAGTAAGAGCCAAAATTCAAAATAGATACATAGGTATAGATTTTGTAAACTGAAAATTGTCCTACATTTGCTAACTCCAAAAACGACGAGGCGATGGGCACCCAAAAATATTTTCCCCTCCACATTTGTCGACTCCAGAAATAGCGGGGACGTGAACACCCAAAACCATGGTTTTCCACATTTGCCGACTCCAGAAACGGAGGGGCTCGTGAACACCCAAAAACATTCTCCCACATTCGTTTGGCGATATGTGCAAATAAGGCAATTTGGCACCATGACTCCCCTCACGGATACCAAATACAATACACAACTCAAATCAACCTGACTCCCTACCTGTACTCATAGACTATTTGCCCCCTTTCAACTTTTCACTGTTTGCACTATTATTGTATCATAAAAGAAATTTAATAATGCATATGATGCATGAATTTGTAAATTCTCATTTTCCTCTAAAATGATTCCAGTTCACAACCATTCACTATTTCACCCTTCAATACTACGAATTACTTATTTAACAATCATCACCAACTCAAGGTGTATATAGAAAAACATTTCAACCTCAAAATTAAGCAAATACCTTCAATTTCATGTTTTGAAATCAATTAAGCAAAAACCCTTTTTATTGAATAATTTCCAAAACTAGGGTTTTACAGAAAATTTAGGGATTTTCCTCCCTTTCATGAAATTGAAGCTAATGTTCATCACAAACAACAATAATCGTGAGTAATAAACACAATCCTTCCATAATCATGAAACATTGCTTACTGTTGTCCAATCCCTTCACTAACACAAAAGACTCTATACATATATATATTCACCTATATATATATGATGATTATCTAATGAAATTACCACATATGAGTTTCAAATTAAAGGTATAATAAGTTAAAGACACCCCTACCTCAAGAGTGGAAGCTAAAGATGAGAATTCCGCTCGAAACTTCAACAAAATTGCGAAACAATCGGTAAATAGCTTGAACTTGACTTGCTTTTCAATTACCTTAAAGGATCTAGGGTGAATCTAAGGAAAAATGTTGAGAAATCAAGTGTTTTGGGGGTTAGGGTTTTGGGATGGGTGATAGAGAGAGAAAGTGTTGGTAAAAAAGTGAAAAAGAAATGAGTTAGATTGGCTCTTTATGTCAATTGCCCCGACAAACCGCTCAAGCGAACTTTTCTTCGCTCGAGCGACCAACACAATTTTAAAGAGACTGCTCGAGCGATACTTCCACTGCTCAAGCGGTAAACACAAGGTCCCAAAAGTTTTACAGAGCTATAGTGAAAATATTGGAAGCATGAAATCTGTGCTCGAGCGACCACTTCACCGCTCGAGCGGTCTTGCTTGTAAAATGGAAAACTACTAAGAGCTGCAAATCTTCGCTCAAGTGACCAAATGACCGCTCGAGCGGTCTGCCAAATTCAATTGTTACACTGACTATGGAGTTTGGCAAATATTTACTACATTTTATGTTGGGTGGTGACGTTTTGAGACAATAAGTACAACAATGGTTTGAGTTGTGGGACGAGCTATGAGAAGAGACATGATGCAATGATGTCCACATTGGACCCTTTCGCAGTATCAGCGTCATTGCTATAAACTTTTACCCCCAACTCTGGCAATGAAGTAACAGTTTTTATTTTATTTTATTTTATTTTTATCTTTTTCTTTGTATTATGCATTGTTGTGTCTGCATATTGTTAATGTCAGTCAACCAAAAGAAAAAAAAAATGATTTGGCCAAAACCCCCTTCTTGAGCCTATTTGAGTGAAAAGAACAACCCCAACTATTTTACTTTGTAAACCCTCTCAAGAAGTACTGTTTCCTTCCTCAAGGACAAAAAAAGATTTATTTCTATTTTTTAATGTAGGATCCTACCCTTCAATATATATGGTATAAATATTATTCAAATCTTTCAACGCACTCTTTTCTTTATCAATCGTATTCTACAGAGTTCGTAATCCAAACAGATCATCAAACTTACCATTCTCTTGAATCTGGGGAAAAAAAAGAAATCAATTTTGATTATGATGAAGAGTACGTAATTATTGAAGCTTTTTCAGAAGAGATTGAATATTGAACAATGTATATTTTATTTATTATGATTTTTTTTATTTATTGAATTTGATTGAATGATAGTATTTTTTGTTGCCATTAGAATAATTTTACTTTGATTTGCTCTAATAATATATGTCATGTGCTTTATTTTCCTGATACTCTGTTCAAATGTAAATAAAATTTTACTCTGATTTGCTATAATAATATGTAACTATCTATTATTTCTTGATGCTCTATTTTAAATTAACAGCAAAATTTTACCTTATTAAAATTATTATTTCATTTTACTCTATTAAAGTTATGTTTTTGTAATTGTTTATTAACAATTATAATCACTATTATGTTTAGTGATGATGATGGTATTTTACTATTTAAATAATAAAAATTTTCATTAAAAATTACTATAAATCAAAGTACAATTTTACAATTGACATTAATTTCGAAGGTACAATTTTATTTTATTTTTTATTTTTTATTTTTTTTATTTTTTTATTTTTTATTTTTTTTTTAAGAATGTAATAGCCAACAATTGTTTGATAGATATTGATGAGATAATTCCAAAAATATTAATTTTATTAAAAATCAAAATCAAAATTTAAATTAAAAGTTATATTATTTTAAAATTTAAATTATTAAATTAGTCACTAAGGATATTTTAGTAATAGTGGTGACTTTCCAAGTAAATTTTTTTATGTTTGTCCTTAATGCATAAAAATTTTATTGTGGGAAGGTTTTGACTAAATTTCTTAAAAAAATATTGCTAATTGAAGTGTCATGAGCTAATAGTTTTGCTAATGTTGTTTTTCTAACAAACTCTAATACTCTACCGAAACTTTGAGCTTGTTTGGAAATTTAATATTTTAATAATTTTTTTACAGAAAGACATAGAAAAAAAGTAAACAAAATAATTTAATAAAATTTATAATGATTTTTTTTGACTAAAAACTTATTTCCTCAAACATGACCTTTATGGGCCATTTTGGGAACTGATAAAAACGTTGGGTTTGCGTTTTTATCCAAAAATCTGATTTTTCGTTTTTGTTCATTTGGCAAGAGCCAAAAAGTTGGTGGCAAAATTACATAATTATCCTTAGCGTTTATATTTTGTGAGTTTGGGTTAAAAGTAATTTTTTAAGTTGGGTGAGGCTATTTTAGTCATTTTAGTGTAGTAAAAAGTAACTTTTTACCAACTTCCCAAATCACTCTAAAAAATCTTGATTAAAAGCAAAAAAACTGATTTTTATCATCTTCCCAAAATAGATTGAATCCCATGAGCAAGCAAAATACAATGTGGAGACAGAAAGATTTGGAGCAATTAATTAAATTATAAAATTGATAAAATTTTACCATTTTTTTAATTTATAATCTTGAATCAATCTAAAGAGTTTGGGAAGTTCATAAAATAGCTAAAAAGTTAAAGAATTATGTAGAAAATTAAAGATTCTAATTTCTCGCTACATTTTGCACTTTTTTTTTCCATAAAAAAGCTAAACAGTCATTCCAAATATATTAATTTTTTTCACCTCATATTTTAGCTAAAAATTAAAAAGTTATTAAAATAGGATATTTCCAAACCAACTCTAAATAAAAAATTAAGACATACAATTAAAAAATAATATCAATTTTAAAATTAACTTCCTTAAAATTGTTAATCTCATCAAATCTAATTTATTACATGATCTTATTGTCCACACTACGAACATATTCATTTTCAGCTTGAGTTTTATTTTTATTTTTATTTTTTATAATTTTTATTCGCAGTTGAACACGGGTTAGTCGTGTCGTAGTAGTTTTATTAATCAATATTCCAACAAGTTTGATTTTAGGAGAATAACATATCAGTTGTAACACCAAAAACTATTTACAGAATTGTTACAATATCTAGTAGAGAGAGAGAGAGAGAGAGAGAGAGAGAGAGAGAGAGAGAGAGAGAGAGAGAGAGAGAGAGAGAGAGAGAGAGAGAGAAAATATTATATTATGTGTATATTTAATATTGTGTGTTGAACAATTATGTAACAATGTATACAATACTTCTTTATATAGAATGAAAGAAATCTAAGTATGGTAATCCTAAGTATGGTAATGAATATAATATAGTATGTGTGATAGATAGAATATATAATTACTATATTTAACACATTCTCTCAGACTCAAGTAAGGATATCAACATAAGTTTGGGAAGAGAAACTAAAATATGAAATAAAATCAAAAATAAAATAAAACATGGATAAATCCAAAGCAAATAGATTGCAAAGTCCAGGTGGGAGCACATGGGCACTTGAGATAGATTAGAGGCCGGAGCTAATACCGGGAATCTAACGCCCTAAAGAAAAAACACTATATAGACTCAATAACTTCCCATTACATTATCTTGTTTCCAAAACAATAACTTCCATTGCTTAATGTATACGGAAAATAAAGCCTCAACATTGACATTATCATCAAATCTCTAACATTTGTATTCATTAAACTTAAGGGATTTACAAACAAATATTTCACATGCGGTTATACATTCAACATTCCTAGAATATGAATCTATAGCATGTGGCACAATATGTCAAGTACAATTCAATGCCCTTAAGGGCTACACTTTCCAAGGCTTACGCCCGATTACACAAAATAATGGTTTTCAAACCCGTACATGTAAAGCCCTTAGCTTGCCAAAATAATTACAACAAAAGAAAAGAGTCTTGTGCTCTCAAAACATATTCCACGCCTTTAACTCGGCGGGATCACCATATCATTTCCTGTACAAAATCCCATAGGGTAAGCACAAAACCTAGTAGGAAAATCTTAACAAAATATATATATTTTATATAGTCTCCTCAGATGAATGCATATGTCTCGTCACGTTCAAAACATATATCTCTATCTTTTGAAAACCTTGTGCTCAATGCAATTTGAAAACACAAAAATTAATTAACTTCAATGTAGTTTAGCGGGTGGTAAAAATGCGACTTAGGTAATCTCTAGGTTGCTGTCTGCAAGTAGGCATAACAAACACTATAAATCCCCACTTTACCAGTCGCTAATCGGAAGGCATATGGTACCTCCTCCGTGCGTGTTTTCGGTCTTTCACCATAGCCACTCATGCTAACTTAATCAATGCCGACTACACCTTCTATCTGGATTTACCAACGTATTTACCCCAAAACAAATGAAAATAATCTTGTTTCACAAAACATTTTCTTTTTCAAGGCAATAACTTTCCAATGTAAGATTCAAAATCAATTATGACAATAATTAAATGGGATGACAATGCAAAATATAACAATGCATCAATATAATTTCATTTTTTTCAATCCCACCACACAATCCTCCATTGTGATCAAATTCTCACATCTCTTAGCAATATAATATCATAATATAATTTCAAGAGATAATACAACAATATCAATATACATGTATTTTCCACATTTTATACATCATTTTCTAAACTTGGTTTTCCAAGACCAACCAACAATAAGCTTCAAAATCAATAATTCTCATTCCTCCATGAAATTTCCTCATTTGCTACAACTATAGAAAGTCCCTCCATCATTATTCACATAACAACTTATCAAGCATAAATTTCACAATAACTCAACTTTTTCCCAAAATCTCCAAATTCTAGGGTTTTCACCAAAACTAGGTTTTTTGGTTCCATTTTTGAAAAGATTTTTTTCACAATAACACCCACACTACAGAACATTGCCCATATTGTCAAAATCTTTGGAAAGAAATAGAAAAAATCTACTTCTAATATCATCTAGGGTTCATCAACCTAAAATCATGATCAACTTGCAAAAACATATATATACTCCAAACAAGTATAGACTTGCAAAAACATATATATATAACTCAAAGATTATCCCTACCTCAAACTTTGGAGAGGAAGGAGATGAAAGCCCTAAATCTCAACATTGAAGAAAACTCAATTCCATCAGTGTAAACGTAGCCCTCGTTGCCTACTACGATTTGGTGTAAAAAGCCCCTTCAAATTGTTGAAGATTTTTGCTAAATCTTGGAGATAAGTTTGGATTTTGGTGTGTTTGTAGAGACAAGGGAGAGAAAAGAAGAGTATAGAGAGAAAGAAGTGAAAAAGTGTGTCTAACACGTTCTTGCCATCAGTTTTGAGGCAAAGAGCACAAAAATTCAAGACAGACCCACTGAAATCCGCATGAGTGGTTGAAATTCCGCACGACCGGAATTCCAAATCTGCACGAGTGGTTCGCTCTAGAGAAAAAGCAAGAAATCTTCACAACATCAGCTTGAGCGGAATCCAGAATCCGCATAAGCGGTTTTCTATCCAGAAAACCCAAAAGCTGCTGTGAGAATCTGCTCGAGCAATTGCCAAATCCGCACGAGCAGTTTTGCCTAGAAACTCAAAATTTGATTTTGTACTCTGAAACCAGTTCCAATGCCCAAAATCCAAAATTTTTAACCCAGAAAAGTTAAGAGAGTTTAAGTAAGAGTAGAAAAGAAATTTCAACAGCCTAATACAATAAACAAAACACCGAAAAGTATTGCACACTAACTTACTACTCAATATTAGCAAAGTCTAACACTCAGGACATCACAATCTTCTCTCCTTAGGAAACTTCGCCCCTGAAATTTGGTCACACCTCTCACCAACCACCTGCAAAGATCAAGGACAATACAACAACAAAAGCCTCCGAGTGGTGACAACCACACTAATGACAATAATGAACCCACAATAACAACAAATCAATTATAGCATGGAGATCTCAATCTCAACAACGTTTCACTACCATAATCAAAATTTTCCATGGGCCAAGGCCGAAATATTAGCAACCACAAATACGATAATCATAAGCATAAGTTCAACAACAATTATAGCAATCCTACAATAGTTCTCATGCTTAAAAGACAACAACAATCATAACAACAAGTGATTTACAATTGCAACGATTTATTCTCAAACGCAATAGGAAATTACAATCAAGAACAAACTAAGTATTCTCAAATAAATCCGGACATTTGGAGCGGACTTTTGCTCCCGTTCCCAAGTTGTTTCCTCAACCCCATAGTGTCTCCACAACACCTTCACTAACGGTATAGTCTTGCCCCTCAACACTTGTTCTCGGACATCTAAAATTTGAACCAGTTACTCTTCGTATGAGGCATCCTTATATACGTCCAAGTCAACCCAATCAAGTACATGTGAAGGATCGAGTTTGTACTTCCTAAGCATAGATACATGGAACACGTTGTGAATCCTAGAAAGGTATAGCGATAAGGCCAAAAGGTAAGCCATTTCCGCAATCCGATCTAAAATCTCAAAGGTCCAATAAACCTTAGCGACAACTTTCCACTCTTACCAAATATCATTAAACCCCGTCTCGGCGAGATCTTAAGAAACACATGGTCACCAACCTTGAAAGATAAAGGTCGCCTTCTCTTATCGGCATAACTCTTCTGTCGACTTTGAATCGGTCGTCTCTTGAACAATCTCTGGGCCCAACATCGATGCATCACCCACCTCAGCCTAACAAACTAGTGATCTACAAGGTCGACCATACAAGGCCTCGAATGGTGCCATCTCGATACTTGCCTGATAACTATTATTATAAGAGAACTCAATCAATGGTATGTGTCTCTCCCAAGACCCCTTGAAATTAAGGACACACGCTCTAAGGATGTCCTCCAAAATATGAATAGTACGCTCGGACTGCCTATCGATCTGAAGATGACAAGTGGTGCTAAGGGTCAACTTAGTTCCCAACGCCTCTTGAAGGCTTTACCACAACCGCGCAGTGAAATGAGGATCTCTATTCGAAACAATGGTCATAGGGACCCCATGAAGTCGAACTATCTCTCTAATGTACAACTCTGACAAATAATCAACTGAGTCACCGGTGCGCATCGGAATGAAGTGCGTAGACTTCGTCAACCTATCAACAATCACCCAAATGACATCAGTATTGTGTTGTGTTCTAGGAATCCCAACTATAAAATCCATGGTAACATGCTCCCATTCCCACTCGGCAATAGGTAAGGGTTGTAGCAAACCCACTGGATTTTCGTGCGCGGCCTTCACTTGTTGGCAAGTAAGGCATTTTGAAACAAATAAGGCGACATCTCGCTTCATACCCCTCCACCAAAACTGATGATTGAGATCATGATACATTTTAGTGCCTCCCGGATGTACCACAAGGTGTGAGTGATGAAGTTCTCAAAGCACCTCATCTCTACAAGATTTTGGCACAAACAAACGGTTTAGATACCTTACACTCAAATTTGAGTGGATGTTCAAACCCTTCTCTTCCTTCCCGTTGGAGATTCTATCATGGATTGTCTCCACCTCACGGTCACCCTGTTGTGCCTCTATGACTCTGCTAATCAAGGTAGGTTGAGCAAGTAAGGTAAATAAGATAGCACTCTCGCTAGACTCACCCAGCTGCAAATCAAACTCACCGATATCACCTAGCATATCCCATTCCCGAATGGCCACACTTGCCACACTACTCACAGATTTCTGACTCAAGGCATCGGTAACTATATTGGCCATTCTCGGATGATAATGCAACTCAAAGTTATAATCCTCCATAAATTCTATCAATCTCCGTTGGTGTAAATTCAAATCTTTTTGGGAAAACAAGTATTTTAGACTCTTATGATCAGAGAAAACATCAAACTTCTCACCATACAAACAATGCCTCCAAATTCTCAAAGCAAAAATTACCACCGCTAACTCTAAATCATGGGTGGGTAGTTCTTCTCATGGGTTTTCAATTGTCGTGAACCATAGGCCACAACATTTCCTCCTTGCATCAACACACAACCAAGACCATATCGGGACGCATCACAATAAATAGTATAACCCAAGCCCCTTTCGGGAATTATCAAAACTGGTGCATTGGTCAACCTAGTCTTAAGTTCTTGGAATAACTTCTCACAAGTCTCGTTCCATACAAATTTGACACCCCTCCTTATCAACCTAGTCAATGGTGCAACTTGTCTAGAGAAGTCCCTCGCGAAACAATGATAATACCCGACCAACCCTAGGAAACTTTGGATTTCAAGAGTATTCTTAGGTTATTCCCAATCTTGTACGACATCTATCTTAGAGGAATCTACAGTTACCCCTTCTCTCGACAGAACATGCCCTAAAAATTTCACTTAAATTAGCCAAAACTTGCATTTCTCAAATTTAGCACACAATTGGTGCAGCCTAAACAATTCAAGCACTATTAGCAAATGTTCCTTGTGTTCCTCCTCGGAGGTTGAATAAATCAAGATATCATCCACAAAGACAACCACGAAATGGTCTAAGAATTCATGGAAGACTCGATTCATCAAGTCCATAAAATGAGGCAGGTGCATTGATTAAACTGAAAGGCATTACTAGGAATTCATAGTGGCCATGAGGGGTGCAAAAAACCATTTTTTGGATATCCTCTTCCCTAACTCTCAACTTATGGTACCTCAATCTCAAGTGTATTTTTGAAAAGCAACGTGACATTCTAAGTTGGTTAAATAAGTCATCTATTCTGGGTAGAGGATATTTGTTCTTAACGGTAACTCAATTTAATTTGCGATAATCAATACACAACCACAGCGACCCACCATTCTTTTTCGCAAAGAGAGTTGGCACTCCCCAAGGTGATGTACTAGGGCGAATGAAGCCCTTGTCTAAAAGTTCTTGGAGTTAGATCTTGAACTCATGTAACTCTATGGGGGCGAATCTATATGGTGACATGGAAATTAGTGTCGTGCCAAGCACTAAGTCAATTGAGAACTCGATCTCCCAGTGAGATGTCAAACTAGTAAGATCCTTGGGAAAGACATCCGAGTATTCACAAACTACCCTTGGCAATTCAACTCAAACCCAATCACTTTTACTACCCAAGAGAGTTGCAAGAAGACAACTAAGTTCGCCCCTGCCACGAGGGTCATAAACTGGCTATGAGACCCTACCAGCTCGATCCCTTAGAAAATAAAAACAGTCACCACCCCAGCTACACACCGTAACACTCTGACGGTAATAATCAATAACAGCACAATACGAAGACAGCCAGTCCATGCCTAAAATGACATCAAAACCCGACATCTCTAACAACACAAATGCAAAAGGAAGTCACCGCCCAACAACCTCTATCTCACAACCACGACATCTCCGATCCAAGTCAGCCTTACCTCCAACTGGTGACTCTACCCTGTGCGGAGATGCTAACTAAGCCACATCTAACCCCAATGTAGAAGCAAAAGCAGAAGATATAAATGAATGTGACACACCCGTATCAATCAACATATTAGCCAAATAATTGAATACAACAAAAATACCTCTCACAACAGAGGATCCTAGCGACTGCTCTAGCACTGTAACAACATACATGTACCCTTGTGGCCTCTAATCAACTTGCTCATCTCTCAGAGCATAGGCCTACAGTACTGACTGAGCCGAGGCGGCTCCCTGATTAGCTCATGGGGTTTCAACTAAATGAGCCTGCTGATGGCTCTGAGTCTACCTCAACCTTGATGTTCCAGATGCGCCTCCTAACTATGGGCAAGCTCTCCTCAAATGCCCGGACATACCACACTGAAAACATGTAGGTCATTGCCTCCTACTCCAGGACTGACTCTGAGATCGGTTATGCAGTGGTGGTAGTGGTAATATCTGCTGCCCTCCTCCGTTCTGTGGATAGGCACTAGCCTTGTGACCCTGTTGGCCACGCTTGAAACAAGTAAAGTTGCCCTGAGCATTCCTCCTTGGGCCAACACTGGACAAAGAGAAAATAGATCGAGTTTGCTGTGATTGGGGCTGGGATAAAGGGGTGCCCCTATGCTTTTGGCTAGGTCTAAAGTTCCCCTGAGACTCTTGACCCCTAGACCTCGAACCCCGAAGTCTCTCTTCCTTGGCCTGCATTGTAATTTCTACATGTCCTACCACCTCCACAAGACGATCATAGTTTCTGATCATGTTTCCAGAAACCTTGAACAAGATTTTTGTTCTCAAACTCTTCTCGAATTCTCTACAATGACGCTCCTCCTTTGCCACCAACTCCCATGCAAAATGAGACAAACTAGTGAAGGCCGCTTCAAACTTGGCCACTAACAGGTTTAGTTGTTTTAGGTTTTGAAATTCTTGCCTCAGTTTCTCCTTTACTGTGGGAGGTAGGTACTTGTCTTGTAAAGCAATGACAAAAACTTCCCATGTCGCCCCACTCTACCTTTGGCATACTTCCACTATTGGCCCGCATCCCCTTTTAGGTAATGACTCGCTTGAGTCACCCTAAGTCCACTATCATCAATGTGAAGCATCTGAAATGTCTTAACTGTTTGCTCGACCCATTCGTCTGCTTTCTTGGGCTTTGGACCACCGTGAAACTCATCCGATTTGGCTCGCAAAAGCTCTCTAGTAAGAAAACCCGCCCTTGTCTCGACAACATTCTCTCGGGCTTGGTTCTTTGCCCTTAAGATGTTCATCGACTCTCTCAAAGCCCCTGCTGTCTCTCGGGCTAGGCCACCCATTGCGGCTTGACCCGCTTGTTCTGGGACTCCTGCTTGCCTTATTTGCTTTGCCACATTAGCTTGGCTAGCTTGCTCGGTCGCATAAACTTGGCCGAACCATTCTTCTTACACCGGAACCTCATGGACTGGTACTTCATGAACACCTTGGTGACACCTACCACGCCTCTTGCCTTTACCACCACATGTCTAAACTTTTCCTAACATCCTATTTAAGGATAAGAGTAAACAAATTTAGCACACAATCTCATATGTGCTCGTAACATATCTCACATGTCCCATCACAAAAATTTTATACATTCTCATTTCATGTAAACACTTAGTTTCACTCTACATCAGCACTTAATCACGTAAACACATACGGACTAGTCATTTATGATAAAATTTGTCCCACGAAATACCAAGAATTATTATTAGAATGAGCATTGATCAAGTGCCCTTCTAATAAGACCTTAAGAAATTTAATATATGCAAATAACATCCCAAAAGTTCAATCCCATGCCCTTCTAGTCATATAAACATGTTATCACATAACACCTAAAACATGGAACATCTCCTAGTTAAGCAAAATGAACCCATTGTGGAAAACAACCACTTCCCACATGCCCCAAGTATTCAAACCTAGTAGCTCTGATACCAAGTTGTAATGCCTCGAAGAAAAAGCACAATATAGACTCAATAACTTCCCATTACATTATCTTGGTTCTAAAACAATAACTTCCATTGCTTAGTGTATGTAGAAAATAAAACCTCAACATTGAGATCATCATCAAATCTCCAACATTTGTATTCATTAAACTCAAGAGATTTACAAAAAAATATTCCACATGCGGTTATGCATTCAACATTCCTAGAATATGAATCTATAGCATGTTGCACAATATGTCAAGTACAATTTAATGCCCTCAAGGGCTACACTTTCCAAGGCTTATGCCCGGTAACACAAAATAATGGTTTTTAAACCCATTTATATAAAGCCTTTGGCTTGTCAAAATAATTACAACCAAAGGAAAGAGCCTTGTGCTCTCAAAACATATTCCAAGCCTTTAACTCAGCGGGATCACCATATCATTTCCTGCACAAAATCCCATAGGGTGAGCACAAAGCCCAGTAAGAAAATCTTAACAATATATATATTTTATACAGTCTCCTGAGATGAATGCATATGCCGTGTCATACTCAAAATATATATCTCTATCTTTTGAAAACCTTGTGCTCAATGCAATTTGAAAACACAACAATTCAATAACTTCAATGTAGTTCAAGGGGTGGTAAATATGACTTAGGTAATCCCTAAGTTGGTGTCTGTAAGTAGGCATAACAAGCACTATCAATCCCCACTTTATCGGTTGCTAACTGGAAGGCACGTAGTACCTCTTTTGCGTATGTTTTCGGTCTTTCACCATGGACACTTAGGCCAACTTAATCAATACCAACTACACCACCTATCCGGACTTACCAATGTATTGGCCCTAAAACAAATCAAAATGATCTTGTTTCACAAAACAATTTCTTTCCAAGGTAATCACTTTTGAATGCAAGATTCAAAATCAATTATGACAATGATTAAATGGAATGTCAATGCAAAATATAACAATGCATCAATATAATTCCATTTTTTTCAATCCCACTACACAATCCTCCATTGTGATCAAATTCCCATATCTCTTATCAATATAACATCATAATATAATTCCATGAGAGAATATAACAATATCAACATAGATGTATTCTCCACATGTTAAACATCATTTTCTAAACTTAGTTTTCCAAGACAAACCAACAATAAGTTTCAAAATCAATAATTCTCATTCCTCCATGAATTTTTCTCATTTGATACAACTATAGAAATTTCCTCCATCATTTATTCCCATAATAACTTATCAAGCATAAATTTCGCAATATCTTAACTTTTTTCCAAAATCCCCAAATTCAAGGGTTTCCACCAAAACTAGGTTTTTTGGTGGAAATTTTTGAAAAGATTTTTTCCACAATAACATCCACATTATAGAACATAGCCTATATTCTTAAAAGTTTCAAAGAGAGAGAGAGAGAGAGAGAGAGAGAGAGAGAGAGAGAGAGAGAAAATCTACTTCTAATATCATCTAGGGTTCATTAACCCAAAATCATGATCCAAACATGAAGAAATACTCAAAACAAGTATAAACTTTGAAAAACATATATATAACTCCAAGATATCCCTACCTCAAGTTTTGGAGAGGAAGGAGATGAAAACCTTAAAGCTCAACATTGAAGAAAACTTGATTTAATCGTTGTAAACATAGGGCTACTCGCCCTATATGATTTGGTGTAAAAAGAACCCTCAAATTTTTGAAGTTTTTTGCTAAATCTTAGAGAGATTTGGATTTGAGTGTGTTTGTAAAGAGAAAACATGAGTATAGAGAGAGGGAGAAGTGAAAAAGTGTGTCTAACATGTTTTTGACGTCAGTTTTAAGGAAAAGAGCACAAAACTTGAGACAAATGCGTCAAAATCCGCACAAGTGTAGACTCACCTTTTTCTCGCGCCACGCCTTTCGGAAAGGGTTTGAAAAAAAGCCTCATAGTTCGGACTCTCGCGGTTCTGAATCTAGTCTCACAAAGTGTAATGTGAAACTGATAAACACCAAAGAGTCCAAATCCGGAAAACCTTTTTGGAAAATCGATTTTTAATCAAATAATGCCAAAATTGGACTGCTTTGCTAGATACAGAGTTGCCACCTAAATATTTTGTTTTGGAGAAATTTAGGAAACCCTAACTCGTGCCAAGAGCCACGTGTCTATCATCGCCAAAGTTGCCTCAGCTCAGGAACTTAGGTACAAGAGGGGAAGGTCCTGAAATGAGCATCCCCGCTCGCCCAATCAAAGATCAGCCTCTACTAATCATGATATGCATTTTTATAAACATTATGGGTTCTTGTTCCGGTTATTACACTAGCTTTACTATGTGACGCGCAAAAGCAAGTATAAACTAGTTTGCAAGACTTGGAACAACTCAACTCATGTTTGTTTGCAAAAATTGTTTGAATTTGCCACCTTCAAGTGGGCTTAAAGGTTGCGGGTTTGCCACCAAACATAGTGGGCTTAAAACATGATGTGCCATAACAAAGTGGGCTTAAAGCAAACATTCGTTGAATCATTCCAATTCAAACATCAAGCCTTCATCCACAGACATTCATGCATTTTAGCATTTAAGCACATAGTTTCATGGCAAGCATGCGAAACATGGCAACATGGCAATCACACTCATGCAAGTATGTTAAAGCACAGAACTCACCAAGTACTCCAAGCCAAAACAAAAACTAGTTAGAAAAATGCACGATCCTAACTAACTATGCAAGATATCTAATGCAACACATGTAATATGCAATTAATAGGCTCGGCTACTAATATGGCATATGGATCAATTTGAACAACATGAGGTTAAACACGTATTCAAAGATATATTGAAATGACGATGCAGTTTGAATGATGCGCCGAGCCTCGGTGCATGCAAGACAAATGAATGGATGCAAACATGCAAGCATAAGGTATGCTAATTGAAAATGTCCCTAATCTAACCATCAAAAGAGATTAAATAAAAGGGAGAAAGACGTAGGGTTGGAAGACATACACACACGCACGCACACTTATTACAATATTATGCCCTCACGAAGGAGGATCCGAATGAATAAGCTAACTAACTAGCTACGCTAATTAAGCTAATCTAATTATTACAACAATTGAAACGAATTAACTAACTTATTCTAAGCTAATTAAATATTACAAATCGAAGTAATTAGCTAAATACTAAGCTGATTAAGTACCAAAGCAATCAAACTAATTAATTAGCTACCACTAATTAATTTAAACAAAGCAATTAAATGGCCTCGGGAAGTGAGGGATGCATGCATGCTCGGTTTCTTCACCAGGAAAAGCTAGTGCCTTGCTGTTGCAGCCTCTGTTTGCATATATTTGAACACTAAAAGGCTGCCTGTAACAAGCCCGCGGGGGACCTCGCTACAGCTCGGACTCGGTTTTCGTGTCACGGTTCGTAATCTGAACCAAAGAGTCTAAATCCGGCAAATCGTTTTGAGAAAACAGATTTTTAAAAGAAGTGCCAAACATGGACTGCTTTGCCAGATACAGAGTCGCCACCTAAATATTTTATTTTGGGAAATTTAGGAAACCCTGACTCGTTGCCTAAAGCCACGTGTCCGTCATCACCAAAGTTGCCTCGACTCGGGAACTTGGGTACGATTGGGAAAGGTCACTTCGTGAGCAGCCCCGCTCGCCCGATCAAAGATCGGCCTCTACTAACCATGATATCTAGTTTTGAAAACATTATGCGTTCTTATTCCGGTTATTAGCCTAGATTTACTATGTGATGCGCACAACATAAAAGTATAGACCGGGTCGCCTGAATTGGAACAAAACACTTCATGTTTGTTTTTTGAAAGATGGTTTGCTACTCGTAAGTAGGCTTAAAATGCAGATTTTGCAACCCTCGGGTGGGCTTTTGTTTTGCCACTATCTAGTGGGCTTAAAACTCACAGTGAATGAATTGTTCCAATCCAAATAACCCAACCTTCACCCACAGGCATTCAGGCAGTTATATCACATAAGCACATAGCCTCATGGCAAGCATGCTATCATGGCAGTCACTCACATGCATGCAAGGATGCTAAAGCATAAAACTTACCGAGTACTCCAAGCCAAAGAAAGAAGCTAATTAGAAATCCATGCATGATCCTAATTATACAGAAATGCCTAATGCAACACATGCAAAAATGCAACTATAGCAGGCTCGGCTATTCTAAACATGGCATATGAGATGCAACAGCTAACAAGTATTCAACTCGGAATTGAAATACAAATGCAGTTAGTATGATGCGCCGAGCCTGGTGCATGCAAAACAGATGAATGAATGCAAACATGCTATCATACTGTATGCTAATTGAAACACGTCCTAATCTAACCATCATAAGCTGGTAAATAAAAGGGAGAAAGACGTGGGGTTGGAAGACATACATCACACGTACGCACACTTATTACAATATTGCCCTCGCTCGGAGGGTCCGAATAAATAATACAGTCCCGAATAAATTATTACAGTCCGAATAAATACAAAATCCTAATTAATTAACAAATTAAACTAGGAAAGCTGTAAACTAGCATGCAAGCTAGGGACTGCCTCGACTCTGCTCCGGATGATGGATGATGCATGTTTTGAGTTGCCTTGCGCGGAAATCCACTGCGATGCCCCGATTAGCCTCTGTTTGTAATTGTTCTTGGAATGCGTGCCAAGCTCCGGAAGGCTGCTAATTCTTGATTTGCTACAACAGAGAGCAGAAAAGGGGCATAGCAATGTATTTTCACATATGTATGCATGCCTCGATCCTCGTGCCACCAATCACGCATCTCAATGCATGATGGCCGAGGAGTCGAATTGCACGACTCAATATGAAATGAATGCACATATAAACACAACAAGACCGAGACTCCATCATGGATAATCCGGAGTGTCGGTGATCGGGAATTGAGACACGTTCCGTCACTCGGAGTACGAAACGTCCCTCGTTTCCCGTGCTCGGGCTAACTCCTATCCCAAGCACAATGCAATATGCATGCTGTGCATGAATGCAATCTAAGATACAACCTAACATGCACAATGCTATGAGATGGCATACACGGTGCACGAGGTAATATGGCATACGCAATGCGCTAACATACGACCTAGCATACACAAGGCTATGAAATGAAATGGCATACACAATGCAACATGGGCTTACACTAACATGAGTGGATCTCAGCCACACTCACATCAGAGGCCATTAGATGAAAATGAGACACTCGAAATGCGCGCACACATGCACGCGAACCGAGGACCGAACCTAAGGCACGAATGCCACTCTACCAAAGCATGGTAAGGCATGGAACATGATATGCAAACAAGCAAATTTCAGCACTGAAATATGATACAAAACAGCCCCGAAACATGGAAACATGGCACCCGATACATGAGATGAACCCCGAAACACGAAACTAGGCACATGGAATGACTTATAGCTATACAAAGCATGCATTATTTGATCATGAAGCATGAAGACAGAAGCAAGGAAGTCCCAAAACATGCATATTTCCAGTTCAAAGCATGGCCAAAAGATGCTAGAAAGATGGACTAAATTAGCATGCAATAATGGCCTCGAAAGAGAGATAAAGAAGCAAGTAACAGCTGATGGCCCTAAATGGAAAAGAGACCTTCAACAAAGTTGAAGAGGGGCTCAAAATGAAGCACTTTTCAGTTTACACCAATCCACTAAAATAAATAAAAGCAGGCCTAAAACATTATGCAAGAAAAAGGCCAAAAGAGGGACAAAGAAGCAAGTGATGGATGCTGGCCTCAAACAGAGGAGGGCCCTTCAACAATGTTGAAGAGGGACCCAAAACATGATATTTTACAGTTAGTAACCGAACCCAAAACAGTGCACATGCAAGCTTAAAATACTATGCAAAATAAGGCATAAAAGAGAGCTATAACACGAAGAGCAAAAAGGAAGCCTCAAAAAACAAAATACCCTTGATCAAACATGAAGAGGGGGTCAAAATAAGGCTATTTACAGTTCAGACCAGAGCCCAAAAATACAAGCACAAGGGGTTAACAAAGCATGCAAAAATAAGGCCAAAAGAGGGGTAAAGAGGCAAGTGACAAAAGGAAGCCTCAAACAGTGAAGAGCCCTTCAACAATGTTGAATAAGGGATCAAAACAAGCCACTTTACAGTTTATAACCAAGCTCAAAACAGTTTACAAATAGGCCTAAAATACTATGCAAAAATAGGCCTAAAAGAGGGTTTAAACACAAAGCATAAGAAGGAAACCTCAAACAGGGAAAGGCCCTTAATCAAACATGAAAAGGAGGTAAAAATATTACTATTTCCAGTTATGTTCGGAGCCCAAAAATGTAAGCATGTATGACTTAGAATGCATGCAAAATAAGGACAAAAAATAGGGAAATGAAGCTTACCCTTGTAGCACAATCTTTCCAGCAGCCTTGGTCCAAGAAATGGTGCTCCTAAGCTCTGAAAAATAGCCTCAAGTTGCTGGTATGGAGGGTGGTGGTGTGGTGCTATGGGTTGTAGTGTAAAATGGTGTAGGACTTGAGAGGTTTTGAAGCTTGGAAGAGAGAGGGAGAGAGAATTGATGCAAGAGCCTAAACCAAAATGTTGTAACCCCTAGAAATACACCTGAGGGTCTGGTTTTATAGAGGAGGAGTGGAGAAGAGGGGGAAAAATGAGGGGGGAAAACCAATTCAAGTTTCCCCCCAAAAGTGCAGCCCCCCGGATACACAATCTGGGGGGAAACAAAATACAGATTTGTAATGTACCAGAGGAGGGGAGCAAGGCCAGCCTGGTATTTAAGTTGCAGGTGGCCGGCCAGCCCTCCCTATGGCCGGCCGGCCAAGGGTCAAAAGGTTCAAGCAGTATTAGTGGCCGGCCACCCCAGATTGGTGGCCTCCCATGTATGCACAACACAACCATGTGGTCAAAAACTGGAGAAAGTGAACCAGGAGAGAGAAAAGCCCACTTTTAGGAGGGGTTCAAAAGGGTCACACACAATTACTGGCTGGCCATGTGATATTAGTGGCCTCCCAGGTGTGTACAACACAAATATGGGGTTTAGGTTTAAAGAAAATGGCCCAAGGGTGGTCAACATTGGCTTTGAAGTGAGAAAAACGGGCGACGGAGGGCGATGAAGGAATAAAACTGGTTGTCAGAACAATTACTGGCCTCCCACCCCTCTACGACCTTTCTAACAATGAAAATGAGGCCTCCACCAAAAATGAACCAAAACCGATGCAAAATGAAGGTTCGGGGGCCAAAACGCGCAGCCCAGGGCCCCGAAAACTGACTATTAGACACCGGAAGGGGTGTTCGACCACGAAGTTGGTCTCTCGGACCACAGTGTCCCTCAAAAGGGAGTAAATAAGATGTGTGCCAAAAACCGGAGCAAACGGAGGTGGTCAAGCGGTCCCGAACCGAGGCACACGGCCAACGGCTCCGAAAAATAAAAAACCAGACTCCAAACGGGCAAAATGGCCTACGACCACGAAACGTAGCCTACGGCCACTGAGAGATGGTCTACGAGACCTCTCCCTCCCTTCGGGAAGAGAAACAGAGAAAATCGAGCCTGGTTCGCAAACCGAGGCAAAGCATGAAAGAGTCCGGAAGTCCGGAGGCAAGGCTCGCAGCCGAGACTCTGAAACCTCTGAATGAGCACGACATGCAACATCACCAAGCGCTCAATCGGTGACGTCTGAGTCTTAAGGTCGGTCAAAAATGGGGTGTCTACAGTTGCCCCTCTTTGACAGAACTCGAAAGTCATAAGTGACGGGAGTGAATGTCAAAGCCCAGAGACGACCTATTTTTGACAAGGCCGAAGACTTAGACAAACAGGCGAGATATAGATAAATAAATGGTTGTGCCCGCAGGCTGCCTACGTATCCCTTTGCAAGGAATCAAACCAGCGTAGTTCGGGGGCAAGATGCAAAATGATATGCAGGAAGATTTTCATGATTGGACTTATACGCTACGCGAAACCGGTTTGAAGATTGGACTTATACGCTACGCGAAGCCAGTTTGAAAATTGGACTTATACGCTACGCGAAGCCGGTTTGAAAATTGGACTTATACGCTACGCGAAGCCGGACATCACTCATGATCATGCAAAGAGAGCTGTAATGAAGCAATTATGCGAAATAAATGCAACATTTTAAGCGAATGCTAGGCAAGCGAATGCTAGGCAAGCAAGTAAACTCGAGCCAAACTACACCTCGTGCAGAAAGGATGTAAGAAAATTATGGAATCTTCACGAACATGTGCGATAGATACACAAAGGTGAACGAAGTGTATGATTGATGCACGAAGCGAGCGTGTGTGATAGATACACAGAGCGAACGTGTGATAGATACACAAAGTGAAGTGAGTGTGATGGATACACTATATGAAGCAAAGTGTGATGGATACACTAGGTGAGTGTGTGATAGATACACAAAGCGAACGTGTGATAGATACACAAAGTGAAGCGAGTGTGATGGATACACTAAAGGTGAACACAAAGTGTAATAGATGCACTTAGTGAACAAGTATGATTGATATACTGAAGGTGAACACGAAGTGTGATAGATGCACTATGTGAACAAGTATGATTGATATACTGAAGGTGAACACGAAGTGTGATAGATGCACTTAGTGAACAAGTGTGATTGATACACTAAAAGTGAACATAAAGTGTGATAGATGCACTTAGTGAACAGAGTGTGATTGATACACTAAAAGTGAACACAAAGTGTGATAGATGCACTATGTGAACAGAGTGTGATTGATACACTAAAAGTGAACACAAAGTGTGATAGATGCACTATGTGAACAGAGTGTGATTGATACACTAAAGGCGAACACAAAGTGTGATAGATGCACTATGTGAACAGAGTGTGATTGATACACTAAAGGCGAACACAAAGTGTGATAGATGCACTATGTGAACAGAGTGTGATTGATACACTAAAGGCGAACACAAAGTGTGATAGATGCACTATGTGAACAGAGTGTGATTGATACACTAAAAGCGAACACAAAGTGTGATAGATGCACTATGTGAACAGAGTGTGATTGATACACTAAAAGCGAACACAAAGTGTGATAGATGCACTAAGTGAACAAGTGTGATGGATACACTAAAAGTGAACACAAAGTGTGATAGATGCACTAAGTGAACAGAGTGTGATTGATACACTAAAAGTGAACACAAAGTGTGATAGATGCACTAAGTGAACAGAGTGTGATTGATACACTAAAAGTGAACACAAAGTGTGATAGATGCACTATGTGAACAGAGTATGATAGATATACTGAATGTGAACACGAAGTGTGATAGATGCACTTAGTGAACAAGTATGATTGATATACTAAAGGTGAACACAAAGTGTGATAGATGCACTATGTGAACAGAGTGTGATTGATACACTAAAGGCGAACACAAAGTGTGATAGATGCACTATGTGAACAGAGTATGATAGATATACTGAATGAATGAAGTGTGATTGATACACTAACTAAATGAAGTGTGATTGATACACTAAAGTGAATATATGCGTGATAGATACACAAAAGGATAATGTGTGTGATAGATACACAGAATGAATGAAGTGTGATTGATACACTAAAGTGAAGAGAGTGTGATTGATACACAAAATGAGAATGTGTGATAGATACAAAGCGAGTGTGTGTGATTGATACACAATATGAACAAAGTGTGATTGATACACTGAATGAATGATCTTAAACGGAACTTCTTTGAATGAACCGCACATACAATATCGTGCATGACTGAGAAAGAAACTTGATAGGTACAATGCATTACAATGCATGATGCTTACGGAAAGCAACAAATGGACAAAGCGGCGCTTTAGAAAGCACCTCATGAGGTGAGTGGCGGTGAACCGCTCTTCTCCGACGGGGATCTCCCTTTGTGCTCTTCGAACACTTTACCTCCAACTCACAGTACAAAGGCTCTGGAATGCCGGCAAGGGTTCTACATGTAGAACACTTTGGATGCTACCATTCTTCCTGATCATATTCATAACTTTCCCTATTCTCCAACGGGGTGACAGACTAGGTTGGTTCAGTATCCAGAATTGAGGTGCATACACGCTATCTCAACCTATGGGGCTTCCATACAGATTTCAAGCCGAGGACACGCCTCTGGGTATTTAAACCAAACTTTAGTCTCGGAAATCCCGAACCTTTGTGTTCTAGGCCACGGCCATTCGAACTCTAGTTTCCACCGTCGCAGTTGGTCTCCTAGGAACTCATTGCAAACACGACCAAGATGTCCCTGGCACGAAACGGTACTCGAGGAGAGCACTTCTGATCGCCATTCTGGCTTGAGGCAGACTTGATCTTGAGCTTGAGGTAGAGTCACACTCATACTTCGGAGCATTGGGAAGACCTGAAGAGGTACACACGGGATGCAATCTCGGAACTTACTGAAGTTGGAACAAACTCAGATGCCCGACATTTTCCCCTTTTGCTTTTGCTTTGCAGTCCGGAACCATTATAGCTTCAGATAGGTCCTGGTTCTACTGTTCTCTCATGACCTGGGTTGAACCCTGCGGTTTTGTGAAAGAACAAATTCTGTTTTGCACAAATGTGGAGAACGGCACGGCACTCGGAGCACAAAACGATTTTATTTTTGAAATTGAGAGATGAGTTTTCGACCAGGTATTGAGCCTACGACTGAACACAGCAAAACGACTCAACAAGGAAATAAAACGCACACAACCTAGACACATCGAGTAACACTCGAAACGACTCAAAACAAGAATCGAGATAAAACAAAAAGACACGACACTCAGACGTGCACAGGGAGCCTGTTTCACCAGGTAGTGTTTCCGATCCTTTCTCATTTGTGATTCTCACATCACTCTGGCACTCAATCTCTTGTTTTCTGAAAAAGCCCTTTTCTCACTTTTTCTCTCATCGCACATCTCTTTATTCTTCAATCTCTCATTTTTCAATCCCTCCCCTGGGTGGTTGATGGATAAACAGGAAGTTGCAGGCTCTTGCCCCTAGCATGCTGCTAGATTCTCTTTCTTCCGTTCACAGCTAGTGAATTCCCCCCATAGAAGGGTTGCGCTAGAACTGGGTGTGTAGCAAATCCGCAGCTAACATCGATTGATGATACTTTGCTGGGGAGTTTGGACGTGATAAGATCTGTCCAGATGATGGAGTGGAATATCTTGCCCCATTCCAGTTCGTGCTTCGCACTTGGCTTGATACCTCATTGCTTGGAGGATGTGAGAGCTTTCTGCCCTTTTGCTGTTAGCTTCAGTTGTGCCCTCTTCTGGCAGGTAGAGTGTCCTTCTTGGCAAGTAGAGTGCCCTTTCTAGCAAGTATTTTGACAAAGGGGAAAAGACAGAACACCTGACTCAACTATGCCCCTAGTTCATTATTTTGACCATTTTTTGCTTTTGCTTTCTACTAAAACAATTTTGACCAAAATGAGAGTTAGATTAACATGCTTGTTCGATTTTTGATTTAAAATCATGCAAGTCAGGCTGTGAGCACTGAAAATTTTCCTTTTTTGGGTCCAAGAAATGGTCCAGTTTTGGAAAAAATGAAATAGTTTTTGAGAGAAAATTAGTCAGCCTCAGTAAAAATTCTCAAAAACTGTTTTTGCAATCAGCCACTACTCAACGAGCATAGAACCCACTCTCGAGATGCACAACCTCAGATTCGAAGGAAAATTGCCCCTTGCTTGAAGAGCTGCATGGCAACGGAAAGTTGCCCCTTGTTTGAATGACACCGTAGCACATTGAATGGCAACGGAAAGTTGCCCCTTGTTTGGATAGCACTGCGGCGCATTTTAGTCAATCCCCAGAGTGACGAACACAACCAAATCCTCAGATACAGAGAAGACAAAGATGACCAGAACCATCGCATGGACACAATCAAATTGAAGTGTTTTACGGCTGGACTTCAGGATGAAGTTGCCTACATATCCCAAAGATGGGAATCAAGCCTTACGTAGTTCGGGGTTAAGGTATACTCGGGTATTAACCTCTCCTTTTTAGGCTCTAACTTTTGCCAAGGCGCCCGTCGTGGGTTTTCGACCTTGCGAGCTTTGTTCTTCTTTCTTTCTTTCTTTCTTTTTTATATTCTTTTCATTCCTTTTTCTTCTTCTTTTTTTGCATTTTTCTTTTTCTTTTTTTTTTTTTTTTGCATTTTTTGTATATTTTTTGTATCGCTCTAACTTTTGCCTGGGTCGCCCTTTTGGGTTTTCGACCCAACGAGCCTCTCAAAGGGTAAAAGTGTAGCTTGGTCCATGCCAAATGGTTGTAGAGTTTTGAAGTCATCCGTATCCAGGAGAGTGGTTGTTGACTTGCAAGAAGACTCATCTTCGGCTCTTCGAGCACATCTAACATTTTTGCCCCTAGTTCGAAGGGTGCTTCCGTTCTAGCTTTGCAAGCTTCTTCTGATCTTCTTGATCCGACTTTCTTGGCCTCTTGTTCGAGGGCTGCTTCAAAACTGGCCACACAGGCCTCACATTATAGTTGACCGTTGAACATTCTGAATTCAAGTTCAAGGTTTGGAAGCAAAGGGGTTGAGTCTCGAGGCTGAGAGCGATCCTAGGCTGCACAATCTCAAGAGCGATTCCACACAGGTCTTCGCAGGACCGCGCAAAACATTTTGTTTTTGAAAATTTTTAAGAAAGCAACAAATCACTCGTGCTGAAGATAGTGTGAAACCAGTCTGGATCAAGCCAGGGTCATTCTTAGTACTCTCGCTAACAAGCATGATTTCATTCATTAAGGGCTTAGCACGCCTCTCTTTCTCTCATTTGATCAAAGTTTTGCAAATCCCGAGGAATTCCTTCCTCTTCGTTTTCACCGCAGTGTTCAAAAGATTTTGAAAAACTTAGGTCGTTACAATGACTTCAAGGCACAGAAAAGACAGAGTTCTTAATCAAATACTGCCATCTCATTTAGAATTTTTGGCATAACCGGCACAAGGCAGAGGCAAACACAAGAATGTGAAAATCACTGCTGTTCATTCAAATCTGTTGGTGTAACCGGCTCCAGGCAGAAACAGACTCAAAACAAAACGAAAAGACAAATGCAAAACAAAATGGTGACGCCCGAGCTAACACCCCCGGAATCACCCGACTCCTATACAACAGGACTGACTCGATACAACAAGACAGACTCAAAACAAAAGAGATTGACTCAAAACAAAAAGACAGACTCAAAAACAAAACAACAAGACTGACCCAATACCCAAGTCAGAAAGCACAAAAGCTAGCATTCGCAAATGCTCAAAACAGTGCATGCCATCCACCATATCTGGAGTTAATCGAGCGTCGCCCGCAGGTGGTTCATTCTCCGATCTCATCACATTATCCCCCACAGGTTCACTGGTCGAGTGCCGATAGACTTTGTTGGACTGGCGCGGGGATGACCCTGTTGTCAAACAGATCTTGTACATCATGGCGTAGACGAAAGCAACTGTCAGTGTCATGACCGGTTTGTTGATGGTACGCACAGTACCTAATATGGTCATGCTTTGGAGGGAGAGGATCAGGTAAAGGCCGTTGTTCCAATGGTTTCAGATGTCCTTTCCGGATTAAGGCCTCTAGAGCCTTTGACAAAGGCATATAAAGTGGGGTGAAAACCCTCTTGACTCGGGGTGGATATTTGGCCGTCTGTGAGCTACTTCCGGACGCACCGGTAAATGGGGTAGCCTTTTTTGATGTGGTGGTGGTGACCATGCCCACTTCAGAAGATCTTGCAGCTGCATCACCACTGGTGGTCGCATTTGAACTGCGGGAAAACGCCCGCCTAGGCTGCTCCTTCTCCTGGTCAATAAGGCCCTGCTTCATGGCATCCTCGATCTGTACTCCCATCTCATGCAAATCTGAAAAGGTGGGGAAGGGGAGCATGATCATTTTTTGCATCAGTTTTGGCTGGAGATTGCGCACAATCATCCGAATCTGGTCCTTATCAGTGGGCCTTAGAGTCATCATCGAGGCCTTCGCCCTCCATCTAGTCACGAATTCAGAGAAACTCTCCTTAGGCTCCTGCCTTGTTGTCTCGAGATCACGGGTCGTAATCTTGATTTGCGTATTATAGGAGTACTGAGCGACAAAAGCCTCGACCATCTCATCCCAATTCCTCTTGACATCATCCTCCAGTTTTGCGTACCAGATGGCTGCCACACCCGACAAGGTCCGGCCAGACAATGAAAGCTTCTGTAGTCTGGTGAGGCCCATCGGCCTTAATATGTCCGAAAACAAACGGAGATGCACTATGGGATCCCCGGACCCATCAAAACGGTCGATTTGTGGCATCTTAAATCTGTCCGGCAGCGTCACAGCTGCGTCGGTGTACCCGTCCTCAATGTCTGGGATGGACTTTACCCCCTGGGATTTCTTGAACAACTTTTCAAGCTTGCTCAACTTCAACGCTGTGGGGTCGACCTCGAACTCGAAGGGAGAGTCCGGTAGATTGGTAGATATTTTGGATAGCTGGGGTAAAATTGGGAGCGGAGCCGGCCGTACCGGAATGTCCGTACCTTCCTGGACATTGGGTGTTTCCCCGGGTGTCTGAACCCCTGGTGGTGGTGGAGCTTGATGCGAAGTAGATGCTCCGTTCTGCTGTTGCAACCTAGTGATGAGCTCGGCTTGCTGAGCCATGATTACAGCCTGCTGCTTGGAAAATTCTGCCTGGCGGACAGCGTCTTGCTGCATGAGTTTCATACTTTCTTGCATCTGGCGCATCATTGCCTCCATCCCTGACGTGTTCTGCTGATCCATCTGACTGACTGGTACCTATCCCTGCAGTAGAAACTGAGACCTCAGCCTGACTGTTCACTGGTGGGGTGGATAAGGGCCACTAATCTGGTAATTGCTGAACCGGTGATTTGTGCCTGACTGGCCCTTTTACCCTGCCTCTGGCAAAGGAACACTGATTGCCCTTGAACTGAATCTCTGACCTGACAAAGTCTATCAGCACAAGTTCGATGAACCTCGGGGGATATCGGAGCCTTCTGAAGCTATGGTTCCAGGACTACCTTAGCAAAAGAGAAAACAGACAGCAGCTCAGCTCAACTTCACCAAAACAGATACGAGTGTAGCAGGATGACTGTGCCCTCTACTGAATTCAGCCCCCTAAAATTCAGCCTCAAATCTGATACCCTCAGGTAAAATGAATCCCAAAATACTGAACTGGTGCCCGCAGGCCTGATGCCCAAACTTGTAAACTGATACATGCAATCCTGTAGAGACGCACTCTAAAAGCACATAGCAGATAAGTGAGAGCCAAAACACCCCTATGTTGGGGTAGGGTTTTCCCTGTCCTATTTTGTCAGGAGCTAGGGTTTCACTACGCACGCAGCGGTTTCAAACAACCTATATCGGGTAAGCAACCTGTCCTAGTTTGGAATGGTCACTATGGATCCGAATATGCATTAGGTCGAATGGTCGAAAAGGGTGCCCCGGTAAAACCGGGGTTTGTGTTCCCATACTGGCAGAGCCCACAACCGGTCAGCCTTATGGTCATGCCTTGACAAGACAAGCCTCCGGCAAACCGTTCAGGAATAGCAGATGGCAAACACGGTGTCCTAGGCGCACCAATGCAAATGCAATACAAAGAAACACATAAGTGTAAACAAAACAAGATATCATGAGTTCGAGTCAAGTTCTCTAAATCCCTAGCAGAGTCGCCAGAAACTGTAACAAGCCCGCGGGGGACCTCGCTATAGCTCGGACTCGGTTTTCATGTCACGGTTCGTAATCTGAACCAAAGAGTCCAAATCCGGCAAATCGTTTTGAGAAAACAGATTTTTAAAAGAAGTGCCAAACATGGACTGCTTTGCCAGATACAGAGTCGCCACCTAAATATTTTATTTTGGGAAATTTAGGAAACCCTGACTCGTTGCCTAAGGCCACGTGTCCGTCATCACCAAAGTTGCCTCGGCTCGGGAACTTGGGTACGATTGGGGAAGGTCACTTCGTGAGCAGCCCCGCTCGCCCGATCAAAGATCGGCCTCTACTAACCATGATATCTAGTTTTGAAAACATTATGCGTTCTTATTCCGGTTATTAGCCTAGATTTACTATGTGATGCGCACAGCATACAAGTATAGACCGGGTCGCCTGAATTGGAACAAAACACTTCGTGTTTGTTTTTTGAAAGATGGTTTGCTACTCGTAAGTAGGCTTAAAATGCAGATTTTGCAACCCTCGGGTGGGCTTAGAAAACATTGTTTTGCCACTATCTAGTGGGCTTAAAACTCACAGTGAATGAATTGTTCCAATCCAAATAACCCAACCTTCACCCACAGGCATTCAGGCAGTTATATCACATAAGCACATAGCCTCATGGTAAGCATGCTATCATGGCAGTCACTCACATGCATGCAAGGATGCTAAAGCATAAAACTTACCGAGTACTCCAAGCCAAAGAAAGAAGCTAATTAGAAATCCATGCATGATCCTAATTATACAGAAATGCCTAATGCAACACATGCAAAAATGCAACTATAGCAGGCTCGGCTATTCTAAACATGGCATATGAGATGCAACAGCTAACAAGTATTCAACTCAGAATTGAAATACAAATGCAGTTAGTATGATGCGCCGAGCCTGGTGCATGCAAAACAGATGAATGAATGCAAACATGCTATCATACTGTATGCTAATTGAAACACGTCCTAATCTAACCATCATAAGCTGGTAAATAAAAGGGAGAAAGACGTGGGGTTGGAAGACATACATCACACGCACGCACACTTATTACAATATTGCCCTCGCTCGGAGGGTCCGAATAAATAATACAGTCCCGAATAAATTATTACAGTCCGAATAAATACAAAATCCTAATTAATTAACAAATTAAACTAGGAAAGCTGTAAACTAGCATGCAAGCTAGGGACTGCCTCGACTCTGCTCCGGATGATGGATGATGCATGTTTTGAGTTGCCTTGCGCGGAAATCCACTGCGATGCCCCGATTAGCCTCTGTTTGTAATTGTTCTTGGAATGCGTGCCAAGCTCCGGAAGGCTGCTAATTCTTGATTTGCTACAACAGAGAGCAGAAAAGGGGCATAGCAATGTATTTTCACATATGTATGCATGCCTCGATCCTCGTGCCACCAATCACGCATCTCAATGCATGATGGCCGAGGAGTCGAATTGCACGACTCAATATGAAATGAATGCACATATAAACACAACAAGACCGAGACTCCATCATGGATAATCCGGAGTGTCGGTGATCGGGAATTGAGACACGTTCCGTCACTCGGAGTACGAAACGTCCCTCGTTTCCCGTGCTCGGGCTAACTCCTATCCCAAGCACAATGCAATATGCATGCTGTGCATGAATGTAATCTAAGATACAACCTAACATGCACAATGCTATGAGATGGCATACACGATGCACGAGGTAATATGGCATACGCAATGCGCTAACATACGACCTAGCATACACAAGGCTATGAAATGAAATGGCATACACAATGCAACATGGGCTTACACTAACATGAGTGGACCTCAGCCACACTCACATCAGAGGCCATTAGATGAAAATGAGACACTCGAAATGCGCGCACACATGCACGCGAACCGAGGACCGAACCTAAGGCACGAATGCCACTCTACCAAAGCATGGTAAGGCATGGAACATGATATGCAAACAAGCAAATTTCAGCACTGAAATATGATACAAAACAGCCCCGAAACATGGAAACATGGCACCCGATACATGAGATGAACCCCGAAACACGAAACTAGGCACATGGAATGACTTATAGCTATACAAAGCATGCATTATTTGATCACGAAGTATGAAGACAGAAGCAAGGCAGTCCCAAAACATGCATATTTCCAGTTCAAACCATGGCCAAAAGATGCTAGCAAGATGGACTAAATTAGCATGCAATAATGGCCTCGAAAGAGAGATAAAGAAGCAAGTAACAGCTGCTGGCCCTAAATGGCAAAGAGCCCTTCAACAAAGTTGAAGAGGGGCTCAAAATGAAGCACTTTTCAGTTTACACCAAGCCACGAAAATAAATACAAGCAGGCCTAAAACATTATGCAAGAAAAAGGCCAAAAGAGGGACAAAGAAGCAAGTGATGGATGCTGACCTCAAACAGAGGAGGGCCCTTCAACAATGTTGAAGAAGGGCCCAAAAATACAAGCACAAGGGGCTAACAAAGCATGCAAAAATAAGGCCAAAAGAGGGGTAAAGAGGCAAGTGACAAAAGGAAGCCTCAAATAGTGAAGAGCCCTTCAACAATGTTGAAGAAGGGCTCAAAAAAAACCACTTTACAGTTTATAACCAAGCTCAAAACAGTTTACAAATAGGCCTAAAATACTATGCAAAAATAGGCCTAAAAGAGGGTTTAAACACAAAGGGTAAGAAGGAAACCTCAAACAGGGAAAGGCCCTTAATCAAACATGAAAAAGAGGTAAAAATATGACTATTTCCAGTTAGGGTCGGAGCCCAAAAATTTAAGCATGTATGGCTTAGAAAGCATGCAAAATATGGACAAAAAAGAGGGAAATGAAGCTTACCCTTGTAGCACAATCTTTCCAGCAGCCTTGGTCCAAGAAATGGTGCTCCTAAGCTCTGAAAAACAGCCTCAAGTTGCTGGTATGGAGGGTGGTGGTGTGGTGCTATGGGTTGTAGTGTAAAATGGTGTAGGACTTGAGAGGTTTTGAAGCTTGGAAGAGAGAGGGAGAGAGAATTGATGCAAGAGCCTAAACCAAAATGTTGTAACCCCTAGAAATACAGCTGGGGGTCTGGTTTTATAGAGGAGGAGTGGAGAAGAGGGGGAAAAATGGGGGGGAAAACCAATTCAAGTTTCCCCCCAAAAGTGCAGCCCCACGGATACACAATCTGGGGGAAACAAAATACAGATTTGTAATGTACCAGAGGAGGGGAGCAAGGCCAGCCTGGTATTTAAGTTGCAGGTTGCCGGCCGGCCCTCCCCATGGCCGGCCTGCCAAGGGTCAAAAGGTTCAAGCAGTATTAGTGGTCGGCCACCCCAGATTGGTGGTCTCCCATGTGTGCACAACACAACCATGTGGTCAAAAACTGGAGAAAGTGAACCAGGAGAGAGAAAATCCCACTTGTAGGAGGGGTTCAAAAGGGTCACACACAATTACTGGCCGGCCATGTGATATTGGTGGCCTCCCAGGTGTGTACAACACAAATATGGGGTTTAGGTTTAAAGAAAATGGCCCAAGGGTGGTCAACATTGGCTTTGAAGTGAGAAAAACGGGGGACGGAGGGCGATGAAGGAATAAAACTGGTTGTCAGAACAATTACTGGCCTCCCACCCCTCTACGACCTTTCTAACAATGAAAATGAGGCCTCCACCAAAAATGAACCAAAACCGATGCAAAATGAAGGTTCGGGGGCCAAAACGCACAGCCCGGGGCCCCGAAAACTGACTATTAGACACCGGAAGGGGTGTTCGACCACGAAGTTGGTCTCTCGGACCACAGTGTCCCTCAAAAGGGAGTAAATAAGATGTGTGCCAAAAACCGGAGCAAACGAAGGTGGTCAAGCGGTCCCGAACCGAGGCACACGGCCAACGGCTCCGAAAAATCAGAAACCGGACTCCAAACGGGCAAAATGGCCTACGACCACGAAACGTAGCCTACGGCCACTGAGAGATGGTCTACGAGACCTCTCCCTCCCTTCGGGAAAAGAAACAGAGAAAACCGAGCCTGGTTCGCAAACCGAGGCAAAGCGTGAAAGAGTCCGGAAGTCCGGAGGCAAGGCTCGCAGCCGTGACTCTGAAACCTCTGAACGAGCACGACATGCAACATCACCAAGCGCTCAATCGGTGACGTCTGAGTCTTAAGGTCGGTCAAAAATGGGGTGTCTACACTGCCCACTTCCAGAACACCTCCACTTCAACTTACCAACACACTGTGCAATTTTCATTGGTGGCCAAAAGGGGGCATGTCGGCTACTAGTCGTGGCCGGTCGGCCACTGATGATATAAACTCCTCTTTTTGCTGCAACAGAGAGCAGACAGAGCAAAATAGTGTATTCTCATAGGTTTGTGTGTACTGTTTACACTCCTTATCATCAAACAAGCTCAAAGGAGTGAAACTCTTGGCTCTCAAACCATCAATCAAGCAATTTCCATGCATGATGGCCAAAGAACCAAGTTTGTACAAGTTAATGAGTGCAAAACACTACTCAAAAAGACCATCACCCTATCATTCATGATCAAGGGTGATGGTGACCAAGGAAAGTGGCACATTTTATCACTTTGAGTATGAAATGTTCCATTTTCCTTGTGTTTGAATTAACGTCCGATTCAAACACATGCAATGCAACACGAAAGATGTTTATCATGCTTTTTTTACTTGCCATTTTTTGTTTACTCATTTTAGTTACCGATTCATTCTTTAATCGATTAAGTCCAAAAGTGAGTGTCCTCTAATGGAAAGATGGCTCAAACCATAAGTAGCTTTGGGCATGAAAGAGGCATTACACTGTTGGTAATGAACCCCCTAAGGGATTAAACCATTAGGTGCAACACCTCAATTTCACACTTAGGCAAACAAGTGGTTTGAAACCACTTTCAAAGCAAAATAAAAGAGTGAAGAAGGAAGGAAGGTTGCAGAGATTAAAGTGCTGAAATAAAGTGCAAAACAACACTAAAACATGCTTTCAACTCAAAACAATGATGATTAAAGCATTAAAAGACTAAGCTAGTGAAAGAATTAACACTACAACCATGCAATACAAGCCTCAACTGAATTAACCAACCCAAAACAGAGCCAAAACAGGTCAAAACAGAGGCAAAAACATGTTGGACTTAAGCTAAAGTAAGCTAGAAAAACATGCTAACTCATGAAGCTAACTAGGCATGCAAACAAGACACAGGGAGGGGAGGCTAACCCCTCCAATTTTGGACTTCAAAAGTTGATTTTTACCACTGAAAAAACTCTGAGATTTAGCGGTTAAAAGGCCCAAAAAAGTTGGTTTGAAAATGAAAAAAAGATGGCACAAAAGCTTAACAAGCTAAGAAGCAAAAATGGTGGACAACCCCCTAACTCAAAAGGGCTCAAACCACCACTTTTGGGTCTCAAAAACAGGACTTTTTACATGCCAAAACCAGCCCCAAAATAGTAGAAAAAGATAGCGAAGCAAGTATTTGAAACAAGTATAAGCAAGGTAAGTTCTACACCTTTGAAGCAAAGCACAAAACAGCCACAAATTCAAGCTCAAACCTCCTTCTAGAGCTCAAACAAGCCTCCAAGTTATCTCAGCCCAAAGGTAAGAGTATTTGGTTAAGGGTTGATATGCAAAAACTAAGAGAAACTAGGCAAAGGTGTACAAAATATCAAGAGAGTGGGAGAGAATTCTAGAGGGAGAGAGAGATTTTTGTTCTAAATCTTCTAACCCTCAAAAATGGGGGGATGAACCCCCCTATTTATAGAAAAACACCCCTTGAGCTTAGATACATCCTACCATACACGTGTATGAAGATGCAGCTCAATAAGCAATAGCTGGCACAACTGTCAATAAATATTTGAAAAAAGAGACTGGTGACCGTCGGTCACCACTAGTAGCCGACCGGCCACATCCATGGCCGGCAGGCACAACCCATGGCCGACAGCTTTGGGGGGTGGCCGATAGGTCACCAAGAGGTCCAGACACCAAGTTTTGGTCCAAAACAAGGCACAAAAAGAACAAGGTTTAAAGGCTCAAAGACAGGGCATTCTGCCGAGAACTTCGGGCGCTCAAAACGAACACAAACACACAATCATCGAGTGCACAAACGATGACGTCCAAGTCTTGAGAATGGTCAAAAATGGGGTGTCTACAGTTGCCCCTCTTTGACAGAACTCGGAAGTCATGAAATAACGGAAGTGAATATTAAAGCCCAGAGACGACCCATTTTTTACAAGGCCAAAGACTTTGACAAACTGACAAGCAAGACAAAGCAAATGGTTGTGCTTGCAGGCTTCCTACGTATCCTTTTGCAAGGAATCAAACTAGCATAGTTCTAAGGCAAGATGCAAACAATGTGCATGATGCAAAAACATAACTTATGATCATATAATGAGGCTATAATAAAACATCTAGATGCAAATGTTATGCAAAGAAATACTACAGTCAAACAAACCGTAGTAAGGTATAGCAACCTCTAACATGAAAAGAAGTAAGCAAACACGCGACGCGTGAGAATCACAAGCCAAACCACATTTCATGCAGAAAAGATGTAAGAAAATTATGCAAACTTAACTACGCATCACGCAGGAAAGGCAAAGAATAACACAACTGTTGGGTGCACCCCGAGGTGTCGAACAAGATCCCAACACGTTGCACGCAGAAGGAGAGAAGGGATGGTGTGAACACAGGGACACACCCGAATGTTCTTAACCAAAGGGAACGGTGATAAACATTGAACGCGTCCAAATATTTGTAACCAAAACAAGGAGTGGTGATAAACATCGGAACACATCCAAATGTTTTTAACCAAAATAGGGAGGGCGATAAACACCGGAACACATCCAAATGCTTTAACCAAAATAGGGAGTGGTGATAAACATCAGAACACGCCCAAATGTTTTTAACCAAAACAGGGAGTGGTGATAAACATCGGAACACGTCCAAATGCTTTTAACCAAAATAGGGAGTGGTGATAAACATCGGAACACGTCTAAATGTTTTTAACCGAAACAAGGAGTGGTGATAAACATCGGAACACGTCCAAATGCTTTTAACCAAAACAAGGAGTGGTGATAAACATCGGAACAACTCCAAATGCTTTTAACCAAAATAGGAAATGGTGATAAACATCGAAACACGTCCAAATGCTTTTAACCAAAACAGGGAGTGGTGATAAACATCAGAACAAGTCCAAATGCTTTTAAACAAAACAAGGAGTAAATCGAAGGACATGAATGATCTCACCTGGAAGTCCTCTGAATGAACCGTACATACAATATCGTGCCTGCATAAGAAAGGAACTTAACAAGCATAACATAGTAAGAGTGCATGTTCTATGCAAGACGAATAACCATAACAAAATGTTAGAGACATGTTTTATGAAAAACATGCGAGAAACAAAACGGGAGCATATTCTATGCAACGAGAAACGGAGCATGTTCTATGCAACATCGGAATGCATATTCAATGTAATAGTACAAAATGCATGTTCTATGCACGATCAATAGCACACAATGCATATTCTATATAAGATTAGAAAATGCATGTTCTATGCATGTTCTATGCGAAAATGGAGAGATGCATATTCTATGCAACACTGGATTGAATAGCAACTTCTGATTTACCTTTCGGAAGAGCTGCAACAAGTTAAGAAGGATACACCTCATTCGTGTTGATTAGTGATGAATCATCATGCACCGCAGAGGCAATTTGAGCTTAAAAGTGAACTTTTCTTGCACTTGCTCGAGAACTAAGGACACAAAGCAGCAGTAAAACACAAAGGAAAAGCATTGGAAGCTTGTTGGCCACTAGGGAGAGGTGTCGGCCACCTGTCGGCCACCACTAAGGGTTGTCAGCCACCAATGGTGGCTATCGGCCACCAGTGGTGGCCATTGATGGCAGCCCGACCCTTTTTGATCATTTAACATTCGGGTCTTTAAGTATAGGGCTTCAAACTTTATTTCCACACACCCTCTTGTCCGAAATTCATCATTCTCTCACTCTAGACCATTCTTCTCTCTAGATCTGCGATTTACACGCATTTTCCAACGCCCCATGCGAAGTTGATTCGCTAAAACCTCTTGATTTCCTTCATTTTGAACTGATTAAAAATTGATTTTGGTGCTTTTTTCTTCATTTTCACCACTTGAGGCTTGTTCCTTTCGAGTTTGTCTTGGGTTTGGCGCCTTTTCCTGGGCTTTGACTTTTTCTCCCATTTTCTCTTTCCTAGGGTTTGACTTGAGTTGACTTTCGGCATTTCCACCTATTTTCACCATTTTTTCCCCTTTTCATCGACTTTTCATCTATATTCCAGATGACAGACGACTTTCTACATAATGGGGCTCCTCCAAAGGCGGAGTTAGAGGCAGAGTTTGATTCTGATGTAGAGCCAGAGCCCTTACCACCGGGAGTGAGGCCTTTTGACGCAGTGAGGTATCATCCCCAAACGCACATTCTGTCTGCTGGAGGCGTTAGGCACTTTACTAATTTCGCAAATACACCAGTGAATCTCTTACTGAGGGAGCCAGGTTCCCATCCTCCAACCATTGCCGTTGAGGTACAAACTCTATGCACTTGTACATCCAATGTTCTTTACTTGCATTTCTTGCACCAATCACACTCTTGCACTGTATTTTCACCAATGTAATTGTATTAGTTTTACACTTCCTTTTCATTGAACTGTATTTACACTGATTCACCTATCCTCTGCACAGGGTGACGCCTGCATATACAGGGGTTATGGGGCCACGATGGCCAGAGATTGGTACGACGAGCTCCCTGCTGGAGTACAAGCTATTGTTGACGAGGCAAGCTTCGGCCTATTCTGCTCTGGATTGCCATGAGTCATAGCGAGCCGTCCACTTTTTGGAGCACTAGTGGAGAGATGCTCGGACACCACCAACTCTCTCCACCTTTCCACTACTTGAGAGATGGCGATGACCCCTTACGACTTCGCCATGATCACGGGCCTAGCCGTAGGGGGTGATCCGATTCCCCTTGACCCTGATATGGGGGAGTGGGAGGCTGCTTGGATTGAGCTTCTGAGGGCGCGCCCGACTTTGTTCCGGACAGCTCAGGTCAGATACAGTTGGTTCGAGGAGTGGTTCCGGGGGACCATTCCAGAGACAGTAGAGGAGATAGAGTACTACACTCGGGGTTTTTTGATGTTCCTCTTCGGTACCACCTTGTTTGCGAACAGGGCGAGCACCGTGGGGCTATACTTGCTGAGGGCACTAGTGGTCCTTCCCTAAGTGAGCTTCTACGATTAAGGTAGGGCCAGCCTCGCCACCCTGTACGGCTATATGAGCTCGACCTCCCACTGGATTGGACTCTTGATAGGAGGCTACTGGCGAGCCTGGGAGTTACACATCTCAGTTCCCTCTTTGCACTTTGCATTTTCTATTCAGCATTCCTTGCTTCACATCTATTCAACGCATGTACTTTCTGCTTTGTACTTTCTATATCTGTTCAGACACTGTATTGATCATATATCCCTGGGCTTTCTCGACAGCTATGAGTGTATGCATACTTCTCGACTCTTGCATCGGAGCCGGAGGTGGAGGTTCCATTAACGGTCCCCTATTCACGGGTGTACGATGGCCAGCTTCACCGCAGGACTCGCGAGCCCTTTTATTTCTTCAGGCGTTACTTTCACACCGTAGCTGCTCACGAGGTAACCTAAAACACAATCATCATTTGCTTTCATACTGTTCTAATTCACATTATAGCCACTAACAGCAACTAACAATCTATACAACTTTCATTTGTAAATCTCATGGCAGCCATGGGCTATGATACCGAGAGGAGTTGAAGGCTGGTATAATGCGGCCTAGGGCATGTCTCGTTATCGCATTCTTCATGAGGGTCCCGTCTGCCAAGCCTGGTACCTTGGGGAGAGAGTTGTACACCAGTCTCTGGGCATGCCTGCTCAGTTCATACCGATGACGCCGCCAGAGTCCATGAGATTAGCAGGCAGCCTATCTATTGACAGAGTTATCCAGTTCATGGTGGGCTTGGAGGCGGAATACTTCCGAGTTGAGGGTGATTATGCAGTCTTCATTCAGACACACCTTATGCCACCCCTGACCGATGTTCGCAGAGGTGAGGGAGCGAGAGCTCCTGTTGCGAGGATTGGGCCTAGAGCGACCAGAGCAAGCAGGGCCTATAGCAAAGGGGCTTCTCAAGCAAGATGGATGACTGGTTGGCTAGAGCTTTCCACTACACTTACATGTTGGCAGCATACCGGGGAGGCTTACCAGATCCCTATTAAGCCTGCACCAGCCAGGCACGAGCTTGTCGGGATTCGAGGCCCGACTCCAGTATGTACCACACTTTACATTTTTGCATGTTAAATTCATTTTAGTTATGCTTATAGAACACTGATCACCTCAACGCACTTACAGTCATCTACAGAGTACACCGGGGACGCTCTCGAGCTAGCGGCTTCCCTAATAGGGATGGTGTAGAGGAGCATGAGTCTGCTCAGCCTATACAGAATTCAGGTAATTTTCTTCAATTTATGTTTTATGCCATCAAACTTTCTGCTGATATATTAGCTTTTCAACTGTAATCTGTTCCACACTGCACTGATTTGATACACTACACTCAAACACTGTATTCATATATTGCATTCATACACTGCACCTACACATTGTATTTAACTTCTGCCTACACTCATACTGCATACCATCTTTGTATCTGATACATACACTGAGACTGATATATTGATAACTACCCTTTTTAGATCCCAACCATACGGGGCACACCAGCAGGAGCTGTAGCAAGACCATCAGTGCCCTCTCCAGCGGCAAGGAGGAGAGGGAGACAGGCTCTGGCATGCAGCCGAGGTAAAGCCAGGGACACCAGAGATGAGAATGGCCCTTCTGAGCCCATTCTGACTGATGACAAGGTCGAGACCAGCGAGGCCGATGAGGCAGCAAGTCAGTACGTTGAGTCATCCGAGAGCGGAGATGATGACGTTAGCTCAGGTTCTACTAATGGGGATGATATTGCGTTAGGCTCCGAGGCAGATGGCAGCGACGACTCTGATTCTGGTTCAGAGGAAGGTGCAGACAGTAGCACTGACGGGGACAGCTCTGAGGCTCTACCTAGGAAGAGGACGAAGTGGGCCTCTTGAGACTGAGATAGCTGGCGCTGATTCTCTGTATTTTTGCTTAGTTTCTTTTCGCTGGTAGTGTTAGCACTTTGTACAGCTTTAGACAGGTTTTGTTTGCTTTAAAAACTTGTACTCTTTTGTAAAAAGTGACCATGATCGAAATGAAAACCAGTCTTTTTGATGAAAAAGTGTTGTATTGTGCATTCTGAGCATTGCATAGCATTGCATAACATTGCATAGCATAAAAATGAGATTGATCTTGATTGAAAACTGAACATTGTATTGGAGTTTTCTTAATTAGGTAATGAACCGATGAACACTTAGCAAACAAAATAAGACAACTCAATAAACAACTAACAATGACAACTTGATAAACAACGCAACAACTCAACAAGCAAAAACAAAACAAATACAACTCGATAAGCAACACAACAGCTTGATAAACGAATTGAAACAACTCGATAAACAAATTGAAACAACTTAAAAGCAACTCAACAAATCTACTAAAACAAGGCAGCAGAGTGCACCAAGAGTAGAACAAAGCACAGGTTCTCAGCACTCTCAACACACAGAAAGACCACAAGAATGTTGTCGGCCATGAACAGAGGCTGTCAGCCACCAGTGGTGGCCGGTCAGCTACAAAAGGTGGCTGTCAGCCATCAGCACTGGCTGGTCAGCCATCAGTGTGAGGGACCTCCAGATGGTTGCCACCTATCTTCCACTCAGTGCCTTATCTTCTACAAAAGCTGGGACATCGTAGTTTCTTCATTCCAGCTCTGTTTTTGCCACATATGGAGACATTCTTTGCCGAAAAACTCTCAAATTGGATTACAACTTTAGATGGTTCGGAAAAAGTGAATTTCCAAGGTTTCGGGATAAATGCACTATTCCCACTAAGTCATTTTCCACTGTGTTTTCCATTCCTTCACACCGCGGCTAGGTGTTGGAACCCGATTACACATGTTTTCAGTTTCGGAGGGCAAGAGATATGCCCTACAATTGAAGAATTCCAAGTTTTGATGGAATCCTGGTGTGATGAGGAAATCTTGCCTCAGTCCCGTTTTAGCCACATCCAAGCTCTATGGAGGATGTGTGCGATCACTTTACACGATGCCCGATCCTTGGTTCACGATGAAGAGTTAGATATCCCCAATTTGATTCATCAATTTTCTGACGCTGGTGACCACGGTGACCGTTTTTGGCAAATTTTTTGACAGCATGCCCTCTGTTTGTGTATGTTGGCTCATTTTCTTCTTGCCCCAAGTTTCGGAGGGTCTAGCATTTGACTAATTGAAGTGGCCCAAGGCTTGAAAGAGGGCAAGAGCTGCATTGGCCTAGCATTGGCCGAGACTTTGATGGGCTTGGACGCCTTCCATCAGTGGGAGACGATCAAATTCGCAAGAAGTCCACTACTTTTACAGGTAATGTTTCTCACCCTTCTCATATGTGTTTCTCACATCACTCGACACTTATGCTCTATTTTTCTCTCAAAACCCTTTCTCACTTTTCTCTCCACATACACCTCTCTATTCTTTAATGTCTCTTTTCTTTCATCCCTTCCCAGATATAGCTTATGGGCAGGTTGAAGGTAGTGGACTCTTGCCCTGCATATTCAGCACGAGGCTATTTCTTTCGCCAACGGCTAGTTGATTTCCCAAATAAGGGGTGGGGTGCCATTAGATGTGCAACAGATCTGCTTTTGACATTCCTTGTCGTTGCCCCTAGTTTGATCTGCCCAAGATGAGCTACAGCATGTCTCGGCGACCCGACATTCAGCTGATTGGCTTGACACACTGTGTATTTCACTTCCCATTCAGGTTCAGGCTTCAGTTTGGACACGACCAGATTTGCCTAGAAGAGGGGGTAGAGTACCCAACTCCATTCTTGGTCGAGGCTCATAATTAGCTAGATATCCCACTGCATAGAGGACAAGAGAACTTCTGGCTCCCACTCCCAATTTCAGTTGCACCCTTTCTAGCGAATGCATGGCTTGGCTTGAAGATGAGGCGCAAACCGGGCCTACTTTAGCATCTGAAGCTTTCACAAGCTCCGAGAGGGGACACAGGAACACCTGATTCACCCATGCCCCAAGTTTATTACTTTGATCTATACTTTCAAGTTTTCCTTTTGAATGTAATAAAAAAGAAACTTTGATTTGCAACGAGAGATGGAGAACTTTGTATTGAAATCAATGAAATTGAAGTTGCGGGCACTGAAAATTTTCCTTTTGGTCCAAAAATGGTCTAAGTTGTAAAAAGGTTAATTGAACAAAATCAACTTTTATTAAAACTTTTCAAAACCATTTTCGATAAGGATCACAACTTGACACACATGGAATCTATCCTCGAGATGTACAACCCCGAATCCAGAAAACGAAAAATGGCCCCTTGTCTGAATAGCACTGCACTGTACTGTAACCAGCTCTCATAGTGAAGATCACGACTGAACTCTTGGATACAGAAAAGACAAAGGTGACCTAAACGATCTCATAGACAAGACAGTTGAGTTCGAAGTGTTTACGGCTGAGCTTCAGAATGAAGTTGCCTACGTATTCCGAAGATAGGAATCAAGCCTTACGTAGTTCGGTTCAAGTTCACTCGTGTATTAACACTCTCCTTTTGCACTCTAACTTTTGCCAAGGCCGCCCTTTCTGGGTTTTCAACCTTGCGAGCACAGTTTTTCTTTTTTTCTAATTTTTTTTTGTCTAACTTTTGCCTAGGTCGCCCTTACGGGTTTTCGGCCTAGCGAGCCACTCAAGGGTAATATTTCTTCAACTTGTCCATGTTGATTGGTTTAGAGAATTCTAGGCCATCTAGGTCCATAAGAATGATAGCTCCACCCGACCAGATTGATTTGATGATGTAAGGGCCAGTCTAATTGGGTCTGAACTTGCCCCTAGGGTCATGGATGGGAGCTTGGTTGTCTTTGAGCACCAAATCACCTTCTTTTAGATTCTTGGACTTAACTTTCTTGTTGAAAGCCCTGGAAATCCTGCGTTGATATCCTTGGACATGGTATAGTGCTTTCAGCCTCCTCTCGTCAAACAGCATCAGTTACTTGAACCTGCTCTGCTGCAATCCACTTCTGCTATCTAGCACTCAACCAAAACCCGCAGCACCGGAACCTCTATTTCGATCGGCAAAACAATCTCCATCCCATAAACTATAAACTACGAAGTTGCCCTAGTAGATGTCTGAATTGAAGTCCTATAGCCCCAGAAAGAAAATGGCAATTTGTCTAGCCAATCCCTATAAGTCTCAACCATTTTCTGCAAAATGTGCTTGATGTTCTTGTTGGCAGCCTCAACAGCTCCATTGGTTTGCGGCCGGTATGTGGATGACTTATGAAAAGCCATGTTGTATTTCTCCAACAAGTCGATCACTTCTCTCTTGAAATGGGAGCCATTGTCTGAAATGACCTCATTTAGGACCCCATAACGACAAATGATGTTATTCCTGATGAACTTGGCTACATGTGACGCTTTTAGCACGGCATAGGATTGGGCTTCAACCCACTTTGTAAAATAGTCTATTGCCACCAGGATATACTCAGGCCCATTCAAGCCTTTCGGCGTAACTGCCCCAATAACATCAATTCCCTAGACTAAAAACGGCCATGGTGAAGTTATGTTGTACAGCTTCGACTGCGGAATGTTCATGCGATTGGCATGAATTTGGCATTTGTGGCATCACTGAACAAAACCGATACAATCCTCCTCCATGGTTGACTAGTAGTAACCCTGCCTGAGAATCTTCCGGGCTAGCATGACTCCACTCATGTGTGCTCCACACTCTCCCCCATGGATAACCTCCATTAGGCACTTCGACTCTTCCACATCAACACATAGCTTGTGCATTCCCAGATGACCACGTTTGTACAACTTACCCCCGCAGATGATAAACTGAGCAGCCATCCGCCGTATTGCCCTCTTATCTTTGGCATTTGCCCCTAGTGGATAAGCCTCATTTTCTAAGAAGTTCTAGATATCATAATACCAGGGGTTTTGATCTTACACTTCATCTATTGCGGCGATCAACTCGTAGGCCAGCGTATACCTCTGTTCAATAATGATCAGACGCATCTGGACTCCCAACGGGATGTCTATCATGGAAGATAGAGTTGATAAGGCGTCAGCGAACCTATTGTTCTCTCTTAACAGATGAGTGAAGGTTAGCTTCTCAAACCTAGGAATCAAAACATCCAAGGTTTGGTGATAAATTTTCATCCTTTTTTCTTTGACCTTCCATTCTCCTTTTGCTTGAGAAACAACCAGGTTTGAGTCCCCGATGACGTCCAACCTTTTTGCCCCTAGTTACAGGGCAACTTCCAATCCAGCGATACATGCCTCGTATTCTGCTTCGTTGTTGGATACTTTGAAATGGAGTTTGAAAGCTAAAGGTATATGGGAATTGTGGGGTGCTATCAGCAACACCCCTATCCCATAACCGTACTAGTTAGACGCTCCGTGAAAGCACACTGACCAAATCTCTTCCTCGACCTGCAGAATAGCTTCATCTGGGAATAGGTATTCTACTGCTTCGCCCCCTTCCACTGGGTGATCGGCTAGGAACTCCATTACAGCCCTCCCCTTAACTGACTTACGAGTCACATACTTCAAATCAAATTCGGAGAGAAGAAGCAACCAACTAGCTAGCCTACCCGTAAGTGCTAGTTTCTCGAAGAGATATTTGATGGGATCTAATCTCGAAACTAGAATTACAGAGTGAGATAACAAATAGTGCCTCAACTTCCTGGTAGCCCATACCAAGGCCAAGCAAGCCTTCTCCAGTGGCGTGTAACGGGTCTCATATTCCAGCATCTTCTTGCTCAAGTAATAGATGGCTTTCTCCACTCTATCCTCAGATTCTAACGCAAGCATGCAGCCCATAGTCGTGTTCGTTACTGACAGATACAAAATCAACGGCTTCTTCGGCTCTGGCAATGACAACACAACCAGGTTCTGAAAGTACTGCTTAATCTACTCAAAAGCAAACTGACATTGGTCATCCCATTGGAATTTCTTTCCTTTCTTCAGGAGACCAAATAGTATTCACAAGTCAAGGTTAATTTTGTAATAAACCGTCTTATGAATTGCACTTTACCCAGAAAGTCTCGCACCTCCTTTTCAGTCCTTGGTGGTGGCATTTCTAAGATGGCCTTGATTTTGGAAGGATTAACCTCGATGTCCCTCTGTGTGATCAAGAAACCCGGCATTTTCCCTGCTATGACACCAAAAGTGCATTTCTGTGGATTCAGCCTCAACCGATATTCTCTGATCCGTTGGAAGAACTTCTTCAAGGCGGTGTAGTGGCCCTCTCTTTCCTTGGACTTGACAATCATGTCGTCCACATACACCTCGACCTCTTTGTGGATCATATCATGTAGAATTGTGGTTGTAGCCCGTTGATAGGTAGCCCCAGCATTCTTCAACCCAAACGGCATCACCCTGTAGCAGTAGGTTCCCCATAGCGTGGTGAAAGCAGTCTTCTCTCTATCCTTGGGTGCCATTAGAATCTGGTTATACCTGGAAAATCCATCCATGAAGGAGAGCAACGCATGGCTTGCGGTGAAGTCCACCAACTCATCGATGTGCAGTAGAGGAAAGTCATTCTTCGGACTAGCTCTGTTCAGATCCCTAAAATCCACACACATCCGAATTCTGCCATCTTTCTTCGGCACCGGGAAAATGTTAGCCAACCAAGTCGGATACTCAGATACTAACAAAAACCCTGTGTCTATCTGCTTTGTGACCTCTTTCTTAATCTTCAAAGCCCAATTTTGGCATATTCTCCGAATCTTCTGCTTGACGGGTTGGGCCTCAGGGTCAAGAGGGATCTGGTGCTGTACAATCTCAGGATCGATTCCAAGCATGTCTTCGTAGGACCACGCGAAAACATCTTTGAAATCTTTCAATAAAGCAACTAAGCGCTCGCGTTCCTCCGAAGACAACGTGGACCCGATCTGGACCAAACGCGGATCATTCTCAGTGCCCACATTAATTGAAATGATTTCATCAACAAGGGGTTTCACAAACCTCTTCTCCTCTCGATCAATCAAATGTTTCAAAACCAGAGGAATTCTTTCCTCATCGTTTTTTTCAAAATTTTGAAAGTCATGATCAATGCAATACACAAGTGGCACAGAGAAGTACTCAAAACCTACAGTGGCATTCACATTCAAAAGTTCCAGCTCATCCAATTCATCGGTTACAACTAACTCAAAAGAAAAGGAAAAAGATGACCTAGACAAAATGACGGCATCCGGGTTATCCACCCTAGGAATACCAGACTCCGACTCAGAAGAACTGGAATCTGATCCTGACTCCACAGACTCTGTGGAATCAGATTTCGGCTCATTACCTGATTCAGAACTGTTGGACGAAAAGCCCTCATCTAGCTATCAAATAAGAGAGGGTGCGTTAGATGCATCCAGAATACCACCGGAAGGGTCCACGCCTGATTGGTCTCCGATCATGGAAACAGTTAGGTCATCCTCCAAGCTCTTTAGATCGATCGGAGGATCCGAAAGGAGACATGCCAATGCTACTTCTATCTTAAGTTCACTACTGTTGGACTCACCCTCTATACTCTGTTCAGCCTCAGCAGTTAATTCAATCTGTTCCTCTATGGCTTCACCCTCTTGCAGCTACAAGTCGAAGAAAATCTCGAAGCCGGGAAAACGCTGCTTCTCGAAGTTCAACCATGGCTCAGGAAAGCCGCAAAATGGGAAGTCCTCTCCTTCCTGGACAAAGCGTCTGTTCAGAGTTCCCTGAATTGGCCAATGCACAAGCTCATAGCACTTCCCAGTTTGTTTAGCTCTGGCTCTTCCTGCCATTTCTTTTCCTTTTCTCACCCAGTCCTTTGTTGGATTTGAACGTAGCAATGGTACCCTCGCGCACGTAGCCCCCGCCCCATTTATTGACTACGGGGGCCGCACTCCCGAGGCGATCTCATCAATGTCCGCATTCATCAATCTTAGTGGCCAAGGATTCGCTAATCTAATCAGCCAAATGTCAAGGCCTTACGCCGATAGGTTCATTTGCCCCAGCCATTCCATGAGCCACCGCTAGTCGGTGTTCTAGTTCATTCCTTAACAGAGGCAAGGGCAGATTCATCAATCTTAGCGGCTAAGGATTCGCTAATCTAATCAGCCAAATGTCAAGGCCTTGCGCCGAAAGGTTCATATGCCCCAGCCACTCCATGAGCCACCGATATTCGGCATTCTAGTTCATTGGCCAAGGGCATACTCATGAATTCATTCGGCTAAAATTGAAGCTACCAATATTAAACGTTTTAGTTCATTAACGGGCAAGGGCATATTCATGAATTCATTCGACTAAAATTGAAAGACGGCTAAATTGCCAAGACACGTGTAGACACCCCATTTTTGACCGTCCTCAAGACTTGGACGTCACCGTTTGAACACTCGGTGATTATCCATGTTTGTGTTCGTTTGGAGTTCCCGGAGTCCTCGGCTACGCGCCTTGCCTCAGGATCTCCGAACTCGACCGTTTTGTGTCTGGTTTTGCACCAAACACTTGTGTTCTGCCTTGGAGGGGCAGGGAGTGCCTTTTGAGGCATCCCCACACACCACCGGCAGTGGCTAGAGGCCACCGGCTGGTTGTTGTTTCCATCGGCACTATATTGTGCCGGCCGGCAGTCAATTTTGTCAAAATGACAATTTTGCCCTGCCGACTACTGTTCAGCTGCTTTTGGAGATATTTCTAGACAACTGTATGGCTTTGGCTTCCCCTCCATACACGTGTATGAAGGGATGCCCCTCTTGGTTGCTTAACTTGTAAGCATTACAAGTTTGCCTCTTCTATAAGAAGAGGCCTCCCCCCTTGGCTTTAGGGTTGGCTTTTGGGGAGAAAAAATAACTCAGAGCAAACTCTGGTTTTAGGGTTTGAGTTCCATTCATATCCTATCTCTATATCTCCTTTGTGTGTGTTCTAGGTGCTTTGTGTCTTACTATTGCACACAAACACCTAGTCTTTCACCTTTCCTTGGTCTCTGAGGTTCCAAGAGGTTGTCTTGGAGGGTTTTGGCTGGATTTGAACTCAAGGAAGCAACAACATCAACTCTTGTGAAGGTGGTCAACAAGGGTGAGCAACTCCCCCTTTTTACCCCATTTTTGCACTCCATTTTTGCATAGCTTAGAACTGTTTTTGTGCTTAGTGATTAACACATAAAAGTTCTATTTTTTAGTCCTCTTTATTGTCTATTAAGAGTGTTTTGTGCTTTGGGGAGGTTTGACCACCCTTAGGCCTTGAAAAGGGCCTCATTTTGTGCTATTTTGTTGAGATCCGGGATTTTGGTGTTTGGGCCTCTTCACCACTGAAATCTTGAAGGATTTCAGTGGTGAAGATGATGCCTTAAAGTCCTAAGAAGGAGGGGGTCACCCCCTCTCCTTGATGTCCTTGAAAAGGGCAAGTTTTGCCTCTTGAGGGAGCATTGTGCTTGAGTGTGTGTTGAGCATGTATGGACTTTTATTCATGCTTAGGATATCATGATTTAACATTGCTATGAGTTGGTTTTGGTCCCTTATGCATGCTTAGCATAGTTGCCATGTAATGCCTTGTATTGCCTTAACATGCCTTAGGTTGTTAGCCTTAATTTGAACATGCTTTAGGCTTAGATTTGTGAATGTTTTGTACTTATTTTGACATGTTTTAGCTCTGTCCATAGTCATTTGGGTTGATCTTGGCATGCATTATATAGCCCCTTTGCATTTTAGGCTTGCTAGCCTTTGAGCATGCATGTGTAGCATGTGTTGCTTACCTCATTTTGATGGTTTGGAACCATCTAACATGTCATTTCAGTCCCTTTGGTGTGCTTGTATGCTTGCCTTAGTTGCCTCTTTAATGCTTTAAAAGCATGTATTGAATGCTCCATGTCTTGGTCATTGTGCATGCCTTTGGTTTCAAGCCTCTTAGATGCCATCTAAGTAGCCTTTTGGCTTTGTTTTAATACACTAAAAACCTGTTTTTAGTTGTTTAATGCATGCCATAATTATCTTGCATAAGTATAGTTCAATGCCTCATTTACTTGCTTTAAGTCTTGGACCATTTGCATGCTTTGTTTGGTCTATTTTGAGTTGGTTTAGCACCACACTTTAGCATGATTTTAGAGCTCATGTTGCATGCTAATCGTCCATGTTATCTCCTTTCAAGTGTGCTTGAGAGTGGTTTGTTTAACGCATAAGTTGTGTGCCTTAACATGTGTATGTGTGCATGTGTGCTTAGCTCTCATACTTAGCATTTTGGCTACTGATTTTAGGCCTAGTTAGAGTTGCCTAGATCATGTTTAAGTCCACCTTTTATTTGGTTTGCATGTTTGTCTTACATGTTTGCTTGTATGCTTACATAAGTGCCTTGCATTGTCCATGTTGCATGTTAGCTAACATGTTTAGGATTGCGTTACATCAATGCGCATGCTTGGCCTCTTGAGATGAGCATGATGGAGGTTTGGCACCCTTTTATGTTTATTTGGTTTGCATGCATTTGAAATTAAAGTTGCATACTTGGTTCCTCAGGCCATCATGCATGGAAATGCGTGATTGGTGGTCCGAGAACCGAGGCACATCCTCCTTTGAGTCATCAACATGATAAGGAATGTGTTTGATGCATAAATTGCTTGAATTGCATTGCCATGCAAGTTTTTGCCCTCTACTGCTGTGAGTTGCAGGCTCTGCAGACATTCAGTGCCGACCGGCAGTATTCAGTGCCGACCGGCAGTCAACATATGGCCGGTGGATGAATTCAGTGCCGGTGATCTCAATTCACTGCCGATGGAAGTTCTGTTCAGCCGGTGATGATCCCCAGTGTTCAGAAAGGCATCCCTGAGACTTTGGCAATTTTCAGAGGAGTAGAGGAGGGACAACAGAGGCAATCTAAGCATGGCAGTGCAATTCCGAGCAAGTCCTGAGCATGCGTTGCATCCGGCCCTCATCTCGAGGCGGTTTACTGCTTTAATTAGATTAATTAATTTCATTTGGTTAATTTAATGGGTCTGTAACATTTTAATTAGCTTGCGTAGTTAATTATCTGTATTATTCTTTTGGTTCCTCCGAGCAAGGGCAAATCTGTAATAAGCGTGTGCGAGTGTGTGCATGTCTTCCAACCCCCACTTCTTTCTCCCTTTTATTTACCTGCTTTGATGGTAGATTAGGGCACGTTTATTTTAGCATACCTTATGCTATGCATGCGTGCATCCATGCACTTGTTTACATGCACCGGGCTCGGTACATCATATAAGCTGCATTGTATTTTCAAAACCAAATTGAATACGTGTTATTTGATTACATCTCACATGCCATGCTTAGGGTTAGCCGAGCCTACTCTAAATTGCATCCTTGCTTGTGATGCATTAGTCATTCTAACATGAGCTAGGCCATGCATGTTTGCTAACTAGTTTATTGTTTTTGGCACGGAGTACGATGTAAGTATTTTCATGCTTTAGCATACCACATGCGTATGAGTGTTGCCATGACAGTATGCTTACCATGCGGCTAAGTGCTTATGTGAGATAAACTGTTTGAATGCCTGTGGGTGGAGGTTGGATTGCTTGAGTTGGGAAAACTCGTTGAAATCCGTATTTTAGCCTACTTGCGAGTAGCAAATTCCGAAGCGTTTTCCAAACAAACAGATATGCAATGTTTATTTCCAAATTAGGCAATTTAGTCTATACTTGTTTGCTGTACGCATAACATAGTAATTCTAGGCTAATAATTGGAATAAGAACGCATAACGTTTTCAAAAACGGATATCACGGTTAGTAGAGGCCGGTCTTCGGACCGGGCGAAAGGGGGTGCTCATAGCTGACCTTCCCCGATCGTACCCAAGCTCCCGAGCCAAGACCACTTTGGTGATGACGGATATGTGGCCTTCGGCACCGAGTCGGGGTTTCCTAAATTTCCCCATTTTAAAATATTTAGGTGGCGACTCTGTATCTGGCAAAGCAGTCCATGTTTGGCACTACTTTTCAAAATCTGTTTTCTCAAACGATTTGCCAGAGTTGGACTCTTTGGTTCAGATTACGAACCGCAACAAACGAACCAGGGGAGTCCGAACTGTAACCCGTGAGTTCCCTCGCGGGCGTGCTACAACACGCAGTTATCTAATCGACATCTATTTAGTGAGATGTTTAATTTACTCATCTCATGATCTTACATCCTATTGGATCGATAGCTAGCATGTGCAACAGACAGTAGTCATTTTACCTAAAGTAGTGAAAAAGCAAAAATCTTCTTCAATAACAAAAATTTAGTACAGAAAATAGTAAAAGGCAAATGAAATTTTCATTAATAAATTGAGTACATATAGCAGTCATTTTATACATGAAAATTACCTTAAATTAACAGAAAATCTACTAACAAAAATTTACAAGAACCATGCATGGTAGATTCCTAACAAAAATCAAAGTCACCCTAGTCAATTTTCGGGGCCAGACTCCAGCGGCTCAACGTCCACCTGCTCGTATGGAATCGGCTGAGCCAATGTCACATTAGCAGTAGTGAGGGCTTTGAGCCAGTCGTGTTTGAAGCCCCGATTCTCGAATTTGGAGACTTCCTCCACATAGTTCTCCAAAGCGGCGTCCTTCCCAGCTTGGAACGCTTTGGAAATCTCTGAGTCGGCTATTTCCTACGCCTTCTTCGATTCTTCCAAGTCGGCTTCCAGTTTGGCGATCACCTCCTTAGCTAACTTGAGCGCGTCTTCGCTCGTGTTTGCCCTCTCCTCGGCGGCCAATCTGAGCTGGTCAGAACTCTTCGCCTTTTCTGCCTCAGCGTCGGCTCTTGCGCGCTCAGCCGCCGCCCTCGCCGCCTCAGACTTGACTCTTTGGAAGGCCTCCACGGCCTTGCTCTTCTTGTTTTCAATTTCGACTTTCAAAAAGTCAATCTGCTTAATAGCATCGTGTTGGCAGCGACTGATCTTGGCTATCATGTCCATCGTCTGGAAAACAAAGAGTTAGAGTTAATTAATAATATATAAATAAATAATTAATTAATAATATATGTTTATATGCATATAGGCAAAGATGGAAAATAAGGCTAAGTCACGCACCAATATGGCCGATTGAGCGGCTAATGCTATTGATAACAGATCTGGCGCCGCACGAAAAGTCGCCCTGTCAACCGGCAGGGAAATTGAGGATGCCATACTCAGGGCCACAGCCGGATCTTTCAAGGTCGACGCGTTGGACGCAATCGGCACGTTCTTTATCCTCGATTGGACGATGAACGGCACGACTGAGTCCGACTCCTCCAAACGCGGCCGTTTATCTGTAGGTGCTTCTTCAAGGTCGGCTTCAAGCTCGGCGGGACGTTTTTCCCTCGTCTGCTCGGCCTCCTAGTCCAACTGTTCAATTTGCTCCGTCTGAGCTATCTTAACCTAAGCCGTTTCAACCTGCTCCGTCTCAGTATCCGACGGAGAAGACTCAGCCACGGCAGCAAGGGAAGGTTTGGATCGGTTAGTCTCAGACCTCCTCCGGGTGGCCATACGTTTAGCATTTTTTCTCCTGGCCAACTGCGTTAGAGACTCCCCAGCCATGTTCTCAGTATACGCGCCGGGAAGGTCCCCTAAGTCGGTAAAAATGTCTTCGAATGAGGCATCCCCACATCCTAAAGTAGATGGAGGGTCAGATTGATTAAGGTCGGCTTCCTCAAAAGCCAAATTCAGAGCCTCGTCAACTTCAGCTTCCAAAGTGGCCTGATTAGGTTGTTCGGCAACTTCCTCGGCTGCTTGTTCTTCCGCCTGCTTTGAGTCAGAAGCTTCCAAACCAATCTGCCTGAGGTTTTTGAAGTTGGAAAAACTAAGAGCCGTGAGCTGCTATTTGCCCCTCGGAATCAGAATATTTTCTACAGCTGAAAATGTTGCGTAAGTCGGCTCGTATCTAAGGAGTATATGAGCTACCCTCCCTTGCTTCTAGAGGTTTGGACGATCGAAGAACTGGAGTGCGGTTTTGATTTCCGTGAGCACGGCGTCGTCAGCCAAAACAAGAACTTTCTTCAAATTGTTTCCTGCATACACAAAGCGGTAAGTTCATGAAAGGTAAGCCGAGTAAATATATAGCAAATGCATGTATGAAACTATACGGCCACTTGGTTCGCCTCTTCGTCTAGGTACGGGATCTAGGCAATTTTCGCCCTCACCGAACTCCCAGTTGCCTCGGACAACGACCATGACATCGTCAACTTGCTTGCCAGAGCTGGCAAGCATAGTCACCAAATGATGGTCGGTGTCCTTAGCCCAGAGAAAGTAGCGCCCCTGCCGGCCAGAAGACTTGGCCAAGGCATAACAATGCCGAATAGCAGGGATACCAAGATTGATCCTAAGGCATCGGTTCAACTCTACAATTCCCATTACGATTCAGTAAAAATTTACATTAGGTTGGGAAGGGATTAGACTCCAATGGTGAAGAACGACCCTAAGAAATAGGTGAGGGGGGAAGCGGACTCTGCCCTCAGCAATTGATAGGAGAGGAAAGATGATTGTGCTCTCATCAACCCTTTCCATATCAAGCGTGTTCTCTGCCACGAGTGACAGGTGGACATCGTTGGGAATGACAAAATGGCGTCGGAAACCAGTGACTCGGTCCGCAGAAAGGAGGGCTTTCAAGTGTTTGGCCAACCTAGCCAAATTAGGGAATATGCTAAACTAAAAACAAACAAGGAAATGGGATTCAAAATAGGGGAAAAGAGAACATACAAGAAGTGGAGAAGGCAATGAGAAATGGAAGGAAGTTGCAGAGGTAGCGAAGTGAAGGAGTTGTACTAGAAGGCGAACTAGAAACTTTGAGTATTCAAAACATACATTCGAAAAGACAAAGTTTTAAATCACATTAAATGAAGGAAGCGTACGAAGGGGCGGGAAATCGTAATGATGACCAAAAAACGTGTGCGTTCTGACACTCACGTTGGAATGAGGTTAACCGCTGAATTTTTGACTTTTCAAATTTGAAACCAAACACGCCGACTGACTGGTGTTAATGGGATGTTTGGGGGGCAATTGTGGAAGCCGAATATCAGGGGACACAGATAGGCCGAGTACATATTTAGAAAATCAAGATATATATTATATTCGACCCTGTCTCGTGCGTTCTAGATGCCGAGTATCCTAATCGGCCATAAAGCCAGTTGAGCGAGGAGCCGAGTGAAAATTGGAATACGACAAAAGGAGGGCCGAGTTAACAATCACACGACGGATTAAGAGTGGGCCCTACCCTAAGGACCAAGAGCGTATATAAATAAAGGAACAACAGCCAAAGAGAGGTATGTGAGAAATAACCCCAAGAAACTTAAGACATAAACAAACGTGAGACATATACTAACTTGTCTGTCAGAATGCTAATTCCGGCACCCCCAACTGGAGTGTTAATCCCTTTTTAGGTGGCAATCAGAGGATCATGAACATCCTTTAAGATCTAAGAGTATTTCCAAACCACATCACCACAATCTTTAATGATGTTTTTTAAAATTTAATATATATATATATCGCGATAAACTTTTATGTTTACTACCTACCAAACGGGACTAAAAAATTAAAATTTTTGAGCAAAGTCACATGCCAATTTTCTATATTTTCTACACTCACCGCCACTAACCACTCCTTTCCTAGTAGATTTACAAAATACGGTACAAACAGAAAAATATTATGAAAAAAAATAATATATATATCCCCTAAAAAATTGTCTCATGTGATGATAATTGCATGACAATTTTCATTAAGTAATTTAACACCAAGGATATTGTTGTAACTTAACCAAAAATACAATAAATTGATGAGTGATTCTATTTATACACCATCAATACTCTCAATACACACCGTTATTTAGTTTATATCAATAATATTTTGAATTTTTTATTTTTCACTTAATACGCACCATAATATAACCCTTTTAATCTAACTCATACGATATAATACACACTCTCACACACAAGATGATACACACCATCAAAGTTGAAAAGATAAGCCACACGATGAGACGATGATCAACCTAGTCGACACTTTTCTTGTGAACAAAATGTTTAGCTGGCAAAACCAACTAAATGACAAATATATATATATATACCACATGCATGCATGCATACATATAAATATTATCCATATATATACATTCCTATGCTGACAAAGCTTACTATCATGAATAATATATACATGTATACATTTATATAATATATATATATAAAGCATAAACAACAATAAAAGTAATAGGAAATAATTTGTGGCTAATCGACAAATCACAAATCTGTCGACAGGCTTCTTAAACTTCTTTCAATTTATAGCCATTTGTAGTGTATTATTTTTTTGGCCTGCAACTATCTAATCGACAAATCATAATAAGATTAGATTTCACTACAATTAATTAATCGCAATCAACAAAAAAATAAAATATGGTGTCCACACCCATCTAAAAAAATTAAAAATTAACATATTAATAAAAACCCATAACAAAACAACAAATTGCGTATTCCAATAATATGTGCCTCATGAGTGTTAAAAATTCTTGTATTTTTAAAATGTCATGGATGGAGTATCACCAACCTTCTATTTTATTGTAGAATTTTATAATGAAAAGTTTCAAATTTGATCTAGAAATTACACTTTTATTCTTAAAAAACACACCATGCATAATACATTATGTACTTTTTTTAAAGTACCTACCTATGATTAAAAATTAGCATAAATTATACATACCTCCTAAAGATTTAAAAAATATATATAATTACTCTCACACTTCTAACATAATTATATCAGTCTCTTTTGAGATTTTAATTCATATAATAATTAAGTTATTTTTCATCAGTAATTCGTTAGTCATATAAATGAAAAGGATATTATCATCTATTTTCTACAAAAATAAATATTTATCTTTATTTATTTTATGCACCATCTGCATTAATTTCAACCATTTTAAATTTACTAAATAAGAGATCAATGTAATTATGTAAAAAAATATATAATTAATTATATTTTTTTCTAAATCTCAAAAAAAGTGAGTATAATTTACCGTAAAAGTTAGCATCTAAATAAAAATCCTCAACACGTTAAGATAATTAACATCGAATTCCAATAGGATAAAGATTGGTAGCTCGAAATTGCCTTGGCTCGAACGGCTCGACAGCCCAAAACGACGTCGTTTTGGGCTGTATTTTTTTTTTTTTTTTTCTTCTTCTTCGTCATTTTGGGCTGAAACCAGAGGGAGAGGAGAGGGAGAGGGAGAGGGAGAGAGAGAGAGAGAGAGAGAGAGAGAGAGAGGAGGCAGCCCTGCCCGCCGTCGTCGTGTCGCAGCCCTCCGTCCGTCCGTCGCAGCCCTCCGCCCTTCGTCGGCTCTGCCCCGATTGCGTCGCCTCCGTCGCCTCCACCGCCTCCGCCCCCTCCTCCTCCTCCTCCCCTCCCCTCCCCCTCTATTTTTTAGGCCCCCTCCAGTCCCCTCCTTCCTCCTCCCCTCCTCTCCTCTCCTCTCCTCTCCTCTCCCCTCCTTCCTCCTCCCCCTCCATTTCTGCGTCTGAAAAAAAAAAAAAAAAAAAAAAAAAAAAAAAAAAAACAAAAACGACATTCGGGGCATTCGAGCTACGTAGCAAGACCCAATTCCAATAATGTATGCCTAATGAGAGTGGGTTTGGTAATTGTTTTTCTAACCTTTTTTTTTTTGTTTTTTTTTTTTTGTTTGAAAATTGACCAATAAGTCCTATGTTTTGGACTTATAATCCATATAATCCTATATTTTTTTTTATGATCCATTTATTCCTTTTGGATGTGTAATGACTCATTTGCCCGTCACATTGGAGTGTTAAAAAAAAAAAAATGTGCACTAAAGACTTTTTTAGTATCACATCATATCCGCCACATTCGAGTATCACATTTGAGAAAAGTACACTAAAGTCATGTTTGTTTGGGCGGACTGGATTAAGTTGGATTAGCATTCCCATAACTAATAGTCCTAGGACTGCGAATTATTTTGGATTGTGTATCCTATCTTATTTTTGGATTGAGTTAGGATTATAAGGATGGACTAATAGTTCAGACTTTTGCTTATTCCTCCAATTTATATCCCACCCCCTCTGTGGAATTGAATAGTCCATTATATGTGAGATACCATATGTAGATGGATTGTTAGTCCGTACTTCAATTATATAACCAAACATCGGATTAATAATTTTATTAGACTATTAGTCCAATCCAAAGCTCATGCTCACCAAACAAACATGGCCTAAAGAGTTTTTAATTTTTTTAGAGTGTCATATCATGCCCGCCACATTGGAGTGTCACGTGTCACGTTTGAGAAAAGTACACTAAGGAGTTTTTAATTTTTTTTAGAGTGCCACATCATCATATTGTCACATTTGAGAAAAATATACTAAGGAGTTTTTATTTTTTCTTGAAGTATCACACCATACTCGCCACGTTGTCATATTTGAAAAAAGTACACTAAAGAGTTTTTATTTTATCTTTTTTTTTTTGAGAAAAAGTTTTGGAGTGTCACATCATACCCGTCACGTTATCACGTTTAGAAAAAATACACTAAGAAATTTTTAATTTTTTTTCAAGTGTCTCATCGTTAGAGTGCCACATTAATAAGTGCAACATTAGAGTATCACATCATACATATCACAGTAATAAAATAGTATAGTTATCCACCAAAATACTATCAAAATCACAAATAAGACCACACGAAAAAAAACTCTCAACTAATAGCACTTAACAGATCAATAGAAAAAACTTGAGACTAATTAGAATACTTATTTGTGAGATGAGATTTATTAGAAAATATCCCTAATTAAAAAAAAATAATAATAAAAAAAAAATGGATAAACTTTTATGTTTACTACCTACCAGGCAGGCCTAAAAAATTAAAATTTCTGAACAAAGTCACATGGCAATTTTCTATATTTTCTAAACTCACCACCACTAACCTCTCCTTTCCTAGTAGGTTTACAAAAATATTATGAAAAAAATAATATATATATATATTCCTTAAAAAATTGTCTCATGTGATGATAATTGCATGACAATTTTCATTAAGTAATTTAACACTAAGAACATTGTTGTCACTTAACCAAAAATACAATAAATTAATAAGTGATTCTATTTATATATCATCAATGCTTTCAGTACACATCATTATTTAGTTTACATTAATAATATTTTGAATTTTTGATCTTTGACTTAACACACACTATAATATTACTCTTTTAACCTAACCCACACAATATAATACACACTCTCACAGTAATTTTAGATTCATGTGTCTCTCCCTCTCCCCAATTTATATTGAATCTATGGAAGCAACGTGAGAGCAAACGGTGAGAACCAAATGGCAGGCTAAAATTTTATGGTTACGAAGCAATCGGTGTGATATTCTGCAAAAATTTAAACAAAAAAACAGTTTTAGTATTGTTCATAAATACAGTGGTGAATTAATATATTCACAAATTTATATTCGAACAAAACCAAAATGTTCAATTTTTTATGTATGAACATTTAATACTTGTTCAATTTTAATAATATGGACAAAATGATTGAACATTTTGTAAATGTTCACTTTTGTATGCAAACGAAACAAATAAGCCATTGTTGTAAAAATAAAAATATCGGTCTTTTGTTCCAAATCAATACAAACAAGATAAATAACAAAGTAAATTGACATTTTTATTTCGGTTTTGTTCCAAATCAATGTCATTCATAGAATGTAAATCTTTAAAATCAACTGATTTCAATGTTTTTAAATCCTAAATCTTCCAAAACAATAATATTTTGATTTGAAAAATAATATATAAAAAAAGAGATTTGTTCTAGGTGATGATGTGTATAGAGATATTTGTGTTTTCATATGTGAATTGTTAAAATGAATATATACATGCTCATATTGTCCTTAATAGTTATTTTACTTGAGGATGTTATTATTATATAAATTTAATAGTTAAATGGTGTGTATTGAGAGAATTGACAGTATGTTAATAGAATTACCCTAAATTGATGCTTACAAAATTGAGAAATAAGAGACAAAAGTATAATCTTATGTGAAATACAAAGGTGCAAGGTTAATTTACTCAATGCCATAACTTGCCTATGGTATGTTGCGTGCATTGTAATGTGACCCACACAGTATACTCAGGGGTGGATCTAAGATTTGTGTTTTTTTTCAGGGATAAAAACATATGTAACTTTTCATCAAAAAATTATTAGAGAATTTTAAATTTTGATTTATACCAGCGCAAAAAATAAATAAATAATATTACTATTAATCGGACATTCTTTGTCAACATAATTGAGAACAAAAATATAACTGAATATATTTCTTATATGCATTAACTTAACAGAATATTAACTATTACTATATCTCCGTCTATTACTCAACAAAATATTAACTATTACTATATCCCCTTGCCAACTCATCATATTGCTTTAGCTCATGGGCTGACACATCAACCCTGTCATCATCCTCTTCCTCACTTTTGTCCCTCTCCTCCATGAACTGGTGCATCTAATGATTTGTGCTATAGTCCTCTTCCATTTGCATATGCTTCAAGCTTCATTAATTGTTTGGACTACAACATTTTGTTCTTCACATACCCTTACTGGGTCAATCGTCCCCCTGCACTCCATATTTATCACCTTATTGATTGGCTCCATGCACCTTGTGGCAATCTTTATCTTCCCATAGGTAAAGCAATGTGACTGGCCTAAGTCTCCCTCAACACAAATGATTTCACCACATAGAGTAGGGAGAGAGGATGATCACTAAGGTCTATATACATTGTTTGTGGATAATCTGCCATAAAAAAATGGAGCCTAAGGGCCTATTCAATCCATGCATGAAGTTTGGTGTAGTCAAGGATGTTTCATACCACAAAAGAGAAGAAGCGTGACACTTTCAAGATTTGGTTTTGTAAGGTTCAGTTGTGAAGTTACAACAAAAGTAGCAGTGCAAAAAGCCAATGGTCTATGGGTGGATGACAAAGTGTTAATGGTAAAGTGTCATGATCCAAACTCGCCCCTAAAAGTTTAAATCATAACTGGCCAGTAATCACTTGATTACTTATAACCTCAAGCAAAAATACAGAATAAATACAAAGAAGTCCATTGAGCCGTGCCAGTATGATCAAAACATACATGGCTTATATCATAGCGCATCACACATATTTACATGTCCATGCAAAAGTATATGTACCAAAGAACTTATTTATACATACAGATTTCATATCCCAAGACCATAACGACAAAGTTAACACAAAGTTATATCAAAAGTGAGTCAAAAGACAAAAAGACAGAGGCTCCATCTTGGAGACTTGATCAACTGGGTTCACAAAATAACTTCTGGTGCAGACTCTACAGTTGGGCTCTATGTTGCTGGTCACCTATATATACATACATATATACAGAGTGAGCAAAGCTCAATGAGTAATAAATAATAAGGTAAAGAGGTTTAAATGAATTAGCATGAGTTTATAAGACTATGGTAACTGAGAAAGAACCTTCCAAGATATAGATTTCATACAACATCCATATTCACATTGTGGAACAGCCTCAGGCCCAACATAATACAGAACGGCCTCAGGCTCAACATAGAACATTATCAGAACGGCCTTAGGCCCATTAAACAGAATGGCCCCAAGCCCATTACATTATCAAAAAAGCCTCAGGCCCATTACATTATCAACTGATCAGAATGACCTTAGGTCCAAGCAAATCATATCAAAATAGAATGGCCTCGGGCCCAAACATATCATAGTACAGCAGAACGATCTTGGGTCCACATCACATATATCATATCACATTCATAAAACTCATTCATTTTGAACAAAACAAAAGTTATAGAGGGCATATCCTTTAAGAAGGAAAATAAGTACTTATAAGTACTTTAAATCATATCTTTACAATACTATTACTCACAGTGATAGTGGCCCTGCAATGGTCCTTCCGGCAGACGACCTACACAGCATAACACAGATATAAATTCAGCAAACAATTTATTCATTCTTTAGTCTCTTCCTTTATTTAATCATTTACAATTTTTTCACTTTCTATTTATCGTTAAACATCCCAAAGAGTCTAAACATGCTCATACACACAAGTTCAGAGGGTCGGATACGTTAGCAGAAATTGACAGTTTTTCACCCTATTTTTTGCATGTACGGAAGTCCCTCACCGTACGTGCCGAAGGTGCCGCATGTGCAGTCCGCACATGCAATTAATGTAGAAGCTTAGCCCCTGTTTCACTCTGTGTTCCGTACATGCAGAACTCCTGACCGCACGTGCAGTCCTAGGCAATTCAGCCTAGTCCGGAAATCATCTCAACCTTAAGCTTCTAAACTTACATTTAAGCCCCAATTCATATAAATCCACTTCAAAAACATAACATATATACATTTGAATCACAGAAAGTGCTACTTGCTTCCTTCACGTTAGAAGATATAGCGCGAAGATAGTGGATGCTTATACGGGAAGAACATCGAGGACTGAATTGGGCTCAATTTTTAGAAGTCTTTTATGAGAAATATTTTCCACAGTGCATCAGGGATAGGAAAGCCACCGAGTTTGAGAACTTGAAGCAGGGAAACAAAACTATAGCGGAGTATGAAGAACAATTTATAGAACTAGCCCATTTTGCACCACACATGGTGGATACGGATTACAAGAAAGCAAGGAAGTTCGAGGGAGGACTCCGAAATGCCATTTTTGACCGGATCAATGTGTTGAAGTTGCCAAAATACATTGATGTATCGGATAGGGCATTAATGGCTTGAGCTAACATAGCTGCTCAACACCGAATCTCAGAATGAAAGGGTAATTGCATATGCTTCTCGCCAACTTAAGCCTCATGAAAAGAATTATTCCACGCATGACTTGAAGGTAGCCGCAGTGGTTTTTGCATTAAAATTATGGCGGCATTATCTGTATGGTGCAACATGTGAAGTCTAAACCAACCATAAAAGCCTAAAGTATTTCTTTACCCAGAAGGAGCTTAATATGCTACAAAGACGGTGGTTGGAACTCATCAAGGATTATGACTTGTAAATCCATTATCATCTTGGAAAAGCTAATACGATAACAGATGCTCTTAGCAGAAAGTCTATAGGGAATCAAGCATGTTTTCTTACGGGGCGAAAAGAGTTACTACTGGAGTTGGAAAGAATGGAAATAGAAATTGTGCTACGTAAACAAGGCAGAGTGCTAGCTGCAATAACGACACAACTGGCTGTCATCGAAGAGATTAAGTAGAGACAAGTGGAAGATGAGTTTTTTAAGAAAATTTGTGATGAAATAGACGCAAATCAAAAACGGAGGTTCACTTGTGAAAATTCAGTGTTGAAGTTTAAGCAAAAGATTATGTCTTCCAAATGTTTCAGAAATTAAAAGAAGAATTATGGAGGAAACGCATAAGTCTAAATTTGCAATGCATCCAAGTAATACAAAAATGTACCAAGATCTCAAGCAAACCTTCTGGTGGCCTAACATGAAAAAAGGAGATTCCAGAATTTGTTTCGAGATGTTTACAATGCCAGCAAGCAAAAGCGGAGCACCAAAAATCAGCGGGATTACTTCAACCTCTCCCAATCCCAGAGTGGAAGTGGGAGCACATAACCATGGATTTTATCATTGGCTTACCCCTAACACCCCGAGGTATGAATTCAATATGGGTTATTGTGGATAGACTCACTAAATCTGCTCACTTTTTGCCCGTGAAAACTCTTTACAATGCGGATAAACTTGCTATTGTGTATATCAATGAGATTGTTCGACTACACGGTGTTCCAGTTTCAATTGTATCCAATAGAGATCCGAAATTTGTGTCAAGATTTTGGCAAAGTTTACAAGATACAATGGGAATAGAGTTGAGATTCAGTACGGCATTCCACTCACAAATTGATGGCCAGTCAGAAAGAACGATACAAACACTAGAGGATATGCTTCGGATGTGTGTCTTAGATTTTTAGGAAAGTTGGGAAACTTATCTACCATTGGCAAAGTTTGCATACAATAATAGTTTCCACACAAGTATAAGAATGACACCATATGAAGCTTTATGCGGAAGGAGATGTCGATCCCCAGCTTGGTGGGCCGAAGTTAGTGACAGATCATTGTTTAGGCCTAAAATTGTACAAGTGACTACTGAGAAAATCAAGACCATTTAGCAAAGATTGAAAACTACCTAAAGCCGTCAAAAGAGTTACGCGGACCAAAGAATAAGGGATTTAGAATTTGAGATTTGCGATCATGTCTGTATCAAAGTTACTCCGATGAAAGGGCAAACAAGATTTGGAAGAAAAAGGGAAATTGGCACCCCCATACATAGGTCCGTTTCTAATTTTGGAAAGATTGGGTCTGGTTGCTTATCGTGTTGCTTTACCGTTGGGTATGGAACAAATACATAATGTACTTCACATGTCAATGTTGCAAGGTTACCTTTGGGATCCCTTCCATGTTATAGATTACCATCGAATTGCTTTGGCTGATGATATGGTTTATGAAGAAAAACCCATTCAGATTTTTGATCGCCAAGTTAAGCCATTTAAATCAAACACATCCTAGGGATTCAAGTTCAATTCCAAGACTATCGTTCAATTAAGCTCTTAATTCCAAAACCCTAACCCCTTTGGATATGAAATCCCCATTTCAAGTCTTGATTTTAAACAAGTGAAGAGATATTCTAAGAGTTTGAGTTAATTTTTACTTACCTTGAGCTAATCTCCTTCCAATTCCCAAGCTTTCAAGCCTTGACTTGATCTTCTCCCTTTCTCCTCTTGTTCTCCCTCTCTATAACTCTCAACAAGATATTTTTTAGTCTAACTCTAAGTTCTCTAAGGCTTCATCTATATCTATCTTAAGTTAAGTTCAAATTTAGGTTAATTATTTAATTCATTACGAATCAAATTTTTACAAAACTTCATATTAGGCTTTAAAAATCTTGTTGATCACAAATATCAAGTCAGTTTTGGTTTCTAACATCTCTAAGACCTTCAATTTTCTCCTCAAAGCTCTATTTTCAATAGATTTTCTTACACTCAATAGATAGAAATTCACAAATCATATCATTCACACAACTAATCATGCAATTTCATATCAAACACATAATCACGTGGATAATTAAAGAATGAAAGCATATTATGGAGCCAGGTTATCACAGTCTTCCCCTCTTTAGGAAATTTGGTCCCTTAACTTGTGTTACCTCAAGTCAAAAATAATTCGGGATATCGCTCTCTCATTCTTCGTCCCGTTCCCAAGTGGCTTCCTTCCCGTAATGTTCTTTCTAGTCAAGTTTCACCATTGGGATCATCTTGCTCCGTACAAGGGAAAACCTCAAACAATTTCTCTATTCCCAACACCCAAGCTTTGGCCTTAAGTGGGTCCACACCTCCGGGAAATAAAGGCGGTTTCATCTTTTTGAACTCTTTTGTAAGTGCAATTGGTCGATCCTCTGCTTGGTTGTCTTGTACCATTAGTGGGTCAAGCATAAGTAGCAGTGGTGGAGGTTGTTATTGCTGTTGAGGTTGTTGATGTCTAATAGCCTCTACCATTTCCATTATCATTCTTTCCAACCGATCAAGCCGTGTGGAGGTAGACTCCTCCAAGTCATCCGCCCTCGTTCTCACCATGATCTATATAACAATAAATTATAACACACACATAAAATATACACAAGTACATCTTGACAATATTCATTTCATACTTCATATCATATGCATATCAAATATAAGCATCATGAATGCAACTTAAAGCTCTTCTAGACTCCGTATAGCTCAAATGGACTTGTATATGAGACATCAACTCGTGCTCTAATACCACTCTATTACGACCCAAACCCGCTCCTAAAAGTTTGAATCATAATTGGCCAGTAATCACTTGATTACCTATAGCCTCAAGTGCCTCAAGGAAAAATACAGAATAAATACAATAATGGGGCCATAAGCAGAAGCTTATCACATACAAAGAAGTTCATTGCGCTATGCCAATGTGATCAAAAAATACATTGCTTATATCATAGCACATCACACATATTTACATGTCCATGCAAAAGTTTATAAACCGAAGAACTTCTCTATACATACAGATTTCATATCCCAAGACCATAACGACAAAGTTAACACAAAGTCTTATCAAAAGTGAGTCAAAAGACAAAAAGACAGAGGCTCCATCTTGGAGACTTAATCAATCAAGTTCACAAAATAACTCCTGGTGCAGACTCTGCAGTTGAGCTCTATCCTGCTGGTCACCTACATATACATGCATACATATATACAAGTTAAGCGAAGCTCAATCAGTAATAATAAGGTAAAGAGGTTTAAATGAATGAGCATGAGTTTATAAGACTATAGCAACTGAGACAGAAATTTCCAAGATATAGCTTTCATACAACATCCATATTCACGTTGTGGCACGGCCTCAGGCCCAACATAGTACAGAACGACCTTAGGTCCAACATAGAACATTATCAAAACGGCCTCAGGCCCACTCAACAGAACGGCCCCAGGCCCATTACATTATCAGAACGGCTTCAGGCCCATTACATTATCAGCTGATCAGAACGTCTAAGCACATCAAATCAAAACAAAACAACCTCGGGCCCAAACATATCATAGTATAGCAGAACGACCTTGGGTCTACATCACATATATCATATCACATTTATGAAACTCATTCATTTTGAGCAAAACACAAGTTACAGAGGGCATATCCTTTAAGAAGGAAAATAAGTACTTCAAAATATATCTTTACAATACTATTACTCATAGTGATAGTGGCCTTGCGATGGTCCTTCCTACAAGCGACCTACACATCATGACACAGATACAAATTCGGTAAACAATTCATTCATTCTTTAGTCATTTCCTTTATTTAATCATTTACGATTTGTTCACTTTCTGTTTATCGTTAAACATCCTAGAGAGTCTAAACATGCTCATACACAAGTTCAGAGGGTCGGATACGTTAGCAGAAATTAACAATTTTTCACCATGTTTTTCGCACGTACAGAAATCCCTTACTGTACGTGCGGAAGGTGCCACACATACAGTCCGCACGTGCAATTAATGCAGAAGCCGAGCCCCTATTTCATTATGTGTTCTGCACGTACGGAACTCCTGGCGGACGTGCGATTCTAGGCAATTCAGCCCTATCCGAAAATCATCTCAACCTTAAGCTTCTAAACTTATATTCAAGCCCCAATTCATATAAATTTACTTCAAAAACATAACATATATACATTTGAATCAAATCTTACTTAAATTCCAAAATCAAGCCCCTAGCTTTCATGTATTGATGAATTTCTTCATTTTCTTTCAAATTCACTTACAACTTCATTTTATATATGACTCTTGAGTTTAAATCTTGCAAAGGCTAAAGATTAGGGTTCAAGTTTTCAAAAGTAACCTCAAAACAAGCAAGGATAAATATATACACTCTTAAATCAAACACATCCAATTGATTCAAGTTCAATTCCAAGACTATAGTTCAATTAAGCTCTTAATTCCAAAACCCGAACTCCTTTGGGTGTGAAATCTCCAGTTCAAGTCTTGATTTTAAACAAGTGAAGAGATATTCTAAGAGTTTGAGTTAATTTTTACTTACCTTGAGCTAATCCCCTTCAAATTCCCATGCTTTCAAGCCTTGACTTGATCTTCTCCCTTTCTCCTCTTGTTCTCCCTCTCTAGAACTCTCAACAAGATATTTTTTAGTCTAACTCTAAGTTATCTAAGGCTTCATCTATATCTATCTTAAGTTAAGTTCAAAATTTAGGTTAATTAGTTCTTATTTACTCCTTAGCTTAATTAAATGCATTTAATTCATTACGAATCAAATTTTTACAAAACTTCATGTTAGGCTTTAAAAATCATGCTCATCACAAATATCAAGTCAGTTTTGGTTTCTGACATCTCTAAGACCTTCAATTTTCTGCTCAAAGCTCTGATTTCAACAGATTTTCCTACACTCAATAGATAGAAATTCACAAATCATATCATTCACATAACTAAGCATGCAATTTCGTATCAAACACATAATCACATGGATAATTAAAGAATGAAAGCATATTATGGAGTCAGGTTATCACCAAAAGAGTGCTGATTTTGCAAGGGAGACACAGGCAAAAGGTCCAATAAATGCACAAACAATGAGACAATTTGTGCAAAGGCCTCAACAAATTAAAGAAAGAAATGAGATGAATCCGTACATGGGACAAAGATCTTATACAGAGATAGTAAATGGGGCATTACTGTAGGAGGCGTTGTTACAGTAAAGGCTGAGGAAATAGGCAATGGATGGATGTATGAGAGTGTGATTCTTCGAAGGAAAGCTAAGTATGTTGATGTTAACTGAAGATGGAGCTTAAAGAAATAGAAATGAAAGATATAGTTATAAGACAGGGTGGTGGTCGTGAGATGATATTGTCATTTAAGTCAAAGGAGGAGATGAACTTAAAGGTGAAGGATGTAATGGAAATAATTGGGGAGCAGTGTGAAGAAGTAGTTATGTGGGAACTAGGGCTGGTGCTGGAACAACAAGGATGTGTTTGGATTAGCTGCTATGGAATTCCTTTGAATCTATGGAATAGAACCAATTTGAATAAAATTAGTAGTCTATGGGGTGAAATCATTTGTGTTAAGGGAGACTTGGACTAGTTACATTCCTTTACCTGTAGAAAGATAAAGATTGCCACAAAGTGCATGGAGCCAATCAATAAGGTGATAAATATGGAGTGCAAGGGGATGATTTACCCAGTAAGGATAGGTAAAGAACAAAGTGTTGTAGTCCAAACAATTAAAGAAGCTTGTATCTGTAAGAAGCATATGCAAATGGAGGAGGACTATAGCACAAATGATCAGATGCTTCAGTTCATGGATGAGAGGGACATAAGAGAGGAAGAGGATGATGACAAGGTTGATTTGTCAACCTATGAGATGAAGCAATATGATGAGCTGGGATGTACAAATTAATCTATGAAGCATGGAATAGTATGAAGCATGGGATGTACAAATAGTTTATTTGTAAAGACATAAAAATCAATCTATAAAGCATGGGACAGTATTAAAGATAAATAGTGTCACGACCCGAACCCGAACCCGAACCCTACCCTAGAGGTTTAGGTCGTGACCGGCCAGTAATTCCAGATTACCTCTGGCCTCAAAAACAAAACTAATAATTAATAGTAATAATAGGGCCTTGCGGAAACAATATTAAATATAAACATGTCCATCGAACAGTGCATACATGAAAGTTCGTATGAAATTTAAACTTCAACATTCTTATATATGCAAATACAAAATACATCATAGTATCTTATACACATGTACAAAGTATCCATACTTAACCAGTTCCAAAACAAAAGAACTAAACAAAGTAAACCAAACAAAACATCTTGATCCACAAAGTTGACACAACTTGGCTCCTCATGAGTCCAAGATCGCCCCATCACGGAGGCACTCCAAACGGCTGAGAAAAGGGTGGACTCCCGAGGTTTCCTTAAGCTTGACACTCCATTTTCTCACCTACATATATATATATAAAGAAAAGGGGTGAACTAAAGTCCAGTGAGTAATACCAGTATAAAGAGGTTAAATGAATGATGTCTATCATAGTACAAAATCATACCATATGAGTTCAAAGCAAATCATATTTGAATACTTGACGTATCAAAGTTCACAAATCATAATCATATGTGGTACATCCATTAGTGCACAAAAGGACCACATGGGTCTAACGAAGGGACCACTTAGGTCTAACGAATGGACCATATAAGTCTGGCAAATAGACCACTTAGGTCTACATTAGAGATCTCTATACACATATAACAAAGGGCCTTGGTATTGGTACCCCCAAGCAAGAGCTACACTAAGAATGCCACAAATTCTTTTTCTAAAGAGACATTCATTCATTCTTATCAAAATAGCATTTCAAAATAACATTCTTGCGGTAAGCCAAATACATTTTAATAACATATCTTTACAAAGATACTACTCACAGTGGGCTGGTACTAATGATAGACCTTGGTTGACCACCTACACAAATCACATAACACAAATACACGTTCGAAACAAATAACGTATCTTAGTTTGATTCTCTTATGTATGTTTCTAGCTTGTTCCATGATTAAGGATGTTCAAATGATGCAAAAGAACGCCTAAATGAGCATGAAGATGCAAATATGCAAGTGTAAGTGTTGATCAAAATTTGTTGAAAATAGGGTTTTCGCTCGAGTGTACACTTGGCCACTCGAGCGGTGTGGCCGGTCTGCAAAAGTACTGGATGCTCAAAATTTACAATTGATGGTGGCTCGAACCAAGTGCTAAACAAAAGCGAGTTCGCTCGAGTGCACACTTAGTCGCTCTAGCCAACGGCCAAATATCTATAAAATTATTGGATGCCTTTGATTTTCGCTCGAGCGAACTGGGCAAATTTTGGGTTTTCCAAATTTGTGTTTGAAGTTCAAAATCATTCTTTTCTTGTTCAAAGCTTGTATAGTTGGTCTCAAAAGCTTAAAAACACTTTATAAACATAAATTGTTGGAAATTATGAAACCATGATCTCAAATCCTCTTTCAGTTTTTCAAAACAAAGCTCAAAACATCATGTTCTTGACATGCATGTGGCAAACTCAACTATTTTCTTTACAAAACATGTTTATATGAGATGTTGAGTGCAAAACCATGAAGAACCTTAAGAAATAACTCATGTAAGTCCTATGCATGTATAAATTTGTGGAAAACCAAGTTTAAAGATGAAGAATTATGCATGCATGTACACAATTCACTCAGGCTTACTACAGTCAAGGTGATTCTAGCTCATTTCTTTCTAATTCATCTAAATGGTCCTACAACTTGGTGAATTCATCTTCCTACATAGATTTTTCTCATGAATTAAGGGTAAAGATCTTACGTAGAGCTTGAATTTGGCCTTAGATTGGCTTAATCCATCCAATCTCTCTTGAATTCCCTTGAATTCCCATTTTCTCTCTCTCCAATGTTAAGCTTTCTTCTTCCTTCTCAATTTTCCACTCAAGTTTATTGAGAAATGAAGTCTAAGCTTAATTAGTGCATATATATAGGTTGATAAGGCTTTATTAATTCCATGTGATTAAGGCTAATTAATTGGGCTTAAATCTAATCAATTATAATTAAATTATTCTAATTATTTTGATCTAAATCAAATTTTAATTAAATTTACCATATGATTCTAAATATTCCAATTAGCTTATTGAATTAATCAATTTTGGTTTTTGAATCCGTTTGAGGTTTCAGTTTCAAATTCTAAGTCGACATTTAAACAGATATTTCACAAAAGATAAGTATCAAATAAACACATAATCATGCATATTATGCCCAAGAAAATAATATGTAGAAATGATACAGCTGTCAGGGTCGTCACTAATAGTTTATTACAAATATGTTATGACAGAATTTCCTTTTTATTTATATGCATTCATATATACATCATATAGGATGTACACACACACACACATACCCTCGTATCCTTAAAGTACTTGTACCCCAAATTTTTTAGAAACTCCTTTACTTTGGTATTATTCACTGGGCGTTAGCTCACTCCTTATTTATATGTATGTAGGTGAGCAGCATTAGTTTTTTTACTTTCAATCCAGTTCCATGAACTATAGAAGACATTAACGGAGTTGCTACTTTATTGTTCCATCACTTTTCTTTACCAATGTATTGGTATCCTGTCATTACCCATATCCATATTAATGCTTCATAGAAATCAATATTTCCATGTGGCCAAATTTGGTTGGAGGCCCCCCAAAAAATACATATACTCTAGATGAACGAAGTGAAGTCAAAGTAACAAATCCACAACTTGCACAGAATAACAATCCCTATATGCAACCCATGATCCCATCTAGGAAAATGTTCAACAATGTCAACCGAATCAGATGACGGATGGAAAAGGATACACCAAATTTCAACCAGTTTTATAATACTAAAAGGGTACTCATTGGTCACAAAAAGAGGTCATATGAGGGCTTTGTTGAATAAGTTTTTTTACAAATATCCAAAATCAAATTTAAATCCAGTATATGCCATGTAACATAAAACATCCAATTAATGTACATGCAAGCCATTTCTATACAGAGATAGATCAAATCATTTTTAACCATTAAAAAGAAAGAGGAATATTCAACTCACAACTTGAACTTGAACCTTGAACTTCACATTTCTGTAGAAATGGCAACACAAAGAACATTAACACTGAAAATTCCAATTCCTATAAAATACGTCTGCTCATGTTCATCTCAACGTATAGTTTCTTCCTTTTGAAAGTTGGACTTCCCTTCGTAATCAACTGTTTCCCTTGTGATCTACCATTTACAACCTATCTGTCAGAAGCAATTGAAGGAATACAAATATGACACAGTGGCTTCGTCGCCAAAAAAATAAAACATAATAAAAAAGGAAATCAAATTATTGGGTTGTGGAAAATACAATTAGAGAAAAACAACAAACATAGCACACATCTAAAAAGATGGCTGCTAGAAATTAGACGTGCAACATATATCATATATTTGATGACAGTAATAAGAACACATGACATATATTCATATATAAATCTAATGTCCGACACAAAATGGGGAAATCATAGTGGTGGGAAACCAAGTGGTCCAAAACAAGGACAAAAAATAAAACCAATCAAAAAAATGTTGGAAATACATGCCTCCCATTAACTTGAGCACCGGAAGCTTCTTGTTCTGCATTGGGAGAAAATGAAAAGGATGAAAAAAGGAAAAAAATGAGAGAAAATTCAATAGCTACAACTTATAACATGTCATGCACATGTTCATTCAACATGAGACGCATAGCTGGCACACTTGCAAGTGCAAGCTACATGCACAAGCACACATAAACATCCAGAATAGCTCCAAGCACATTCAACACTGCCCCTAAAGGTTTAAGCATAACTCGTGCTAAGCACCCTTTCACATAAGAATACATAAATTGAACAAACAATCTAAGTCCAAACAAATTTTAAAATTTAGCACTAAAGGTATCACTCATAGCTCTGACAACTCAACTGATATCTCAACCGTCAAAACAAATTGTTCATCAAGTCTCTTCACTTGCATTAAATACAGAGGATCACTTCACACATACATAGTAAACATCAAACCTCTTCACTTAATTATATGTTTACATTACTATGTTATCAGATAATTTATGGATTATATGCATTTGGCATTTTTTTTTTTTTTTTAAAGATATGAAATAGGTTGAATTCAATTACAAAGAAGCAATAGACTTAGCAACCACTAAATCCACTAAATCCATTAAATCAACAAAGATGTCTTAATAGGCAGACAGTCGAATGTGCACAAGAAAATAAATAAATAAATACAACAGGGACCCCTCATCCCATACTTATACACTTATATGTTTATAGGAATTAAAAAATAGATTAAAAGCACAATCACAATTAAATGTGCTAGATGGTAACATTCCAAATGAAGCAAATACCCATCAAATAACTCTGTCCAACGATATATCATACGCATTAAGTTAATTTGAATAGAAAAAATTGCAGAGTAAAAAAAACTTCTTTGTGTGTGGTAAGCAAGCAAAAGCCACAATTACAAAATCATACTAACAGCAGCATCCCAGTACTAATGGTTATGGAACTAAGTATTTTATTATTTTGAAGCTCAATAACCAAAGTTCAAATAATTGAAAGTTTTGGACAAAAAAATTCCTAAGGGCAAGTGTGATAGATTAAAATTAGTTTAATATTATCCTCACTCAATAACTATGCGGAAAAGTTCCCCCCTTATTTTTAACAATAAAGGTTGAGACCCCTTTTGGGGGTCACCCCCTTCACCCCTTTGCATTTGATTGGCTAACTTTTTTTTCTTTTTTCTTTTTTTCTTTTTTTTTTTTTTTTTTGATCTCCCAGTCCCCAACCCCCACGTGTGTGTGGGGGTGATAGGGGTGGGACTTTTAAGGGGGTATGAATCATTTCTCTATTTTTAAACTCAAAGAAATCAAGATTTCAAAAAGCAAATGAAATAAGGCACATTTTGGCCAAGTTTGGCATCTATTAAATAATACAAAAAGTTAAAAAGTCACTATATCATCTTATTTAAATCACATCACCTCTCTAACACATCACATCAAACCCAACCCATATAAGCCAATAACCTTAATTTAAAAAGTGTCAAGAAACCAAATAATGGACGTGAAGGTATGGATAACAGTCCTAAAGCAACTCAGAATCCCATGCCTAATTAACATGAAAGGAAAACAAAATTGGGGATATAAAGTTGAACAATGAGAAATTCAAGGGAAAAAAAACTAGTGTGAAACCCAGGAACCAAACAAGCGCGGAAAGAGATAAGACGAAAAATGATGAAAAACCCAAATCAAACTGAGGAAGGAAAAAAAATAGATTCCACTATTTGATTTTTTGTAAGAAAAACCCAATTACAAATACGATTCACATATAAGATTCAAATAAACGTCTACGAAGCAGAGGGAGGCTTATCAGATTTTGTTTTTGCCCTCATTCGTTCATGGTGAGCATTAGACAAAACAACACATCAAAAAATTCGAGAACTAAACTTTTGGTTACCTAATCATAGATTCTTCATGAGCTTGGATGGTATTCTGATTGATGTCCCAATACCGATTTGAAGCCCTCTTATGCAGAAGTGGCATTGGACAGATGTAGAGCTTTCGGATTTAGGCTTTTGGACGATTCATTGTCTTGTCTTTATCTTCAATTCTGAATTTTGACTTCGACGATGGTTCGAAATACTAATGGGGCTTTTAATTTTGATTTTGCTTTTGTTTCTAACTATAGAAAGAGGTGGCAACAATAGTGGAGTAAGGGTTGCGTAATCAGTCACTCTCTCTCACTCTCTCTCTCTCTCTCTCTCTCTCTATGTATATATCTTCTACGTGCAAAGTCTCTATCACGATCCAAACCCGTCCCTATGAATTAGAGTCATAATCAGCCAGTAATCATAAGATTACTTGCGGCCTCAGTCAGAAATCAAATCATATTTAATAATAGGCGGCCAAATTGCGGAAGCAAAATTTACAAAGATTGTCCAATAAGTTGTGCATACATGACTCAACCAAAACATTCTCATATATGCAATAACTCACACTATACAAACATCTATATTATGTATGTATTACATAAGTCCAAGATCATTCAAAAGTTAGTATTAACAAAACCAAGGTTATACACAGATTTGGTCATACGTGACCACAAAAGAACAAAAGGGAAAGCAAAACAAAAGTAAGGCCTCTTGCATGAGGTGACCTTGGTTGACTTCTCAAAACTCGGTTTCTCATTGCTCACTAGGGTTGGGGCTGGACATCCCACTGCTTGCCTACATACATATAAATAAGGAGTGAGTTAAAACCCAGTGAATAATACCAAAGTAAAGGAGTTCATGAATGAGATTCGTTTAATCATAAGTTGTAAACTAAACTTGTTGATCGATATCAACGCAAAACGACCTTAGGTCCAACACATCATATATCATATCCATATTCATATACCAAACGACCTTAGGTCCAACTCGTATTTGTAAAATGACCTTTGGTCCCTTATATACAGAATGACCTTGGGTCCAATTCATAGGCAAAACGACCTTAGGTCCAACCAATCCATATTCACGTTTGTACGCACTCATGATGCCTGATCATGTTCACATTCGCCTTTGCATTTAAAACGACCTTAGGTCCAATCATTTCTTTATTTGAAAGGGCCTTTGGCCTATTTCACAGTTATACAAAACAACCTTAGGCCCATTTTATATCCTCTTCAAGTAAACCGAACGACCTTGGGCCCATTTCATAATCATATATCAATACTTCACATATTTTATTGCAAACCAAGCGGATAGAATACTCATTCACAGTATCAAATCAGAAGTTTAGAAACTTGCCATACAGGTAACATTTAGAAAATGATATATACATAAATTATCTTTACTAAGATATTACTCACAGTGTTCCGATGCTTGATTCGTCCTTGCGCTTGACCCTACATAATTCATAACACATTGGGTCATAATACAATTCAGTCCGTTCTTTAATTTGCTTAACGTTCTTAGGCCTCTTTTATGTCCTTTAGTTCATTTAGGATGCTCAATGTGTGCCTAAGAATACTAAGAAATGAAAGAGAATGGAATTTGGAACATAAAATAGCTTTTCAAAAGTTTCCGAAACAGGGTCCTTCGCTCGAACACAACTTTGGTCGCTTGAGCGGTCTGTAAAACTCTGTAAAACTACTGGTTGCATGAATTTTACACTCGAGCACTACATTCTTCGCTTGAGCGTAACTTTTTCCGCTCAAGCCACCGTGCAATTGACTGTGAAAGTACTAGGAGATTGCATTTATGCTCGAGCGACAGTTTCTTCGCTCGAGCGACCTGCACGAATTCTGGGTTTTCCAGAATTTTGTTTGAGCTACAAACACACATTCAAGGGCCCAATTTCATGCTTGACTCACCCCAAATATGCAAGAACACTCTCAAATAAATATATTTGAAGTTACTCAACCCATAGTTCACAATTCCATAGATTTAACAAAATTTGAACCGTAGACTCAATACATTTATAGTCCTTGTTCTATATCATGCATTTACAAGCTTTAAGACTAAAGATTGGAGTTCAAAACATAGTAATTCATGCATGCATGTATCAAACAACCCTTAATTCCATATGATTAACATGCTATATGTTCAAATATGAAGATTTATGGCAAATTTCTACATGCATGTACATCTTGATCATGTTTCCTATCATCTTAGCTCGATTCATGATCTTAGCTACAAACTCACTTTCAATTCATATTTTTATGAGCATAAACTTATGAATGAGGGTTCAATAACTTACTTAGAAGCTTTGAATTTTCCAAACTCTAGCTAGTTCTTGAGTAAATTCTCCCAATTCTTGAACTCTCTTGCAAAATCTACAAGGATGCTCTCTTCCTCTCTCTAGAATGGGCTCACTCTCTCTCTAGAGTGTATATTTTTAGATTTTGAGCTCATGAAATGAGCTTAAGCACATCTAGCTTCTATATATATGCTTCTCTAATCAAACTTAATTAAAACTAATTAATTGTGCTTAACTTAATCAATTTAATCTAATTAATTTGATCCAAATCAATTTTTAATTAAATTTCACTGTAGGCTCTAAAAATTATGCTAATCGCAATAGTACAATCAATTTTGGTTTTGGACGCCTCCACGGCCCTCAATTTCATTTTATAACAGAAAATAGGACAGATTTTCCTACGGTGAACAGATAGAAATTCGAAAGCACATATACTCGTATAATTAGCACTTAAAATCATATCAAGCACATAATTATAAGCATAATTAAGATTAATTAGTATAACACAAAATAGGCTTGTTACACCCTTGTTTCTTTTGATTAGAAGAATGCGAAGAGTTTATGTACTTTGATTTTTTTACTTAACGTGTTTTGATGTTTGGCACTAGTGTTCTTTTTCTTTTTTTTGGTGCTATTTTTTTTTAATTTTTTTTTTGGTCATAGACTTCACGATAGAAATTGTGTGTCATGTAAAGTGAAATATGTTCAACGCCAGGCATATGCATGCCGTGTATATTTAATATATTAACAACATATTTAATATATTAACAACATGCCTTATGCATGTCATTGAAAGTTTAACTATTTATGGCTAACATTACAAGCCGTAAAAAAATTATCAATATTAGAATTAGCGTTGGCATTGACATGTCGTGATTAGGATATTGTTTACGACATGCAAAAAAAAGAAAGTCGTAAAAGTGAAAAATTACGAGTTGCATTGATTGTGTGTCATTGATATGGTATCGTAAAAACTTAGTTTTGTTGTAGTGCATAAAACTAAACCATAAATTTACCTTAATCTATTTTTTAATTTTTAACCCAATTTTTTATTTGATAACATTTTAAATAAAACAAATAAAAATATATGTGAATATATATATATATGAGGGTGTCCATGCATACTTTGGATACGGATTGCTTTTATTTCTTGGGTAACTGAGGTGATAGATTCATTCCCCCATTGTATGACTTTAAAGGTAGAGGCGAGTTCAATTTTATTTTTACCATTACCTTAGTCGTTGAGGATAACATGATTTGTGATGCCTTACCAAGGGTAGTTTGTGAGTATCTTGATATCTTTTTAGGAGACCTTTTCGAGTTGCCACCACACTGAGAATTTGAATTCTCCATTGGTCTAGTGTTAAGCATGGCACCACTTTCCATGACACAATATATATTTGCATCTGCAGAATTACGCAAGTTGAGGGTACAATTATAAGAATTATTAGATAAATGCTTCATTTGCCCTAATGCCTCACATTGTGGTTTAAAAGACTTGTTGATACAATAAATGAAATCGTGATCCTTACGGAAGTGACCTAAGTAGTTTTCTTTTCTTTGCTTGAGGACTAGCAAAGTGTAAGATGAATGGTGTGATCTGAGCCAAATAACAAAGTGTAAGATGAATGGTGTGATCCGAGCCGAAATACTACACATTGAAGCCCATCAACTTATGTTTTTAGTCCTTTAGCTATCAATACTGGATATAATAAAAGTAGTTTTCCTTGTCATGTAAGCTGATATAGTATTGAGGCTAAAAAGCATGCCAAATGAGTGAAAAAGAGCAAAAAATGGACCAAGTGCAATTCGCACATGCAAATCATGTGTTCCGCAAATGGCTCAATTTTAACAAGAATTGACCTTGACTTGATCTGCTCGTGCAAACCATCTAGGCAGCACAAGCAAATTTACATTGTTTTGCGTGCTTGGGACACATTGAGTGGAAAGGAGGCTGAAAACTCATTTCTAAGGATCGGAAAACCTAGAAAAGATGGCTTGAAGCTGGAGAGGTGCATCCAATCATCATCCATGGTTTCTTCAACTTTTGCAGATCCCACTCTATTCTCTCCATAAGCAGCTAAATTTTTTTTTAGGATCGAAATGAAGCCATAGTCGAGTATCTTGCAATTTTGTGTTTTGATTTCATTTCTTTGAGATTGGATATTCGTTATATGATTATTAAAAAAATTTTATTCAATTAATGTGTTCGATTTTTGTGATTGAGAACACATGTTCATACAATTATTTTACATATTTGTGTACACAAATTATGACACAAGTCAAGCCTAACGAAGACGAATATGTCACAATCCTGATTTAGTGTAGATGATAAGTGTTGACCGAGTATAATTCGTGATTGCAATTTGAATATAATTGTCTTCTTAATGACGAAAGCAGAGCCTATAGCCACGATACATTATTATTATTATTCAAACCATTGAATTTCTAGAATCAAATACATAAAATAGGTGATGTTCAATTAACGACGGATTCAAAGTCCTAAGCCTCTTTCTATATTTGGAACATATCAAATTTACTTGCTAATTAATATAATCTTACGTTTAGTAGTTTAATTCAATCCACAAGCTTTAATCAATTTAATTTATGAATTATCATTCGAATCAGCATAACTCAGCACATTAATCTTTGTGGTACGATATCTAGACGAGCCACTATTCTACAGAATGTGTCCCGTACAATGATTTATTTTTTTATTGAAAAATGACTAACCAACCACATCCATAATTATTTTCAGTAAGGGTGAAAACATATTCAACACAATAGTCTTCATCTATATTCACCACAGTAGTCATGGAAGAAAGAGTATAGAATATTGAGATCAGGTAGCCAAAGTGGTGGGTTCACAACCATCATGAACACAGGCCAAGACATCCCTGTAGTCCCTTGAGATGGTGAAGGAGTCATAGACCTTTCCATCACTGCTCTTCTTGTACTCAAACAGAAGTGAAGAGTGATTAAATGCAGTCAATTTCACAAATCCAAAGTCATAATCTCTGTAAAGACTCCATGGAGTCTGCAGTGAGCTGAACTCTGACAGGCGGCTTCCTCCACCACCTACCACCACATGGATTGTTCCATTCACAGTGCCTGAGTAATGAGATTTTTCCGTGTTCACACATTGATTCTGCACCACAAAAAATAACAAACAACCACCAAGCTTCAGGATATATAGTTCAAATTATGTGCATTTATTTACTTTGAATAATAAATGTTTTTATGTCTGTAATTAAATTAATGGTTTAGTGATGTTTGTTGATTGGGCTTAATCTGTAGTACCATTCCCTTAAAAAAAAAAAAAAAAAAAAAAAAAAAAAAATCATTTGAGGTAATTGTCCATGTTCCACACTATGTCAAGTACTTTTGACACATGTCGGACACACATTCAAACATAATTTATTATTATTTTTTTAAAAAAAAAATTAGACTTGAACATGTTTCAGACACATTGGGCGCACACATATTCATTGCTTAGACATTCATAAAACACATTGTAAGTTTAAAATAACTTAGTACATGATTAATAAAGAAAAATAATGTACATTTATAGTTATTAATTCTAACTTTAGAAATTCATTGTATCCTTCATTTTTTAAAAATTCTCGTGTTAGCATGTTCATGTCCAGTGGCAGACCTATGGTGGGAAAATTACATTACTACCTCTATATTCATGAGCATTTGTAAAATGTACAATAGGATTATCTCTTGATTTTTATTTTTTTTTTTTTTAAAACATTTTACTGACTATATTTCATTCTAGCAAACAAAAAGAAAAAAGAAAAAAAAAAAAAAACCCTCTATTTCATTAATTTTTCACAATGTATAATGAGATGATATCCTACTATTTCACATGGTACTCAATAGCATCAATATGATCTACTCAATTTTATTTACAGAATAAATGTTCGTCACTTCTTTTTGTTTTTGTGTTATTTTAAAAATAATTGTTGACCAACAAAATGACTTCATTAATAGCTACAACTTTAGAAAAGAATTTTTTTAAAAAAATTTGATAGATTTATTTGTTTTTTCCTCATAAAGAAAATTTTTTTTTTTTTCTTCACAATCCTTATATAAGAAATTGTTTTCTATAAGTAATTTATCAAATTTTTTAGAATAAACAACCAATAAATCCAAATAGTTAGATTTAATTCCCATCAAACCTTATTGAAAATAAGTCCTAATAAAATCATCACTAAAAATAATTTTTTGTAATGCTTTTTTTGCATGTTGCTAAAAATTAACAATTACTAACTGTTTTTAGTTTAATATTTATAAATCGTCGTTAAAACTTTCAATTAGTAATGTTTTTCTATGACGAATTTTTCAAACTGTCGTTGAAAATTGAAAATTAGTGACTTTTTTGTAACAATTTTTTTAAACTATGGCTAAAACTTATAATTAATGACAATTTTTGTGACAAATTTTAAATTGTCGCTAAAAATTAATAATTAGTAACATTTTTTAATAATATTTAATGAAAAATACCATTACTTATCATAGCACCTATTGGATAGGGGTGAACAGCGGATATACCGATCCGCCAAAATCGACCGAACCGAACCGATCCGCTACATTTTGGACGGATGCGTGATGATGAGCGGATGGTTGCAGATTGATTTTCTCCAATCCGCCAATCTGGCGGACGGATGGCGGATTTGAGATTCCTTTGGCCACAACCAAACCGCCAAACCGCAAGCACCTCTAGTAATTTATAAGAGTTTGTGTTTTCAGTTTGTTTAAATATTCTATTTGTATTTTCAATTAAAAAAGAGTTTAAATTTTCTGTTGAAAAAAAGTTTTCAACTTGAATGTCTTTTTTGAATTGAAAAAAATAAACGTATTATTTATCTATATTTTTTTGTTTTTAAATCAATCTCTAAAAATAATAAATAGAAAATATGATATATGCTGGTTGGTTTTTGTTTTCAAAAATAGATATAAATATAACAATAGAGAGACATACAATCTCTACTACTGTTCTGTTTATGGTTTTGGTGGTTTCAATTGTTTTTATATTTTAAGAATCACAAATTGTAATACTTTATGTGGATGAGGCATGTTGTGATTGTAGTATGTGGATGAGGCATACAGTGATTGTGACATTCTAAAGTTTCAAACTTTCTTACTTTGGATGAGGCATATAGTGATTGTAATATTTTTTTAAGTCAGTGACTGTAATACTTTTTTTTTTTTTTTTTTTTTTTTTAGAAAGTACACAAGTTGAATTATGTTGAAAATTTATAAAATTTTAAACCGCCAAACCGATTCGCATCCATCCGCCAAACCGCCAATCCGCTCAATCCACATCCGCCGGATTGGCGGACGGATGCGGATTGATTTTCTCCAATCCATCAATCTGACGGACGAATGGCCGATTGGAGGTTTCGTGGCCGCAACCGACCCGTGCCCACCCCTACTATTGGATAATAAATCTACCTATTAAAACCTACATGTAAATCCCCATATTTTTATTTTTATGCAACTACCTTGCCCCCTAAGACATAATTTCTCATTCCACCCCTATTTGTGTCTGCTGATTAGCATGCATGCCTAACAGTGGAAGCCAGTTAAAACATGTACACTATGGTCATCTGCACATGCATTTTCCTTTCAAGAAATTTTGTATCCGTTCAAGTGTTCAAAGAATATCATAGACGGTTAAAAATACCAAGATTATCTTTAATGATTTTTTTTTTTTTTTTTTTTTGGGTACCTGGTAAATGGGGCATATCCTCTCATACTTGTGAACATGGCCAAAAAATGCAATGTCCACCTTGTATTTCTGCCAAAGCTTCTGCAAGCTTTCCCTTCCCATGGGCTCTTCGAATGAGCCCTCCAAGGCATAATATTTGTCAGAAGAATACCCAAGAACGCGGTGAGCAGCAAAGATCAACCACGGCTGTTTTTGCCTGTCTGCTGATGCAAGGCAATGCTCAATGAACTTGTACTGCTCAGTACCCTCTCTCCAATCATGTTCAGTGTCAGCTATACAGAAGTGGAACATGCCATAATCTGTTGAATACCTGAAAAAAAGGATAATAATCAAAAACACTTTTAGAGGGAGTTAGGAAATGCCAGCATGGTATTAAAAAAAACACTTACTAAAGGTGAAAGTCAATATTACAATTTGGCTGGACAGACCAAAAATTAACATTAGCAATAACAACTCCAATAGGTGTGGTTTGAAGTACACTGGTGGTTCTCTCTCTTGAATGTCTAATCCTTCTATGAACTTTGAAGAGTTTGAAATTTGCTACTAAAAACTCATCTAATCCGTTCAACATTGCCAGCAGCTATCATAAATGTTGTGTCATCTCCATTACGCCACGGAATTTTGAAGTCCTAATAATCATGTCACTATTGGGAGTAACAGCAACTAGCTCTCATTTTCAGGTGGATTTTCATTCAGCAAGATTTAAATGCCTATTGTTGGCCTGCGAATACTCACCTTGACTTTACTAAAATTGCAGTATAAGGCTTCAAACCAAACACAAGATAAAGTACCCAAGCTATTTTTCTTCTTTTAAAAATGTGATTTTTTGTTCTTTCAATTCCACTGAGATTTTCAAAACAGTATAAAATCCTGTCCCAACAGGGGAAAAAATTTTAAAAAAAAAAAAAAAAAAAGAAAAAAAAAGAAGAAAAAAAAAGAAAAAGAAATAGAAGCGAAAAAAGAACCTGCAACAGGCAATTTTACTGATTGATCACTGACATTTCTTTCTTATAATGTCCAGGACATTGAAATTTTGTTTTGCAAATACCCTCACTTTAAATCCTGTTTTGCAAAACCTTTGATAATCCCCAGGACATTGAACTCGCTATCTTAAGGACCAGTACCTAATATTTCCTTTCCTCTATCTAGAAGTCTTATATGATAAATTCATATAATTTATCCAACTTACCAGAACTTAGCTCGGTTCTCAGCAGGAACATAAAACATGGTCTCAGCTAGCACACCACATTCACCACCCGACGAATCATTAGTGTCATAGAAGGACCCCGTCCCTGGTGTGTCACGTTCATGATTTCCACTGGAAGAGAAATAAAACACAAACTATATAGTGGGCATGGTAAATTTATCAATATATAGAGAAAACAAAATATGCATGGCAACAAAGCACATAACAAGATGCAAACCTCGCAATCATATATGGCATGGTTGATGCAATGGGCTCCACCATTGACGTGAACTGATCCCATTGTGAGATATATCCATTAGCATATGAGAGATCTCCTATATGGAAGACTATGTCGATGTTATCCAAGTCCTTGATTAGCTGATCTGTTGTGTTAAGTGAACCAGGTTGATAGTTATTGTATTCATTTGAACCATCACGTTCTGCCTGAAATATGTGGAAGAAACATAAAAACATTTATGAGTATGGTATGCCATAGAATAGGAATTTATATCTACCACACTAATACATCAACCACCCAACATTTTATCCAAAATTGTTACTCATTTGATAATGGTCAGCAATAGAACAAATAGTTTGGGAGTAAAGAAGAATAAACGCTTAACTAATCCTTCAAAATATCATTTGCAACAAAAAGTTATTTTTGTTTAATTAATTAAATATTAAAACATAGAAAAATCCTCTGGTGTTCTCCTTACTTAATTCCACTATAGGAGTCAAAACCAAAGCATAATTATCACTTGGCTACCAGAGTTCTCACTTCTTCATATTCCAAGATTCCACAATCAAAAAAATCAGAAAGATTACAAAATTAAGGTTGAGTTTGGATCTTAGATTTGTTGAGAAAAAAGATAAGGAAAGGGGAAAAAAACACATCCTAAGAGTATGAAAAGTACAATAGCTTTTAAAGATGTTTTGAATGAAAGCACGGGAGCAGCCTAATTGTTGAAGAAGAAATTAAAACTAAAGAGAAAAGTAAAATTGGTAACAGAAAACCATGATAGTGCTTAATCTATCTACTTTGATGATATTACCTTTCCCAAGTCGCCAAATACTATAACACGTTGAAGTGAGTCCTGCCCCGGATATGGTGAAGACTTGAAAGAGTAGACCTTGCTCCAAATATAGGAACCATTAAACAACCTATGACCGAGCTTGTAAGCGTACCTGCGCAAATGACAGCCCTAAGAACAATAGTCATGCTTCTTAGCAACACGATAATATGAAATTGATTCTTGTGATGCATACACTGAGTTTGGCCACAATTCTTTTAAGAAACTTGTGTGAATGAAACCAGGATCACGCCAGCCCACTGTACGTGCTGGTGAACCTGCATGTTGATAAGACAACTTTGTCATGTAGTTTCCGTTTTTTAGGTAATTGTCAGATAGTTTCTAGTTCACATGTTTTTTGGGTGATAGTTACTTTTATTTGTTTATTTGTTTTTGTCCAAGTTTAAATAATTTTGCACAAATGTTCCCAGTTTCAAATTGCAAGCCCTACACAATTCCAGTCAAATTCTATCTCACATTCCTAAATGTATCCAAGTTTCTAAAGGTTTGGTTAAATTGTCAACAAAACTGATTCTCTAAAATGGAATGTAAAAATTGTCCTATTTCCAAGTTATTAACCTGAAACACCTTTTACCCTAGATTTTTGGAGGGAAAAAGCGCTAATGCTGTCCAACCTATTCCTATTTTTTGGGCTCATCCACACAAACTGTGTGTTATGCCTGCCACCGCTGAATCATCTGATTTTATTTCATGGTATCAAAGCCAACAAGACTACTTTTCAAAAGGTTGATGAGACATACTATAATACATGGCATGATATTATTAATGAGGCCAACCTGATGATATTGCCCTTCTCAAGCATGAACCCTTTGATGATAAAATATCAGACTGACATAATTAGAGGAGGAGATTGATCATACCACACATGCTGTTTCGATGAAATGTCAACGTTCCAGCTGGTGACTGAGTTTGATGTTCTCCATTAAAACCCCACTCAACAAAAGGAACAGCTTCATCAATGTTATAGCCGCTTGTCCAGGTTACTGTCATCTGCAAAAAACCATTACAATGTCCTATATGAATTCTGTTGCATAAATTACATTGATATTGCTAATTTGGTGATTGAACAAAACAGAACAATCATTTTGTAACTAAAAAGCCCCACAGTGACCAGCAAGGAATAGAGTCACTACAGATGCAGGATGAATATTATCCCCATTCAAACCATTGATATTATCCAAGTTACATTCAGAAGTAAGATGAAATTCATAACTCCAAAAGTAACATGAAAATCTTGGAATTTCTTATGCCCAGATGAAATACAGCATTGAACTTTATTTCACACATTAAAGAATGGACAATGTCATACTCATGAATACATAATGATGTTAGCTCAGGCTTCAATACTAAGAAGTTCTAAAAAAATGGAAAAAGATACTCACTTCATTCCAAGACTTCCCTTGAGCAAGGCGCGGATAAAGGGGCACCTTAGGATTTGAAAAAGTTATAACATTTGAAACAGCCACCAATTTTGGCTACAATATACAGATGCGCGGTTAGTGTTCAGACTGTTAAAAAATAAAAGATAAAAAATAAACGTAACTGCATCAGGCAGGGCCAAATAAACAGCTACCAATCTATGATGAGAAATTATGTAACTACAAATACAAACAGACTTTTTCTTTTTTTTTTAAGGAATATATCAGATGTTGATGGAGCGAAAGAATAAAAAAGACATAGAACAGAGATGGACACACATTTGATAACCCGCCTGTAAATAATCCAAATGAGAAGTCTGCTCGCTGATTGATTAATATGAATTTCAATGATGCATTGCCTGTTTTTGTATAATCAGAACTGGACTCATTGGCATACTTGTACTGAAAAAAACATCCAATACGGCATTGGTTAGGGAAGAAAATAGTTGGAACAATCACCATTGATTTTTGAATCCCATTAAGTTACAACACAAACCTTTATTGGAGCTGAGCATATGTATGGAGCTTCTTGTCTTGAGTTGTCTGGCAGACAGGTTGACGAGCTGTCATAATAAGATAATTCTTTTAGTCTCTAAGCTATAGGATATGATCGTATCATATCACATAGGTATGTATCAAAATGAATGTGAATGGTTGGGTCTTTTGAACTACAACTTCCAAAGTTTTTAGGGCAAGAAATTATATCTTGCATGTGTGCATGTAAATATTAAGCCCCTACTGTAGTTATTTTCTACAGGAGGGGCATGTGAGAGACAACCTTAATTTCGATTTTGGAACCCTAATGAAGAACCCTGATATAGCCCATGTGTGGTTTTCTCTCGTGTGTAGGGTTGTTGTAGATAGGCGGGAAACACCTCATTTTCCCTCCAAATAAGAGTTTGAGAGGCCAGGTCAGCTGACAAGTAACAGCAAGGTTCAAAAATTGATCCCAATTCAAATAGTTCAGTGTAAAATTAATATGATTAAAAGGACAAGGGTCTAATTAATTTTTGAGGAATAGTATGGGGGATAAAATAAAATTTCCTCTATTAAGCCCCCCTGTAAAATTGTTATATTCTACAAGCAATAGACCGGCAAAGCATTTAAAAGAGGGGGGTTTGAGGTGGACTAACTTGAAATTTGCAGGAGAAAAGACTCCAACCCAATCATCTTCAGAAGGATTAGGGCACTTTAGCTTCACAGTTATCGATTGAGAATCTTCACCCTACATATAAATTAGAACACACACAATCATATTGATATTCCCTAACAACATTTTTGCATAAAAAGGAAAAAAAGAGAGAAGAAGAAATAATAGATTCTAGGAAATTGAGTTACACCAAATGATTAGAACATGGATTTCATACTCATATAATGGACAAACATCCAACAAAAAAGAACCATGAATCGGCAAAAATTATTTTGCAACAAGTATTTGATTTGTTCCATAAATTGGACATGTAACCGAGTCCATGTTTGAATCCGAGAGAATCTGAAACCAGAGTCCAGAAACAAATGTTGAATTATTAATTGTTAACAATTTATATTAACAAGTTCAATTCAACTAAAATTGGATTAACATAGACACAAATGGATATCAAAGCTTGGGAATCCTATTCTGAAGGAGAGAGATGTAAATTGTAATTGGTCAAACAAGCTCTTAATCTGGGTCACATTCTGATCAGAAAAGGATCATGATTTACTCAATTGACATCCTAACAGTGTGTCTGCTATCACTTAGAAGATGGCCAAACAAGCAGTTGGTTGACAAAGAAGGCATAGATGTTGAAAATTTGTTTTCTTTCTTTTGTCCCAGCCCATCCATGATCTGAACAAGTCACACATACAATCAACCAATTGGCAGATCTATTCACTCTATATCAATAACCGAGCTGGATTTGGTATATCAAAAGGAGGGAAAGGGAAACGGACAGCAAAATATGAATAAAATATTCATACATTTCAATTAGTTTCACTCGCATTTTTTTTTTTTTCCTTTCCAAATTCCTTTCTAAATCCATGAATGTGTTTGATTCGAAGATTCAATGAGGGAAATGGAAAGTGAAAGGGAAATAGAAAGAAAATGAGAAAGAATTGATAGGATTCGAATTCCAAGTTATGTTTGGTTAAGTTGAAATGGAGGGGAAAAAAAAAAAAAAAAAGGAGCCTAGTGCTATGTTTGATTTGGACATTTGAGGAGTGATTTGGAAAGAGAAAGAGAAAAGAAGTATGAAATTGAGTAAAATATATATATATATTTTATTCACATTTTACTTGATTTTTATTTTTCCTTTCCAAATATGTCCTAAAATCTCTGCATAAAGTAAATTTTTACCTTTTGTCTCTATTGATTCTATGTTAAATAAAGATCAATGGTGTCAGAATAATGCGTTTTGACTTTAATGAAGCCATTGTGGTCGATAAAATGCAGCAGTGAATAAACAAGGAATTGAAGAATATTCAAATATAGTTGGAGGTATGAATAAAACGTTGAAATAGAGCATCTAGTGAAGAGTAATGAAGTAAGTAAAAAAGTAATAAGAATTGAGATTTGTATATATATACATGTTTGCCGAGAAGGAAGGGGGAGGCAGTGATTGAGGCGGAGCTATGGATGGCAAAAATGGCGTTGTGGATTGCAATCTTGGAAAGTGGCTGATCGCCGGAGCCGCCACGGAGATTAGTTGCTGAAAAAAACGAAGTGGAGTTGACGCAGTAGAAGAAGAAGAAGAAGAAGAATATGGTAACCATTGGGTCAGAATATCAGATGAATATGGTCAGAATGAATCTCTGAGGAGGGAAGTGACCCATATCTCTCTCTCTCTCTCTCTCTCTCTCTCTCAGCAAATGGAAATTTCAACAACCACCCCAATCCCATCCCTGTCCAAATCTTATTGAAAAATTGATAAAAAAAATTGACTTTTTAATTTTTTAATTAATTTTTTGTAAATAAAAAATATAAAACACCCGTATATAGGAGGTGTTTGGGATGTCCTAAATAAGTGTATTTTTTATTTTTTTGAATTAAAAAATTGAGAAAAAAAATATAGATGTTTGGGTTAACTTTTTGACTTTTTATGAAAAAAATGTGTATTAAAAAATTATAAAAATTGGTTTGTAGGGAAAAATTTGGATTGGAAGTTGTGCAGCCGTAATTGTTAACTTTTAGTAAATAATGTTAACTTTTTAACTTTTTGAGTAACTTTTAACTTTTTGACATTTTCTTATGTTTCCAAACTTGGCCATAGTTGAACACGCACAAAACTAAGGAATTGTTTGAGATGATCTAAATAAATATACTTTTTGTTTGAGATGATTTAAGGTATGTTTGGTTTGCATTTGGGAGATGAGTTTTAGAAAAAAATTTCTAAAAAATTGTTTGATTTGAGTTTTTCTCAAAAAAATTTCAAAATTACTTACTCTCTCTTATACATCAATCAATCACTTTTTTTCTCTCCTCTCTCTTTCTCAATCGCTTTTTTTCTCACACACATCTACTCAAATTCTTCCAAAATATCAAATCATCCCAAACTCCCAAAAAAACAACTCTCCCAAAATATATAACAAACAAACCAAAAAAAATTTTAAACTCTCTCCCCAAATTTTTTTTCAAAAACAACTCTCCCAAAAACAAGCCAAACAAGCCCATAATGATTATGGTTTGGACGTGACGCTTTGTCTTATTAGGCTAAAAAGCCTATTTTATTTTTTGTGACTAAAATAACCAAAAAAAGTCCCAAACTTGGCTTCCCAAACGAAGCCTAAGTGGTTAGGAAATATAAAAAATATAGTAAATTGTGATACTACCAACTAATAATTTTTTGGATAAATTACAAATACACCACCTGATGTATGTTTAAATTACAAATTGCCCCCTGTGGTTTAGAAAATTACAAATACCTCCATGTTAGAATTTTTTATTTAACTGAATTAATTGAAAAAGTGAAATTTCTAACTATTTACCTATACAATAATAAAATTATCTGAATTATTAATTAAAATAAAATTTTAATATTATTAAAAACTATTAATTTACTTGATGATTTATTAATAAAATGACATATTTGTTATGAAATTAAAAACCTTAGGGAGCATAATGTAATTTCTAAAACTACAAAGGATAATTTATAATTTAAATAAACCTCAAGGGGTGTATTTGTAATTTACCTTTTTTTTTTTTTTTTTTTTTAATACTTGGGACAGGTTTCTTTTGAGAGCCATATGACCTTTTAATTAGATTAATAATAATTTTAATTTAAATGATTAACGGTAGAAATTCTAAAAATTTAATTAAAATTTTTACTAAATATTTTACATGAGTGTGAGACCCATACCATGTGGGTCTCATACCCATGTGAAACATTTGGTAAAGATTTTAATAGAACTTTTAGAATTTTTAACATTTTTGAATTCAAATATAAAGTGAATATAACTTGGTTGGATATTTTAAGTTTTTTTTTTTAATTTACTTTTTAAGTGAATTTATATTTAAAATTAGATAAAAAATAATACATTGGCAATCACGTAATATAAAAATATTTTATTATATATAACTCTCATCTATGACATAAACTTAAACTCCTCAATATAATATATATTTTTATGTTATGTGACATAACATTTTTTGTCTAATTTTGAACAGAAGTTAGTTTTAAAAGTAAACTGAAAAAAAGTTTAAAATATAAAGGGTCAAAGTGAAAAAAAATAAATAAATAAAATTTAAGGACCAAAGTGGAAAAATGGTCAACCATAAAGGTGGCATAGTGTAATTTACCCTATTTTATATTTGATTAAGATAATTAGAAATCTATTTGGAAGTTTTTTTTTTTTAAAACTATAATATAAAGTGAAAAAAAATAGAAAAAATTACGAAAAAAAAAACTTCAAGATTTGAGTCTTATAACAAAATAAACCTTAGTATTTTAATTCTATCAATTTAAACCCTAATCTTTTAATTTATTTTCAATCTAAACCATTTGTCTATTTTTGTTAAGTAAAATTGACAGAAAAATAGTATTTTAGTTATTAAAGTTAACGAAAAATTATATTTTAAACATTTTTCATACACTTACATTGAGTATAATGCTTAAAATATCATTTTTTTCATCAATTTTATTTAACAAAAATAGACAAATAATTTAAATTGGAAACAAATATAATGATTAGATTTTAAATTGACAAAATTAAAATTTGAGAGTTTATTTTGTTATAAAGGTCAAACCTTAGGATTTTTTTTTTTTTGTAATTTTCTCAAAGAACTATTTTAAAAAATTTTAAGATTCAATTATTGTAACAAAATAAATCCTGAATTTTGAATTTTATCAATTTAAACTCCTAATCTTTTCATTTGTTTCAATATAAATCATTTGCCTATTTTTGTTAAGTAAAATTGACGTAAAAACATTTTAGTCATTAAACTCAATATTAATGTACATAACATGCCTAAAATATACTTTTCCGTTGAGTTTAATAACTAAATTTTTCTTTCATCAATTTTACTTAACGAAAATAGATAAATAATTTAAATTGAAACAAATCAAAATATTAAGATTTAAATTGAAAAAATTAAAAATTTAGTATTTATTATTTTACAATGATCGAACCCTGAAAAAGAAAATTATAATTTGTTTCATAAAATTAATATGTTTTGGAAGGAATTTTTTATTTTTTATTTAAAAAACATGCAAAAAGTAGATTGAACAATAAAGAATCTTTAACTTTATGTATGAATTGATTTTTTTTTTTTTCACACTTTTAATTAATAATATTTTAATTTTTTGTGATTAAATTTTTGTTTTTCTACTCTACTGAAACTTTATATATGGGGATTATTATCCCACGAGCAAGTGGAATACAAAATGGAGACTAGAGAGGTTTGGAGTAATTAATTAAATTATAAAATTCATAAAATTATGCCAATTTCTTTTTATATTTTTAAGTCAATCTAAATATAAAATAAGATACACAATTCAAAATGATTAATAATCTTAAAATTGTTAATTTCATCTAATCCAGTTTGATACATGATATTATTGTTTGAACAAATTCATTTTCAGCTTTATTTTTTTATAAATTTTTTATTTACATTTTCAGCACTGGTTAGTCCTGTTGTACTAGTTTTATTGCTGAATATTCCAAAAAGTTTCTTTTTAGAGAGATTTATTTATAAATCCTTTTGAGTAGATTGATAGCCCAATAAACCCACAAGGTTTTCTTGTGTTCCATCAAGTCCCATATATTTAGATTTGTATCTCAAGAGGTTCCTTTTTTTTTCCCTTATTTATAATTTTTTTGAGACTATACCCTTTGATCTATTTTGATAGTAGGTATATACACAATAGGATATAATGTTTTTTATATATTGTTATTTCTATTTTGGAAGTTTTGTTGATTAGAGATATTGGAAGAATCAATAGATACATTTCCATTATACGTTTCTATAGAAGTTTCATTTACACATTGGCGGTGAGAGAACATTTGAATATTTTCTTCTTCCATTGTTGTGGTTCGAAACTCTTTTTTTTTTTTCCCCTCCATTGTTGTGGTTTTGAAGTTTTATTTTCTTCTACTGTTGTGGTTTTCAAGTTCAAAATTGTTGGCAAAAGGCTAAAGAATATTCAAATACTACTTTCTTCCATTGTTGTAGTTTGAAGCTCTATTTTCTTTCACTATTGCAATTTAAAACTCTATCTTCTTCCATTGTTGTGGTTTCGAAGTTCAGAATTGTTGGATGAAGGTTAGCACCATATTTGGTTAGCAACTGTATGTTCAATAAAGTTGAATTCAACTTTTTGTTTTGAGATAAATTGATATGGTATTATGTATCAGTGTGTGTATGCTTATTGGGTGGGTATTTCAGTAAATGTGAATGTTCACATCCACTGAAGTTATTGTTGTTGTGGATTATCAGATTTTAATATTTTGCATTTGATGATGTGAACTTGAACATTAGAAGCATGTGATGGTTGCATGACATGCAATGTAGATTGATGATTGCATGGTTATTGCATAATGTGAATGTTTACATATCACTGATTATTATATGAGTTTTGCATGATTATTACATTGTGTGGATATTCACACTGTAATGAGTCATTGTTTGTTGTGAATTATCATATTGTAATGTGTTGCAATTAGTATTGTGATCATGACATTGTTAATCAATGTTAATATTCACATTCAGAAATAGTCATACAAGTGCAAACAACAATGTGTTATTTTACCAACATGCATTTGTAATGTAAAAGTTCACATTAACATTTATTTACCATAGCTCACATTAAGCCAATGGTTGTGTGTATACATATGTAAGCAAACACTAGTAATGTGGATGTGCACAGTGTCTATACTTTGATCAAAGTGAATGTTCACAGCGTTGCTTCTTCACGTCGGAGTACGGTAGACAATTTAGGGTTTTGAAAATGTGAGATTTTTTTCCATAGAATATATGTGATATTTTTTCCATATAAAATAAATGAGAGATTTTTTCCATGAAATAAGAGAGAAATCTTCTAATGAGGGACTATTATTATTTTTAATTGTGTATTGATTTCAAAATGGAAACACGCCTAAAAAGCTTGGAAGGCTAATTTGGTCATATTACTTTAAACAGGACCTAATGGAATATTAAAAATATATATATATATATGGGTCAAATGGAATGTAACATTTAAGAATAGGACTTTCTAAAAAATAACCCATGTTTTTAAGATATGGAATATTCCAACAAGTTCAGTCTACAAACCAAACACTATTAAATGTTGTTTGTTACAACTTCTAGGTGATTATGGCTTGTTTTAATTTAGAAATTTATACTAAACTATTTGATATAGTTTTTGTATATTGCTTATTAGGCAGCAATAGCTTAAATAAACCAAACAAGGCCATAGCTAGATCCATTTGGAACTTTAATCTTAGAGTGCTACTACTGTGATGAAGGGAAACGTATCGGAAAGAATAGCAAACAACAAGTTCAAACTACGAATGAATCCGAACTAGAGATACTCTCTCTAAGAATGAATAATTTTGAGAAAACTCTCAATTTTTATTAATGCAATATTGTAGACACCTCATTTTTTACCGCCTTTAAGACTTGGGCACCTCAGGTTGATCACTGGATGATAAATTATTACGCTGTGCAAATGTTCGATTTCTTCAACGAGGAGCCTTAGTTTTGAGTTTCAGAGCTTAAAAACCTTGCACCTCCATTAAATCAAAACTTAATTTTTCCACACTTGACCACCCAGAGGCCTGCTAGCCAACAAGTGATCGGATAGCCAAAAAACGGTGGTCGGTTGTCCCCTATCTAGCCGGCCGACCATGTTTCCCAGTAGAATAGATATTTGTTGCCAACTGTCCCCCTCATGTGCACGTAATGGACCAGCTGGCTCAATACGGATATTTTTGAGATAGCAACTAGTCTTTGTATATATACTTGATCATCCTTTATGTTTTTAGGTTAGAAAAAATTACCAAAGCTCAAATGCTTGAAAACCTCTCTCTCTCTTTCCCTATCTTGCAAAACACATACACCATACCAACATTTCTTAAACCAAATATTTGAGGCTTCTTGTTGAGATTGTTGAGCTAAAATTTCAACTCTTGAGGGTGATCACTTGTTGATTTGTGAATCAAAGAGTAACCTCTCTTCAAGAGATATAACTCGTGCCTACTTTATACTACTTCTTTCCTCTCTTTTCTTGCTGTTTTATACTGTTTTTGGACTATTTTTATGGGCTGAAACTTATGACTTAAAGCTACCAAAGGTGGAGAGGTTAACCACCCTTCTTTGAACCGTGTTCTCTAAGCTTTGTCCTTGTGTTTCCCAATTTTATTTTTATTTTTTTTTCAATTTTTGGTCACTAATTTTCAGAGTTTTAAAAGGCTAAAAATATGGTTTTGAGGTCCAAAAATGGAGGGGTTAGCCATCCCTCCTTAGGCTTGCTTACTAGCTTTAATTCCCTCTTATTTTTGCTTACCTTTTTTAGCTTTTTCAACTTAATTCCAGCACTATGTTTACTTATTTGAGAACTATTTTAGTGTGTTTATTTCATTTATGCTTTGCATAGTACACTTGTAGTGTTGTAGTACTCATAGATTTGGTAGTTTAGGCCTTAGACATCAACCTATTTGAGTCGATAGCTTTTATTTTCATAGTTTTCATACATATGCTCACACTTGTAATACTCACCTTTGCACCCTCCCCTCCTTTCTTGGTTTTCTTTGTTTGAGAGTCATTTCAAATGAGTGTTGCTTAAGGTATGTGAAAAAGACCTTCCATGCATAATGGTTTAATCTCTTCGAAGGTTCATTATCAGGGCATTACATCTCTCTCATGCTAAGAACAACTTCTTGTTTGACACTTCTTTTCATTAGTGGACATAACTCTCATTTTTGGACTAAAATGATTATAGAATGGAAAGGTAATTAAAAGGGCTAATAAAATTGGACTAAAATGGTAACAAGAGTAATAAAATTGGTTTGGGTTCAATTAACGTCGATTGAACCCATTGAGTCTCAAGTCATTACATACTCATTGGTGATGTTAATGATTCGAGAAGCGATGTATACCACTTCCCTAGAGAGGTAACTCCATGATAGGTGTAGACAACCCATTTTGACTAGCCCTAAGACTTGGGCGCTTTCTGTTGATTACCCGATGATGATAATTAGAATGTGTTTCTCACAGAATCCTCAACAAGAAAAATAGAATTTGAGCTTTAATCCCAACCTTTACACATTTTTTTGGCCAAACTATTTTAGACCTTAAAACCCTCTTTTCAAAATAATTTGTTTTTTGTTGTTTCTACGATGTTCTGAGACTCCCATTTCGATTAAAATGTTGCACTTTTCAGTAAACTGAGTAAGGACAAAGTGGAAATAAATGGAAGGGAGGTAAACTTTTTTGAAAAATATTTAAAAACATCTTCTTTATAGGTTTGGAGTTGAAGGAAATAGGAGGGGATGAAAGAAAACTGGTTTAGGAAAAGAATGAGTATCAAATCATTAAGAAGGAAATGAGCAGCTTTCACTAAATTAGGCATTTCTCTTTGTACACTTGGAATTTAAATGTGAGGCCACCACCATTGGAAAGTAGACTTCTGGGGCTTCAATTTAGACCAAAGAACCACCTTAGACCAAGTCCAAATAAGGGAGATATGCCTATTTGAAGTTGGGCTTCAAAGCAGATTTTGTTGACCCAACCCAAGACAGCCTTTACTAAATTAGACATATCTCTTTGTACACTTGGAATTTAAATTTGAGGCCACCACCATTGAAAAGTAGACTTCTCGGCTTCAATTTGGACCTAAGAACCGCCTAAAACCAAGTCCATATGGGGGAGATATGCCCATTTGAAGTTGCGCTTAAAAGCAGATTTTGTTGACTTGGCCCAAAACAACAATAGCCCATTTTTTCTTGGTTTTGGTTCGGTTGGTACAACCCATTTACCTATTTTCTAAGCTATTCAAGTGCATCCACTCATCCTCCATTATACCTAATCATCCCCCATTGTCAAAAAGAGGTTTGTTTGCATTCATAAAGAAGTATCCCATGCAACCACCTTGAAAATTTGCCCTCCTATCACATTCTTGTCTCCCACCTTGTCTCCCACCTTCTTTTTGACCTTTACTCTCCCTCATTGCCTATATAGAATGATTATATTGTAAGAGAGAAGGAGGACACGAAATTGAAGAGAAAGGAGTGAGAAAAGAGTGAAAAAAGAGAGAAAATTTGAGTTTTTGAGCCAAAAATATTCCTATCTTCCATATACACCCCATACCTTCCATAGCTACTGAAATTCCTCATTTCCATACACCAAAACCACTCCAAAAATTCTTATATAGCCAAAGATCAATTGCCTTGATCATAAGGAAGAGTGTTTAGTGATTGAAAGTGAAAAAAACTAGAGAGTTAGCTACTTTCTATACCACAAACTCCATAAACTCCATAATTTCAAATTGAGGATTTGAGAACACACTTCCTACACTTGAGGGTGATCAAGAGGAAGTTTGGAAATCAAAAAGTTCAATCTTTCTTTGAAAGGTGAATTGTTAGTCTTTCATTTTCTTATATTTTATATCTTATATTTATTTTCATACTTCTTATTTCATTGTGTTTTGTTATAATCTAAATGGTTTGTTTATCTCATATTTATTTTCTTACTTTATATTTCATAGTGTGTTGTTATAATCCTAGTGGTTTGTTTAGCTCATAATTATTTATTTATTTATTTTTATTCGCATGCTTTAATTTCATATTAGTTTTGTTGTAATCTTGTATGTTCTACCTCATATTTATTTTTTTTCGTGTATTAGTCTCATATTAGTTCTGTTGTAATTTTGCATTTCTATCTTATATTTGTTTTATTGCTTTAGGTTTATGTTGTGAGTTTGCACTTGTTATTTTATTTTATATTTGTTTTCTTGTTTTTTTTTTTAAATCTAACCGGTAGTGGTTAGTTGAGCCACTTACATACTTTTTGTTTTTTCATTTTCTTGGTTTCGCAACAAGATAGGTTTTGCTTGGCCTAGTTGGCCGGCCGGTTTGCTTCTTCCAAACAAGATGGCGTAATCTCCCAATATTGACCAATTTCCGCCGGCGGCTCTAAAGAACATGAAGCTTTTATTTTATTTATTTTTTATTTTGAGTGTATTGTGAGGTTTTTTTTTTGTTGTAATATTCTCCTCATCTCTCTCTAATTTGATTTGTAATTATTCTTTAAAATGTTGTAATAATTCCCCGCCCCGCTTCTTTCTATCCCGTTCTTTTACTTGCTTTCTTTATTTGTACATAAATATCATATTTATTTTTTATCATAGTTATACTTTGCATCCATGTTTCATGCATCTTGATTCGGCTAAGTTTGCATTTGTGGATTTAATCAATTCCTATGTGATTATGTGTGCTACCTCATGTTCTTGAGATGATTCACATATCATATTCTAGAAGCCGAATCTTTAGTTGCATCTCATGAGTGAATTGCATTAGGATTTTGTATATAAGATCATGCATATTTTACTAACTTTGTTTTGTAGCTTGTTCGTGGGACGTCAAACATGTAAGTTTTTATGCTTTAGCATCCCGTTTGTGTGTGTTTTTCTTACTATGTCTAGCATTCTACCATGAGGCTATTTACTTATGTGATATAACTCTATGAATGCCAGTGGATGGAGGTTGTGTCGCTTAATTTGGAATGATGTTGATTTTTCGTGCTTGTAAACTCAATTTATTTGGGTTGTCCATCGTCAAAACTCTTTCAAAATGCATGATATTAAATTGTTCCAAAATGAATGGCATAGTCTATACTTGTATGCTTCACATAGTGAATTTTAGAATTTATTAACTAATCAGAACATGAACATATAAAGAAAATAAAAGTCATATCATGGTTTAGTAGAGGCCGATCTTTTGATCGGGTGAGCGGGGTGCTCATTATTGACCTTCCCCTCTCATACCTAAGGTTCCGAGCCAAGCATCCTTGGTTACGACGAACAGTGGCCTTGGCACTGAGTCATGGGTTTCCTAATTTTCCAAAATATTAGGTGGCGACTCTGAGATCTGATGACGCTGTCCATTTTTGACAAAATTGCAATAAAATGGATTTTCACAAAAAGTTTCCAAATCTGGACTCTCATCTACGTTTCACATTGCACTCGTGAGACTAGATCAAAGAGATCTCAGGAGTCCGAACTATTTAACGCGTGCGGGTACCCCCCGGGTATGTTACAATAGGGAGGAGGTTTTGTTGGTTTTTTATTTCCATTTATTGAGACTTTCCCCATCGATTCATAGATCATCACGTAACGAGTTTGCGTCAGTTGATGGTTTGCGAATTGAGTCTACCCCTCCCTTGATCTATTTCATGATAGGGAGAGGCAGAGAGTAGAAACATCCCCTGGAAACACTCTGTTTGTGCTCTGTTTCATTTATGTTACAGCAAGGCAGTGGCCAGCCGGCCACCTGTCCATCAGGTTGACCACTTTTAAAGGCCAACTACCACTTTATTTTATGCAGACAGTACCATTTTCATAACAGAACAGAGCAGAGGCTAGGGCTAAAACAGATTATTTTTCAGACTGCAAAACAGAACAAATCTGGCAGCAAAACAGAGGTGTTTGCAGGTGGATATTCTCGTTCATGCATACGCACTTCTCTACTTTCCATGGCTCATGAAATTAATGCTAATTAGTAGATTTATTTGAATTTGTAATAGCTAGTTATTTAGTTAATTAATTCTGTGTCGTAATTAATTAAATTAATTAGATTAATTCAATTTGTAATAATTAGTTAGTATAGCTAATTTATTTGGTGTTGTAATAATTAGCCTAAGTAGGACATTCATTCAAATCCTCTTATATGTGGGCACACTTGTAATATTGTGTATGTCTTCCAACCCCTATTTCTTTCTCCCTTTTATTTATTTGCTTATTATGGTGGCATGTTGCATTCATGTTTTAGTTTCATATCATTACCATGTATAAAGTATCCATTTTTGCATGCATTGGGTTCGGTTCATCATTCTAACCATATTGTCATTTCTTACTTACTTGAAATACGTGCACTAAATGCATGCTTTGAGTTGAGCCATGTGTCATGTTAAGAAACCGAACCTAATAATTGCGTTTTGTATGTGTTGCATTAGTCACTTGCATATTAGAGCATACGTTTTTATTTCCTTTGGCTTGCCTCCGAGTATTAGGTGAGCATTTCTTGCTTTAGCATATTGCATGTATGTTTCGCTATGTCAAACATATTTATCATGAGGCTAAGTGCTTATTTGATATACCTATTTGAATGCCTATGGATGAAGGCTTTTCAATTAAGTTGGGATGATTTGATTAAATGTACATATGAGCTTACTTTTTCAAGTGGCGCATATTCAAAACAATTTTCAAATAAACATGAAATGAAAACATTTCAAATTGGGCGAATTAGTCTATACTTATGTGCATCACATAGTAACGATAGCATAATAATTGGAATAAAAGCATATAATGTAAATAAAAATCACATCATGATTAGTAGAGGCCGATCTTCGATTGGGTGAGTGGGGTGCTCAATTCATGACCTTCCCCTCTCATACCTAAGTTCCCAAGCCGAGACACTTTGGTGATGACGGACAAATGACCTTTGGCAGGAGTGATGGGTTCCTTAAATTTTTCAAAAATATTTAGGTGGCGACTTTGAAATTTGGCAATATAGTCTATGTTTGGGATCTTTGATGATAAATGGATTTTCTAAAATGATTTGCCGAATTTGGACTCATTTCTGTTTATCAGTTTCATATTGCACTCGTGAAACCAGATTCAGAACCACGAGAGTTCGAACTGTAAGGCTATCGTATCCGAAAAGACTAAACCCCTTTGACGAGCACGAAAAAAAGCTACAGTTTCTGGCGACTCTGCTGGGGATCTAGAGAACTTGACTTGAACTTCATGATGTGACATTTTATTTACAAATATATGTTCTTTGCATTACATTTGCAATGTTACTCTAAGTCACTATGTTTTCCATCTACTATTCCTGGACGGCTTGCCTAAAAAGTTTGTCAAAAGCCTGGCCGGTCATGGGCTCTGCCATGTTGGAAACACAACCCATGGATCTGGATTGCTGTTGTACCGCTTGATCCTCCTTGCACTTCTCGGTGCTAGGTGTAAGAGGTAAATTAGGTAATCTTGTTGAGGTAACTTTTTGACTATTCGACCTAGCTGCATATAGTAAAGACATAGTGACTATTCCACTTAGGACAGGATGCTCACCTTTATACAGGATGTTGTGAAACTACTTGTTTGAAATAGTAAAACCCTAGATCATGTCAAAATCTAGGACATGGTAACCCTACCTCACATAGGGGTGTTTGGTTCTCTTTTACCTGGTATGCGCTTTACGGTGTAACTGTACAGGAATGTTCATATCAGTGGCACAAGTTGATATCAGTTTTGGGGCCAGAGTTCAATGGGAAATACAATGCTTCAGCTATGATTATGCCTGTTGCAAATTGGGTCGAAGTGTTGTCCGATTGTTGATTATTGTTTTTCTTTTCTTTTGCTAGGTAGTTTGCAAACATAGCTTCAGACAGACCTAATATCTCCCTAGTTTTGTGGACTTGCTCTGTCAGACTTTGCAAAATCCGAGATCTGGTTGACGGTTAGCCAGCGTTAGTCTCTCTCTCAGCAATTACTTGAAGAATAAGAAACAGGCAGTCCTCATCACCACCACAGATCACTCAGCAGTCACCTGTCTGTTCTCATCCACTTAGCTTGCCAATAGGTAACTCTCCAAGACTTGCCATGACGCAAAGTCCAGAAGAGGTTGCTGCTATGATAACAGCTTTTCTCCAAACCATGGATACCTTGAATCACAAAATCACCACTTAAGATGAAACCATTGCTGAAATATGACGCTCATCTGGGCCATCGACATCTACTGTACACCCAGTTCCGGCTGCCCAGCCCAATCCTGATCTACCTCTACCAGTTGAAAATCCACAAATCCTAGATCCCCAAGAGATGACAGCACAGGCTCAAGCTTTCAAGCCTTTGGCATAGCCTCACGGGGGACTTCTTCCCTTCAACATCAACGACATTGATCCGGCTCTAATAAAAATCGCCAAGCTAGAAAAGGCACTCAAGAAATCTCAAGGCTTCAATTCCATCTCGGATATTGAAGATGGTTATACCGAGGCCTCGGTCAAATTGCCAGAAAAATTCAAGATGCCTCACATCGATAGATTTGATAGTAGTGGGAATCCCACTGTACATGTTCGTCTTTTCTCAGATGTTCTAAGACCAATGGGCCTGACTTGGGCTCAGAAATTGTCATTGTTCGTGTAATAACCCGACCCTCGTACATGTTTTCTAGTATACTTTCAGTCCCCTATTCTGTGCATTTATATGCTTATTGTGGAATTTCGTGTGAAGTGGAGTTTAATTGAATGAATCTTCAGAATATAGATTCATATATGTTTAGTAGGAGAAATATCTGTTACAATTATGATGTTCAGATTAGAGGCCTGACAATCTTAAATTAATTTTATATTTGAGATCAGCATGATTTTTAGGTCATAATGTGATTTTCTGTGAAATTTTGACTTGGAATGATTAAACTGATTGATTTTCGTCTTTATTCACTTATATATATATATATCAATGCTTCTTATACATTTGACTTGGAAACCATCACCCAAAAATATCTCTTGGAGAGAGTGAGAGGAGAAGAGATTTCCACAAGGAAGAAAGTTAGGAAATTGAGAGAGATTGGAGAGATTTGAACTTAAGGTATGTGATATCTACTTTGAATAACCCCTCTCTTGATCTTAATAAGAACTTCTTGTGCTATCATGTAAGTTAAGGTTGTAATAGGGGTTAAGGGTTGGTTAATTGAGGAATTGGGGAACTATTCTTTATATTGGGTTATGTTGGAGTTATATTGAATTACCTAGTGAGAATTTATATTTCATTTCTTCAACTATCACATTTGAGTTCATCTATGTAAACAAATGGCTATATGGATGTATATATGTGTGAGAAAGTGGAAATTCCATGGAATTAGATTGTGTTTATGAATTTTAAGGAATTAAAGGCTTGATTGAATGTGTAATCCATGTTAATGTGATGATTATACCATTGTGTTGTCTTAATTCCTCCATTTTTGGACCTTAAGATATTGTAAATTAGTTGAGTTATGCTTGGATTTCGGACTGCACAAAAAACTGGGCAAATCGCCGCACGTGCGAGGGTCATGGTCGCACGCACGGGAGCACTGCTGCACGTGCAGGAAACCAAGAATTCTGGGTCTTTGGCTACTGGAAAAAAAGCACGTGCGGGGCTTCACTGCCGCACGTGCGGGAGCCACTGCCACACGTGCGGGGCTCACAGCCGCACGTGCGGCCCATGCTGCAAAATTTCGTCTGCTCCATTTTACGTGCTTGACCCTATGATATTTTTGAAATCTGTGTTTGATGCTTTTTGATGTCTGAAAATTCATTCGAATCGAAACGAGTCAGAAAATGACTTAATAAGGAAAAAGAACTAATTTGTGAATTGTGCATGTGTGTAAGGCACAATCCGGGAGGAACTAACGCTCCACAGCAGCACAGTGAGTAATAGTAGTGTAATGATATGCTATGCTTACTTCTCGTGCTTATGATTTACATATGATTGTCGAGAATGACATATACTACGGATATTGCACTCTGATTGAATTAACGAATACGATGAAACAGTGACATTGATATGGACCTATGGTCATTCTGTATAAAAGTGGGCCCCAGGGCCGTTATGATGTAAATTGCTCTGCCCCTATTGATGTAATGGTACATTTGCCTTCTGATCATCATTAATATTAATGTCCTACTATTCACGAGACAACTATGTCGACTTACAATAAACCATGGGAAAATCTAAGCGCGTCATTGGGCAGTAGTATTGTAGTAGTACGTTTTGTTTACTGTTGATAGTTAATATTAACATTCTGTTATCTGCAAGTTAGCGGTATTGATTCATAACGAACAAATGGAATGTATATGCATTATGGAACTACGGTATCTATGTATCTCTAGAATCGTTCCATCTATTAATAATTATTAGTAGCACTCTGTTAAACGCAAATCAACTATGTTAATTCATGTGAATGAGTGAAAGAATCTGTGTGCCTCTGTATAACTCTGAGACTAATCTGTTTCGATGATATCTGGGCCTATGGTCGTTCTATATAATCTGCTAGGCCTATGGCCGTTCTGTATAATCTGCTAGGCCTATGGCCGTTCTGTATAATCTGTTAGGCCTATGGCCGATCTGTATAATCTGTTGGGCTTGAGGCCGCTCTGTACAATCTGTTAATATCTGGGCCAGAGGCCACTCTGTTGATATCTAGGCCCGAGGCCGATCTGTAAATTCTGTTAGGCCTGAGGCCGATCTGTGAAATTTGTTGGGCTTAAGGTCGTTCTGTTCTATGTGATATTGGACTTGAAGCCACTCTGTATAAAGATTGGGCCCAAGGCCGTTCTGAAAATATTTACAGGAAAAGATTAACCGTGGGACCTCTATCCTTATATACATATATACATTACAATTCGAGTTTATTCATTAAATTGTTTAAGTACTATTATTCACTAAGCCTTGCTCACTTTGTGTTATGTCTGTTTCTGTTGGCACCCAACTTGGAGGTCGGTCTTAATTCAGCCTTGGTCACCCCTTCTTGGTCAAGCCACATAGAGAAACTTATGCATTTTGTGGGGTTCCCCTAATGAACCCTGGTTTGGTCCTTAATCTTTTGACTAATGTAATTAGTCGTGTAAAATCTCCTATACCAATATTTTTGTTGTATGCCCACTTGCGAGGCTGGTTCTGCACATATGTCCATATATGTTATTGTGTGACTGCAAATATCTGCTTTTCGTATGTCTGTCTATCATATTTGAAACTGTTTAATGGCACATTGAGATCCTGGCATATAGGTATGAGCTCGATGGATGTCAAATTATATTATTTTACGTCATTAAGTGCTTCCGTCCAGGCCCCATATACTGTATGTATCGAATCAACTGCCCGTTTCTGAAGTGATCATGCCCAAACTTTTAGGGGCGGGTTTGGGGCGTGACAGTTCGAAAGAACCCTATTGGACGCGGCAGCTATCTGGTACGCCAAACTAGAGGATTCTACTAAACAGAATTAGGAAGAACTGTTTGAGGGGTTTGATAACCAATGCTTATACAATACTCAAATAGAAGTAACAATCAGCGAGTTGGAGCTGACCACTCAGAATCCCAAGGAACCCTTCATTGATTTTGTTGCAAGATGGAGGGCAAAGGCAGCTAGAATGAGAAATAGGCCCTCAGAAAGTGAACAAGTTCGGTTGGTTGTTCAAAATCTCGAGGCAGATATGTTACAAAGAATGATAGTAGCGCTACTGTCTACATTTGCTTCTCTACATGAGTTGGGAGTTCAAATTGAAAGCGCATTTAAGAAATGCATCATTCAAAGAACCAGTGAGCTAGCAAAAAGATCATTTACCCGGAATATGAATGTTAGCAATAGCACAATTCCTCGGTATGCTGAGATCAGTACCATCGCTACAACATCCAAAATAGTCATCCATTCGCTGCTGCCACCTCACAACCCATAGGCCCCCCAAACCGAAACCAAAGGACCTTTCCCTCTTCACATGAACCTAGCCCATGCTCTTAAACTGCTAATGGAAAAGGGGCACCTCAAGCCCCTCGACCCTCGACCTCTCCCTGACCCCACGCCCGCCTAGACATGATCCCACCCAATACTACATTTTTCATCAACAGTACAGTCACCCCGCCGATCGTTGCTATCGCCTATGTCATGAGATCCAAGATCTCATCGACAATAAAATCATTACCCCACCTTCCAAACTGAATATGACCACCAACCGACTTCCCACTGATAACTAAGCCCCACCACCCAGAAACATCAGCCTTATCCATACACTACCGCCCACCTTTAACCCCAGCTCATATATTACCCCATCTCATCTACCTAAACCGGAGGTGATTATTCTAGAAAGCACAGATATGTGCATGATGGATATAACACCCAAAACCCAATTAGGGCCCGTGGTGGTGGAAACGGAAGAAAAAAAGAATGCACCAGAGAAAGGGTTGTCTGACACCTAAGTTATAAAGAAGGGAGCCTCAATCGCAGAATAGTATGACTCCAGCCAATACATTGTGGCTGTTGACCAGCCAAAGCCTGTGATCATTTGCCAGATTCGTTCAGCATCAACACCATTGGGGAAGATGAGCTAGGGAAAAATATGAATAACTAGCTTGAACAAGGCCTTAATGACCTGGCAAGATTAGAAGAAGACTTGGCAGAACTAGAGGAAGATCTGGAGAACCTCTACTTCTTTGAAGAAGAGGATGTGGGCAACATCCAGATTGGGTGGTAGGATCCAAGCCAGCCTGAATCCAGCAACAGGTGGTTGAGTGAAGAGGAATCAGATATGGAGGAGCAGGTAAAGGAGATTGTGAAAGAAGAGAAAGTGGGTGACAATAGCAAGGTTGAGGCTGTGTCTATGACTGAGGCCATGCCTATGACTAATAAAGAAAGAGAGTTGGAGCAGTTCCAACAAGAAAGAATAGAAGAAATCCAGAGGAAGATAGCCTAAGAGCAGGAAAAAGAGAAGAGAAAAGAAGAGGACGAGTTAACAGTAGACGATGTCCAAACCTCGGGAAGGCCTGAATGGGAATCTGGTGACAAAGGAATGATGCCAAAGAAACTCAGATAGCATCGAAAGGTAGAGATTGAATCATCTACAAAAGAGAAGTGGTATGACGATGAAGAGAGCGATGTGAATATAATCTGGGTGGAGCCCGCTAATGGCCTGGCAATGGCTACGGGGGAATGGTGGGATGATAGTTATATGAGACATGCATATATTGATGAAGGATGGAAAGCGAATACCCCTAACGATACCTGGTACGCAGAGGACATTAATCACATAACCAGAAGTGGTCGGTATTTCAAACCCCCGGCTCTAGATTAGCCAGAATCCTCCGAGAAAGAGGCTGAGAAATCGAAGGAGAAAGACATTGAAGAAGACCTAGCCTTGAAGAAACTTAAAAAGATCCAGGCAGACATATCGATTTAGGGGCTGCTGATGGCCTCCCGAGAGCACAGACAAGCATTGCTAAAGGCATTGAATAGAACTAAGCTGCTTATCGACATCACCATTGACCAACTGGTGTCATTGGTTACGTAAGGGAATGTTTGTCGGATGTTATCTTTTACAGACAAGGAACTACCACTTGAAGGGGCCAACCATAACAAACCCTTGTATGTGATTCTGGAGAGCCGGAAGAAGTGGATCCCAGTGGTACTAGTAGACACTGGCTCTATAATTAATGTGTGTCCGACAAGAACTACCTACGCCATAGGTTTGAAGTCAGTGCGAGACAATAATTTACAGGGCTAATTATCCCAAAGCTGGATAATGTCATCGTCATCCTGCGTGCAATAAGCAGGGAAAATACATTCTCCGATAGGCTTTTGAGACCACTGTATGTCAGCCATGTATACATTGTCGCAGTGAACGTCCGGATTTGTAGTGCTTTTTGGAGGTTGTAGTTGAACAGGCATTCTATCTTGTATATCCCCTGATTTACCGGCATTGACATGTCTACGGCTCTGAACCACATCGGATTGGTCAAAGTGTCGTAGAAAACCCATGACTGCATCCTCTCTCTTCAGTGGATGTGGTTCGATACATCCGTTCGTATGGAATAACGAACAGCCGCATTGGAAGTGAAATAACTTCCTGCGTTGGGCCTTCTTCTTCTCATTGCGATGTCTCTTCTTGATTGGTTTTGGCGAACAGGGGCTGGTCAACTGTATAAAATTCTGCGTTTCGGATCGTCCACGCTTTGAGCCCGGCGTGTTCATTTTTTTCCAAAAAATCTCTGTAACTAGAGTCAGCGCCGGGGTTGCATAATATAATACTTGGAATCCCGCCTTTTATTTTTCTTGGGCGGGCATATTTGCAATTTGAAATCCATTCCCGTTGGGCTCCAATAAATTCACGCCAGTGTTTCAAAAATTGTGGGGCCACATCATCGATTATGTTGTAAAAAGCAGCATCATTATGGTCCTGTAAATCGATGTGGCTAGAATAATAATTATGCGGCCCCAAAGACCGGGCCCAACATGTTTTCCCAATTTTCGATGGACCTTCAATTATAACGCTCTTGGGCCTGTGTGGTCTTTGGGGCTCGTCGTTTATATTTTCATCAACCCATTGCTGTAGATCTGCTGGGATGGCCCATACTGTTTTTGCAAACTGATGAACATACGGCAATGGGGGTTTGAACGATATTCTATCATAATTAGATGACAGCTTGTCACAATTTAGCCAGAAACATTTTGGATCGCCATTTCTTACCATTTCCAATGCTTCGTCCTTGGTGCCGGCTACAAGTGCGTCGCGATATATATTTTCTTTGTTGTTCTGGTTAGCGCAACGGCCCCTCTCACGGAATTCACCCCATTCCGTGTAATCCCCGTGTTTGGAGATGTATTCTAGCACATTCTAATGGTTGTAGGCCCCTTGTATATTCAGATGGAAATGGCGATTAGTTCGATCGTGAGTAACGTCGAAAAACCGTTCATCCTGCGTCTGAAAACGGTATGGAAATTGGACAAGAGCATGGAGATGTGGTTGCCCGTCCTCATGTAATTCATGTGCAACCCTCACATAATTTGGTGGCCTGTTTGTGAACAACTCTTTAATTTTCTCTAACAATCTCTCTTTAGGTATAGAACATTGGGCATATGTGAGGAAGATGTTCTTGTTTTGAACTCTAAAACGACGTCGTATTGATGCCATAACTCACTCTCAATGACGTCACTCACTCTCTCGGATGACGCAAATCACTCTCTGAAAACTTTACTAGTTTTAGAGAGTGAGGGAGTGAGTTATTTAGGTGCCCAGGAGCGTCCCACTAATATTACTTGGGACGCTCCCCCCTGCGCCACGTGTCTTCCCCCGATTGGTACTCCCTTCCGCATTTTGTGGCGTGTTGTCTGCTAGGGTCTCCGCTCCGCGCCCAGATCTACGGCTAGGATTAAAAATCTAAAAAGGCAAGCGCAAGCGGGAAATTTAAATTAAACGGTGGCAAGCGCAAGCAGGAAATTATATAAGCCAAAATAATTTGGGGTTTTTAATTATTTTGCAATGGAGCCGTCCGATCTAGGTCAATTTAGGCAATTGATTTTAAAATACGAGCCGAATCTTTTACTGCTGCATTGGTCCTTGTTGGTCGTCGGTGAAAACAACGTCGAAAATTTAATCCGGCTCATCAACGCCTTATAGCGACAAGAAGATGCTCTATTCGCCGGTCTGAAAGCGATTTCCGAATTAGAAACCCAGGCGACGGCTCCATCCATGCAAACTATGGATCATAGTGCAGACACACATCCTGCCGCTGATATGAAAGACGTGTCAAAATCCAGTTGTGGACTTAGGAATAGTGACACAATTTCCTAATTATCATAATTGTATAATTGTTACTATTCCTTAATAAATAATTTATTCAAATTTGTTGTATCTTCGGCCCATTTATATTATACTGTAATACTTGGAGGCCTATTTTAGTGTCCACTTCTTTCATAGAGCAATTTAATGGGCCTCTGAAAAATCATTATAGTTCTTTGGGCCTGTTCATGTAATAATGGCCTCTTTATTTAGGAGACTGTAATTGGGCCTGTTAATGATTTTTCATTTAGGATATTGTAATTGGGCCCATTATATTATTGTTGATGATCCAAACAATAATCACATTGATTAAATATATCTTAAAAATCTTTATTATTTAATCATTAAAATGTACATAAATATTTTCTCATCGCCAATCTTTTACATAATACGAAAGCTCGTCGAGTACAATAGTCAATGCGAGACAATAATTTACAGGGCTAATTATCCCAAAGCTGGATAATGTCATCGTCATCCTGTGTGCAATAAGCTGGGAAAATACATTCTCCGATAGGCTTTTGAGACCACTGTATGTCAGCCATGTATACATTGTCGCAGTGAACGTCCGGATTTGCAGTGCTTTCCGGAGGTTGTAGTTGAACAGGCATTCTATCTTGTATATCCCCTGATTCCCCGGCATTGACATGTCTACGACTCTGAACCACATCGGATTGGTCAAAGTGTCGTAGAAGACCCCTGACTGCATCCTCTCTCTCTCCAGTGGATGTGGTTCGATACATCCGTTCGTGTGGAATAACGAACAGCCGCATTGGAAGTGGAATATCTTCCTGCGTTGGGCCTTCTTCTTCTCATTGCGATGTCTCTTCTTGATTGGTTCTGGTGAACAGGGGCTGGTCGACTGTATAAAATTCTGCGTTTCGGATCGTCCACGCTTTGAGCCCGGCGTGTTCATTTTTTTCCAAAAAATCTCTGTAACTAGAGTCAGCGTCGAGGTTGCATAATATAATACTTGGAATCCCGCCTTTTATTTTCCTTGGGCGGGCATATTTGCAATTTGAAATCCATTCCCGTTGGGCTCCAATAAATTCGCGCCAGTGTTTCAAAAATTGTGGGGCCACATCATCGATTATGTTGTAAAAAGCAGCATCATTGTGGTCCCGTAAATCGATGTGGCCAGAATAATAATTATGCGGCCCCAAAGACCGGGCCCAACATGTTTTCCCAATTCTCGATGGACCTTCAATTATAACGCTCTTGGGCCTGTGTGGTCTTTGGGGCTCGTCGTTTATATTTTCATCAACCCATTGCTGTAGATCTGCTGGGATGGCCCATACTGTTTCTGCAAACTGATGAACATATGGCAATGGGGGTTTGAACGATATTCTATCATAATTAGATGACAGCTTGTCATAATTTAGCTAGAAACATTTTGGATCGCCATTTCTTACCATTTCCAATGCTTCGTCCTTGGTGCCGGCGGCAAGTGCATCGCGATATATATTTTCTTTGTTGTTCTGGTTAGCGCAGCGGCCCCTCTCATGGAATTCACCACATTCCGTGTAATCCCCGTGTTTGGATATAACACCCAAAACCCAATTAGGGCCTGTGGTGGTGGAAACGGAAGAAAAAAGGAATGCACCAGAGAAAGGGTTGTCTGACACCCAAGTTATAAAGAAGGAAGCCTCAATCGCAGAATAGTATGACTCCAGCCAATACATTGTGGCTGTTGACCAGCCAAAGCCTGTGATCATTTGCCAGAATCGTTCAGTATCAACACCATTGGGGAAGATGAGCTAGGGAAAAATATGAATAACTAGCTTGAACAAGGCCTTAATGACCTGGCAAGATTAGAAGAAGACTTGGCAGAACTAGAGGAAGATCTGGAGAACCTCTACTTCTTTGAAGAAGAGGATGTGGGCAACATCCAGATTGGGTGGTAGGATCCAAGCCAGCCTGAATCCAGCAACAGGTGGTTGAGTGAAGAGGAATCAGATATGGAGGAGCAGGTAAAGGAGATTGTGAAAGAAGAGAAAGTAGGTGACAATAGCAAGGTTAAGGCCGTGTCTATGACTGAGGCCATGCCTATGACTGATAAAGAAAGAGAGTTGGAGCAGTTCCAACGAGAAAGAATAGAAGAAATCCAGAGGAAGATAGCCTAAGAGCAGGAAAAAGAGAAGAGAAAAGAAGAGGACGAGTTAACAGTAGACGATGTCCAAACCTCGGGAAGGCCTGAATGGGAATCTGGTGACAAAGGAATGATGCCAAAGAAACTCAGACAGCATCGAAAGGTAGAGATTGAATCATCTACAAAAGAGAAGTGGTATGACGATGAAGAGAGCGATGTGAATATAATCTGGGTGGAGCCCGCTAATGGCCTGGCAATGGCTGCGGGGGAATGGTGGGATGATAGTTATATGAGACATGCATATATTGATGAAGGATGGAAAGCGAATACCCCTAACGATACCTAGTATGCAGAGGAGATTAAGCACATGACCAGAAGTGGTCGATATTTCAAACCCCCAGCTCTAGATTAGCCAGAATCCTCCGAGAAAGAGGCTGAGAAATCGAAGAAGAAAGACATTAAAGAAGACCTAGCCTTGAAGAAACTTGAAAAGATCCAGGCAGACATATCGATTTAGGGGCTGCTGATGGCCTCCCGAGAGCACAGACAAGCATTGCTAAAGGCATTGAATAGAACTAAGCTGCTTATCGACATCACCATTGACCAACTGGTGTCATTGGTTACGTGAGGGAATGTTTGTCCGATGTTATCGTTTACGGACAAGGAACTACCACTTGAAGGGGCCAACCATAACAAACCCTTGTATGTGATTCTGGAGAGCCGGAAGAAGTGGATCCCAGTGGTACTAGTAGACACTGGCTCTATAATTAATGTGTGTCCGACAAGAACTACCTACGCCATTGGTTTGAAGTCAGCTGATTTCATGTCTATAACTCAAGCTGTTCAAGCCTATGACAATATCAACCGAGATGTCATGGGGATTTTCAAGGGCCAAATATTGATTGGCTCGTCCGAGCATGAGGTTGAATTCCATGTTATGGATGTGCCAACAACCTTCAATCTGCTCTTGGGAAAGCCTTGGTTGCTCCAGATGAGGGCAATTTCATCAACGGTTCACCAGCTAGTGAAATATCCATTTAAGGATCGAATTGCTACTGTTTATGGCAATTCTTCGATTCACCCTCCCTCAGTAACCACCACACCCTTGTTGGAAATAATGCATGGAGAAGTGGATGTGTCCCTTTCCGGATTCTCCTTGGCAGAGGCCCGGCTAGTATAATCTATCATGGCAAAAAATGACAGAAACTATGTGAGTGCCCTATCCATCTATATGATAAATAAGCAGGGACACATTTCCAAATCGGGACTGGGTAGAAGTGGCAGACAAAGTGGTATTGTTGCTAGAGAACTGAGTCATAACCCTATACTTTCGGGCTAGGGTACAAATCATGTACGGAAGATTGGAAAAGAAAGGGAAATGTAGTGAGAGAGAGGATTAAAGCAAAGAGGGTCGGGATGCAATATGAATTGGTAGACAAGCGAATAGAGGGAACTTTGAGCAGACGCTTTGTCTGCCAAGGGAAAGATTTCCCTTTCTGTGGATTTTTAGAACCCTGGATTGAACAGGAAACCAAGATGAGGTACCTAGGATTTGAGATCTTCTTTGATCACCAGTTGCCGGACAATGAAGAAAAAGAGGAACAGATTGACCCACGTGTTGGAATAGAGCAAGGCAGGAATGCAAACCAAGATGTCGATGAAGAAGAGCTGTTAGGGATAGCACTGGCTGATCTACTACTGGATTCCAATACTGAGGCTAAGGCCGTTAACTTGGGAGATAGTGTTACTATCTCTATGATCGGGAATAAACCAACGGCAAATTACTCCAATCTCATTATAGACGCAACCGAGGCTCCATGCCTAGTCTGGTAGTTTGAAAAGGGCACCATTGGCAATTCTAAATCAGATAATGAGTCAGAATCTGATTTCCACTGCGTCTGTTGAGTCGGGATCAGATTCAAGTCCTTCTGAGGAGTCAGAGTCTAGTACTTCCGGGGGTGGTAACCCGGATACCAAAGTCTTATTGAGGCCTTTTTTTAGTTTTTCTTTTGAGTCGACTGTAACAGAGGACTCGGACTTTACTAATGGGAATGCAGTAGATTTCACTTACTTCTCTGTGCCTTTAATTTGTTGCACTGATCTTAATTTTCAAAATTTTAACTTAAACGAAGAGGAAGAAATTCATCAGGCTTTGAAAAATTTTGTGGACCAAGAGGAGGAGAGGCATGTTAAGCCCTACACAGACGAAATCATTGCAATTAATGTAGGTACTAAGGAGGATCCCCGCTTGGTCCAGATCAGGTCCACGTTGTCTTTGGAGGAACGCAAGTGTTTAATCGCTTTATTAAAAGATTTCAAAGATATTTTCGCGTGGTCCTACGAAGACATGCCTGGAATCGACCCTCAAATTGTATAGCACCAGATCCCTCTTGACCCTAAGGCCCGACCAGTTAAACAAAAACTCCGTAGAGTCCGTCCGGACTAGGCATTGAAGATTAAGGAAGAAGTCACCAAATAGATTGATGCGAGCTTCTTGATGGTGTTCGAATACCCGATTTGGGTGGCTAACATCGTTCTGGTTAGAAGGATGGTAAAAATAGAGTCTGCATTGACTTCCGTGATCTAAACAGAGCTAGTCCGAAAGATGACTTTCTACTGCCATACATCAATGAGTTAGTAGATTTCACTGATGGCCATGCATTGCTTTCGTTCATGGATGGATTTTTCGAGTATAATCAGATTTTGATGGCACCGGAGGACAGAGAGAAGACTGTTTTCACCACGCCGTGGGGTACCTATTGCTATAGGGCCATGCCTTTTGGGTTGAAAAACACTAGGGCTACATATCAGATGGTTGCGACCATAATCTTACACTACATGATCCATAAAGAAGTTGAGGTGTATGCGAATGACATGATTGTCAAGTTTAAAGAACGAGAGGGCCACTACACCGCACTGGAAAATTTCTTTGGACGGATTAGGGAGTATAGACTAAGGTTGAACCCACATAAATACACCTTTGGTATGATTACAGGGAAAATACTGGGATTTCTGATTACGCAGAGGGAAATTGAAGTAGATTCGTCCAAAATCAAGGCCATCCTAGAAATGCCACCACCAAGGACTAAAAAGAATGTGCGTGACTTTCTGGGCAAAGTGCGATTCATAAGACGGTTTATTTCAAAATTATCCTTGAATTGTGAACCACTGTTTGGTCTCTTAATGAAGGGGAAGAAGTTTCAATGGGATGATCGATGTTAGTTCGCCTTTGAACAGGTTAAGCAGTACCTCCAAAATTCACCTGTATTGTCACCGCTAGAGCCGGGAAAGCCACTGATCTTGTACATGTCGGTAACAGATTTGACCATGGGGTGCATGCTAGCTCAAGAATCAAAAGCTAAAGTGGAGAAGGCCATCTACAATCTGAGTAAGAAGATCCTGGATTACGAGATCCGTTATACTCCCCTCGTGAAAGCTTGTTTAGCTTTAGAATAGGCAATGAGGAAGTTGAGACATTACTTGTTAGCTCACTCCGTAATTTTGGTTTCGAGATTAGATCCCATCAAATATCTCTTTGAGAAACTGGCACTTATAGGTAGGCTAGCTCATTGGTTGCTTTTTCTCTCCGAGTTTGACCGTAAGTATGTCACGTGCAAATCAATCAAAGGGAGAACAGTAGCGGAATTTTTGGTAGACCACCCAGTGGAAGGAGATGAAGCAGTAGAGTACTTATTCCCAGATGAAGACATTTTGCAGATAGAAGAGGAAACACGGACAATGTATTTTGACGGAGTTTCTAATCAATATGGTTATAGAATAGGTGTATTGCTGATAGCACCCGATGATTCCCATATATCCCTAGTATTCAAACTCCGGTTTTAACTGTCCAATAATGAAGCAGAATATGAGGCGTATATCGCTGGATTGGAAGCTGCCCTAGAACTAGGGGCAATAAATCTGAACGTCATTGGAGACTCAAACCTGGTTATTTCTCAAGCCAACGAGGATTGAAAGGTCAAGGAAGAGAACAAGAAGGTTTATCATCAAACCTTGGATATTCTAATTCTGAGGTTTGAAAAGATGACGTTTACACATCTACTAAGGGAGAACAACCGGTTCGCTAATGCATTAGCTACTCTATCTTCCATGGTAGACATCCCGCTTGGAGGCAAGATGCGTTCGATTATCATTGAACAGAAGTATATGCCTACTTATGAGACCATTGTCGCGATAGAGGAGGTTTAAGACAAAAACCCCTAGTATTACGATATTTGGAATTTTCTAGAAAAGGATACGTATCCACTAGGGGAAAATGCCAAGGATAAACGAGAAATACGGCTTTTGGCCATCCAGTTCATCGTCTGCGGGGATAAGCTATACAATAGAGGTCATTTAGGAATGCACAAGCTTTGCGTTGAAGAAGAGAAGTCGAAGCGTCTCATGGAGGCCATTCATGGAAGAGAGTGTGGAGCATACATGAACGGTGTGATGTTGGCTCGGAAAATCCTCAAGTAAGGCTATTATTGGTCAACTATGGAGGAGGATTGTATTAACTTTGTTCAGTGATGCCACAAGTGTCAAATCCATGCTAATTGCATGAACATACCTCCATCAAAGCTCTACAACATGACTTTGCCATGGCCTTTCTTCGTCTAGGGAATTGACATCATCGAGACAGTTTCGCCAAAGGGTTCAAATGGACATGAGTTCATCTTGGTGGCCATTGATTATTTTACCAAATAGGTGGAAGCGTAGTGTTACTCAGTATTGAAAGTGTCACATGTGGCCAAGTTTGGCTTTTCATAAGTCATCAACATATAAACCACAAACCAACGGAGCTGTTGAAGCCACCAATAAGAATGTCAAGAACATCCTGCGAAAAATGGTAGAAACTTACAAAGACTGGGCAGATAAACTGCCACTCTAGGGCTACAGAACGTCAATTCGAACATCTATTAGGGCAACCCCCTATTCTCTAGTATATGGGATGGAAGTTGTTTTGCCGATTGAGATTGAAGTACCATCATTGAAAATTATGGCTGAGTGCAAAATAACAGAGGCGGATTGGCAGCAGAGCAGGTTCGAAGAATTGATGTTATTTGACGAAAGGAGGTTGAAGGCATTATATCACATCCAAAGATATCAGCGCAGAATTGCCAGGGCCTTCAACTGAAGGTCAAATCTAGAAATCTCAAGGAAGGGGATATGGTTCTAAAAGACAATCGAGCTCTCGTTCACGACTCTAGGGGCAAGTTCAGATCTAATTGGACTGGTCCTTACATCATCAAATCCAACTGGTTAGGAGGAGCAATTATTCTTATGGATCTAGATGGCTTGGAGTTTTTGCAACCAATCAACATGGACAAGTTAAAGACATACTATCCCTGAGAGGCTCGCTAGGCCGAAAACCCAAAAGGGCGACCTAGGCAAAAGTTAGAGCATGAAAAATTAGAAACAAAGAAAAACTAAGCTCACAAGGTCGAAAACTCAAAATGGCAGCTTTGGCAAAAGTTATGAGAGAGTTAATACTCGAACGAACCCGAACCGAACTACGTAAGGCTTGATTCCCATCTTTGAGATACGTAGGTAACTTCACCCTGAGGTTTGGCCATAACAGCTCAACTGTCTTGTCCATTTGTTTGATCGGCCCATCTTTTTCCATTGTCCATTAGCTTGGTTGTGTTACCTCCGTTTTGGCAGAAGGGCCAGTGGCAAAACAGAACAGTGATCAGAAATGTAGTTATGAGCAGTTATGATCTTCTGATTTTGGGTTGTACATCTTATGGATCGATTCCGTGTGTGTCAAGTAGTGATCGTTTCCGAAAATTATTTTGAAAAGTTTCGATAAAACTGATTTTCTCAAAATTTACCCTTTTCAACTGTTCTTTAGACCAAAAAGGAAAATTTTCAGTGCTCACAACTTTAATTCCATTGATTTGAACACAAGTACATCATCTAACTCTCTAATTAAATCAAAGTTACTTTTACATCATAGAACTTGAAAAGAAAAGTCAAAGCAATAAACTAGGGGCACAGCTAAGTTAGGTGGTCCTATAGCTCCTACTCGTACTCGAGGAAATCTCTACAGCTAAAGTTGGCCCAACTTGTGCCTTATCCTCGAGCCAAGCCAAGCACTTGCCAGAAAGGGCGTAACTGAAGCTAAGAGTAAGGGCTAGAAGTTCTGTCATCCTCCATGCAATAAGATACCGAGTTAGGTGCGAGCCACGAACGGGGAATGAAGTTGGATATTCCACCACCTTATCCGGACAAGTCTGATCATGTCCAAACCAGCATCTGAACCGGAAAGGGAAATAAAACACGTAGTGCATAAGGCCGATCAACTCTATACCTAGTTGTCGGGACATACTATAGCCCATCTCAGCCACATTAAGCCAGGGGCAATGCCAAGTGATGTCAGCTGCAGATCTGCTGCACATCTAGTCTCACCACAATCTCTCTGAAGGGAAATCCACTAGTCGTGGACGAAAGAAGTAGGCTCTAGCTGAATACTTTGGGCAAGGGTCCACCACCTTTAGCTTGTCCATCAACTACACTTGGGAAGGGATGAAAAATAAGAGAGATTAAGGAATAGAGAGATATACGTTGAGGGAAAAAGCAAGAAAAAAAATAGAGAGTGAGTGCCAAGTGATGCGAGGAATCATAAATAAGAAAGGGTGGGAAACAACACTTGGCGAAGCAGTGGACTCCCCACAAATCGAGTAGTCTCTCGCCGATGAAAAGCATACAAACCCATCAGGGTCTCGGCCAGTGCCAAACCAATGCAACTCTTATCCTCTTTCAGACGTTGGGTCACTTCAATCAACCCAATACTGGCTCCCTTGCAACTAGGGGCAAGAAGAAAGTGCGCACGAAAGCATAAATAGAGGACATGTTAGCAGTAACCTCGCCAGATAAGGTCACCTGTCTCAAATACCCGAAAATCGATGAATCAAACCAAGAATGTCTAATTCTCTGTCATAGGCCAAGGATCGAGCCTCATGTAAAGTAAGCTCACACATCCGTTCCAAGGCCCATGCATAGCCAAACCGAGGTTGAAACATAATCTCCTCGCCGCGCTAAGACTACATCAATGCTCGAAATTCTTTGAGCGTAGGGAACATCTCTTGCACTTCAAAGCGAAACACGTGTGAAATCGGGTTCCAACATTGGACCGCGGCATGAAAGAACGGAAACCAAAGCGAAGTACGGCTTAACGGAAAAAGCACATTTATGCTAAAACCTCAAAATTTTACTTTTTCCGTACTGTCCAAAGTGGCTATCCAATCCTTAAGCCTCTTAGCAAGAAATATCTTCATTTTTAGAGAAAACAGTAGCAATAATGGAGTTCTGTCAAAGAAATAGCGAAGAAAGACCTTTTATAAAAGATAAGGTTATGTGAGTGGGTGCTAGCTGTCAGCCAGTTGTCCAGCCTCAACACTTGGCTGGCTGGCCACCTCCCCTGGTCGGCCGTCCCTTCAAGTGGCTGACTGACCCTTTGTGTTGGCCTGGCAGTTGGGTAATAGTGTTTTGCTCCGGTCTTTTTGCTTTGAGGTTGAGGCTCAATATCCGATTATGAGCATCATTCCAATACAAGCTTTTTCAGTTTCAAATTCAATTCCATTTTATGCAAGTGTGGTGCCATCCAGAGATGCTGCGTAAAATAAAACTCGTTTTATAAAACTGCAGGGTTTTACCCCGATCATAGTTTTTACAAAAGAGAGAATACAAGTGTTTAAAACAAAAATAAAGACCTATCTGAATCTATACAAGTGCTAAGCTACCAAAACAAAAGAAAATAAGAAAAGAGTGCAAAATTCGCATCAATCGCATCATACAACCCGAGAGGCCCTCTTCGTCCTCTTCCGTGGAGGGGACTCGAGGCACTATCACCGTCAGCGCTACTATCATCAGAATAGTGGGACTCAAAGCCAGAGCTTACATCGTCCTCTCTGCTCCTTGACCTCGAGCTGTCACCGTCCTATCTGCTCCCCGACCTTGAGCTGACATTGTCGTCCTCGTTCTCAGACTCAGAGTGTCTGCTCGCTGTCTCCTTGGTGCTGTTAGTCTCGGCATCATCTCCACTCAAAATCGGCTTCGAGGAAAAGGAAGTCTCCTCTGTCTAGGACTCGCTACTCTGACTCCAGGCACCCCTGCCTCTATCCCTACCTTTACTCTCATCCCGGCCGCATACAGGAGCCTGCCTACTTCTTCTCCCTACAGCCAGAAGAGGCGCCACTGGTGCCGCCGGTGCTGTTGGTGCCATCGATATAGCTGGAACCTGAAAACAAGAAGCAGAGTATCAAATTCAGTATGAGTATGATACAGAATACAAATTCAGTAAGAGTATAATGCAGAATACAGATTCAGTAAGAGTATGGCATATCAATGCAGTATGATACAAATTTAGTATGAGTGTGGCGTAGCAGCATAGTATGATGTAGATACAATATGAGTATAATGTAGAATACAGATTCAGTAAGAGTATGGCATATTAGCGCAGTATGATGCAGACTCAGTATAAGTGTGGCATATCAACACAGTACGATGTAGATACAGTATGAGTATGGTGTAAGAGTACAGATTCAGTATTAGCATGGCATATTAGCATAGTATGATGCAGATTCAGCATGAGTATGGTATATCGGTACAGTGTGGTGCAGAACAATATGGGTAAGCAATGAAATGCATGAGAAAAGATAGAATACTTGGATGCCGTGGAGAGTAAGCAGCGTCTCTCTCTTCTGCACCATCTGGACCAGAGAGGTCACCAACTGGAGGAGACCATCCACATACTCCCTAGGCACCTGCAAGTGAGTTTAAACAATCAGTATCCAAAAGGGGAGTATAAAATGCAAATTATAAAGCAAGGTCCATACCTGCAGCGCGTTACGATCCTTGACGTACCCATGCTCCCCCTTCGACGACTCTATTAGAATCTGATAGGCTATCCCACTCAGACGCCAGCAGGGGATCGCAGTCGGAATCGCTGGCCAATCGGCAGCATGCACAGCAAGAGGGGCCCTACCAATATTAGCCTCAGCGACGTAAGTAACCCCTCCAACCACTGGGGCATCTACAACACCTCCCGCATAAACTTCAATCAAGGGCACCATGAGATGAATCCAAATGAAGGCCGCATAGTCCCCGACCCCTCAAAAGAGATTGGTGTCCTGCCCTACCATGTAATGTACGATAGCCTTAACTGGGAGGCTATCAACTATCCTCATGGATACCAGAGGAGGGGTAGGAACAACCAAAGCAGGTAGGCCTAAGGTCTAGCGTACGAACCTCTCTCCCAAATACCATGCCCGGCAAAAGGGGCCCTTCAATAAGATTCGAAATTGAGAAGTATCCCAGGACCTGGTGTACTAGTTTCGTATCCCGGCATGTATCATCACACAGGGCTGCCATGTGATCTGCAAATAGGGAATAGGGAATTCACTATTATTAGTTGTTGTCAGTGGTTAGAATCAGTTGTCAGAGTATGAGGCAAAGCAGTAGTAGTGAACATGAAGCAGAAGTGAGTATAGTACCTCTCGCGCCGTCACTATGTCAAAATATTGGTGGTAGTAAGCGAAAATGGTATCATCATAGCGCTTGGGATGGCGTCTACCGTTGTACCGTCAGGAGTAAGGCACAGCTAGCTCTACCTCATCCCTCGGCACTGGGGCAAGAGCAGAGAAATAGGCATAGACCCATAGCTGCAAAAAGAGATCAGTTTGTGTGAGTCAACATGTATGAACAAAGATAAAAACATAAAGTGCAAAGCAGAAAGCATAACAAGCAAAAAGAACTGAAACTGAAAGTGTAGTGTGTACCTTCTAGGCTCTCCAATAGCCGCCGACCTTATTTCCCTTCTTGTGGGAACCGAAGCTCATGTACCCGTACAAGGTAGCGAGGCCAATGCCACCCCAGTCATAAAACCGTACCTGGGATAGGATCACAAGAGCACTTAGCAGGTACAAGCCTATGGTATTCCACCTATTTCCAAACAATGTGGTACCAAGAAGATAGATCAAAGAGCCCCGAGTGTACTGTTCCACCTCCTCCTGAGTCTCTGGCTGGCTTCTATGGAAGCGGTCATAGAACTAGCTGTATCATACCATGGCTGGCCTATCGGAGGGCGTGCCTCGAGCAAATGCATCCATGCAGTCTCCCATTGGCCTATGTCCATGTCAAAAAAGATCGAATCACCCCTACTCTTAAGCCGGTTATCATTGAGAAGTCATAGAGAGTCATCGTCATCTCCCCGATGGAAAAGAAGTGGAAGGAGTTGGTGGTGTCCCACCACCCTTCCACCAAAGATCCGAGTAAGGCCCGGCTGGCCAGCAGTCGCGAGAGTCTAGAGCAAAATAGACTGAAGCCCCCCATGTCAACCAGCTCGCGGACCCGAACAAGGAGCTCATGATACCAATCTCTGGCGGTCACCGTCTCATATTCTCTTCAAGAGAGAGCGACACCCTGTGTTGACAAAGAAAGAAAGTATCAGATGTGTAACAGATGAAAGACAGTAATGAGAGGTAGTAATGAAAGACAGTAACGTTAGATTTGAACACACCAAAACACAACCAAATTTTTACACAATTTTAGTTTCCCTTTTTTGTTTACCCATTTTAATTTACTAACCATTCCTTAGTAAATCAAGTCCAAAAGGTTTTAAGTCCTCTAATGGAGTAAAGCACCAAACCAAGAGTTAACTTACGACATGAAAGAGATATCATGTCGTTAATAATGAACCCCTAAAAGGGATTAAACCATTAAGCATGACAATCTCAATTTCATGCTTAAAAGAACAAAAAGTTTGAAACAACCCTCAAAGCGAACAAAAAGTCAAGAAATGAGGGAGGTTGCAGAGATAATTAGTGTCGAAATGAAGCATGAAAAACACCAAAAACATGCAATCAACTCAAACAAGTGATGCCTAAAGGCCTAAAACACCAACCTTGTGAGGACTATTATACTACAACTATGCAAAACAAAGCTCGTATGCAACAAACAACTAAAAACAGAGGCAAAACAATCCAAAATAAAGTCTAAAATATGCTGGAATTAAGCTACAAGTAGCTAGAAAAATAAGCTAAAGCATGGCATCAACTAGGCTAGCAAACAAGATACAAGGAGGGGAGGCTAACCCTTCCAAATTTGGACTACAAAACATGATTTTTACCACTAAAAAAGCTCTAAAAATCAATGTTTAAAAGCATAGAAAAATATATTTTGAAAGTAGGAAACAAAGGTGGAAAGGCCTTACAAACAAGGTACAAAGAATGATGAACCACTCCCTACCTTAAATGGCCTAAAACACCAATTTCAGCCCACAAAAAACAAAGTTTTTATAGCCCAAAAACAATCCAAAAACAGTAGGGAAAAGATAGAAAAACAAGTATGCAAAGCAAACTAATAAAGCAAATATTATACCTCTTGAAGTAAAGAGTAATTGTAGGCCACAATTCAAGCAAAAACCAACTTCAAGAGCTCCAAGAAGGCCTCAAAGAACCTTAGCTCAAAGGTGATCAACTTTGGTTAAGGAAGTATAAGCAAGAGTGTAGGAATTGTAGGCAAAAAAGTATAGAGAATTTGTAGAGAGAGGGAAAATTTTTAGTTCAAAATTTTCTAACCTTCTATAAGAGAGAGAAGGGGCTCTATATATAGAAAACATGAAATTTCTACAAGGAGATCCAGCCCCCCACATGTGGATAGATGCATGCATCTGTGCAAATAGCTGGCACTGCTAGCATAAAATATCTGCAGAAAATATTGGTGGCCGGCCGGCCATCACTGGTGGCTAGCAAGCCACATCAATGGTCGACAAATCAAAAGTGATGGCCGGCAGCCTCTAGGGATGGCCAGCAGGCCACCAGAGATTGCAGGCTAGAAAGACCAAGGCATGGTCCAAAAATGAGACAAAAAGGATACAGGGCTTGAAAGGCTCAATGTTGTGGCGTTCCGCTGAAGACTTCAAGCACTTGGCAAGCAAATAAACTCATCATCGAGTAAACCTACAAGGACATCCAAGTCTTTAAGGGCCGTAAAAAATGGGGTGTCTATAGTACCCATACTATTTCTACTCAATGCATCAGCTACTGTATTAGCTTTACCCAGATGATAGTGAATCTGCAAGTCATAATCTTTAACCAGTTCAAGCCAATGTCTCTATTGCATATTTAGTTCTTTTTGGGTAAAGAAATACTTCAAACTTTTGTGGTGTGTATACACTTCACACTTAGCCCCATACAAATAGTGGCACTAGATTTTCAATGCAAATATCACAGCGGCAAGTTTCAAATCATGTGTTGGATAGTTCTTTTCATGCAGTTTTAGTTGTCAGCGTGCGTAAGCAATCACTTTGCTATTCTACATTAAAACAAAACCCAAACCTCTATGAGATGCATCACTAAAAATTACAAACCCTTTAGCACCTGATGGTAAGGTAAGAATTGGTGCTATAGTTAGTCTCGTCTTCAATTCTTGAAATGCGGATTCCCTCTGATCAGTCCACACGAATGGTTCCCCCCTCCAAGTTAATTGTATCAATGGCACAACAATTTTAGAAAAGTCTATGACAAATCTCTGGTAGTAACCTACCAAACCCATAAAACTACGAATTTCTATTACATTAGTCGGAGTAGGTCAATTAACAATTGCCTCAATTTTATGTGGATCAATAGATATCCCTTCTCTACTAATAACATGTCCCAAAAATATAACTTCATTCAACCAAAACTCACATTTCTTAAATTTTTCAAACAGTTGTTTCTTCCTCATTGGTTGCAGAATTATTCTGAGGTGTTGGTCATGTTCTTCCCCATTCTTTGAATAAATCAAAATGTCATCAATAAAAGCTACTACAAACTCATCCAAAAATGGTTTAAAAATTCGATTCATTAAGTCCATAAATGCTGCAGGTGTATTAGTAACTCCAAATGGTATGACTAAAAATTCATAGTGCCCATACCTAGTTCAAAAAGCAATTTTCTATATGTCTTCAGCCTTAACTTTCAATTGGTGGTATCTTGATCTCAAATCAATTTTTCAAAATACTTGAGCCCCTTGTAACTAATCAAACAAGTCATCAATCCGAAGCAAAGGATATTTATTTTTAATGGTTACCTTATTGAGTTCCCTGTAGTCAATACACAATCGGAGTGTGCCATTTTTCTTTTTCACAAACAACACAGGTGCACCCCATGGTAATGTACTCAGTCGAATGAATCCCTTATCAAGTAATTCCTGCAACTATACTTTTAGTTCTTTCATTTCAACAATTGACATACGATATGGAGTTTTCAATATGGGTTAAGTACCAGGCATTACATCAATCATAAATTCAATTTCCCTATCAACTAATTGTCCAGCCAATTCTTCCGAAAGCACATCAGGAAAAACTTTCACAACTGGTATATCATCTAAAATAGCATTTGAAATTTTTTTTTTTTTTTTTTTGGGTAAGTCATAAAATAAAGACAATAAAATTTACAAGTTTATAAGGGGCATACCCCAGGCACGCCCAACAACAATAAAATAAACGATTACAGAACCAATATAAACTACCACCGCACCCCCTTAAGAAAGGGAGGAGAAACACAAGAACAACAAAAAAACTAAATAACCCAACTTTGCCCATATATAATTTTTGTCCCCAAGTAACCCCTACCATCAGAGATAATAGATGGAAACTTGGGGTGAATATATGGGCAAAGAAACAAATAAACACCATAAAACTTATAAAACACAACAAACATATTCACAAAGGAACAACCCTCAAGCCAAAATACTACACAAATACTCAGAATACTACACAAATATCTCTAGCATCCCTTCTTAATCAATTTACGTGCTTTCATTGTAGAAATTAAATATAGTGGGGAAGCTGCACCTCTTCCCTCAAAATAAAATTCATTCTGTCCCGGAAGTCGGAATATTACACGTTTAGTTGCACAATCAATGGTCGCAAATTAGATAACCAATCCATACCCAAGAAAATGTCAAAATGAGTCATGTCTAAGGGCTATGAATCAATATACAATGTAGCATTCTCAACTAAAATTTCACATGCGGGGTAAATAGTGAAACATGGCATAGACCCCCCTAACGGTGATGACACACATAATATATATCTCAAGGTTTCCAAAAGTCTATTCAATCTAGGAGCAAATTGCATAGAAACAAAATAGTGGGTAGACCCTGAATCAATCAAAACATATGCATACTGCCCACAAATAAAGAGTATACATGAGACTATAGTTTTTGCATTTTGAGTGTCCCCAGGTAACAGGAGCAAAAACCCTTCCTTGTCTCTGATTATCCCTCGTAATAGTCTGAGTCATATTGGCCCTTACATACAGTGTTGATGCGGTTGAGCTTGTAGCACCCCGATTATCACGTTGTCGTGGTTGTGGACATTCCCTTGCTATGTGTCCCATCTTTTCTTATAGAAAACATACCCCAGTAACCTGATAACACACACCCCGATGCTTCCTTCCATAATCTGGATGAACGGGTGTTGAATTACCACTCTGATTTGAGCTACTTGAATTTCCTGACTTTGCTTTCTTAGTCATTACCGAGGTTGCCCCTTTGTTCACATTCCAATTCTGCCTTTTACCCTTCCATTCACAATTTCGATTACAAGTAGCCAAATTTGTTGCTACCATGAGAGCCCTATCTAAAACATTAACATATTTGGGTAGCTTTAAATACATCAAGGATTGCATCACGGAGACCTCCTTTGAATCTTTTGGCCTTTTTGTAGTCTATAGCAATCATATACGGTGCAAACCATGCTAATTTAGTAAACTGAGCTTCGTACTCTGCTATTGACTTATTCCCTTGCTTTTGCTATTCAAACTTTTTGACTTTCCTATCCCGAACACACTACGAGAAGTACTTCTCATAGAAAATCTCTAGGAATTGAGCCCTAACTAATTCCCCTGTTAGTATCTTGTACTAACATCCACCACCTCCTTGCTTCATCTTCTAAAGTAAAGGTAGCTAACAGAACTTTATGTTTCTCTGTGCATAGAAACACCTCAAACAGTTTTTCAATCCCCAATACCCAGGCCTCAGCCTTTAATAGATCAATTCCCCCTGAAACAATGAGGGCTTCATCTTTTTAAACTCTCTGGTGAGGGCAATGGTTCGGTCATCTGTTTGGTGATCTTGTACCGATGGTATGGGCATTGGAGGTGAGGGTGGGGGTTGATGTTGTTGTCTTAGGCTTTTAGCCATATTGTGCATCATTCTTTCCATCTGGTCAAGTCGGTTAGAGGTAGACTTCTCAAGTTCATTCTCTCTTATTCTCACCATTATCTATATGAAACTTGTATCATAACAAATACATTGTATGCACACATACATACACACACACATTTTCAAAAGTTGCCCCATTCTGATAGTCAAATGCAAATGAATGCAATTCTTAAATCCTTTCTAGACACCTTGTTGCTCAATGGACAAGTGAGTGAGGTATAAATCGTGCTCTGATACCAAAACTATCACGACTCGAACCTGCCCCTAAAGGTTTAGGCCATGACCGGCTAGAAATCCTAGATTACCTCCGACCTGAAAGACAGAACTGATAATTAATAGTAATAATGGGGCCCTGTGGAAGCAATATTAAATATAATCATGTCCATCGAGCAATGTATACATGAAAGTCCGTATGAAATTTAAACTTCAATCTTCTTATAGATACAAATACAAAATACATCATAGCATCTTATACACATGTACAAAGTATACATACTTAACTAGTTCCAAAACAAAAGAACTAAACAAAGTAAACAAAACAAAACGTCTTGATCCACAAAGTTTACACAACTTGGCTCCACATAAGTCCAAGATCGCCTCATCACGGAGGCACTCCAAATGGCTAACAAAAAGGTGGACTCCCCGAGGTTGCCTTAAGCTTGACACTTTATTTGCTCACCTACATATATATAAAGGAAGGAGGTAAGTGTCGTTTTCTTTTTGTGCTCCTCAAAGGAGTTTAGTCTCCTCGGATACGATAGCCCTACAGTTTGGACTCCCGTGGTTCTGAATCTGATTTCACGAGTGCAATGCGAAACAGATAAACACAAATGAGACCAAATTCAGGAAATCGTTTTAGAAAATCCATTTATCATCAAAGATGCCAAAAATAGACTGTATTGCCAGATTTTTGAGTCGCCACCTAAATATTTTTAGAAAATTTAAGAAACTCGTGACTCATGCCAAAAGGCTATTTGTCCGTCATCACCAAAGTGTCTCAGTTCGGAAATTTAGGTATGAGAGGGGAAAGTCATGAATTGAGCACCCTACTCACCCAATCGAAGATCAGCCTCTACTAATTATGATGTAATTTTTATTTACATTATATACTCGTGCTCCGATTATTTATGCTATCGTTACTATGTGATGTACATAAGTATAGACTAATTCACCCACTTTGGAACACTTTGATTTTATGTTTGTTTGAAAAGTGTTTCGAATATGTACTACTTGAAAAAGTGATCTCATATGTACATTTAATCAGATCATCCCAACTTAAGCGAAAAGTCTCCATCCACAGACATTCAAGAGATATATCACTTAAGCACTTAGCCTCATGATAAACATGCTTGATATAGCAAACACCAACACACACGTAATATGCTAAAACAAAACCGCTCACCTAGTAATCCAAGGCAAGCCAAAGAAAACAAAAATAAGTAGAAAAATGCAAGATCCTAAACAATGCAACATGACTAATGCAACGCATACAACATGCAATTAATAGGCTTGGTCACTAGTATGGCATGTGAGTCAATTCAAGACATGCAACAAAGCATGCATTCGAGTAAGGAATTTGAAATCAACATTGTTTAATATGATGAGCCGAACCCTTATGCATACAAAAGTAGATATAAGTCATGCCGACGACATGAAAATGTAAAACATGATGCTGCCATTATAAGTAGGTAAATAAAAAGGAGAAAGAAATGGGAGTTGGAAGACATACACAATATTACAAGTTTGCTCTCATACAAAAGGGTTCGAATGAATGTCCTAATTTAGCTAATTATTACAACACCGAATTTCTTAACTTTTTAATTAGCTATTACAAATTCAAAGGAATTTAACTAATTAATGAATTAGCTATTACAAGTTTCAAATAAATCTACTAATTAGCATTAATTTCACAAGCCATGGAAAGTAGAGAAGCACGTATGCACGAACGGGAATATCCACCTAGAAACACCTCTATTTTGCTACCAAAACTATTCTGTTTTGTAGTTAGAAAAATAATCTATTTTAGCCCTAGCCTCTACTCTGTTCTACCATGAAACTGGTACTGTCTGCATAAAATAAAGTGGTCGGCCAGCCTTGAAAAGTGGTCGGCCGGATAAACAGGTGGTCGGCCGACCACTGTTTTGGGGGTCTACCCTGCTGCAACATAAAGGAAACATAGCACAAACAGAGTGTTTCCAGGGTGTCCTCTCCGCCTCTCCCTATCATAAAACAGATAAAGGGAGGGGTAGACTCGATTCCCAAACCATTAATTGATGCAAACTCACTGCGTGATGATCTATGAATCGATGAGACAAAGTCTCAATTAATGGAAATAAAAGACCAAAGAAAGCTCCTCCCTATCATGGAGTTACCTCTCAAGGGAAGTGGTAGACATCACTTCCCGAATCATTAACATCACTAATGAGTATGTAATGACTCGAGACGCAATAGGTTCAATTAATGTCCGATTGAACCCAAACTAATTTTATTACTCTTGTTACCATTTTAGTCCATTTTATTAGCCCTTTTAATTACCTTTTCATTCTTTAATCATTTTAGTCCAAAAATGAGAGTTATGTCCACTAATGAAGAGAAGTGTCAAACAAGAAGTTATTCTTAGCAAGAGAAAGAGAGATGTAATGCCTTGGTAATGAACCTTCGAAGAGATTAAATCATTAAGCATGGAAAGTCTCTTTCGCATGCCTTAAACACTTGTTTGAAATGACTCTCAAACAAAGAAAACAAATAAAGGAGAGAGGGTGCAAAAGTGAGTATTACAAGTGTGAGCATATGTATGAAAGTTATAAAAATAAAGCTATCAACTCAAATAGGTTGGTGTTTAACGCCTAAACTACCAAACCTATGAGAACTACAACACAAGTATACTATGTAAAGCATAAATGAAATAAACACACTAAAACAATCCTCAAATGAGTAAAAATAGTGCTGGAATTAAGTTGAAAAAGCTAAAAAAAAAGTAAACAAAAATGAGAGATAATTGAAGCTAATAAGCAAGCCTAAGGAAGGGTGGCTAACCCCTTCACTTTTTGGACCTCAAAACCACATATTTTAACCTTTTAAAACTTTGAAAATTAGTTTGAAAAAGAAGTGGAAAACACAAGGACAAAAGTTTGTAGAATAAGGTTCAAAGAATGGTGGTTAATCCCTCCACCTTTGGTAGCTTTAAGTCACAAGTTTCAGCCCATAAAAACAGTTCAAAAATATTATAAAAATAGCAAGAAAAGAAAGGAAAGAAGTAGTGTAAAGAAGACAAAAGTTATACCTCTTGAAGAGAGGTTACTCTTTGATTCACAAACCAACAAGTGATCACCCTCAAGAACTGAGATTTTAGCTCAAGAACCTCAACAAGGAGCCTCAAATTTTTGGTTTAGGAAGTGTTAGTGTAGTGTCTGTGTGTTGCAAGAGAGAGAGAGAGAGAGAGAGAGAGAGAGAGTTTTGAAAGAATATGAGCTTTGGTAATTTTTTCTAACCTAAAAACATAAGGTATAGTCAAGTATATATAGAAAAACTGGTTGCTATCTCGGAAATATCTGTATTAAGCCAGCTGGTGCAGTGTATGCACATGGGGGGGCAGTTCCGGGAAACATGGCCGGCCGGCCGGCCAGCCAGGCAGGGGACGGTCGGCCACCATTTTTTGGCCAGCAGGCCTCTGGGTAATCAGGTTTGGAAAAATCAGGTTTTGGCTCAAAAGAGATGCAAGCTTTTTAGGTTATGAAACTCAAAACCGAAGCTCCTTGTTGAAGAAATCGAACATTTGCACAGCGTAGTAATTCATCATCGAGTGATCAACCTGAAGCGCCCAAATCTTAAAGGTGGTAAAAAATGAGGCGTCTACTGTAAGCTAAAACCCTGTGAGTAATACCAGTATAAAGAGGTTATCACAATACAAAATCATATCACATGAGTTCAAAGCAAATCATATCTGAATACTTGTCATATCAAAGTTCACAAATCATAAAGAGACCATATGAGTCTAACGAAGAGACCATATAGGTTTGGCAAAGGAACCGCTTAGGCCTACATCAGAGATCTCTATACATATATAACAAAGGGCCTTGGTATTGGTACCCCCAGGCAAGGGCTACACTAAGGATGCCACAAATACTTTTCCAAAAAGAAAATCATTCATTCTTATCAAAATAACATTCTTGCGGTAAGCCAAATACACTTTAATAACATATCTTTACAAAGATACTACTTACAGTGGGCTGGTACTGATGATAGACATCGGTTGACCACCTACACAAATCACATAACGCAAATACACATTGAACACACATTCGAAACAAGTAACATATCTTAGTTTGATTCTCTTACGTGTGTTCCAGCTTATTCCATGATTAAGGATGTTCAAATGATGAAAAAGAATGCCCAAATATGCACGAAGATGTAAGTATGCACTTATAAGTGTGAGTCAAAATTCGCTAAAAACAGGGTCTTCGCTCGAGCACACACTTGGCCGCTCGAGCGGTGTGGCCTGTTTGCAAAAATGCTGGATGCTCAAAATTCACGCTCGATGGTCGCTCGAGGAAAAGTCTAAACAAAAGTGAGTTCGCTTGAGCGCACACTTGGTCGCTCGAGCTAACAGCCAAATGTTTTTAAAAGTACTAAATGACTTCGATTAGCGAAGGATCCTTCGCTCAAGCGAACTGAGCAAATTCTGAGTTTTCTAGATTTGTGTTTGAAGTTCAAAGTCTTTCTTTTCTTGTTCAAAGCTTGCATGGTTGGTCTCAAAAGCTTAAAACACTTTATAAAACATGAATTGTTGGAAATTATGAAACCATGATCTCAAATCCTCTTTCAATTCTTCAAAACAAAGCTCAAAACATCATGTTCTTGACATACATGTAGCAAACTCAACTCTTTTCTTTACAAAACATGTTTTTATAAGATATTGAGTGCAAAACCATGAAGAACCTTAAGAAATAACTCATGTAAGTCCCATGCATGTATGAATTTGTAGAAAACCAAGTTCAAAGATGATGAATTATGCATGCATGTGCACAATTCACTCAAGCTTACTACATTCAAAGTGATTCTAGCTCATTTCTTTCTAATTCATGCAAATGGTCCTACAACTTGGTGAATTCATCTTCCTACATGGATTATTCTCATGAATTAAGGGTAAAGATCTTACCTAGAACTTGAATTTGGTCTTAGATTAGCTTAATCCCTCCAATCTCTCTTGAATTCCCTTGAATTCCTCTTTTCTCTCTCTACAATGTTGAGCTCTCTTCTCTTTCAATTTTCAGCTCAAGTTTGTTGAGAAATGAAGTCCTAAGCTTAATTATTGCATATATATAGGTTGATTAGGGTTTCACTAATTACATGTGATTAAGACTAATCAATTAGGTTAAGTCTAATCAATTATAATTAAATTATTCTAATTATTTTGATTCGAATCAAATTTAAATTAAACTGACCAGATGGTTCTAAATATTCCAACTAGCCTATTGAATTAATCAATTTTGGTTTCTGAATCTATTTGGGCTTTCAATTTCGAATTCTAAGTCGACATTTAAACAAATAATTCACAAACAAATAGATAAGTATCAAATAAACACATAATCATGCATATTATGCCCAAGAAAATAATATGTAAAAATGATACAGAGGTCGGGGTCGTCACAAATAGTTTATTACAAATATGTTATGACAGAATTTCCTTTTTATTTATATGCATTCATACATACATCATATACGATGCGCGCGTGCGCGCGCGCACACACACACATCCTCATATCCCTAAAGTACTTGAACCCAACTTTTTTAGAATTCTCTTTACCAATGTATTCATATCGTGTCATTACCCGTATCGATATTAATGTTTCACAGAAATCAATATTTCCATGCAACCAAATTTGGTTGGAGGCTTGAAGAAAAATACATATACTCTAGATGAAAAAAGTGAAGTCAAAGTAACAAATCCACAACCTGCACAGAATAACAATCCCCAGATGCATCCCATGATCCCATTTAGGAAAATGTTCAACAATGTCAACTGAATCAGATGACGGACAAAAAAGCACTGGAAGCTTCCATTAACAAGTGAATCAGATGGGATCATGGTCCAAAACAAGGACAAAAAATAAAACCAATCAAAAAAATGTTGAAAATACATACCTCCCATTAACTTGAGCACTGGAAGCTTCTTTGTTTTGCGTTGGGAGAAAATGAAAAGGAGGGAAAAAGGAAAAAAAAAAGTGAGAAAATTCTATAGTTACAACTTACAACATGTCATGAACTGGAACATTCAACATGAGACACATAGCTGGCACACTTGCAAGTGCAAGCCACATGCACAAGCACACATAAACATCCAGAATAGCTTCAAGCACATTCAATACTGCCCCTAAAGGTTTAAACATAACTCGTGCTAAGCACCCTTTCACATAAAGAACACATAAACTGAACAAATAATCTAAGTCCAAAGAAATTTTAAAATTTAGCACCAAAGGTATCACTCACAGCTTCGACAACTCAACTAATATCTCAACCGTCAAACAAATTGTTCATCAAGTCTCTTCACTTGCATTAAATACAGAGGATCACTTCACACATACATAGTAAACATCAAACCTCTTCACTTAATTATATATTTACATTACTATGTTATCAGATAATTTATGGATTATATGCATGTGGCATTTTTTTTTTTTTTTTTTAAAGATATGAAATAGGTTGAATTCAATTACAAAGAAGCAATAGACTTAGCAACCACTAAATCCACTAAATCCATTAAATCAACAAAGATGTCTTGATAGGCAGACAGTCGAATGTGCGCAAGAAAAAAATAAATAAATACAACAGGGACCCCTCATCCCATACTTATACATTTATATGTTTATAGGAATTAAAAAATAGATTAAAAGCACAATCACAATTAAGAAGTGGGTTGGTTTTTTGACTTTTTGGCTTTTTCAGCTATTTTAGCCTGGATTAAAAAGCTTGGTTTGGGAAGAGCTTTTTGGCTTTTTGGCTTTTTTGGTTTTTTTTGTGAGAGAAGAGTATAATGATTATGGGTTGGATGTGATGTTTTGTTTGTTGTGGCTAAAATAGCTTATTTTGTTTTTTGTGGCTAAAATAGCCAAAAAAGCCACAAACTCATCTTCCCAAACTCTGCCTAAATGTGCTAGATGGTAACATTCCAAATGAAGCACATACCCATCAAATAACTCTGTCCAACAATATATCATACGCATTAAGTTAATTTGAATAGAAAAAATTGCAGAGTAAAAAAAACTTCTTTGTGTGTGGCAAGCAAGCAAAAGCCACAATTACAAAATCATACTAACAGCAGCATCCAAGTACTAATGGTTATGGAACTAAGTATTTTATTATTTTGAAGCTCAATAACCAAAGTTCAAATAATTGAAAGTTTTGGACAAAAAAATTCCAAAGGGCCGGTGTGATAGATTAAAATTAGTTTAATATTATCCTCACTCAATAACTGTGGGAAAAAGTTCCCCCCTTATTTTTAAACTCAAATGTGTCGTTTGGTAACACTTACGTTTTCAGTTTTCTGTTTATATTTACAAAAATTTTAAAAACTCAAATAAAAACTTGTTTGGTAAACTTTTTGATTTATAAATCAGTGGTCTCAGTTTATAAATTTAGCCAAAAAATGAAAACACAAAAAATGTATTTCCATTTTGAGTTTTCAGTTTTTTTTTTTTTACCACCCAATATTAGCTAGCCACCACCCACCACCATTTTCCACCACCGTCTTCCGCCACCACCACCTACCTCCCACCACCACTCACCACCCACCCGCCACCACCACCCACCTGCCACTCACTCGCCGCCACCACCACCACCACCACCCACCACCCACCCGCCACCACCCGCCACCACCATCCACCGCCCGCCACCACCACCCGCCACCTACTTGTCACCACCACTCACTACCCACCTGCCACCACTATCCACCACTTGCCACCACTAGCCATCTGCCACCCACCTGCCACCATCACCCACCACCCACCCCCACTACCATCACCCACCACCCACCTGCCACCACCATCCACCACTCACTCGCTACCACCTACCACCCGCTACCGTCACCCACCCACCCACCCACCCACCACCACCACCACTACCCGTCACCTACCTGCCACCCACCTGCCACCACCATCAACCACTCGCCACCACCATTATTACCACCCACTCGCTACCACCCACCACCCGTCACCGTCACCGTCACCCACCCACCCACCATCACCACCCACCACCCACCCACCACCACCCACCACCCACCGACCACCACCACCCGCCACCTACTCGCCACCACCACCCACCTGCTACCACCACCCACCACCCACCACCCGCCACCACCACCACCACCCACTCGCTGCCACCCACCACCCGCCACAGTCACCCACCCACCCACCACCCACCACCACCACCACCACCACCCACCCACCACCCACCCACCACCACCAGCTACCCACCACCCACCCACCACCACCAGCTACCCACCACCCACTGTCATCACTTTCCACCACCGTCTTCTGCCGCCACTTGCTACCACTTGCCATTTCTCACTCTTTATATTTTTAAAATTTTTTAAACATTTTGTCAATTACCAAACGCGTTTGTAGTTTATGTTTTTCTAAAAATAAACAAAAAATAAACAAAAACCAATTTATAAAATTTTTGTAAATATAAACTGAAAACGTAAACGTTACCAAACACACCAGAAATCAAGATTTCAAAAAGCAAATGAAATAAGGCACATTTAATTTAAAAAGTGTCAAGAAACCAAATAATGGACGTGGAGGTATGGATAACAGTCCTAAAGCAACTCAGAATCCCATGCCTAATTAACATGAAAGGAAATCAAAATTGGGGATATAAAGTTGAACAATGAGAAATTCAAGGGAAAAAAAACTAGTGCGAAACCCAAGAACCAAACAAGCGCGGAAAGAGATAAGACGAAAAATGATGAAAAACCCAAATCAAACTGAGGAAGGAAAAAAAATAGATTCCACTATTTGATTTTTTGTAAGAAAAACCCAATTACAGATACGATTCACATATAAGATTCAAATAAACGTCTACGAAGCAGAGGGAGGCTTATCAGATTTTGTTTTTGTCCTCATTCGTTCATGGTGAGCATTAGACAAAGCAACACATCAAAAAATTTGAGAACTAAACTTTTGGTTACCTAATCATTGATTCTTCATAAGCTTGGATGGTATTCTGATCGATGTCCCAATAACGATTTGAATCCCTCTTATGCAGAGGTGGCATTGGACAGATGTAGAGCTTTTGGATGATTCATTGTCTTGTCTTTGTCTTCAATTCTGAATTTTGACTTCGACGATGGTTCGAAATACTAATGGGGCTTTTAATTTTGATTTTACGTTTGTTTCTAACTATAGAAAGAGGTGGCAACAATAGTGGAGTAAGGGTTGCGTAATCAGTCACTCTCTCTCTCTATATATATATATATATATATCTTCTACGTGCAAAGTTTCTATCACGACTCAAACCCGCCCCTGTAAATTAGAGTCATAACCAGCTAGTAATCATAAGATTACCTGCGGCCTCAGTCAGAAATTAAATCATATTTAATAATAGGAGACCAAATTGCGGAAGTAAAATTTACAAAGATTGTTCAATAAGCTGTGCATACATGGCTCAACCAAAACATTCTCATATATGTAATAACTCACACTATACAAACATCTATATTATGTATGTATTACATAAGTCCAAAATCATTCAAAAGTTAGTATGAACAAAACCAAGGTTATACACAAATTTGGTCATACGTGACCACAAAAGAACAAAAGGGAAAGCAAAACAAAAGTAAGGCCTCTTGCATGAGGTGACCTTGGTTGACTCCTCAAAACTCGGTTTCTCATTGCTCACTAGGGTTGGGGCTGGACATCCCACTGCTTGCCTACATACATATAAATAAGGAGTGAGCTAACACCCAGTGAATAATACCAAAGTAAAGGAGTTCATGAATGAGATTCGTTTAATCATAAGTTGTAAACTAAACTCGTTGATCGATATCAACGCAAAACGACCTTAGGTCCAACACATCATATTTCATATCTATATTCATATACCAAACGACCTTAGGTCCAACTCGTATTTGTAAAACGGCCTTTGGTCCCTTATATACAGAATGACCATGGGTCCAACTCATAGGCAAACAACCTTAGGTCCAACTAATCCATATTCACGTTTGTGCGCACTCATGATCCCTGATTATGTTCACATTCGCCTTTGCATTTAAAACGACTTTAGGTCCAATCATTGTTTTATTTGAAACGGCCTTTGGCCTATTTCACAGTTATACAAAACGGCCTTAGGCCTATTTTATATCCTCTTCAAGTAAACCGAACGACCTTGGGCCCATTTCATAATCATATATCAATACTTCACATATTTTATTGCAAACCAAGCGGATAGAATACTCATTCACAGTATCAAATCAGAAGTTTAGAAACTTGCCATATAGGTAACATTTAGAAAATGATATATACACAAATTATCTTTACTAAGATATTACTCACAGTGTTCCGATGCTTGATTCGTCCTTACACTTGACCCTACATAATTCATAACACATTGGGTCATAATACAATTCAATCCGTTCTTTAATTTGCTTAACGTTCTTAGGCCTCTTTTATGTCCTTTAGTTCATTTAGGATGCTCAATGTGTGCCTAAGAATACTCAGAAATGAAAGAGAACGGAATTTGGAACATAAAATAGCTTTTCAAAAGTTTCCGAAACAGGGTCCTTCGCTCGAACACAACTTTGGTCGCTTGAGTAGTCTGTAAAACTCTGTAAAACTACTGGTTGCATGAATTTTACACTCGAGCACTACATTCTTCGCTCGAGCATAACTTTTTCCGCTCGAGCCACCGTACAATTGACTGTGAAAGTACTAGGAGATTGCATTTAGGCTCGTGCGACAGTTTCTTCGCTCGAGCGACTTGCACGAATTTTGGGTTTTCTAGAATTTTGTTTGAGCTATAAACACACATTCAAGGGCCCAATTTCATGCTTGACTCACCCCAAATATGCAAGAACACTCTCAAATAAATATATTTGAAGTTACTCAACCCATAGTTCACAATTCCATAGATTTAAACAAAATTTGAACTGTAGACTCAATACATTGATAGTCCTTGTTCTATATCATGCATTTACAAGCTTTGAGACTAAAGATTGGAGTTCAAAACATAGTAATTCATGCATGCATGTATCAAACAACCCTTAATTCCACATGATTAACATGCTCTATGTTCAAATATGAAGATTTATGGCAAATTTCTACATGCATGTACATCTTGATCATGTTTCCTATCATCTTAGCTCAATTCATGATCTTAGCTACAAACTCACTTTCAATTCATATTTTTATGAGCGTAAACTTATGAATGGTGGTTCAATTACTTACTTAGAAGCTTTCAATTTTCCAAACTCTAGCTAGTTCTTGAGTAAATTCTCCCAATTCTTGAACTCTCTTGCAAAATCTACAAGGATGCTCTCTTCCTCTCTCTAGAATGGGCTCACTCTCTCTCTAGAGTGTATATTTTTAAATTTTGAGCTCATGAAATGAGCTTAAGCACATCTAACTTCTATATATATGCTTCCCTAATCAAACTTAATTAAAACTAATTAATTGTGCTTAACTTAATCAATTTAATCTAATTAATTTGATCCAAATCAATTTTTAATTAAATTTCACTGTAGACTCTAAAAATTATGCTAATCGCAATAGTACAATCAATTTTGGTTTTTGACACCTCCACGGCCCTCAATTTCATTTTATAACAAATAATAGGATAGATTTTCGTACGGTGAACAGATAGAAATTCGAAAGTACATATACTCGTATAATTAGCACTCAAAATCATATCAAGTACATAATTATAAGCATAATTAAGATTAATTAGCATAACACAAAATAGGCTTGTTACACCCTTGTTTCTTTTGATTAGAAGAATGCGAAGAGTTTATGTACTTTGATTTTTTTACTTGAAGTGTTTTGATGTTTGGCGCTAGTGTTCTTTTTCTTTTTTTTGGTGCTATTTTTTTTATTTATTTTTTGGTCATAGACTTCACGACAGAAATTGTGTGTCGTGTAAAGTGAAAAATGTTCAACGGCAGGCATATGCATGTCGTGTATATTTAATATATTAACAACATGCCTTACGTGTGTCATTGAAAGTTTAACTATTTATGGCTAACATTACAAGCCGTAAAAAAATTATCAATATTAGAATTAGCGTTGGCATTGACATGTCGTGATTAGGATATTGTTTACAACATGCAAAAAACAGAAAGTCGTAAAAGTGAAAAATTACGAGTTGCATTGATTGTGTGTCGTTGATATGGTATCGTAAAAACTCAGTTTTGTTGTAGTCCATAAAATTAAACCATAAATTTACCTTAATCTATTTTTTAATTTTTAACCCAATTTTTTATTTGATAACATTTTAAATAAAACATATAAAAATATATGTGAATATATATATATATATGAGGGTGTCCATGCACACTTTGGATACGGATTGCTTTTATTTCTTGGGTAACTGAGGTGATAGATTCATTCCCCCATTGTATGACTTTAAAGGTAGAGGCGAGTTCAATTTTATTTTTACCATTACCTTAGTCAATGAGGATAACATGATTTGTGATGCCTTACCAAAGGTAGTTTGTGAGCATCTTGATATCTTTTTAGAAGACCTTTTCGAGTTGCCACCGCGAGAATTTGAATTCTCCATTGGTCTAGTGTTAAGCATGGCACCACTTTCCATGACACAATATATATTTGCATCTGCAGGATTACGCAAGTTGAAGGTACAATTACAAGAATTATTAGATAAAGGCTTCATTCGCCCTAATGCCTCACATTGTGGTTTAAAAGACTTGTTGCATACAGTAAATGAAATCGTGATCCTTACGAAAATGACCTAAGTAGTTTTCTTTTCTTTGCTTGAGGACTAGCAAAGTGTAAGATGAATGGTGTGATCTGAGCCAAATAGCAAAGTGTAAGATGAATGGTGTGATCCGAGCCGAAATACTACACATTGAAGCCCATCAACTTATGTTTTTAGTCCTCAAGCTATCAATACTGGATATAATAAAAGTAGTTTTCCTTGTCATGTAAGCTGATATAGTATTGAGGCTAAAAAGCATGCCAAATGAGTGAAAAAGAGCAAAAAATGGACCAAGGGCAATTCGCACATGCAAATCCCGCAAATGGCTCAATTTTGACGAGAACTGACCTTGACTTGATCTGCTCGTGCAAACCATCTAGGCAGCACAAGCAAATTTACATTGTTTTGCGTGCTTGGGACAAATTGAGTGGAAAGGAGACTGAAAACTCATTTCTAAGGATCCGAAAACCTAGAAAAGATGGCTTGAAGCTGGAGAGGTGCATCCAATCATCATCCATGGTTTCTTCAACTTTCGCAGATTCCACTCTATTCTCTCCATAAGAGCTAAATTTCTTCGTAGGATCGAAATGAAGCCATAGTCGAGTATCTTGCAATTTTGTATTTTGATTTGATTTCTTTGAGATTGGATATTCGTTATATGATTATTAAAAAAAATGTATTCAATTAATGTGTTCGATTTTTGTGATTGAGAACACATGTTCATACAATTATTTTACATATTTGTATATACAAATTATGACACAAGTCAAGCCTAACGAAGATGAATATGTCGCAATCCTGATTTAGTGTAGATGATAAGTGTTGACCGAGTATAATTCGTGATTGCAATTTGAATATAATTGTCTTCTTAATGACGAAAGCAGAGCCTATAGCCACGATACATTATTATTATTATTCAAACCATTGAATTTCTAAAATCAAATACATAAAATAGGTGATGTTCAATTAACGACGGATTCAAAGTCGTAAGCCTCTTTCTATATTTGGAACATATCAAATTTACTTGCTAATTAATATAATCTTCCGTTTAGTAGTTTAATTAAATCCACAAGCTTTAATCAATTTAATTTATGAATTATCATTCGAATCAGCATAACTCAGCACATTAATCTTTGTGGTACGATACCTAGACGAGCCACTATTCTACAGAATGTGTCCCGTATAATGATTTATTTTTTTATTGAAAAATGACTAATCAACCACATCCATAATTATTTTCAGTAAGGATGAAACCATATTCAACACAATAGTCTTCATCCATATTCACCACAATATTCATGGAAGAAGGAGCATACAAAATTGAGATCAGGTAGCCAAAGTGGTGGGTTCACAACCATCATGAACACAGGCCAAGACATCCCTGTAGTCCCTTGAGATGGTGAAGGAGTCATAGACCTTTCCATCACTGCTCTTCTTGTACTCAAACAGAAGTGAAGAGTGATTAAATGCAGTCAATTTCACAAATCCAAAGTCATAATCTCTGTAAAGACTCCATTTAGTCTGCAGTGAGCTGAACTCTGACAGGTGGCTTCCTCCACCGCCTACCACCACATGGATTGTTCCATTCACAGTGCCTGAGTAATGAGATTTTTCCGTGTTCACACATTGATTCTGCACCACACAAAATAACAAACAACCACCAAGCTTCAGGATATATAGTTCAAATTATGTGCATTTATTTACTTTGAATAATAAATGTTTTTATTTTTGTAATTAAATTAATGGTTTGGTGATGTTTGTTGGTTGGGCTTAATCTGTAGTAGCATTCCCTTTAAAAAACATAAAAATAAAGTAATTATCCATGTTCCACCCTATGTCAAGTACTTTTGAGACATGTCGGCCACACATTCAAACATAATTTATTATTATTATTCTTTAAAAAATTAGACTTGAACATGGTTTAGACACAATGGGCGCACGCATATTCATTGCACAGACATTCATAAAACACATTGTAAGTTTAAAATAACTTAGTACATGATTAATAAAGAAAAATAATGTACATTTATAGTTATTAATTCTAACTTTAGAAATTCATGTCATGTTGTGTTCTCCACGTGTTGTACCCTTCATTTTTTAAAAATTCCCGTGTTACCATGTTCATGTCCAATGGCAGACCTATGGTGGGAAAATTACATTACTACCTCTATATTCATGAGTATTTGTAAAATGTACAATAGGATTCTCTTGGTTTTTTTTTTTTTTTTATAAAAAAAAAACATTTTACTGACTATATTTCATACTAGCAAAAAAAAAAAAACCCCCCTCTATTTCATTAATTTTTCACAATGTATAATGAGATGATATCCAACTATTTCACATGGTGTACTCAATAGCATCAATATGATCTACTCAATTTTATTTACAGAATAACTGTTCGTCACTTCTTTTTGTTTTTGTGTTATTTTAAAAATAATTGTTGACCAACAAAATGACTTCATTAATAGCATACGACTTTAGAAAAGAATTTTTTTTTTAAAAAAATTTGATAGATTTATTTATTTGTTTTTTTTTTTTTTTTTTCACATCTTATATAAGAAATTGTTTTCTATTAGTAATTTATCAAAATTTTTAGGATAAACTACCAATAAGTCCTAATAGTTAGATTTAATTCCCATCAAGTTCAATTGAAAATAAGTCTTAATAAAATCGTCATTAAAAATAATTTTTTGTGACGCTTTTTTTGCATGTCGCTAAAAATTAACAATTAGTAACTATTTTTAGTCATGATTTTTATAAATTGTCGTTAAAACTTACAATTAGTGATATTTTTCTGTGACGAATTTTTCAAACCATTGCTGAAAATTAAAAATTAATGACTTTTTTGTGATGATTTTTTTGAACTGTCGCTAAAACTTATAATTAATGACATTTTTTGTGATAAATTTTAAATTGTCGCTAAAAGTTAATAATTAGTGACTTTTTTAATAGTATTTGATGAAAAACACCATTACTTATCATAGGACCTATTGGATAATAAATCTACATATTAAAACCTACATGTAAATCCCCATATTTTTATTTTTATGCAACTACCTTGCCCCCTGGGACATAATTTCTCATTCCACCCCTATTTGTGTCTGCTGATTAGCATGCATGTCGAACAGTGGAAGTCAGTTAAAACATGTACACTACAGTCATCTGCACATGCATTTTCCTTTCAAGAAATTTTGTATCCGTTCAAGTGTTCAAAGAATATCATAGACGGTTAAAAATACCAAGATTATCCTTAATGATTTTTTTTTTTTTGTTTTTTTTGGGTACCTGGTAAATGGGGCATATCCTCTCATAGTTGTGAACATGGCCAAAAAATGCAATGTCGACCTTGTATTTCTGCCAAAGCTTCTGCAAGCTTTCCCTTCCCATGGGCTCTTCGAATGAGCCCTCCAAGGCATAATATTTGTCAGAAGAATACCCAAGAACGCGGTGAGCAGCAAAGATCAACCACGGCTGTTTTTGCCTGTCTGCTGATGCAAGGCAATGCTCAATGAACTTGTACTGCTCAGTACCCTCTCTCCAATCATGTTCAGTGTCAGCTATACAGAAGTGGAACATGCCATAATCTGTTGAATACCTGGAAAAAAAAGGATAATAATCAAAAACACTTTTAGAGGGAGTTAGGAAATGCCAGCATGGTACTAAAAAAAACACTTACTAAAGGTGAAAGTCAATATATTACAATTTGGCTGGACAGACCAAAAATTAACGTTAGCAATAACACCTCCAATAGGTGTGGTTTGAAGTACACCGGTGGTTCTTTCTCTTGAATGTCTAATCCTTCTATGAACTTTGAAGAGTTTGAAATTTGCTACTAAAAACTCATCTAATCCATTCAACATTGCCAGCAGCTATCATAAATGTTGTGTCATCTCCATTACGCTACGGAATTTTGAAGTCCTAATAATCATGTCACTATTGGGAGCAACAGCAACTAGCTCTCATTTTCGGGTGGATTTTCATCCAGCAAGATTTAAATGCCTATTGTTGGCCTGGAATACTCACCTTGACTTTACCAAAATTGCAGTGTAAGGCTTCAAACCAAACACAAGATAAAGTACCCAAGCTATTTTTCTTCTTTTAAAAATGTGATTTCTTGTTCTTTCAATTCCACTGAGATTTTCAAAACAGTATAAAATCCTGTCCCAACAGGGGAAAAAAAAAATAAAATGAAAAGAAATAGAAACGAAAAAAGAAGAACCTGCAACAGGCAATTTACTGATTTGATCATTGACATGTCTTTCTTATAATGTCCAGGACATTGAAATTTTGTTTTGCAAATACCCTCACTTTAAATCCTGTTTTGCAAAACCTTTGATAATCCCCAGGACATTGAACTCGCTATCTTAAGGACCAGTACCTGATATTTCCTTTCCTCTATCTAGAAGTCTTATATGATAAATTCATATCATTTATCCAACTTACCAGAACTTAGCTCTGTTCTCAGCAGGAACATAAAACATGGTCTCAGCTAGCACACCACATTCACCACCCGAATCATTAGTGTCATAGAAGGACCCTGTCCCTGGTGTGTCACGTTCATGATTTCCACTGGAAGAGAAATAAAACACATAAACTATATAGTGGGCATGGTAAACTTATCAATATATAGAGAAAACAAAATATGCATGGCAACAAAGCACATAACAAGATGCAAACCTCGCAATCATATATGGCACAGTTGATGCAATCGGCTCCACCATTGATGTGAACTGATCCCATTGTGAGATATATCCATTAGCATATGAGAGATCCCCTATATGGAAGACTATGTCGATGTTATCCAAGTCCTTGATTAGCTGATCTGTTGTGTTAAGTGAACCAGGTTGATAGTTACTGTATTCATTTGAACCATCACGTTCTGCCTGAAATATGTGGAAGAAACATAAAAACATTTATGAGTATGGTATGTCATAGAATAGGAATTTATATCTACCTCACTAATACATCAACTACCCAGCATTTTCTCCAAAATTGTTACTTATTTGATAATGGTGAGCAATAGAACAAATAGTTTGGGAGTAAAGAAGAATAAATGCTTAACTAATCCTTCAAAATATCATTTGCAACAAAAAGTTACTTTTGTTTAATTAATTAAATATTAAAACATAGAAAAATCCTCTGGTGTTCTCCTTACTTAATTCCACTATAGGAGTCAAAACCAAAGCATAATTATCACTTGGCTACCAGAGTTCTCACTTCTTCATATTCCAAGATTCCACAATCAAAAAAATCAGAAAGATTACAAAATTAAGGTTGAGTTTGGATCTTAGATTTGTTGAGAAAAAAGATCAGGGAAAAAAAACACATCCTAAGAATATGAAAAGTACAATAGATTTTAAAGATGTTTTGAATGAAAGCACGGGAGCAGCCTAATTGTTGAAGAAGAAATTAAAACTAAAGAGAAAAGTAAAATTGGTAACAGAAAACCATGATAGTGCTTAGATCTATCTACTTTGATGATATTACCTTTCCCAAGTCGCCAAATACTATAACACGTTGAAGTGAGTCCTGCCCCGGATATGGTGAAGACTTGAAAGAGTAGACCTCGCTCCAAATATAGGAACCATTAAACAACCTATGACCGAGCCTGTAAGTGTACCTGCACAAATGACAGCCCTAAGAACAATAGTCATGCTTCTTAGCAACACGATAATATGAAATTGATTCTTGTGATGCATACACTGAGTTTGGCCACAATTCTTTTAAGAAACTTGTGTGAATGAAACCAGGATCACGCCAGCCCACTGTACGTGCTGGTGAACCTGCATGTTGATAAGACAACTTTGTCATGTAGTTTCCGTTTTTTAGATAATTGTCAGATAGTTTCTAGTTCACATGTTTTTTGGGTGATAGTTACTTTTATTTGTTTATTTGCTTTTGTCCAAGTTTAAATAATTTTGCACAAATGTTCCCAGTTTCAAATTGCAAGCCCTACACAATTCCAGTCAAATTCTATCTCACATTCCTAAATGTATCCAAGTTTCTAAAGGTTTGGTTAAATTGTCAACAAAATTGATTCTCTAAAATGGAATGTAAAAATTGTCCTATTTCCAAGTTATTTTCCTGAAACACCTTTTATCCTAGATTTTTGGAGGAAAAAATGCTGATGCTGTCCAACCTATTCCAATTTTTTGGGCTCATCCACACAAACTGTGTGTTATACCTGTCACCCCTGAATCATCTGATTTTATTTCATGGTATCAAAGCCAACAAGACTACTTTTCAAAAGGTTGATGAGACATACTATAATACATGGCATGATATTATTAATGAGGCCAACCTGATGATATTGCCCTTCTCAAGCATGAACCCTTTGATGATAAAATATCAGACTGGCATAATTAGAGGAGGAGATTGATCATACCACACATGCTGTTTCGATGAAATGTCAACGTTCCAGCTGGTGACTGAGTTTGATGTTCTCCCTTAAAACCCCACTCAACAAAAGGAACAGCTTCATCAATGTTATAGCCGCTTGTCCAGGTTACTGTCATCTGCAAAAAAACCAATACAATGTCTTATATGAATTCTGTTGCATAAATTACATTGATATTGCTAATTTGGTGATTGAACAAAACAGAACAATCATTTTGTAACTAAAAAGCCACACAGTGACCAGCAAGAAATAGAGTCACTACAGATGCAGGATGAATATTATCCCCATTCAAACCATTGATATTATCCAAGTTACATTCAGAAGTAAGATGAAATTCATGACTCCGAAAGTAACATGAAAATCTTGGAATTTCTTATGCCCAGATGAAATACAGCATTGAACTTTATTTCACACATTAAAGAATGGACAATGTCATACCCATGAATACATAATGATGTTAGCTCAGGCTTCAATACTAAGAAGTTCTAAAAAATGGAAAAAGATACTCACTTCATTCCAAGACTTCCCTTGAGCAAGGCGCGGATAAAGGGGTGCCTTAGGATTTGAAAAAGTTATAACATTTGAAACAGCCACCAATTTTGGCTACAACATACAGATAGGCGGTTAGTGTTCAGACTGTTAAAAAATAAAAGATCAAAAATAAAAGTAACTGCATCAGGCAAGGCCAAATAAACAGCTACCACTCTATGATGAGAAATCATGTAACTACAAATACAAACAGACTTTTTCTTTTTTCTTTAAGGAATATATCAGATGTTGACAGAGCGAAAGAATAAAAAAGACATAGAACAGAGATGGACACACATTTGATAACCCGCCTGTAAATAATCCAAATGAGAAGTCTGCTCGCTGATTGATTAATATGAATTTCAATGATGCATTGCCTGTTTTTGTATAATCAGAACTGGACTCATTGGCATACTTGTACTGATAAAAACAACATCCAATACGGCATTGGTTAGGGAAGAAAATAGTTGAAACAATCACCATTGATTTTTGAATCCCATTAAGTTACAACACAAACCTTTATTGGAGCTGAGCATATGTATGGAGCTTCTTGTCTTGAGTTGTCTGGCAGACAGGTTGATGAGCTGTCATAATAAGATAATTCTTTTAGTCTCTAAGCTATAGGATATGATCATATCATATCACATAGGTCTGTATCAAAATGAATGTGAATGGTTTGGTCTTTTGAACTACAACTTCCAAAGTTTTTAGGGCAAGAAATTATATCTTGCATGTGTGCATGTAAATATTAAGCCCCTACTGTAGTCATTTTCTACAGGAGGGGCATGTGAGAGACAATCTTAATTTCGATTTGGAACCCTAATGAAGAACCCTGATATAGCCCATGTGTGGTTTCTCTCGTGTGTAGGGTTGTTGTAGATAGGCGGGAAACACCTCATTTTCCCTCCAAATAAGAGTTTGAGAGGCCAGGTCAGCTGACAAGTAACGGCAGGGTTCAAAAATTGATCCCAATTCAAACAGTTCAGGTGTAAAATTAATATGATTAAAAGGACAAGGGTCTAATTAATTTTTGAGGAATAGTTTGGGGGATAAAATAAAATTTCCTCTATTAAGCCCCCCAGTAAAATTGTTATATTCTACAAGCAATAGACCGGCAAAGCATTTAAAAGAGGGGGTTTTGAGGTGGACTAACTTGAAATTTGCAGGAGAAAAGACTCCAACCCAATCATCTTCAGAAGGATTAGGGCACTTTAGCTTCACAGTTATCGATTGAGAATCTTCACCCTACATATAAATTAGAACACACACAATCATATTGATATTCCCTAACAACATTTTTGCATAAAAAGGAAAAAAAAGAGAGAAGAAGAAATAACAGATTCTAGGAAATTGAGTTCCACCAGATGATTAGAACATGGATTTCATACCCATATAATGAACAAACATCCAACAAAAAAGAACCATGAATTGGTAAAAATGATTTTGCAATAAGTTTTTGATTTGTTCCATAAATTGTACATGTAACCGAGTCCATGTTTGAATCCGAGAGAATCTGAAACCAGAGTCCAGAAACAAATGTTGAATTATTAATCGTTAACAATTTATATTAACAAGTTCAATTCAACTAAAATTGGATTAACATAGACACAGATGAATATCAAAGCTTGGGCATCCTATTCTGAAGGAGAGAGATGTAAATTGTAATTGGTCAAACAAGCTCTCAATCTGGGTCACATTCTGATCAGAAAAGGATCATGATTTACTCAATTGACATCCTAACAGTGTGTCTGCTATCACTTAGAAGATGGCCAAACAAGCAGTTGGTTGACAAAGAAGCCATAAAAGTTGAAAATTTGTTTTCTTTCTTTTGTCCCAGCCCATCCATGATCTGAACAAGTCACACATACAATCGACCAATTGGCAGATCTATTCACTCTATATCAATAACCGAGCTGGATTTGGTATATCAAAAGGAGGGAAAGGGACAGTGAAATGTGAATAAAATATTCTTACATTCAATTAGTTTCACTCGCATTTTTCCTTTCCCTTTTCAAATTCCTTTCTAAATCCATGAATGTGTTTGATTCGAAGATTCGATGAGGGAAATGGAAAGTGAAAGGGAAATAGAAAGAAAATGAGAAAGAATTTATAGGATTCGAATTCCAAGTTATGTTTGGTTAAGTTGAAAATGGAGAGAAAAAAAAGGAGCCTAGCGCTATGTTTGGTTTGGACATTTGAGGAGAAATTTGGAAAGAGAAAGAGAAAAGAAGTATGAAACTGGATAAAATATATATATATTTTATTCACATTTTACTTGTTTTTTATTTTTCCTTTCCAAATCCGTCCTCGAATCTCTGCATAAAGTAAATTTTTGCCTTTTGTCTCAATTGATTCTATGTTAAATAAAGATCAATGGTGTCATAATAATGCGTTTTGACTTTAATGAACCCATTGTGGTCGATAAAATGCAGCAGTGAATAAACAAGGAATTGAAGAATATTCATATATAGTTGGAGGTATGAATAGAACGTTGAAGTAGAGCTTCTAGTGAAGAGTAATGAAGTAATAAAAAAAGTAATAAGAATTGAGATTTGTATATATATACATGTTTGCCGAGAAGGAAGGGGGAGGCAGTGATTGAGGCGGAGCTATGGATGTCAAAAATGGCGTTGTGGATTGCAATCTTGGAAAGTGGCTGATCGCCGGAGCCGCCACGGAGATGAGTTGCTGAAAAAATCGAAGTGGAGTTGACGCAGTAGAAGAAGAAGAAGAGGAAGAAGAAGGAATAGGAATAGGAGCTGAAGATGGTAAGAATGAATCTCTGAGAGGGGAAGTGACCCATTCTCTCTCTCTCTCTCTCTCTCTTCAAATGGAAATTTCAATTCAACAACCACCCCAATCCCATCCCTGTCCAAACCCAATTACTTTTATATACTTCAACACACACAAAGCCAAGTTTATCCAGAATAATGTCAAGTGGCTTGACTTGCCGGGCAATGCCCTCTCTCTCTCTCTCTGACTTTCTGTCTCTCTCTGAAATGTCGATCTTATCGAGGCACGACCTGATTGGTCCGAAAGTGTGTACACTTGGAGAAGTCATTGATCAGTCTTGCGGCTACTCCCACTTGCTTTTGAGCGGGTAGGGATAAGATTTAAAGGATTGTTTGAGAATTATTAGATTGACATATTTTTTTAATTTTTTATGAAAAAATATAAGATATGAGTTAAATTTAAATTATATAGTAGTAGGATGATGTGATTTTAATAACATAATTGTTATCTAAACAGGATAATGTTATTTTAGCACATGTCAAATAACAATTAAGGGTTGGTTTGGGGTGTCTTAAAAAAGTGCACTTTTTATCTTTTTACGAAAAGATGTGCAGAAAAGTAGAGAGGTGATGTGATGGAAAAAAGATAAAAAGATAAAAAGATGGATTATATAGTAGATCCCAAACAAGGCCTAAATTTATATTAATGGTTAGTTTGAGAAATATGTTAGTTTTTTGACTTTTTTAATTGTTTTAGTACCTGTGTTGGGAAGTGGGTTTGGAGGTTTTTTTTTTTTTTTTTTTTTTTTTTTTTCTAAAATAGTCACAAAAAATAAAATAGGATTTTTAGGCCAAGTTTGACATCTACTAAATAATACAAAAAGTTAAAAAGTCACTATCCTATTTAAGTCACATCATCTTATTTAAATTACATCACCTCTCTAACACATCACATCAAACCCAACCCATATAAGCCAATAAGTCAAAAAGTACACTTTTTTAGAACATCCCAAACCAACCCTTAGCCTAATAAGACAAAACATCACATCTAACCCATAATTATTACATTCTTTTTCTTACAAAAAAATAAAAAAAAGTCAAAAAACCTTCCCAAACTAAGCTTTTTAGCCTCAGGCTAAAATAATCAAAAAAAAACCAAAAAACCAAAGTCAACCCATTCCCAAACCAAGCCTTAGTCCGGGGCTAAAAAGTTCGTTTGGAAAGGATTTTTGACTTTTTTTGATTTTTTTGAATTTTTTATAAGAGAAAGAATATAATGATTATGGATTGGACGTGACGCTTTGTCTTATTAGGCTAAAAAATCTATTTTGTTTTTTGTGACTAAAATAACCAAAAAAGCCCCAAACTTGGCTTTCCAACTAATAATTTTTTGGATAAATTACAAATACACCCCCTGATGTATGTTTAAATTACAAATATCCTCTTGTGGTTTAGAAAATTACAAATACTTCCATGTTAGAATTTTTTATTTAACAGAATTAATTAAAAAAGTAAAATTTCTAACTGTTTACCTATACAATAATAAAATTATCTGAATTATTAATTAAAATAAAATTTTTATATTATTAAAAACTATTAATTTACTTGATGATTTATTAATAAAATAACATATTTGTTATGAAATTAAAAACCTTAGGGGGCATAATGTAATTTCTAGAACCACAAGGATAATTTATAATTTAAGTAAACCTCAAGGGGTGTATTTGTAATTTATTTATTTATTTATTTATTTTTTAATACTTGGGACAGGTTTCTTTTGAGAGCCATATGACCTTTTAATTAGATTAATAATAATTTTAATTTAAATGATTAATGGTAGAAATTCTAAAAATTTAATTAAAATTTTTATCAAATATTTCACATGAGTGTGAGACCCATACCATGTGGGTCTCATATCCATGTGAAACATTTGGTAAAAATTTTAATAGAACTTTTAGAATTTTTAACATTTTTGAATTCAAATATAAAATGAATATAACTTGGTTGCATATTTTAAGTTTTTTTTTTTAATTTACTTTTTAAGTGAATTTATATTTAAAATTAGATAAAAAATAATACATTGACAATCACGTAATATAAAAATATTTTATTATATATAACTCTCATACATGTTTGGTAGAGCTGTAGGAAAGTGCTTATAGCTTATGCCTAAACAGCTTATAGCTCATAACTATGACCATAAGCTGATTTCCAGCTTATTCTTAAAGCATCTCCTGCCCCACTCAAAGAATAAGCTGATTTCTGACTTCCAAAAAGCTATAAGTTATAATCTATAAGCTAAACCAAACACATCAAAATAACTTAAATTAAGCTGAAAGCTGAAATAAGTTGTAATTAAGCTCTGCCAAACAGGCACATAAACTTAAACTCCTCAATATAATATATATTTTTATGTTATGTGACATAACATTTTTTGTCTAATTTTGAATAGAAATTAGTTTTAAAAGTAAACTAAAAAAAAGTTTAAAATATAAAAGGTCAAAGTGAAAAAAAATAAATTTTAAGGACCAAAGTGGAAAAATGGTCCACCATAAAGGTGGTATAGTGTAATTGACCCTATTTTATATTTGATTAAGATAATTAGAAATCTATTTGGAAGTTTTTTTTTTAACTATAATATAAAGTGAAAAAAAATAGAAAACATTGCGAAAAAAAAACTTCAGGATTTGAGTCTTATAACAAAATAAACCTTAATATTTTAATTTTATCAATTTAAATCCTAATTTTTTAATTTATTTTCAATCTAAACCATTTGTCTATTTTTGTTAAGTAAAATTGACAGAAAAATAGCATTTTAGTTATTAAAGTTAACGAAAAATTATATTTTAGACATTTTTCATACACTTACATTGAGTATAATGCTTAAAATATCATTTTTTTCATTAATTTTATTTAACAAAAATAGACAAATAATTTAAATTAGAAACAAATATAAAGATTAGATTTTAAATTCACAAAATTAAAATTTGAGAGTTTATTTTGTTATAAAGGTCAAACCTTAGGAATTTTTTTTTTTTGTAATTTTCTCAAAGAATTATTTTAAAAAATTTTAAGATTCAACTATTGTAACAAAATAAATCCTGAATTTTGAATTTTATCAATTTAAACTCCTAATCTTTTCATTTGTTTCAATATAAATCATTTGCCTATTTTTGTTAAGTAAAATTGACGCAAAAACATTTTAGTCATTAAACTCAATATTAGTGTACATAACATGCCTAAAATATATTTTTCCGTTGAGTTTAATAACTAAATTTTTCTTTTATCAGTTTTACTTAACGAAAATAGATAAATAATTTAAATTGAAAATAAATCAAAATATTAAGATTTAAATTGAAAAAATTAAAAATTTAGTATTTATTTTTTTACAATGATCCAACCCTGAAAAAGAAAATTATAATTTTTTTTATAAAATTAATATGTTTTGGAAGGAATTTTTTATTTTTTATTTAAAAAACATGCAAAAAGTAGATTGAACAAGAAAGAATCTTTAACTTTTATGTATGAATTGATTTTATTTTTTTTTCACACTTTTAATTAATAATATTTTAATTTTTTGTGATTAAATTTTTGTTTTTCTACTCTACTGAAACTTTATATATGGGGATTATTATCCCACAAGCAAGTGGAATACAAAATGGAGACTAGAGAGGTTTGGAGTAATTAATTAAATTATAAAATTCATAAAATTATGCCAATTTCTTTTTATATTTTTAAGTCAATCTAAATATAAAATAAGATACACAATTTAAAATATTTAATAATCTTAAAATTGTTAATTTCATCTAATCCAGTTTGATACATGATATTATTGTTTGAACAAATTCATTTTCAACTTGATTTTTTTATTAATTTTTTATTTACATTTTCAGCACTGGTTAGTCCTATTGTACTAGTTTTATTGGTGAGTATTTCAAAACGTTTCTTTTTAGAGAGATTTATTTATAAATCCTTTTGAGTAGATTGATAGCCCAATAAACCCACAAGGTTTTCTTGTGTTTCATCAAATCTCATATATTTAGATTTGTATCTCAAAAGGTTCTTTTTTTTTTTTTTTCCTTATTTATAATTTTTTTGGGACTATACCCTTTGTTCTATTTTGATAGTAAGTATATACACAATAGGATATAAAGTTTCATATATTATTATTTCTATTTTGGAAGTTTTGTTGATTAGAGATATTGGAAGAATCAATAGATACATTTCCATTGTACGTTTCTATAGAAGTTTCATTTACACATTGGTGGTAAGAGAACATTTAAATATTTTCTTCTTCTATTGTTGTATTTCGAAACTCTTTTTTTTTTTTTTACCCCCATTGTTGCGATTTTGAAGTTTTATTTTCTTCTATTGTTTTGGTTTTCAAGTTCAGAATTGTTGGCCGAAGGTTAGAGAACATTCAAATACTACCTTCTTCCATTGTTGTAGTTTGAAACTCTGTTTTCTTTCATTATTGCAATTTTAAAACTCTATCTTCTTCCATTGTTGTGGTTTTGAAGTTCAGAATTGTTGGATGAAGGTTAGCACCATGTTTGGTTAGCAACTGTATGTTCAATAAAGTTGAATTCAACTTTTTGTTTTGAGATAAATTGATATGGTAGTATGTATCAGTGTGTGTATGCTTATTGGGTGGGTATTTCAGTAAATGTGAATGTTCACATTCACTGAAGTTATTGTTGTTGTGGATTATCAGATTTTAATATTTTGCATTTGATGATGTGAACTTCAACATTAGAAGCATGTGATGGTTGCATGACATGCAATGTAGATTGATGATTGCATTGTTATTGCATAATGTGAATGTTTACATATCACTGATTATTGTATAAGTTTTGCATGATTATTACATTGTGTGGATATTCACACTGTAATGAGTCATTGTTTGTTGTGAATTATCATATTGTAATGTGTTGCAATTAGTATTGTGATCATGACATTGTTAATCAATGTTAATATTCACATTCAGAAATAGTCATACAAGTGCAAACAACAATGTATTATTTTACCAACATGCATTTGTAATGTAAAAGTTCATATTAACATTTATTTACCACAGCTCACATTAAGCCAATGGTTGTGTGTATACATATAGTAATGTGGATGTGCACAGTGTCTACACTTTGATCAAAGTGAATGTTCACAGCGTTGCTTCTTTACGTCAGAGTAAGGTAAATGATTTAGGGTTTTGAAAATGTGAGATTTTTTTTCCATAGAATAAATGTGATATTTTTTCCATATAAAATAAATGAGAGATTTTCTCCATGAAATAAGAGAGAAATTTTCTAATGAGGGACTATTATTATTTTTAATTGTGTATTGATTTCAAAATGGAAACATGCCTAAAAAGCTTGGAAGGGTAATTTGGTCATATTACATTAAACAGGACCTAATGGAATATTAAAAATATATATATATATATATGGGTTAAATGGAATGTAACATTTAAGAATAGGACTTTCTAAAAAATGACCCATGTTTTTAAGATATGGAATATTCCAACAAGTTCAGTCTGCAAACCAAACACTATTAAATGTTGTTTGTTACAACTTCTAGGTGATTATGGCTTATTTTAATTTAGAAATTTATACTAAACTATTTGATATAGTTTTTGTATATTGCTTATTAGGCAACAATAGCTTAAATAAACCAAACAAGGCCATAGCTAGATCCATTTGGAACTTTAATCTTAGAGTGCTACTACTGTGATGAAAGGAAACGTATCGGAAAGAATAGCAAACAACAAGTTCGAACTACGAATGAATCCGAACTAGAGATACTCTCTCCAAGAATGAATAATTTTGAGAAAACTCTCAATTTTTATTAATGCAGTATTGTAGACACCCCATTTTTTACTGTCTTTAAGACTTGGGCACCTCAGGTTGATCACTCGATGATAAATTACTATGCTGTGCAAACGTTCGATTTCTTCAACGAGAAGCCTTAGTTTTGAGTTTCAGAGCTTAAAAACCTTACACCTCCTTTAAACCAAAACTTAATTTTTCCACACTTGACCACCCAGAGGCCTGCTGGCCAATAGGTGGCCGGCTAGCCAAAAAATGGTGGTCAGCCGTCCCCTACCTAGCCGGCCGACCATGTTTCCCGGTAGAATAGATATTTGTTGCCAACTGTCCCCCCACATGCACGTAATGAACCAGCTGGCTCAATACGGATATTTTCGAGATAGCAACTAGTTTTTGTATATATACTTGACCATCCTTTATGTTTTTAGGTTAGAAAAAATTACCAAAGCTCAAATTCTTGAAAACCTCTCTCTTTCTCTCTCTCTCTCTCTCTCTCTCTCTCTCTCTCTCTATCTTGCAACACACATACACCACACCAACATTTCTTAAACCAAATATTTGAGGCTTCTTGTTGAGATTCTTGAGCTAAAATTTCAAACTCTTGAGGGTGATCACTTGTTGGTTTGTGAGTCAAAGAGTAACCTCTCTTCAAGAGGTATAACTCGTGCCTACTTTATACTACTTCTTTCCTGTCTTTTCTTGCTGTTTTATACTGTTTTTGGACTATTTTTATGGACTGAAACTTGTGACTTAAAGCTACCAAAGGTTGAGAGGTTAACCACCCTTCTTTGAAGCTTGTTCTCTAAGCTTTGTCCTTGTGTTTCCCATTTTTATTTTTATTTTTATTTTTTTTCAATTTTTGGCCACTGATTTTCAGAGTTTTAAAAGGCTAAAAATGTAGTTTTGAGGTCCAAAAATGGAGGGGTCAGCCATCCCTTCTTAGGCTTGCTTACTAGCTTTAATTCCCTCTCATTTTTGCTTACCTTTTTTAGCTTTTTCAACTTAATTCCAGCACTATTTTTACTTATTTGAGGACTATTTTAGTGTGTTTATTTCATTTACGCTTTGCATAGTACACTTGTAGTGTTGTAATCTACATAGATTTGGTGGTTTAGGCCTTAGACATCAACCTATTTGAATCGATAGCTTTTATTTTCATAGTTTTCATATATATGCTCACACTTGTAATACTCACCTTTGCACCCTCCCTCCTTTCTTGGTTTTCTTTGTTTGAGAGTCATTTCAAACGAGTGTTGTTTAAGGCATGTGAAAAAGACCTTCCATGCTTAATGGTTTAATCTCTTCGAATGTTCATTATCAGGGCATTACATCTCTCTCATGCTAAGAACAACTTCTTGTTTGACACTTCTTTTCATTAGTGGACAGAACTCTCATTTTTGGACTAAAATGATTATAGAATGGAAAGGTAATTAAAAGGGCTAATAAAATTAGACTAAAATGGTAACAAGAGTAATGAAATTGGTTTGGGTTCAATTAACGTCGATTGAACCCATTGCGTCTCGAGTCATTACATACTCATTGATGATGTTAATGATTCGAGAAGCGATGTATACCTCTTCCCTAGAGAGGTAACTCCATGATAGGGAGGAGGTTTTGTTGGTTTTTTATTTCCATTTATTGAGACTTTCCCCATCGATTCATAGATCATCACGTAACGAGTTTGCATCAGTTGATGGTTTGAGAATCGAGTCTACCCCTCCCTTGATCTATTTCATGATAGGGAGAGGTAGAGAGTAGAAACATCCCCTGAAAACACTCTGTTTGTGCTTTGTTTCATTTCTGTTACAGCAAGGCAGTGGCCGGCCGGCCACCTGTCCATCCCGCCGACCACTTTTAATTTCCAACTGACCACTTTATTTTATGCAGACAGTACCATTTTCATGACAGAACAGAGCAGAGGCTAGGGCTAAAACAGATTATTTTTTGAACTGCAAAACAGAACAAATCTAGCAACAAAACAGAGGTGTTTTCGGGTGGATATTCCTGTTCATGCATACGCACTTCTCTACTTCCCATGGCTCATGAAATTAATGCTAATTAGTAGATTTATTTGAATTTGTAATAGCTAGTTATTTAGTTAATTAATTCCGTGTTGTAATTAATTAAATTAATTGATTAATTCAATTTGTAATAATTAGTTAGTATAGCTAATTTATTTGGTGTTGTAATAGTTAGCCTAAGTAGGACATTCATTCAAATCCTCTTATATGAGGGCACACTTGTAATATTGTGTATGTCTTCCACCCCCTATTTCTTTCTCCCTTTTATTTACTTGCTTATTATGGTTGCATGTTGCATTCATGTTTTAGTTTCATATCATTACCATGTATAAAGTATCCATTTTTGCATGCATTGGGTTCGGTTTATCATTCTAACCATATTGTCATTTCTTACTTACTTGAAATACGTGCACTAAATGCATGCTTTGAGTTGAGCCATGCGTCATGTTAAGAAACCGAACCTAATAGTTGCGTTTTGTATGTGTTGCATTAGTCACTTGCATATTAGAGCATGCGTTTTTATTTCCTTTGGCTTGCCTCAGAGTATTAGGTGAGCATTTCTTGCTTTAGCATATTGCATGTATGTTTTGCTATGTCAAACATCTTTACCATGAGGCTAAGTGCTTATTTGATATACCTATTTGAATGCCTATGGATGAAGGCTTTTCACTTAAGTTGGGATGATTTGATTAAATGTACATATGAGCTTACTTTTTCAAGTGGCGCATATTCAAAACAATTTTCAAACAAACATGAAATGAAAACATTTCAAATTGGACGAATTCGTCTATACTTATATGCATCACATAGTAACGATAGCATAATAATTAGAATAAGAGCATATAATGTAAATAAAAATCACATCATGATTAGTAGAGGCTGATCTTCTATTGGGTGAGTGGGGTGCTCAATTCATGACCTTCCCCTCTCATACCTAAGTTCCCAAGCTGAGACGCTTTGGTGATGACGGACAAGTGGCTTTTGGCACAAGTCATGGGTTTCCTAAATTTTTCAAAAATATTTAGGTGGCGACTTTGAAATCTGGCAATGTAGTCCATTTTTGGCATCTTTGATGATAAATGGATTTTCTAAAATGATTTGCTGAATTTGGACTCGTTTGTGTTTATCCATTTCATATTGCACTCGTGAAACTAGATTTAGAACCACGAGAGTTCGAACTGTAAGGCTATCGTATCCGAAAAGACTAAACCCCTTTGAGGAGCACGAAAAAAAGCTACAGTTTCTGGCGATTCTGTTGGGGATCTAGAGAACTTGACTTGAACTTCATGATGTGACATTTTATTTACAGATATATGTTCTTTGCATTACATTTGCAATGTTACTCTAAGTCACTATGTTTTCCATCTACTATTCCTGGACGGCTTGCCTAAAAAGTTTGTCAAAAGCCTGGCCGGTCGTGGGCTCTTCTATGTTGGAAACACAACCCTTGGATCTGGATTGCTACTGTACCGCTTGATCCTCCTTTCACTTCTTGGTGCTAGGTGTAAGAGGTATATTAGATAATCTTGTTAAGGTACCTCTTTGACTATTCGACCTAACTGCATATAGTAAAGACATAGTGACTATTCCACTTAGGACAAGATACTCACCTTTATATAGGATGTTGTGAAACTACTTGTTTGAAATAGTAGAACCCTAGATCATGTCAAAATCTAGGACATGGTAACCCTACCTCCCATAGGGGTGTTTGGTTCTCTTTTACCTGGTATGTGCTCTACGGTGCAACTGTACATGAATGTTCATATCAGTGGTACAAGTTGATATCATTTTTGGGGCCAGAGTTCAATGGGAAATACAATGCATCAGCTATGATTATACCTGTTGTAAATTGGGCCGAAGTGCTGTTCGATTGTTGATTATTGTTTTTCTTTTCTTTTGCTAGGTAGTTTACAAACATAGCTTCAGACAGACCTAATATCTCCCAAGTTTTATGGACTCGCTCTGGCAGACTTTGCAAAATCCGAGATCTAGTTGACGGTTAGCCAGCGTTAGTCTCTCTCCCAGCAGTTACTTGGAGAAGAAGAAACAAGTAGTCCTCATCATCAGCACAGATCACTCAGCAGTCACCTGTCTGTTCTCATCCACTCAGCTTGCCAATAGGTAACTCTCCAAGACTTGCCATGACGCAAAGTCCAGAAGAGGTTGCTGCTATGATGATAGCTTTTCTCCGAACCATGGATACCTTGAATCACAAAATCGCCACTCAGGATGAAACCGTTGCTGAAATGTGATGCTCATCTGGGCCATCGACATCTACTATACACCCAGTTTCGGCTGCCCAGCCCAATCCTGATCTACCTCTACCAGTTGAAAATCCACAAATCCTAGATCCCCAAGAGATGACAGCACATGCTCAAGCTTTCAAGCCTTTGGCACAGCCTCACGGGGGACTTCTTCCCTTCGACATCAACGACATTGATCCAACTCTAATAAAAATCGCCAAGCTAGAAAAGGCACTCAAGAAATCTCAAGGCTTCAATTCCATCCTGGATATTGAAGATGGTTATAGCGAGGCCTTGGTCAAATTGCCAGAAAAATTCAAGATGCCTCACATCGATAGATTTGATAGTAGTGGGGATCCCATTGTTCATGTTCGTCTTTTCTCAGATGTTCTAAGACCAATGGGCCTGACTTGGGCTCAGAAATTGTCATTGTTCGAACGAACCCTATCGGACGTGGCAACTATCTGGTACACCAAACTAGAGGATTCTACTAAACAGAATTGGGAAGAACTGTTTGAGGGGTTTGTTAACCAATACTCATACAATACTCAAATAGAAGTAACAATCAGTGAGTTGGAGGCGACCACTCAGAATCCCAAGGAACCCTTCATTGATTTTGTCGCAAGATGGAGGGCAAAGGCGGCTAGAATGAGGAATAGGCCCTCAGAAAAGTGAACAAGTTTGGTTGGTTGTTCAGAATCTTGAGCCGGATATGTTACAAAAAATGATAGTAGCGCTACTATCTACATTTGCTTCTTTGCATGAGTTGGGAGTTCAAATTGAAAGCGCATTTAAGAAATGCATCATTCAAAGAACCAGTGAGCCAGCAAAAAGGTCATTTACCCGGAATACGAATGTTAGTAATAGCACTATTCCTCGGTATGCTAAGATCAGTACCGTTGCTATGACATCCAAAATAGTCCATCCCTTCGCTGCTGCCACCTCACAACCCAAAGGCCCCCTAAACCAAAACCAAAGGACCTTTTCCCTCTTCATATGATCCCAGCCCATGCTCTTAAACTGCTAATGGAAAAGGGGCACCTCAAGCCCCTCGACCATCGACCTCTCCCTGACCCCGCGCCCGCCTAGACATGATCCCACCCAATACTGCATTTTTCATCAACAGCACGGTCACCTCACCGATCGTTGCTATCGCCTATGTCATGAGATCCAAGATCTCATCGACAATAAAATCATTACCCCACCTTCCAAACCGAATATGACCACCAACCCACTTCCCACTGATAACTAAGTCCCACCACCCAGAAACATCAGCCTTATCCATACACTACCGCCCACCTTTAACCCCAGCGCATATAGCACCCCATCTCATCTACCTAAGACGGAGGTGATTATTCTAGAAAACACAGATATGTGCATGATGGATATAACACCCAAAACCCAATTAGGGCCCGTGGTGGTGGAAACGAAAGAAAAAATGAATGCACCAGAGAAGGGGTTGTCTGACACCCAAGTTATAAAGAAGGGAGCCTCAATCGCAGAAGAGTATGAATCTAGCCAGTACATTGTGGCTGTTGACCAGCCAAAGCCTCTGATCATTTGCCAGATTCGTTCAGCATCAACGCCATTGGGGAAGATGAGCTAAGAAAAAATCTGAATAACTAGCTTGAACAAGGCCTTAATGACCTGGCAAGATTAGGAGAAGACTTGGCAGAACTAGAGGAAGATCTGGAGAACCTCTACTTCTTTGAAGAAGAGGGTGTGGGCAGCATCCAGATTAGGTGGTGGGATCCAAGCCAGCCTGAATCCAGTAACGGGTGGTTGAGTGAAGAGGAATCAAATATAGAGGAGCAGGTAAAGGAGATTGTGAAAGGAGAGGAAGTGGGTGACAATAGCAAGGTTGAGGTCGTGCCTATGACTGAGGCCATGCCTATAACTGATAAAGAAAGAGAGTTGGAGCAGTTCCAACGAGAAAGAATAGAGGAAATCCAGAGGAAGATAGCCTAAGAGCAGGACAAAGAGAAGAGAAAAGAAGAGGGCGAGTTAATAGTAGATGATGTCCAAACCTCGGGAAGGCCTGAATGGGAATCTGGTGACAGGGGAATGATGCCAAAGAAACTCAGACAGTATCGGAAGGTAGAGATTGAATCAACTACAGAAGAGAAGGGGTATGACGATGAAGAGAGCGATGTGAATATGATCTGGGTGGAGCCTGCTAATGGCCTAGCAATGGCTGCAAGGGAATAGTAGGACGATAGTGATATGAGACATGTATATATGTAGACACCCCATTTTTGACCGCCCACAAGACTTGGACGTCACCGCTTGAACATTCGGTGATTATCTTTGTTGGTGTTTGTTTTGAGTTCCCGGAGGTCCCGGCTACGCGCCGTGCCTCAGGACCTCTCAACCGGTTTGTTCTGTGCTTGGTTTTGTACCAAGGCTTGTGTGTTTTTGCATCTGAGGGTAGGGGGAGGCTTGTTAGCCATCCCTAAAGCCTACCGGCTGCCCCATACCTCCACCGGCACCCCCTAGCGGCCATCGGCACTTATTTCTCAAAACCTTTGGCCGGTCGGCACTGTATTATGCCGACCGGCACTATTTTGTGCCGGTGACTGTTTTGGCTGGTCGGTGTGACCCCTTCGCACCCCCAGGGATGGTGCATGCCAGCTGTGACAGCTGGGGTGCACCATCACCACTCCCCATGCCCGGGTTTGCACCCTTTGCACCCTTGAACCCCATAAACCTTCTAGAAGGTTGAACCCTTGGCCAAGCTTCTTGGAGAAGCTTGGCCAGCTGTCTTAGCTTCCCTTGGAAGCCAAGACCCTCTTGCACCTCTTGAACCCCCCTCTCTTTGCTTAGCCACTAAGTTAAGAGCTTTATTTTGCCTATATAAGCTCATCTCTTCCCCTTGAGTTGGAGGTTAGCCATTTGAGATAGAAAAACCAGAGCTTGTGTATCTATACCTCTGTCATATATCTCCTCTCTCTATATTTTCCCTCTCTCTCCTCTTGTGTGTGTGTTTTTAGGCCTAAAAGTGTGGTTTTACCTTACTTTTGCACCATTACACACACTACTACACCTTAGCTCGAGATTGAGGGACTTGGAGGGTTGTTTACTGTGATTTTGGACTGGTTTTGATCACTAGAGGAGGGCTGCTCCACCTGTTCTTCAAAGGATCTTCAAAGGTGAGTTTGTTACTTTAGTTTCCCCATTCTTGCAACTGGTTTCTACCCCTCTTGCTTTGTGTTTTGAGCTTTGTCTATAACTGAAAAAACTCTTGTTTTTACTTGCTCTTGAACCTTCATTAAGGTCATTTTGTGGTTTGAGTAAAGGCTCACCCTTTTAGGCTTTGTTTGGCCATTTTGGTGTCTCTTTGGTAAATCTTTGCTTACTTGGTGTTCTTGGTCTTCTCACCACTGAAAACCAGTGGGTTTTCAGTGGTGAGGAAGGTACTTTCAAGTCTTAGATAGGGGAGGGACACCCCTCTCCCCCTTGTCCTTTGCTTGCCTTTGTATTTGGCCTAAAAGATAGCATGTGTGCATAGCCTTGTATGGCTTCATTTCAGAGTTTTTTTGAGTGTTTTGGAGCATGTTTAACCTCTGTTTTTGGTCGGATTTGTGGCCCATAACATGCCTCTCATACTTGCTTTGTAATGCTTTACTTTGCTTGGGAGTGTGCCATGCCATTAGCCTACCATATCCTCATGTTTTAGCCTTGCATGTTATAGCATTTGATCTTGACTTGCCATGTATAAGGGCTGTGAGCCACTGATTTTATCATGTTTGATGTGCTTGACATGGTTACTTTGCATTATGGCTTGTTAGCCTTGAGTATGTGATCCATGGACATGCGTTGGTTATGTTATTTGAGTGATTTGGAGTCATTTAACATGCATATTTCAGCTCTTATATCATGCTCATGTGTCTCCATTTACCATCTTATTCATGCTTTGAATTGTTGGCCTCTTATGCTTTAAAGAGGGTCTTATGCATGCTTGTGTGTTTAGAGTTTTTGGGTTGCCATGTGTGTGAGTTTTGGGTGTGTTCTTGCATACCAAAAATCTGTTTTTTTTTCTTGTCCAATATAGGCCATGAGTGGTCATGTTTGTAGGCAATGGAATGCTCCACTTTGTGCCTTAGCCTTAGGCCTTTTGGCTTGCATGTTTGCATGAATATTTGTCCACCTTTTCAGTCCATTTTCGCCACTGTTTTGGGGAGATTTGAGGTCTGCCCCATTATGGTCTAGTCCACCATTGCATGCTTGCCTTATGCTTGTTACATGTTTGGTTCATTAAGTGTTGTAGCATGATGACCCTATGCTTGATTTACCCTTGTTTGCATTGCATTTGCACTTTGCATGTTGCATTACATTTGGCATGTTTGCATCTTAGTATTAGGTTGTATTGTGGAGCCATGTTTGCATAACATGCATTGCATTACTTGGTTTGGGGTGTCAAGCCAAGTTGAGGGTTAGGATGAGTTCATACCATAAGTGATGCAACTTGTCCTACCTCTTGGTCACCAAGGCCCTTGACCAACACATGATAAGGCCTTGGATTTCATTTGTATGTTGCATGCATAATACCATTAAAATGCAACCTTGGTTCCTTAGGCCATCATGCATCAAGATGCATAATTGATGGCCCAAGAGCCAAGAGTCATGCCTCCTTGAGTCCCCAAGCATGATAGGAGGCATTGGCCATGCTTACATATGCTCAAAATCCATGCCATGCACTGCTGGTTTGCTGCTGCTGTCAAACTGTCCTCTGCAGGAACTTTCTGCCGACCGGCAGTACAGTGTGCCGACCGGCACACTTTTTGTGCCGATAAACCCTACAAGAAGCCGGTGGTCAATTTAAGCAGCCGGTGGCCATCTCCTCTAGCCGGTGGTGTACTTCAGTGCATTTGGAAGATGTTCTGGGACTTTGGCAGAGTTTCAGAAAGGCAGGACAGTGGAAACAGAGGCAGCAGTGGTGCGGTGTGGGCTTTTGGGCAAGTTGGATCGAACATGCATCATTCACGCATCCCGAGGCGGGGCTGAGGCCTCTTTCTCTTATGATAACATTTAATTTGATAATTAGAAATTTCTGTAATAATTAATTTATTCTGTATTTGGACTGTATTATTTTTGGACTGTATATTCTTTCGGTCCCTCTGTGTGAGGGCATATTTGTAATAAGTGTGGGTGAGTGTGTGTATGTCTTCCAACCCCCATTTCTTTCTTCCCTTTTATTTACTTGCTTTGATGGTTAGTATTAGGGCACGTTTATTTTAGCATGCCTTATGCAATGCATGCTTGCATCCATATATTTGTTACACATGCATCGGGCTCGGCACATCATACAAACTGCATTGTATTTCAATTCCAAATTGAATACGTGTTATTTGTAGCATTCCACGTGCCATGTTTAGGATAGACGAGCCTGTCTAGATTGCATCTTTGCTTGTGTTGCATTAGCCACTTAACATGAACTAGGATCATGCATATGATTACTAACTGGTTTCTGTTTTGGCTCGGAGTACTAGGTGAGCTTTTATGCTTTAGCATATCACATGTGTGTGATTGTTGCCATGATAGCATGATTACCATGAGGCTAGCTGCTTATGTGATATAACTGCTTGAATGCCTGTGGATGGAGGTTGAATTACCTAAATTGGGACAATGCATTAAAAACTGTGAGTTTTAAGCCCACTAGTTAGTGGCAAAACCATCTTTTCTAAAGCCCACTTGAGGGTGGCAAAACCTGCATTTTAGCCTACTTGCGAGTAGCAAACCGCTTTCAAAACAAACATGTAGTGTTTTGTTCCAACTTAGGCGATTTGGTCTATACTTGTTTGCTGTGCGTATAACATAGTAATTCTAGGCTAATAATTGGAATAAGAGCATGTAATGTTTTCAAAATTGGATATCACGGTTAGTAGAGGCCGGTCTTCGGACCGGGCGAAAGGGGGTGCTCATAGCTGACCTTCCCCGATCGTACCCAAGCTCCCGAGCCAAGACCACTTTGGTGATGACGGACACGTGGCCTTTGGCACCGAGTCAGGGTTTCCTAAATTTCCCATTTTAAAAAATATTTAGGTGGCGACTCTGTAATCTGGCAAAGCAGTCCATGTTTGGCACTTCTTTTCAAAAATCAGTTTTTCTTCAAAACGATTTGCCAGAGTTGGACTCTTTGGTTCAGATTAAGAACCGTGACACGAATCGAGTCCGAACTGTAGTGGAGCCCAAGGGCGCGTCTACAGTTTCTGGCGACTCTGCTGGGGACTTTAGAGAGCTTGACTCGAACTCGTGATATCCTGTTTTGACTACACATATGTGTTTCTTTGCATTGCATGTGCATTGGTGCGCCTAGGACACCGTGTTGGCCATCTGCTATTCCTGAGCGGTTTGCCGGAGGCTTGTCTTGTCAAGGCATGTCCGTAAGGCTGACCGGTTGCGGGCTCTGCCAGTATGGGAACACAAACCCCGGTTTTACCGGGGCACCCTTTTCGACCATTCGACCTAGTGCATATCGAAATCCGTAGTGACCATTCCAAACTAGGCAGGTTGCTCACCCGATATTAGGTTGTTTGAAACCGCTGCGTGCGTAGTGAAACCCTAGCTCCTGACAAAATAGGACAGGGAAACCCTACCCCAACATAGGGGTGTATTGGTTCTCATTTATCTGCTATGTGCTTTTAGAGTGTATCTCTACAGGAACACACATGTCAGTTTGCAGGGTTGGGTATCAAGGCTGAGGGCACCAGTAACGGTATTTTGGGGAATCAGTTATCTGTGGGTACAAGGTTCAGACTTGGGGGCAATGATTCAGAAACAGTGATCAGTATTTGAGGAACAGTGTATCGAGTTCAACGTGTTATCTCAACTGTGTGTTGTATGTTTATTTTATGCTGTTATGCTGTCCGATTGTCTGTTTATTTATACGCTTTATTTATCTTTTTATTAGGTAGTTGAGCATAATTGCTTCTGACCCGATAGATATCCCCCAAGCACCCTGGATTAGAGGACGTCGACTCCTTCGATCTGAGGATCTGATAGACGGACAACCAGTGTACTACTCACTACCCCCGGTTACTAGACGGAGGTCAGTCAGGCAGAGGACATCAGTACAGCAGTCAGTTCAGAGGGCCTTATCTACCCCACCTGTGTTCAGTAGGGATCAGGATTCCGTGTCACCAACAGAGGAAGAATATATACCGACAACTCAACCAGAGTAGGATAGTATGGCTAGTTTGGAAGAGATGGTGCGCCACCTCCAAGAGAGTATGAAAACAATGCAGCAGGATGCCGTCCGTCAGGCAGAATTCTCCAGGCAACAGGCTACAGTTGTGAGGGAACAGGCAGAGACAATTGCCAGACTAGAACAGCAAACGGGGGCATCTGCTTCGCATCAAGTTCCCCCCCCACCAGGAGTTCCAAACCTTGGGGAGACAGCCAATGTTCAGAATGATACAGAACTGCCCACGGGACCACCCCCACCTCTAGCCCCGCCTCAAATCCAACCCCAGCTATCAAAGACGCCCACCAACCTACTGGACTCTCCCTTTGAGTTCGAGACTGATTCTACCGCACTGAAACTGAGCAAGCTTGAAAAGCTGTTCAAGAGATCCCAAGGGGTCAAGACTATCCCCGATATTGAAGATGGTTATACCGACGCAGCTGTGACGCTGCCCGACAGATTCAAAATGCCTCATATTGATCGGTTCGACGGGACCGGGGACCCCATGGTGCACTTAAGATTGTTTTCAGATGTCCTAAGGCCAATGGGCCTCAGTAGGCTTCAGAAGTTGTCTTTGTTTGGCCGGACCCTGTCGGGTGTGGCGGCTATATGGTATGCCAAGTTGGAGGATGACGTCAAGAGGAATTGGGATGAAATGGCTGAGGCCTTCATCGCGCAGTACTCATACAACACACAGATTGAGATTACGACCCGTGATCTCGAGACGACTAGACAAGAGCCTAAGGAAAGTTTCTCAGAGTTTGTAACCAGATGGAGGGCCAAGGCTTCGATGATGACCTTGAGGCCTACAGACAAAGACCAAATTCGGATGATTGTGCGCAATCTCCAACCGAAGTTGATGCAAAAGATGATAGTACTCCCCTTTCCTACTTTTTCTGACCTGCATGAAATGGGGGTGCAGATTGAGGATGCCTTGAAGCAAGGCTTGATCGATAACGACCGGGAGCAACCCCGACGAACTTTCAATCGTGGTGGCAATGCAGGCCCGAGTGGCGTTACGACTGCAAGAGCTCAGGAAGTGAGCATGGTCACCACTAACCCCCCTCCAAGAAATACAGCAGCTTCACCATTCTCCGGTGCGTCCGGAAGCAACCCGCAAACAACTAAATACCCACCCAGAAACACCAGAACCTTCGCCCCACTTTATATGCCCCTATCCAAAGCTCTGGGGGTTTTGATCAAAAAAGGGCATCTGAAGCCCCTGGAGCCGCGGCCCCTACCAGAAAAACTCCCTCCTACCCATAACCCAGCCAAGTATTGTGCATTTCATCAACAGCACGGCCATGATACCGACCTGTGTTTCCGGTTACGTCATGAGATTCAAGATCTCATCGATAACGGGGTGATTCTGCCTCCGGAGAAACCCAACGTTACTACAAACCCTCTCCCCGCACATAACCAAGCTCCACCGCCCAAAAGACTCAATTTTATCCATACCGGGACCGTGTCCTACGACCCTAGCATTTATATCACACCTACCCACCTGCCTAAACCAGAGGTGTTCCTCCCTGATTGCACCGACCTATGCATGATAGACATCTCCAAAAGCCAGCCCAAGCCAGTAGTGGTGACTGTCAAGAACAGGAGAGAGGAGATCCCAAAGGAAAAACAGGTTGTTGAGCCAGAGTCTGCGGAATCTGGGGGTTGTACTAAAAAAGCATATAGTCCGGGTGACTATATTTCATCAATAGGCCAAGATAGGCCCGGAGTGGAATTGCCAACGGAGGCAGAGTTATGTGTAATTCAAGGAGAGAGTCTGGGACCGGGAACAGATGGTGTAACAGCTATGGGGGAGGACCTTGCCGATCTCCAGTTTTACAGTGACCAAGACCCAGTGGATGCGGCAGTCGCATGGTTCGATTATGAGGATTCAGCAGAAGTTACCGGGTGGTTGGACGATCAACCCGATGTGATAGGAGAGTTTCAGTCAGAACAAGGCCCAGCAGGGGCAAGAATATCAGTAACGGCCGGGAGGGTCGAAGAGCAGAGTACCTCGCCGGAGAGCGCCGGTGTCAAGAATTTCGCTCGAAACTGGAGTATTTTGAGTACAGGGATTCTTGAACAGTTAGTCATGTCAGAACAAGTAAGTTTTGAAGATTCCGAGAGAATCAGGAAGGCAAAGGCCCATGTGGGAGTTGAAACTGCTGTGTGTACAGGGACCGAGAATACTGCAGGTATGTGGACGGAAGGTGCTGCGAGCGCAAAAACAGTCATGCCAGAGCCGGACAGATGTTTATCAGCTGCTGATGGTATGTGGTGGGAGGATGAAGATTTATGCCTCGCCCATACAGACGAAGATTGGGGAAACAACCAACCCGATGACACTTGGTACCTTGGAGAGGTAGATCACATGACACGGAGTGGGCGGTATTTCAAACCTCCACACTTAGATCAGCCAGAGGCTTCTGGGAAGGATAGAGAGGCTGAAAAGCAAAAAGAAAAGCAACTTGAAGAGGAGGCTGTGCTCAAACAGCTTAAAAAGATACAAGCAGACATCTCTATATGGGGACTGCTCATGGCGTCACGGGTGCATAGAGAGGCTGTCTTATCAGCCATGGACAAAGCAAAGCTGTCAATAGAAACCACGCCGGAGCAGCTGGTGGGATTGGTCTTTCCGGGGGGAGCCACCCCGATGCTGACCTTTTCCGACAAGGAATTGCCACCCGAGGGGGCAGACCATAACAGGCCCCTCTACATGTCTGTGGAGTGTAGGGATAAATGGATACCGGTGGTACTTGTTGATACCGGGTCCGCCATCAACGTCTGCCCGGCAAGAACGGCATACGCAATTGGTTTGAAAACCGCAGATTTTGTACCAACAGCCCAGGTCATCCGGGCGTACGACAATACGAGTAGGGAAGTGATGGGAACAGTTAAAGTCTGGACTAAAGTGGGGCCGGGACAGCATGAGATAGATTTTCATGTCCTGGAAGTGCCTGCAACTTTCAACTTGCTTTTGGGGCGGCCGTGGCTGCATCAAGTGAAGGCAGTGTCATCTACTTTACATCAAATGGTGAAATACCCCTACGGGAAGGGAGTAGCCATTGTCTTTGGGAATTCATCAATCCACCCGCCACCGGAGGTATCTACGCCTGTTCTAGAAATTGAGCATGGCATGGAAGATGTGTTCATATCAGGTTTTACCTTAGCCGAGGCTCAGATTGTACAGAACATCATGGCTGCTAACGAAGGGGTATACGTCAGTGCCCAAGCAGTGTATCTCATGAACAAACTCCAATACATCCCCGGGATGGGATTAGGAAGGAGCGGCCGTAAGGGCATCGCAACATTGGCCAGAGTGCCACACAATCCCCACACCTTCGGCTTGGGTTATCTGCCCACTAAGGAAGATTGGGTGAGAAGAGGAAAAGAAATGGCTGGGAGAGCCAAAGCAAAACAAATGGGAAGACCTTTTGAGTTGATGCATCGGCCCATCCGGGGTACCCTAAACGGATGCTTCGTCCGGGAGGGGGAGGACTTTCCGTTCTGTGGTTTTCCGGAGCCGTGGTTGAACGCAGAGAAGAAGCGCGTGCCGGGTTTCGAAATTTTCTTTGACTTACAGATACTTGGGGATGATGTTGCTGGAGAGCAGACAGACCCGATAGTCAAGATTGAGCAGAGCAGGGAAATGGAGTCTGAGGACGCCGAACTTGAAATGGGGGTAGCACTGGCATGTCTACTTTCAGATCCTTCGATCGACCAGTTGTGCTTGGGGGATAACTCCTCGGTGTCCATGATCGGAGATGAAATGGCTGCGGGCCTACAATCAGCTATTTTGGATGCATCCATCGCACCCTCCCTCACCTGGCAGTACGAGGAGGGATTCTTATCTAGCAGCACCGGGTCAGGTAGTGAGCCGGAATCTGATTCCACCGAGTCTTGTGAGTTGGAATCAGGTTCCAGCTCGTCCGAGTCTGAGTTCGGTATTCCTGGGGGTGACAACCCGGATGCCACAGTCCTGTCCGGGTCGTCTTTTTCTTTCTCTTTTGAGTTTGTTGTAACAGAAGAACTGGACGGTTTGGAAGTACTTAATGAGAATGAGGTAACTGTGGTTTCCGAGTACTTTTCTGTGCCTTTGGTTTATTGCTTAAATCAGGACTTTCAAAATTTTGATGAAAACGACGAGGACGAAATTCCTCCGGTTTTGCAACGACTAATTGAACAAGAGCAGGAGAGGTTTGTTAAACCCTTAATGGATGAAATCGCTACCGTGAACGTTGGTACTGAGAAGGACCCGCGGCTGGTCCAGATCGGGTCCACGTTGTCTTCGGAGGAACGCGAGCGCTTAGTCGCTTTATTAAAAGATTTCAAAGATGTTTTCGCGTGGTCCTACGAAGACATGCCTGGAATCGATCCTGAGATTGTACAACACCGGATCCCTCTTGACCCCGAGGCCCGACCTGTCAAACAGAAACTCAGGAGAATCTGCCTTGACTGGGCCATTAAGATCAAGGAAGAGGTCACCAAGCAGATTGACGCAGGCTTCCTGCTGGTATCTGAATACCCGACTTGGTTGGCCAACATTGTTCCAGTGCCGAAGAAGGATGGCAGAGTCCGGGTATGTGTGGACTTCAGGGATTTGAACAGAGCCAGTCCGAAGGATGACTTTCCCTTACCACATATCGATGAGTTGGTAGATTTCACAGCGGGGCATGCTTTGCTCTCGTTCATGGATGGCTTCTCAGGTTATAATCAGATAGTAATGGCACCCGAAGACCAGGAGAAGACTGCTTTTACCACCCCGTGGGGTACATATTGCTACAGAGTAATGCCGTTTGGGCTGAAGAACGCTGGGGCTACATATCAACGGGCTGCAACCACAATATTACATGACATGATCCATAAAGAGGTCGAGGTGTATGTGGACGACATGATTGTCAAGTCCAAAGAAAGAGAGGGCCACTACACCGCCTTGCAAAAGTTTTTCCAAAGGATCAGGGAATTTAGGCTGCGGCTGAATCCTCAAAAATGTACGTTTGGTGTTACAGCGGAAAAAATGCTGGGATTTCTGATTACACAAAGGGGCATCGAAGTCGACCCTTCCAAAATCAAGGCCATCTTAGAAATGCCACTACCAATGACTGAAAAGGAGGTGCGAGGCTTTCTGGGTAAAGTGCAATTCATAAGGCGGTTTATCTCAAAACTAACCTTAACTTGTGAACCACTTTTTGGTCGTCTGAAGAAAGGAAAGAAGTTCTATTGGGACGGCCGATGCCAAGCTGCATTTGAACAGATTAAAGAGTGTCTACAGAATCCACCCGTGTTGTCACCACCAAAGCCAGGGAAGCCGTTGATATTGTATCTGTCAGTAACCGAGACTACAATGGGCTGCATGCTCGCACAAGAGTCGGAAGATAAAGTGGAAAGGGCCATCTACTATCTGAGCAAGAAGATGCTGGATTACGAGACCCGCTACACTCCGCTGGAGAAGGCTTGTTTGGCCTTGGTATGGGCTACCAGGAAGCTGCTTGGGGGATAACTCCTCGGTGTCCATGATCGGAGATGAAATGGCTGCGGGCCTACAATCAGCTATTTTGGATGCATCCATCGCACCCTCCCTCACCTGGCAGTACGAGGAGGGATTCTTATCTAGCAGCACCGGGTCAGGTAGTGAGCCGGAATCTGATTCCACCGAGTCTTGTGAGTTGGAATCAGGTTCCAGCTCGTCCGAGTCTGAGTTCGGTATTCCTGGGGGTGACAACCCGGATGCCACAGTCCTGTCCGGGTCGTCTTTTTCTTTCTCTTTTGAGTTTGTTGTAACAGAAGAACTGGACGGTTTGGAAGTACTTAATGAGAATGAGGTAACTGTGGTTTCCGAGTACTTTTCTGTGCCTTTGGTTTATTGCTTAAATCAGGACTTTCAAAATTTTGATGAAAACGACGAGGACGAAATTCCTCCGGTTTTGCAACGACTAATTGAACAAGAGCAGGAGAGGTTTGTTAAACCCTTAATGGATGAAATCGCTACCGTGAACGTTGGTACTGAGAAGGACCCGCGGCTGGTCCAGATCGGGTCCACGTTGTCTTCGGAGGAACGCGAGCGCTTAGTCGCTTTATTAAAAGATTTCAAAGATGTTTTCGCGTGGTCCTACGAAGACATGCCTGGAATCGATCCTGAGATTGTACAACACCGGATCCCTCTTGACCCCGAGGCCCGACCTGTCAAACAGAAACTCAGGAGAATCTGCCTTGACTGGGCCATTAAGATCAAGGAAGAGGTCACCAAGCAGATTGACGCAGGCTTCCTGCTGGTATCTGAATACCCGACTTGGTTGGCCAACATTGTTCCAGTGCCGAAGAAGGATGGCAGAGTCCGGGTATGTGTGGACTTCAGGGATTTGAACAGAGCCAGTCCGAAGGATGACTTTCCCTTACCACATATCGATGAGTTGGTAGATTTCACAGCGGGGCATGCTTTGCTCTCGTTCATGGATGGCTTCTCAGGTTATAATCAGATAGTAATGGCACCCGAAGACCAGGAGAAGACTGCTTTTACCACCCCGTGGGGTACATATTGCTACAGAGTAATGCCGTTTGGGCTGAAGAACGCTGGGGCTACATATCAACGGGCTGCAACCACAATATTACATGACATGATCCATAAAGAGGTCGAGGTGTATGTGGACGACATGATTGTCAAGTCCAAAGAAAGAGAGGGCCACTACACCGCCTTGCAAAAGTTTTTCCAAAGGATCAGGGAATTTAGGCTGCGGCTGAATCCTCAAAAATGTACGTTTGGTGTTACAGCGGGAAAAATGCTGGGATTTCTGATTACACAAAGGGGCATCGAAGTCGACCCTTCCAAAATCAAGGCCATCTTAGAAATGCCACTACCAATGACTGAAAAGGAGGTGCGAGGCTTTCTGGGTAAAGTGCAATTCATAAGGCGGTTTATCTCAAAACTAACCTTAACTTGTGAACCACTTTTTGGTCATCTGAAGAAAGGAAAGAAGTTCCATTGGGACGGCCGATGCCAAGCTGCATTTGAACAGATTAAAGAGTGTCTACAGAATCCACCCGTGTTGTCACCACCAAAGCCAGGGAAGCCGTTGATATTGTATCTGTCAGTAACCGAGACTACAATGGGCTGCATGCTCGCACAAGAGTCGGAAGATAAAGTGGAAAGGGCCATCTACTATCTGAGCAAGAAGATGCTGGATTACGAGACCCGCTACACTCCGCTGGAGAAGGCTTGTTTGGCCTTGGTATGGGCTACCAGGAAGCTGCGGCACTACCTGTTAGCTCACTCTGTAATGCTGGTTTCACCACTTGATCCCATCAAATATCTTTTCGAGAAACCAGCACTTACGGGTAGGCTAGCTCGTTGGCTGCTGTTGCTCTCCGAATTTGATCTCAAGTATGTGACGCGCAAGTCTGTAAAAGGGAGAGCGGTAGCAGAGTTCCTTGCCGACCACCCGGTTGAAGGGGATGAAGCGGTTGAGTACCTGTTCCCAGATGAAGCCATTTTGCACATTGAAGACGAAACTTGGACGATGTACTTTGACGGAGCGTCAAATCAGTATGGGTATGGGATAGGGGTGTTGCTGATAGCGCCCGACGATTCCCGTATTCCTTTAGCATTCAAGCTCCGGTTCAAAGTCTCGAATAATGAGGCAGAATATGAGGCATGTATCGCCGGTTTAGAAGCTGCCCTAGAACTAGGGGCAAGGCGATTGGACGTCATTGGGGATTCGAACCTAGTTGTCTCTCAAGTGAAAGGAGACTGGAAAGTTAAGGAGGAAAAGATGATAATTTACCACCAGACCTTGGATTTGTTAATTCCCCGGTTTGAAAAGCTAAATTTCACTCACCTAGTAAGAGAGAACAACAGGTTTGCAGATTCGCTAGCAACTCTATCTTCCATGATAGACATCCCATCTGGGGTCCGGATGCGTCCAGTCATTATTGACCAGAAATTTACACCTGCCTACGAGTCAATCTCTGCCATAGATGAAGTGCAGGATAACAACCCTTGGTATCACGATATATGGAACTTCTTGGAAAAGGAGGCATATCCACCAGGGGCAAACGCCAAGGACAAGAGGGCAATCAGAAGAATGGCTGTTCAGTTTATCATCTGCGGGGGTAAGTTGTACAAAAGAGGTCATCTGGGAATGCACAAGCTGTGTGTGGAAGCCGAAGAGTCGAAGCGCCTGATGGAGGCCATCCATGGAGGAGAATGTGGGGCACATATGAATGGGGTAATGCTGGCACGGAAGATCCTCAGACAAGGCTACTACTGGTCTACCATGGAGGAAGATTGTATTGGTTTTGTTCGGCGATGCCACAAATGCCAGATCCATGCGAACCGTATGAACATCCCGCCGTCGAAGCTGTACAACATGACGTCGCCATGGCCATTTTCAGTTTGGGGGATTGATGTGATTGGAGCTGTTACTCCGAAGGGTTCGAATGGGCATGAGTTTATCTTGGTAGCAATAGATTACTTTACTAAGTGGGTCGAGGCCCAATCTTATGCTGTGTTGAAGGCTTCACATGTCGCAAAGTTCATCAGAAACAACATAATCTGCCGTTATGGGGTCCCAAACGAGATTGTTTCAGACAATGGTTCTCACTTCAAGAAGGAGGTGATTGATTTGTTGGAGAAATACAACGTGGCTTTTCATAAGTCGTCCACGTATCGGCCGCAGACCAACGGAGCAGTTGAGGCCGCCAACAAAAACATCAAACACATACTGCGGAAGATGGTGGAAACCTATCGGGACTGGCCAGATAAGTTGCCGTTTGCTCTGTGGGGCTACCGAACGTCAATTAGAACTTCTACCGGAGCGACTCCGTGTTCCTTGGTGTATGGGATGGAGGCCGTTCTACCTATAGAGATTGAGGTTCCGTCTTTACGAGTACTGGCTGAGTGTCAGATAGCTGAGGCAGATTGGCAGCAGAGCAGATTCGAGGAACTCATGCTCTTCGATGAAAGGAGATTAAAAGCACTGTACCATGTCCAAGGATATCAACGTAGAATCACCCGGGCTTTTAACAAGAGAGTTAAGTCCAGGAAGTTGAAGGAAGGAGATTTGGTGCTCAAGGACAACCGAGCTCCCATCCATGACCCAAGGGGCAAGTTCAGACCCAATTGGACTGGTCCCTATATCATCAAGTCTATCTGGTCAGGTGGGGCTGTGGTTCTGATGGACCTAGATGGCCTAGAGTTCTCCCAACCGATCAACATGGACAAGTTGAAGAAATATTACCCCTGAGAGGCTCGCTAGGCCGAAAACCCGGAAGGGCGACCTAGGCAAAATTCAGAGCACAAAAAATTAGAAAGTATAAAAACTGAGCTCGCAAGGTTGAAAACCCGCAAAGGGCGGCCTTGGCAAAAGTTAGAGCGCAAAAGGAGAGTGAAAATACTCGAGTGAACCCAAGCCTGAACTACGTAAGGCTTGATTCCCATCTTTGGGATACGTAGGCAGCTTCATCCTGAAGTTCAGCCATAAATTCTTCCCCGATCAACTTTGTCCATTTGATCATCTCGGTCATCTTTGTCCATCAGCATTTGCCGCAATCTCCGGTACATTGTTTTTCAGACTAGGGGCAACTTTCCGTTGCCGTACAAGTGCCGCGGTACCATTCAGACAAGGGGCAACTTTCCAGTTGCTAGGATCCGGGTTTGTACATCTCAGCGACAGATCTCAGGCGTGTCCAGTTCTGATCCATATCGAAAATAATTTTGAAAAGTTTTAATGAAGATGACTTTGTTCAAATAAATCTTTTTACAACTAAGACCATTTCTGGACCAAAACGGAAAATTTTCAGTACCATAACCTTCAATTTCATTTATTTCAAATAGAGTTCTCTTGCTCTTGCATACAATTGAAGTTGCTTTTTATTACATTCATAAAGAAAACTTGAAAGTACTAATAAAGCAATAAATCCGGGGCATGGTCAAGTCAAATGTCCCTGCGCCCCCTCCCAGAGCTGGTCGAAGCCTCTGATGCCAAAGTAGGCCCCTCCTGTGCCTCTTCGTTAAGCCAATCTAAGCACTCATCAGACAAAGTGCAACTGAAAGCGGGAGCGGGGGCCAGGAGTTCTCTCGTCCTCCATGCTGTGGCATATCGGGCCAGCTGTGCGCCTCGAATCGGGAATGTGGCCGGGTACTCTATCCCTTCCGGCGGGCAAGTCTGATTATGACCAAACTAGCGCAGGATACGGAATGGGAAGTAGAAGACACAGTGAGTCAAGCCAATCAATTGGATCCCGGGTTGACGGGTCATACTGTAACTCATCATTGGGAGATTGAGCCAAGGGCATCGCCACGCAATGCGGTCTGCGGACAAACTGCACATCCATTCAAACCACCAACCCTCGTCAAGGGCATCAACTAGGCGTTGCCTGAAAAAGTAACCACGAGCCGAATATGCTGGGCAGGAGTCCACAACTCGCAGTTTATCCATCAACCACACCCGGGGAGGGATAGAAAATGAGAGAATAAAGAATAGAGAGATGTACGATGAGAGGAAAAGTGAGAAAAGGGTTTTTGTGAGAAAAACCGAGCCTGAGAGCCGAGTGATGTGAGCAAACATAAATGTGAGATTGGTTGGGAAACATTACCTGCAGTAATAATGGACTCCCTGCTAATCTGGTCGTCTCTCGACGATAAAAGGTGTCTAAGCCCAGCAATGTCTCAGCCAGAATCATGGCGATGCAGCTTTTGCCCTCCTTCAAGCCTCGGGCAACCTCAATCAACCGGACACTAGGCCCTCCGGAACCGGAGACGAACAGAAAATGAGATAGCATGCATAAACAGAGGGTGTGTCGCCGGAAGCCCTGCCAGTGATGGTCACCGCGGTCACCGATCTCAGAAAAACGGCAAACCAAGCTCGGAACATCTAGTATCCCATTGCAAATCAGAGAACGAGCATCGGGTATTGAAAGCCCACACATTTGCCCTAAGGCTTGAGCATGACCAAAACGAAGCTGGGGCAGGATCTCCTCATTGCGCCCGGATTCCATTAGAGCTTGGAAATCTTCAAAGGTAGGGCACACCTCTTGCCCGCTAAAGCTGAAGACGTGTGTTACCGGGTTCCAAAACCTTGCCGCAGCATGGAGGAATGGAAAATGTAGCGGGGTACGGCGCAAAGTGAATAGTGCATTTATGCCGAAAGCCCGGAAATTCAGCTTTTCCGAGCCATCCAAGTTGTTAATCCAAGTTGCGAGATTTTGGGCAAGAAATTCTTCCATTTGGAGTAAATCAGTGTGGAAATGAAGGAAACCACAAAGTTGAGACCCTTTTGAAGAAGATAAGGTTGAGTGAAGGACAGATGTCAACATTCTGCTGGTGCTGACATTTTAAGTGCCGACCGGCCAACCATAGTGCCGACCGGCCATCTGTTTTGGCCGGTGGATCATCTTTTCGGCCGATGGTCATTCCTCAAGGCCGGTAGCTTTTCTGCTCGGCCGGTGGTCCTCTTCCTTGCCCTCTGAGCTGTTTATGCTAGGAATTTGGAAAATCCCACCACTTCCAATACCCTCCGGAGATCAATTCTTACGAGGGCGCGCCCATTTGCTTATCGAGTTGTGGCATATTTGCTTGTCGAGTTGTATTTCACTCTCTTTGAGTCTTTGTAATGTTTATCAAGGTGTACTCGCATTTGGCTAGTTTGCTGAGTCCCCCTGTTTTGCTTATCGAGTTGTAATTGGTTCACTACCTGATTATTACGATTCGATGCTTTGTTTTCAAAACACAGTTTCAATTTCAGTCACATTGTTGTGTGATGCCTTGCGATGCGATGCATAGAACGCGCAAATGTAACACCTTTTGAACAAATAGCTGTTCCATCTCCATCATATGTTTTGCAAAAAACACACGCTTTTGAGAAATAAAACCTGCCCGAGGCAGTGCAATGTGCTTAAACTCCTAGTAAAAAGGAAAGTAAAGTAGAAGGATAGCAGGGTAGCAGAGTGCTGGGTTTGACACCGGTAACCTCCCCCTTTCGATCATCGTACCTTTTGCGCCCTTGTTCGGGTCAATCGTATGATTTGGCACCCTTATCACTCAAGGCAGTCCAAGAAATCGCGCATTCAGAACATAAATGGAGCTTCGAGTTGACCTCGTACCACAACTTTCGTGAGCAGTGCTCGGGACATGCGAAGGATGTCCCTTCCCGTATCCTTTCATATCTTGTGAATTCTTTAAATCATTTCAATTATACTGTGTTGCAATACGTTGCATCTTAACATCATGTTTTACCATGTTCAATTTCAAGTTTCTCTATATACACATTGCATTGTATGCGTGCTTTGCTTTACTGATATGTGTTCAAGTTTCTCTATATACACATTGCATTGTATGCGTGCTTTGCTTTACTGATATGTGTTCAAGTTCTTTTCTATATACACATTGCATTGTATGTGTGCTTTGCTTTACTGATATGTGTTCAAGTTTCTCTATATACACATTGCATTGTATGCGTGCTTTGCTTTACTGATATGTGTTCAAGTTTCTCTATATACACATTGCATTGTATGCGTGCTTTGCTTTACTGATATGTGTTCAAGTTCTTTTCTATATACACATTGCATTGTATGCGTGCTTTGCTTTACTGATATGTGTTCAAGTTTCTCTATATACACATTGCATTGTATGCGTGCTTTGCTTTACTGATATGTGTTCAAGTTTCTCTATATACACATTGCATTGTATGCGTGCTTTGCTTTACTGATATGTGTTCAAGTTTCTCTATATACACATTGCATTGTATGCGTGCTTTGCTTTACTGATATGTGTTCAAGTTCTTTTCTATATACACATTGCATTGTATGCGTGCATTGCTTTACTAATATGTGTTCAAGTTTCTCTATATACACATTGCATTGTATGCGTGCTTTGCTTTACTGATATGTGTTCAAGTTCCTTTCTATATACATTGCGTGCACGTGTGCATTGCTTTACTCACATATGTTCAATCCTACTATCTTGCTGCACACATTGCATGCATTGTCACACACTTTCGACTGCCTTGTCATGCATATTGCTAACAAAATATTGTACCTGTTAAGCTTGCTTTCTTTGCAGGCACGATATTGTATGTACGGCTCATTTGAGGCCGGCGCAACCGGACGAGCCGCACAGGTATTGTATCCTCCGAGTGAGACGTACTGAGAATTGCATAATTCTCTTACATCCTTTCTGCATTGTAGTGTAGATCGGCGTATGCCAGCTTATAACTGTCGCATGTGTGCTTCATTACAGCTTTCTTTGCATGATCATAAGTTATGCTCGGCTTCTTGCATCGTCTTGCATTTTGCCCCTGCCTTCGGGCGCATACCTTGTTTGTCTTGCATGTTTGTCCAAGTCTTCGGCCTTGTCAAAAATGGGTCGTCTCTGGACTTTGACATTCACTCCCGTCATCGTTATGACTTCCGAGTTCTGTAAAAGAGGGGCAACTGTAGACACCCCATTTTTGACCGCCCTCAAGACTTGGACGTCACCGCTTGAACATTCGGTGATTATCTTTGTTGGTGTTTGTTTTGAGTTCCCGGAGGTCCCGGCTACGCGCTGTGCCTCAGGACCTCTCAACCGGTTTGTTCTGTGCTTGGTTTTGTACCAAGGCTTGTGTGTTTTTGCATCTGAGGGTAGGGGGAGGCTTGTTAGCCATCCCTAAAGCCTACCGGCTGCCCCATACCTCCACCGGCACCCCCTAGCGGCCACCGGCACTTATTTCTCAAAACCTTTGGCCGGTCGGCACTGTATTATGCCGACCGGCACTATTTTGTGCCGGTGACTGTTTTGGCTGGTCGGTGTGACCCCTTTGCACCCCCAGGGATGGTGCATGCCAGCTGTGACAGCTGGGGTGCACCATCACCACTCCCCATGCCCGGGTTTGCACCCTTTGCACCCTTGAACCCCATAAACCCTCTAGAAGGTTGAACCCTTGGCCAAGCTTCTTGGAGAAGCTTGGCCAGCTGTCTTAGCTTCCCTTGGAAGCCAAGACCCTCTTGCACCTCTTGAACCCCCCTCTCTTTGCTTAGCCACTAAGTTAAGAGCTTTATTTTGCCTATATAAGCTCATCTCTTCCCCTTGAGTTGGAGGTTAGCCATTTGAGATAGAAAAACCAGAGCTTGTGTATCTATACCTCTGTCATATATCTCCTCTCTCTATATTTTCCCTCTCTCTCCTCTTGTGTGTGTGTTTTTAGGCCTAAAAGTGTGGTTTTACCTTACTTTTGCACCATTACACACACTACTACACCTTAGCTCGAGATTGAGGGACTTGGAGGGTTGTTTACTGTGATTTTGGACTGGTTTTGATCACTAGAGGAGGGCTGCTCCACCTGTTCTTCAAAGGATCTTCAAAGGTGAGTTTGTTACTTTAGTTTCCCCATTCTTGCAACTGGTTTCTACCCCTCTTGCTTTGTGTTTTGAGCTTTGTCTATAACTGAAAAAACTCTTGTTTTTACTTGCTCTTGAACCTTCATTAAGGTCATTTTGTGGTTTGAGTAAAGGCTCACCCTTTTAGGCTTTGTTTGGCCATTTTGGTGTCTCTTTGGTAAATCTTTGCTTACTTGGTGTTCTTGGTCTTCTCACCACTGAAAACCAGTGGGTTTTCAGTGGTGAGGAAGGTACTTTCAAGTCTTAGATAGGGGAGGGACACCCCTCTCCCCCTTGTCCTTTGCTTGCCTTTGTATTTGGCCTAAAAGATAGCATGTGTGCATAGCCTTGTATGGCTTCATTTCAGAGTTTTTTTGAGTGTTTTGGAGCATGTTTAACCTCTGTTTTTGGTCGGATTTGTGGCCCATAACATGCCTCTCATACTTGCTTTGTAATGCTTTACTTTGCTTGGGAGTGTGCCATGCCATTAGCCTACCATATCCTCATGTTTTAGCCTTGCATGTTATAGCATTTGATCTTGACTTGCCATGTATAAGGGCTGTGAGCCACTGATTTTATCATGTTTGATGTGCTTGACATGGTTACTTTGCATTATGGCTTGTTAGCCTTGAGTATGTGATCCATGGACATGCGTTGGTTATGTTATTTGAGTGATTTGGAGTCATTTAACATGCATATTTCAGCTCTTATATCATGCTCATGTGTCTCCATTTACCATCTTATTCATGCTTTGAATTGTTGGCCTCTTATGCTTTAAAGAGGGTCTTATGCATGCTTGTGTGTTTAGAGTTTTTGGGTTGCCATGTGTGTGAGTTTTGGGTGTGTTCTTGCATACCAAAAATCTGTTTTTTTTTCTTGTCCAATATAGGCCATGAGTGGTCATGTTTGTAGGCAATGGAATGCTCCACTTTGTGCCTTAGCCTTAGGCCTTTTGGCTTGCATGTTTGCATGAATATTTGTCCACCTTTTCAGTCCATTTTCGCCACTGTTTTGGGGAGATTTGAGGTCTGCCCCATTATGGTCTAGTCCACCATTGCATGCTTGCCTTATGCTTGTTACATGTTTGGTTCATTAAGTGTTGTAGCATGATGACCCTATGCTTGATTTACCCTTGTTTGCATTGCATTTGCACTTTGCATGTTGCATTACATTTGGCATGTTTGCATCTTAGTATTAGGTTGTATTGTGGAGCCATGTTTGCATAACATGCATTGCATTACTTGGTTTGGGGTGTCAAGCCAAGTTGAGGGTTAGGATGAGTTCATACCATAAGTGATGCAACTTGTCCTACCTCTTGGTCACCAAGGCCCTTGACCAACACATGATAAGGCCTTGGATTTCATTTGTATGTTGCATGCATAATACCATTAAAATGCAACCTTGGTTCCTTAGGCCATCATGCATCAAGATGCATAATTGATGGCCCAAGAGCCAAGAGTCATGCCTCCTTGAGTCCCCAAGCATGATAGGAGGCATTGGCCATGCTTACATATGCTCAAAATCCATGCCATGCACTGCTGGTTTGCTGCTGCTGTCAAACTGTCCTCTGCAGGAACTTTCTGCCGACCGGCAGTACAGTGTGCCGACCGGCACACTTTTTGTGCCGATAAACCCTACAAGAAGCCGGTGGTCAATTTAAGCAGCCGGTGGCCATCTCCTCTAGCCGGTGGTGTACTTCAGTGCATTTGGAAGATGTTCTGGGACTTTGGCAGAGTTTCAGAAAGGCAGGACAGTGGAAACAGAGGCAGCAGTGGTGCAGTGTGGGCTTTTGGGCAAGTTGGATCGAACATGCATCATTCACGCATCCCGAGGCGGGGCTGAGGCCCCTTTCTCTTATGATAACATTTAATTTGATAATTAGAAATTTCTGTAATAATTAATTTATTCTGTATTTGGACTGTATTATTTTTGGACTGTATATTCTTTCGGTCCCTCTGTGTGAGGGCATATTTGTAATAAGTGTGGGTGAGTGTGTGTATGTCTTCCAACCCCCATTTCTTTCTTCCCTTTTATTTACTTGCTTTGATGGTTAGTATTAGGGCACGTTTATTTTAGCATGCCTTATGCAATGCATGCTTGCATCCATATATTTGTTACACATGCATCGGGCTCGGCACATCATACAAACTGCATTGTATTTCAATTCCAAATTGAATACGTGTTATTTGTAGCATTCCACGTGCCATGTTTAGGATAGACGAGCCTGTCTAGATTGCATCTTTGCTTGTGTTGCATTAGCCACTTAACATGAACTAGGATCATGCATATGATTACTAACTGGTTTCTGTTTTGGCTCGGAGTACTAGGTGAGCTTTTATGCTTTAGCATATCACATGTGTGTGATTGTTGCCATGATAGCATGATTACCATGAGGCTAGCTGCTTATGTGATATAACTGCTTGAATGCCTGTGGATGGAGGTTGAATTACCTAAATTGGGACAATGCATTAAAAACTGTGAGTTTTAAGCCCACTAGTTAGTGGCAAAACCATCTTTTCTAAAGCCCACTTGAGGGTGGCAAAACCTGCATTTTAGCCTACTTGCGAGTAGCAAACCGCTTTCAAAACAAACATGTAGTGTTTTGTTCCAACTTAGGCGATTTGGTCTATACTTGTTTGCTGTGCGTATAACATAGTAATTCTAGGCTAATAATTGGAATAAGAGCATGTAATGTTTTCAAAATTGGATATCACGGTTAGTAGAGGCCGGTCTTCGGACCGGGCGAAAGGGGGTGCTCATAGCTGACCTTCCCCGATCGTACCCAAGCTCCCGAGCCAAGACCACTTTGGTGATGACGGACACGTGGCCTTTGGCACCGAGTCAGGGTTTCCTAAATTTCCCATTTTAAAAAATATTTAGGTGGCGACTCTGTAATCTGGCAAAGCAGTCCATGTTTGGCACTTCTTTTCAAAAATCAGTTTTTCTTCAAAACGATTTGCCAGAGTTGGACTCTTTGGTTCAGATTAAGAACCGTGACACGAATCGAGTCCGAACTGTAGTGGAGCCCAAGGGCGCGTCTACAGTTTCTGGCGACTCTGCTGGGGACTTTAGAGAGCTTGACTCGAACTCGTGATATCCTGTTTTGACTACACATATGTGTTTCTTTGCATTGCATGTGCATTGGTGCGCCTAGGACACCGTGTTGGCCATCTGCTATTCCTGAGCGGTTTGCCGGAGGCTTGTCTTGTCAAGGCATGTCCGTAAGGCTGACCGGTTGCGGGCTCTGCCAGTATGGGAACACAAACCCCGGTTTTACCGGGGCACCCTTTTCGACCATTCGACCTAGTGCATATCGAAATCCGTAGTGACCATTCCAAACTAGGACAGGTTGCTCACCCGATATTAGGTTGTTTGAAACCGCTGCGTGCGTAGTGAAACCCTAGCTCCTGACAAAATAGGACAGGGAAACCCTACCCCAACATAGGGGTGTATTGGCTCTCATTTATCTGCTATGTGCTTTTAGAGTGTATCTCTACAGGAACACACATGTCAGTTTGCAGGGTTGGGTATCAAGCCTGAGGGCACCAGTAACGGTATTTTGGGGAATCAGTTATCTGTGGGTACAAGGTTCAGACTTGGGGGCAATGATTCAGAAACAGTGATCAGTATTTGAGGAACAGTGTATCGAGTTCAACGTGTTATCTCAACTGTGTGTTGTATGTTTATTTTATGCTGTTATGCTGTCCGATTGTCTGTTTATTTATACGCTTTATTTATCTTTTTATTAGGTAGTTGAGCATAATTGCTTCTGACCCGATAGATATCCCCCAAGCACCCTGGATTAGAGGACGTCGACTCCTTCGATCTGAGGATCTGATAGACGGACAACCAGTGTACTACTCACTACCCCCGGTTACTAGACGGAGGTCAGTCAGGCAGAGGACATCAGTACAGCAGTCAGTTCAGAGGGCCTTATCTACCCCACCTGTGTTCAGTAGGGATCAGGATTCCGTGTCACCAACAGAGGAAGAATATATACCGACAACTCAACCAGAGTAGGATAGTATGGCTAGTTTGGAAGAGATGGTGCGCCACCTCCAAGAGAGTATGAAAACAATGCAGCAGGATGCCGTCCGTCAGGCAGAATTCTCCAGGCAACAGGCTACAGTTGTGAGGGAACAGGCAGAGACAATTGCCAGACTAGAACAGCAAACGGGGGCATCTGCTTCGCATCAAGTTCCCTCCCCACCAGGAGTTCCAAACCTTGGGGAGACAGCCAATGTTCAGAATGATACAGAACTGCCCACGGGACCACCCCCACCTCTAGCCCCGCCTCAAATCCAACCCCAGCTATCAAAGACGCCCACCAACCTACTGGACTCTCCCTTTGAGTTCGAGACTGATTCTACCGCACTGAAACTGAGCAAGCTTGAAAAGCTGTTCAAGAGATCCCAAGGGGTCAAGACTATCCCCGATATTGAAGATGGTTATACCGACGCAGCTGTGACGCTGCCCGACAGATTCAAAATGCCTCATATTGATCGGTTCGACGGGACCGGGGACCCCATGGTGCACTTAAGATTGTTTTCAGATGTCCTAAGGCCAATGGGCCTCAGTAGGCTTCAGAAGTTGTCTTTGTTTGGCCGGACCCTGTCGGGTGTGGCGGCTATATGGTATGCCAAGTTGGAGGATGACGTCAAGAGGAATTGGGATGAAATGGCTGAGGCCTTCATCGCGCAGTACTCATACAACACACAGATTGAGATTACGACCCGTGATCTCGAGACGACTAGACAAGAGCCTAAGGAAAGTTTCTCAGAGTTTGTAACCAGATGGAGGGCCAAGGCTTCGATGATGACCTTGAGGCCTACAGACAAAGACCAAATTCGGATGATTGTGCGCAATCTCCAACCGAAGTTGATGCAAAAGATGATAGTACTCCCCTTTCCTACTTTTTCTGACCTGCATGAAATGGGGGTGCAGATTGAGGATGCCTTGAAGCAAGGCTTGATCGATAACGACCGGGAGCAACCCCGACGAACTTTCAATCGTGGTGGCAATGCAGGCCCGAGTGGCGTTACGACTGCAAGAGCTCAGGAAGTGAGCATGGTCACCACTAACCCCCCTCCAAGAAATACAGCAGCTTCACCATTCTCCGGTGCGTCCGGAAGCAACCCGCAAACAACTAAATACCCACCCAGAAACACCAGAACCTTCGCTCCACTTTATATGCCCCTATCCAAAGCTCTGGGGGTTTTGATCAAAAAAGGGCATCTGAAGCCCCTGGAGCCGCGGCCCCTACCAGAAAAACTCCCTCCTACCCATAACCCAGCCAAGTATTGTGCATTTCATCAACAGCACGGCCATGATACCGACCTGTGTTTCCGGTTACGTCATGAGATTCAAGATCTCATCGATAACGGGGTGATTCTGCCTCCGGAGAAACCCAACGTTACTACAAACCCTCTCCCCGCACATAACCAAGCTCCACCGCCCAAAAGACTCAATTTTATCCATACCGGGACCGTGTCCTACGACCCTAGCATTTATATCACACCTACCCACCTGCCTAAACCAGAGGTGTTCCTCCCTGATTGCACCGACCTATGCATGATAGACATCTCCAAAAGCCAGCCCAAGCCAGTAGTGGTGACTGTCAAGAACAGGAGAGAGGAGATCCCAAAGGAAAAACAGGTTGTTGAGCCAGAGTCTGCGGAATCTGGGGGTTGTACTAAAAAAGCATATAGTCCGGGTGACTATATTTCATCAATAGGCCAAGATAGGCCCGGAGTGGAATTGCCAACGGAGGCAGAGTTATGTGTAATTCAAGGAGAGAGTCTGGGACCGGGAACAGATGGTGTAACAGCTATGGGGGAGGACCTTGCCGATCTCCAGTTTTACAGTGACCAAGACCCAGTGGATGCGGCAGTCGCATGGTTCGATTATGAGGATTCAGCAGAAGTTACCGGGTGGTTGGACGATCAACCCGATGTGATAGGAGAGTTTCAGTCAGAACAAGGCCCAGCAGGGGCAAGAATATCAGTAACGGCCGGGAGGGTCGAAGAGCAGAGTACCTCGCCGGAGAGCGCCGGTGTCAAGAATTTCGCTCGAAACTGGAGTATTTTGAGTACAGGGATTCTTGAACAGTTAGTCATGTCAGAACAAGTAAGTTTTGAAGATTCCGAGAGAATCAGGAAGGCAAAGGCCCATGTGGGAGTTGAAACTGCTGTGTGTACAGGGACCGAGAATACTGCAGGTATGTGGACGGAAGGTGCTGCGAGCGCAAAAACAGTCATGCCAGAGCCGGACAGATGTTTATCAGCTGCTGATGGTATGTGGTGGGAGGATGAAGATTTATGCCTCGCCCATACAAACGAAGATTGGGGAAACAACCAACCCGATGACACTTGGTACCTTGGAGAGGTAGATCACATGACACGGAGTGGGCGGTATTTCAAACCTCCACACTTAGATCAGCCAGAGGCTTCTGGGAAGGATAGAGAGGCTGAAAAGCAAAAAGAAAAGCAACTTGAAGAGGAGGCTGTGCTCAAACAGCTTAAAAAGATACAAGCAGACATCTCTATATGGGGACTGCTCATGGCGTCACGGGTGCATAGAGAGGCTATCTTATCAGCCATGGACAAAGCAAAGCTGTCAATAGAAACCACGCCGGAGCAGCTGGTGGGATTGGTCTTTCCGGGGGGAGCCACCCCGATGCTGACCTTTTCCGACAAGGAATTGCCACCCGAGGGGGCAGACCATAACAGGCCCCTCTACATGTCTGTGGAGTGTAGGGATAAATGGATACCGGTGGTACTTGTTGATACCGGGTCCGCCATCAACGTCTGCCCGGCAAGAACGGCATACGCAATTGGTTTGAAAACCGCAGATTTTGTACCAACAGCCCAGGTCATCCGGGCGTACGACAATACGAGTAGGGAAGTGATGGGAACAGTTAAAGTCTGGACTAAAGTGGGGCCGGGACAGCATGAGATAGATTTTCATGTCCTGGAAGTGCCTGCAACTTTCAACTTGCTTTTGGGGCGGCCGTGGCTGCATCAAGTGAAGGCAGTGTCATCTACTTTACATCAAATGGTGAAATACCCCTACGGGAAGGGAGTAGCCATTGTCTTTGGGAATTCATCAATCCACCCGCCACCGGAGGTATCTACGCCTGTTCTAGAAATTGAGCATGGCATGGAAGATGTGTTCATATCAGGTTTTACCTTAGCCGAGGCTCAGATTGTACAGAACATCATGGCTGCTAACGAAGGGGTATACGTCAGTGCCCAAGCAGTGTATCTCATGAACAAACTCCAATACATCCCCGGGATGGGATTAGGAAGGAGCGGCCGTAAGGGCATCGCAACATTGGCCAGAGTGCCACATAATCCCCACACCTTCGGCTTGGGTTATCTGCCCACTAAGGAAGATTGGGTGAGAAGAGGAAAAGAAATGGCTGGGAGAGCCAAAGCAAAACAAATGGGAAGACCTTTTGAGTTGATGCATCGGCCCATCCGGGGTACCCTAAACGGATGCTTCGTCCGGGAGGGGGAGGACTTTCCGTTCTATGGTTTTCCGGAGCCGTGGTTGAACGCAGAGAAGAAGCGCGTGCCGGGTTTCGAAATTTTCTTTGACTTACAGATACTTGGGGATGATGTTGCTGGAGAGCAGACAGACCCGATAGTCAAGATTGAGCAGAGCAGGGAAATGGAGTCTGAGGACGCCGAACTTGAAATGGGGGTAGCACTGGCATGTCTACTTTCAGATCCTTCGATCGACCAGTTGTGCTTGGGGGATAACTCCTCGGTGTCCATGATCGGAGATGAAATGGCTGCGGGCCTACAATCAGCTATTTTGGATGCATCCATCGCACCCTCCCTCACCTGGCAGTACGAGGAGGGATTCTTATCTAGCAGCACCGGGTCAGGTAGTGAGCCGGAATCTGATTCCACCGAGTCTTGTGAGTTGGAATCAGGTTCCAGCTCGTCCGAGTCTGAGTTCGGTATTCCTGGGGGTGACAACCCGGATGCCGCAGTCCTGTCCGGGTCGTCTTTTTCTTTCTCTTTTGAGTTTGTTATAACAGAAGAACTGGACGGTTTGGAAGTACTTAATGAGAATGAGGTGACTGTGGTTTCCGAGTACTTTTCTGTGCCTTTGGTTTATTGCTTAAATCAGGACTTTCAAAATTTTGATGAAAACGACGAGGACGAAATTCCTCCGGTTTTGCAACGACTAATTGAACAAGAGCAGGAGAGGTTTGTTAAACCCTTAATGGATGAAATCGCTACCGTGAACGTTGGTACTGAGAAGGACCCGGGGCTGGTCCAGATCGGGTCCACGTTGTCTTCAGAGGAACGCGAGCGCTTAGTCGCTTTATGAAAAGATTTCAAAGATGTTTTCGCGTGGTCCTACGAAGACATGCCTGGAATCGATCCTGAGATTGTACAACACCGGATCCCTCTTGACCCCGAGGCCCGACCTGTCAAACAGAAACTCAGGAGAATCTGCCTTGACTGGGCCATTAAGATCAAGGAAGAGGTCACCAAGCAGATTGACGCAGGCTTCCTGCTGGTATCTGAATACCCGACTTGGTTGGCCAACATTTTTCCAGTGCCGAAGAAGGATGGCAGAGTCCGGGTATGTGTGGACTTCAGGGATTTGAACAGAGCCAGTCCGAAGGATGACTTTCCCTTACCACATATCGATGAGTTGGTAGATTTCACAGCGGGGCATGCTTTGCTCTCGTTCATGGATGGCTTCTCAGGTTATAATCAGATAGTAATGGCACCCGAAGACCAGGAGAAGACTGCTTTTACCACCCCGTGGGGTACATATTGCTACAGAGTAATGCCGTTTGGGCTGAAGAACGCTGGGGCTACATATCAACGGGCTGCAACCACAATATTACATGACATGATCCATAAAGAGGTCGAGGTGTATGTGGACGACATGATTGTCAAGTCCAAAGAAAGAGAGGGCCACTACACCGCCTTGCAAAAGTTTTTCCAAAGGATCAGGGAATTTAGGCTGCGGCTGAATCCTCAAAAATGTACGTTTGGTGTTACAGCGGGAAAAATGCTGGGATTTCTGATTACACAAAGGGGCATCGAAGTCGACCCTTCCAAAATCAAGGCCATCTTAGAAATGCCACTACCAATGACTGAAAAGGAGGTGCGAGGCTTTCTGGGTAAAGTGCAATTCATAAGGCGGTTTATCTCAAAACTAACCTTAACTTCTGAACCACTTTTTGGTCTTTTGAAGAAAGGAAAGAAGTTCTATTGGGACGGTCGATGCCAAGCTGCATTTGAACAGATTAAAGAGTGTCTACAGAATCCACCCGTGTTGTCACCACCAAAGCCAGGGAAGCCGTTGATATTGTATCTGTCAGTAACCGAGACTACAATGGGCTGCATGCTCACACAAGAGTCGGAAGATAAAGTGGAAAGGGCCATCTACTATCTGAGCAAGAAGATGCTGGATTACGAGACCCGCTACACTCCGCTGGAGAAGGCTTGTTTGGCCTTGGTATGGGCTACCAGGAAGCTGCGGCACTACCTGTTAGCTCACTCTGTAATGCTGGTTTCACGACTTGATCCCATCAAATATCTTTTCGAGAAACCAGCACTTACGGGTAGGCTAGCTCGTTGGCTGCTGTTGCTCTCCGAATTTGATCTCAAGTATGTGACGCGCAAGTCTGTAAAAGGGAGAGCGGTAGCAGAGTTCCTTGCCGACCACCCGGTTGAAGGGGATGAAGCGGTTGAGTACCTGTTCCCAGATGAAGCCATTTTGCACATCGAAGACGAAACTTGGACGATGTACTTTGACGGAGCGTCAAATCAGTATGGGTATGGGATAGGGGTGTTGCTGATAGCGCCTGACGATTCCCGTATTCCTTTAGCATTCAAGCTCCGGTTCAAAGTCTCGAATAATGAGGCAGAATATGAGGCATGTATCGCCGGTTTAGAAGCTGCCCTAGAACTAGGGGCAAGGCGATTGGACGTCATTGGGGATTCGAACCTAGTTGTCTCTCAAGCGAAAGGAGACTGGAAAGTTAAGGAGGAAAAGATGATAATTTACCACTAGACCTTGGATTTGTTAATTCCCCGGTTTGAAAAGCTAAATTTCACTCACCTAGTAAGAGAGAATAACAGGTTTGCAGATTCGCTAGCAACTCTATCTTCCATGATAGACATCCCATCTGGGGTCCGGATGCGTCCAGTCATTATTGACCAGAAATTTACACCTGCCTACGAGTCAATCTCTGCCATAGATGAAGTGCAGGATAACAACCCTTGGTATCACGATATATGGAACTTCTTGGAAAAGGAGGCATATCCACCAGGGGCAAACGCCAAGGACAAGAGGGCAATCAGAAGAATGGCTGTTCAGTTTATCATCTGCGGGGGTAAGTTGTACAAAAGAGGTCATCTGGGAATGCACAAGCTGTGTGTGGAAGCCGAAGAGTCGAAGCGCCTGATGGAGGCCATCCATGGAGGAGAATGTGGGGCACATATGAATGGGGTAATGCTGGCACGGAAGATCCTCAGACAAGGCTACTACTGGTCTACCATGGAGGAAGATTGTATTGGTTTTGTTCGGCGATGCCACAAATGCCAGATCCATGCGAACCGTATGAACATCCCGCCGTCGAAGCTGTACAACATGACGTCGCCATGGCCATTTTCAGTTTGGGGGATTGATGTGATTGGAGCTGTTACTCCGAAGGGTTCGAATGGGCATGAGTTTATCTTGGTAGCAATAGATTACTTTACTAAGTGGGTCGAGGCCCAATCTTATGCTGTGTTGAAGGCTTCGCATGTCGCAAAGTTCATCAGAAACAACATAATCTGCCGTTATGGGGTCCCAAACGAGATTGTTTCAGACAATGGTTCTCACTTCAAGAAGGAGGTGATTGATTTGTTGGAGAAATACAACGTGGCTTTTCATAAGTCGTCCACGTATCGGCCGCAGACCAACGGAGCAGTTGAGGCCGCCAACAAAAACATCAAACACATACTGCGGAAGATGGTGGAAACCTATCGGGACTGGCCAGATAAGTTGCCGTTTGCTCTGTGGGGCTACCGAACGTCAATTAGAACTTCTACCGGAGCGACTCCGTGTTCCTTGGTGTATGGGATGGAGGCCGTTCTACCTATAGAGATTGAGGTTCCGTCTTTACGAGTACTGGCTGAGTGTTAGATAGCTGAGGTAGATTGGCAGCAGAGCAGATTCGAGGAACTCATGCTCTTCGATGAAAGGAGATTAAAAGCACTGTACCATGTCCAAGGATATCAACGTAGAATCACCCGGGCTTTTAACAAGAGAGTTAAGTCCAGGAAGTTGAAGGAAGGAGATTTGGTGCTCAAGGACAATCGAGCTCCCATCCATGACCCAAGGGGCAAGTTCAGACCCAATTGGACTGGTCCCTATATCATCAAGTCTATCTGGTCAGGTGGGGCTGTGGTTCTGATGGACCTAGATGGCCTAGAGTTCTCCCAACCGATCAACATGGACAAGTTGAAGAAATATTACCCCTGAGAGGCTCGCTAGGCCGAAAACCCGGAAGGGCGACCTAGGCAAAATTCAGAGCACAAAAAATTAGAAAGTATAAAAACTGAGCTCGCAAGGTTGAAAACCCGCAAAGGGCGGCCTTGGCAAAAGTTAGAGTGCAAAAGGAGAGTGAAAATACTCGAGTGAACCCAAGCCTGAACTACGTAAGGCTTGATTCCCATCTTTGGGATACGTAGGCAGCTTCATCCTGAAGTTCAGCCATAAATTCTTCCCCGATCAACTTTGTTCATTTGATCATCTCGGTCATCTTTGTCCATCAGCATTTGCCGCAATCTCCGGTACATTGTTTTTCAGACTAGGGGCAACTTTCCGTTGCCGTACAAGTGCCGCGGTACCATTCAGACAAGGGGCAACTTTCCAGTTGCTAGGATCTGGGTTTGTACATCTCAGCGACAGATCTCAGGCGTGTCCAGTTCTGATCCATATCGAAAATAATTTTGAAAAGTTTTAATGAAGATGACTTTGTTCAAATAAATCTTTTTACAACTAAGACCATTTCTGGACCAAAACGGAAAATTTTCAGTACCACAACCTTCAATTTCATTGATTTCAAATAGAGTTCTCTTGCTCTTGCATACAATTGAAGTTGCTTTTCATTACATTCATAAAGAAAACTTGAAAGTACTAATAAAGCAATAAATCCGGGGCATGGTCAAGTCAAATGTCCCTGCGCCCCCTCCCAGAGCTGGTCGAAGCCTCTGATGCCAAAGTAGGCCCCTCATGTGCCTCTTCGTTAAGCCAATCTAAGCACTCATCAGACAAAGTGCAACTGAAAGCGGGAGCGGGGGCCAGGAGTTCTCTCGTCCTCCATGCTGTGGCATATCGGGCCAGCTGTGCGCCTCGAATCGGGAATGTGGCCGGGTACTCTATCCCTTCCGGCGGGCAAGTCTGATTATGACCAAACTGGCGCAGGATACGGAATGGGAAGTAGAAGACACAGTGAGTCAAGCCAATCAATTGGATCCCGGGTTGACGGGTCATACTGTAACTCATCATTGGGAGATTGAGCCAAGGGCATCGCCACGCAATGCGGTCTGCGGACAAACTGCACATCCATTCAAACCACCAACCCTCGTCAAGGGCATCAACTAGGCGTTGCCTGAAAAAGTAACCACGAGCCGAATATGCTGGGCAGGAGTCCACAACTCGCAGTTTATCCATCAACCACACCTGGGGAGGGATAGAAAATGAGAGAATAAAGAATAGAGAGATGTACGATGAGAGGAAAAGTGAGAAAAGGGTTTTTGTGAGAAAAACCGAGCCTGAGAGCCGAGTGATGTGAGCAAACATAAATGTGAGATTGGTTGGGAAACATTACCTGCAGTAATAATGGACTCCCTGCTAATCTGGTCGTCTCCCGACGATAAAAGGTGTCTAAGCCCAGCAATGTCTCAGCCAGAATCATGGCGATGCAGCTTTTGCCCTCCTTCAAGCCTCGGGCAACCTCAATCAACCGGACACTAGGCCCTCCGGAACCGGAGACGAACAGAAAATGAGATAGCATGCATAAACAGAGGGCGTGTCGCCGGAAGCCCTGCCAGTGATGGTCACCGCGGTCACCGATCTCAGAAAAACGGCAAACCAAGCTTGGAACATCTAGTATCCCATCGCAAATCAGAGAACGAGCATCGGGTATTGAAAGCCCACACATTTGCCCTAAGGCTTGAGCATGACCAAAACGAAGCTGGGGCAGGATCTCCTCATTGCGCCCGGATTCCATTAGAGCTTGGAAATCTTCAAAGGTAGGGCACACCTCTTGCCCGCTAAAGTTGAAGACATGTGTTACCGGGTTCCAAAACCTTGCCGCGGCATGGAGGAATGGAAAATGTAGCGGGGTACGGCGCAAAGTGAATAGTGCGTTTATGCCGAAAGCCCGGAAATTCAGCTTTTCCGAGCCATCCAAGTTGTTAATCCAAGTTGCGAGATTTTGGGCAAGAAATTCTTCCATTTGGAGTAAATCAGTGTGGAAATGAAGGAAACCACAAAGTTGAGACCCTTTTGAAGAAGATAAGGTTGAGTGAAGGACAGATGTCAACATTCTGCTGGTGCTGACATTTTAAGTGCCGACCGGCCAACTATAGTGCCGACCGGCCATCTGTTTTGGCCGGTGGATCATCTTTTCGGCCGATGGTCATTCCTCAAGGCCGGTAGCTTTTCTGCTCGGCCGGTGGTCCTCTTCCTTGCCCTCTGAGCTATTTATGCTAGGAATTTGGAAAATCCCACCACTTCCAATACCCTCCGGAGATCAATTCTTACGAGGGCGCGCCCATTTGCTTATCGAGTTGTGGCATATTTGCTTGTCGAGTTGTATTTCACTCTCTTTGAGTCTTTGTAATGTTTATCAAGGTGTACTCGCATTTGGCTAGTTTGCTGAGTCCCCCTGTTTTGCTTATCGAGTTGTAATTGGTTCACTACCTGATTATTACGATTCGATGCTTTGTTTTCAAAACACAGTTTCAATTTCAGTCACATTGTTGTGTGATGCCTTGCGATGCGATGCATAGAACGCGCAAATGTAACACCTTTTGAACAAATAGCTGTTCCATCTCCATCATATGTTTTGCAAAAAACACACGCTTTTGAGAAATAAAACCTGCCCGAGGCAGTGCAATGTGCTTAAACTCCTAGTAAAAAGGAAAGTAAAGTAGAAGGATAGCAGGGTAGCAGAGTGCTGGGTTTGACACCGGTAACCTCCCCCTTTCGATCATCGTACCTTTTGCGCCCTTGTTCGGGTCAATCGTATGATTTGGCACCCTTATCACTCAAGGCAGTCCAAGAAATCGCGCATTCAGAACATAAATGGAGCTTCGAGTTGACCTCGTACCACAACTTTCGTGAGCAGTGCTCGGGACATGCGAAGGATGTCCCTTCCCGTATCCTTTCATATCTTGTGAATTCTTTAAATCATTTCAATTATACTGTGTTGCAATACGTTGCATCTTAACATCATGTTTTACCATGTTCAATTTCAAGTTTCTCTATATACACATTGCATTGTATGCGTGCTTTGCTTTACTGATATGTGTTCAAGTTTCTCTATATACACATTGCATTGTATGCGTGCTTTGCTTTACTGATATGTGTTCAAGTTCTTTTCTATATACACATTGCATTGTATGCGTGCTTTGCTTTACTGATATGTGTTCAAGTTTCTCTATATACACATTGCATTGTATGCGTGCTTTGCTTTACTGATATGTGTTCAAGTTTCTCTATATACACATTGCATTGTATGCGTGCTTTGCTTTACTGATATGTGTTCAAGTTCTTTTCTATATACACATTGCATTGTATGCGTGCTTTGCTTTACTGATATGTGTTCAAGTTTCTCTATATACACATTGCATTGTATGCGTGCTTTGCTTTACTGATATGTGTTCAAGTTTCTCTATATACACATTGCATTGTATGCGTGCTTTGCTTTACTGATATGTGTTCAAGTTTCTCTATATACACATTGCATTGTATGCGTGCTTTGCTTTACTGATATGTGTTCAAGTTCTTTTCTATATACACATTGCATTGTATGCGTGCATTGCTTTACTAATATGTGTTCAAGTTTCTCTATATACACATTGCATTGTATGCGTGCTTTGCTTTACTGATATGTGTTCAAGTTCCTTTCTATATACATTGCGTGCACGTGTGCATTGCTTTACTCACATATGTTCAATCCTACTATCTTGCTGCACACATTGCATGCATTGTCACACACTTTCGACTGCCTTGTCATGCATATTGCTAACAAAATATTGTACCTGTTAAGCTTGCTTTCTTTGCAGGCACGATATTGTATGTACGGCTCATTTGAGGCCGGCGCAACCGGACGAGCCGCACAGGTATTGTATCCTCCGAGTGAGACGTACTGAGAATTGCATAATTCTCTTACATCCTTTCTGCATTGTAGTGTAGATCGGCGTATGCCAGCTTATAACTGTCGCATGTGTGCTTCATTACAGCTTTCTTTGCATGATCATAAGTTATGCTCGGCTTCTTGCATCGTCTTGCATTTTGCCCCTGCCTTCGGGCGCATACCTTGTTTGTCTTGCATGTTTGTCCAAGTCTCCGGCCTTGTCAAAAATGGGTCGTCTCTGGACTTTGACATTCACTCCCGTCATCGTTATGACTTCCGAGTTCTGTAAAAGAGGGGCAACTGTAGACACCCCATTTTTGACCGCCCTCAAGACTTGGACGTCACCGCTTGAACATTCGGTGATTATCTTTGTTGGTGTTTGTTTTGAGTTCCCGGAGGTCCCGGCTACGCGCCGTGCCTCAGGACCTCTCAACCGGTTTGTTCTATGCTTGGTTTTGTACCAAGGCTTGTGTGTTTTTGCATCTGAGGGTAGGGGGAGGCTTGTTAGCCATCCCTAAAGCCTACCGGCTGCCCCACACCTCCACCGGCACCCCCTAGCGGCCACCGGCACTTATTTCTCAAAACCTTTGGCCGGTCGGCACTGTATTATGCCGACCGGCACTATTTTGTGCCGGTGACTGTTTTGGCTGGTCGGTGTGACCCCTTTGCACCCCTAGGGATGGTGCATGCCAGCTGTGACAGCTGGGGTGCACCATCACCACTCCCCATGCCCGGGTTTGCACCCTTTGCACCCTTGAACCCCATAAACCTTCTAGAAGGTTGAACCCTTGGCCAAGCTTCTTGGAGAAGCTTGGCCAGTTGTCTTAGCTTCCCTTGGAAGCCAAGACCCTCTTGCACCTCTTGAACCCCCCTCTCTTTGCTTAGCCACTAAGTTAAGAGCTTTATTTTGCCTATATAAGCTCATCTCTTCCCCTTGAGTTGGAGGTTAGCCATTTGAGATAGAAAAACCAGAGCTTGTGTATCTATACCTCTATCATATATCTCCTCTCTCTATATTTTCCCTCTCTCTCCTCTTGTGTGTGTGTTTTTAGGCCTAAAAGTGTGGTTTTACCTTACTTTTGCACCATTACACACACTACTACACCTTAGCTCGAGATTGAGGGACTTGGAGGGTTGTTTACTGTGATTTTGGACTGGTTTTGATCACTAGAGGAGGGCTGCTCCACCTGTTCTTCAAAGGATCTTCAAAGGTGAGTTTGTTACTTTAGTTTCCCCATTCTTGCAACTGGTTTCTACCCCTCTTGCTTTGTGTTTTGAGCTTTGTCTATAACTGAAAAAACTCTTGTTTTTACTTGCTCTTGAACCTTCATTAAGGTCATTTTGTGGTTTGAGTAAAGGCTCACCCTTTTAGGCTTTGTTTGGCCATTTTGGTGTCTCTTTGGTAAAGCTTTGCTTACTTGGTGTTCTTGGTCTTCTCACCACTGAAAACCAGTGGGTTTTCAGTGGTGAGGAAGGTACTTTCAAGTCTTAGATAGGGGAGGGACACCCCTCTCCCCCTTGTCCTTTGCTTGCCTTTGTATTTGGCCTAAAAGATAGCATGTGTGCATAGCCTTGTATGGCTTCATTTCAGAGTTTTTTTGAGTGTTTTGGAGCATGTTTAACCTCTGTTTTTGGTCGGATTTGTGGCCCATAACATGCCTCTCATACTTGCTTTGTAATGCTTTACTTTGCTTGGGAGTGTGCCATGCCATTAGCCTACCATATCCTCATGTTTTAGCCTTGCATGTTATAGCATTTGATCTTGACTTGCCATGTATAAGGGCTGTGAGCCACTGATTTTATCATGTTTGATGTGCTTGACATGGTTACTTTGCATTATGGCTTGTTAGCCTTGAGTATGTGATCCATGGACATGCGTTGGTTATGTTATTTGAGTGATTTGGAGTCATTTAACATGCATATTTCAGCTCTTATATCATGCTCATGTGTCTCCATTTACCATCTTATTCATGCTTTGAATTGTTGGCCTCTTATGCTTTAAAGAGGGTCTTATGCATGCTTGTGTGTTTAGAGTTTTTGGGTTGCCATGTGTGTGAGTTTTGGGTGTGTTCTTGCATACCAAAAATCTGTTTTTTTTCTTGTCCAATATAGGCCATGAGTGGTCATGTTTGTAGGCAATGGAATGCTCCACTTTGTGCCTTAGCCTTAGGCCTTTTGGCTTGCATGTTTGCATGAATATTTGTCCACCTTTTCAGTCCATTTTCGCCACTGTTTTGGGGAGATTTGAGGTCTGCCCCACTATGGTCTAGTCCACCATTGCATGCTTGCCTTATGCTTGTTACATGTTTGGTTCATTAAGTGTTGTAGCATGATGACCCTATGCTTGATTTACCCTTGTTTGCATTGCATTTGCACTTTGCATGTTGCATTACATTTGGCATGTTTGCATCTTAGTATTAGGTTGTATTGTGGAGCCATGTTTGCATAACATGCATTGCATTACTTGGTTTGGGGTGTCAAGCCAAGTTGAGGTTAGGATGAGTTCATACCATAAGTGATGCAACTTGTCCTACCTCTTGGTCACCAAGGCCCTTGACCAACACATGATAAGGCCTTGGATTTCATTTGTATGTTGCATGCATAATACCATTAAAATGCAACCTTGGTTCCTTAGGCCATCATGCATCAAGATGCATAATTGATGGCCCAAGAGCCAAGAGTCATGCCTCCTTGAGTCCCCAAGCATGATAGGAGGCATTGGCCATGCTTACATATGCTCAAAATCCATGCCATGCACTGCTAGTTTGCTGCTGCTGTCAAACTGTCCTCTGCAGGAACTTTCTGCCGACCGGCAGTACAGTGTGCCGACCGGCACACTTTTTGTGCCGATAAACCCTACAAGAAGCCGGTGGTCAATTTAAGCAGCCGGTGGCCATCTCCTCTAGCCGGTGGTGTACTTCAGTGCATTTGGAAGATGTTCTGGGACTTTGGCAGAGTTTCAGAAAGGCAGGACAGTGGAAACAGAGGCAGCAGTGGTGCGGTGTGGGCTTTTGGGCAAGTTGGATCGAACATGCATCATTCACGCATCCCGAGGCGGGGCTGAGGCCCCTTTCTCTTATGATAACATTTAATTTGATAATTAGAAATTTCTGTAATAATTAATTTATTCTGTATTTGGACTGTATTATTTTTGGACTGTATATTCTTTCGGTCCCTCTGTGTGAGGGCATATTTGTAATAAGTGTGGGTGAGTGTGTGTATGTCTTCCAACCCCCATTTCTTTCTTCCCTTTTATTTACTTGCTTTGATGGTTAGTATTAGGGCACGTTTATTTTAGCATGCCTTATGCAATGCATGCGTGCATCCATATATTTGTTACACATGCATCGGGCTCGGCACATCATACAAACTGCATTGTATTTCAATTCCAAATTGAATACGTGTTATTTGTAGCATTTCACGTGCCATGTTTAGGATAGCCGAGCCTGTCTAGATTGTATCTTTGCTTGTGTTGCATTAGCCACTTAACATGAACTAGGATCACGCATATGATTACTAACTGGTTTCTGTTTTGGCTCGGAGTACTAGGTGAGCTTTTATGCTTTAGCATATCACATGTGTGTGATTGTTGCCATGATAGCATGATTACCATGAGGCTAGCTGCTTATGTGATATAACTGATTGAATGCCTGTGGATGGAGGTTGAATTACCTAAATTGGGACAATGCATTAAAAACTGTGAGTTTTAAGCCCACTAGTTAGTGGCAAAACCATCTTTTCTAAAGCCCACTTGAGGGTGGCAAAACCTGCATTTTAGCCTACTTGCGAGTAGCAAACCGCTTTCAAAACAAACATGTAGTGTTTTGTTCCAACTTAGGCGATTTGGTCTATACTTGTTTGCTGTGCGTATAACATAGTAATTCTAGGCTAATAATTGGAATAAGAGCATGTAATGTTTTCAAAATTGGATATCACGGTTAGTAGAGGCCGGTCTTCGGACCGGGCGAAAGGGGGTGCTCATAGCTGACCTTCCCCGATCGTACCCAAGCTCCCAAGCCATGACCACTTTGGTGATGACGGACACGTGGCCTTTGGCATCGAGTCAGGGTTTCCTAAATTTCCCATTTTAAAAAATATTTAGGTGGCGACTCTGTAATCTGGCAAAGCAGTCCATGTTTGGCACTTCTTTTCAAAAATCAGTTTTTCTTCAAAACGATTTGCCAGAGTTGGACTCTTTGGTTCAGATTAAGAACCGTGACACGAATCGAGTCCGAACTGTAGTGGAGCCCAAGGGCGCGTCTACAATATACTGATGAAGGATGTAAAGCAAATACCCCTAAAGATACCTGGTACGTAGAGGAGATTAACCACATGACCAGAAGTGGTCGGTATTTCAAATCCCCGGCTCTAGATTAGTCAGAATCCTCCGAGAAAGAGGCTGAGAAATCGAAGGAGAAAGGCTGTGATACGCCTGTTCCGTATTATGCTAATTGATCCTCCTTATGCATATGATTATGTGTTTGATATGATTTCGAGTGCCATTTATATGAATATATGTGGTTTTGAATTTCTATCTGTTCACCGTAGGAATATCTGTTTGATTATCTGCTTTGGAAATTAAATTGAAGGCCTTATCGGCCACAGAACCCGAAATTGATTGCGCCATCATGATTGGCATAATCTTTAGAGCCTACGGTGAAATTTGATTGAAAATTGATTCGGATCAGATTAAATTGATTTAATTAGTGAATTAGTGCTCTATTATTATATATTAAAATAATATAACAAGAGGGGCTTTTATATGAGCACTACACACACTCAATTCCTCTCTTTGTTTCACCTTTTGGCTGATTTACCTCTCTAGAGGGAGAGAGACCCGAATTAGAGAGAGAGAGGGGAGAAAATCTGTGTTTTGGTCTTGAAGCTTGGAAGTCTTGAAGTTAAACTCAAGAATTAACCATAGATTGGGAAGATTGGGCTTCTAGGTAAGCAATTGATTTTGAATTCATGAGTTTAATGTGTAATTTTGGGTATGCAAAGTTGATTAATGACCAAGAGTAAGAATTGAAATGAAATTGAGTTGTATTTGTTGAATTTAAAGTCAAATAGATGCATGCATGTAGGGAATTATTATGAATTTCCATATTTGAGCACAATGTATATGATCCATGTTGGATTTTTGGTTTAAGTCCATGTATTTGATCATCTCTTCACCAATTAAGTTGAGGATATTGTGTATATTTCACATGCAAGTGCAAATCATGGGAGTTTGAGTCTTGCATGTTTGAATCTAGTGAGTTGGTGATGAGTTTGAGTTAATTTGAGACATGCATGTGATTAAATTGTGAAATTGAGCTTCATTGTGTTGTAATTTGGTGTTTATACCGTGTTAGAATATGTATATGTGAAGTTTGAGCCAAAATCATGCATTTGGAACCTTTGAACATCAAATTGAAGCTCAAGAACATGTTCTGGATTTTCCAGAATTTTGATGTCCGCTCGAGCGGGGAAACCGCCGCTCGAGCGTGAAATTCGTGCTTCTAGTATTTTTGCAGACTTGGATGTCCGCTCGAGCAGGAAAGTTCACGCTCGAGCGGAGAGCTATGTAGACAGACCTTTAGCTCGAGCGCCAGATTTCACGCTCGAGTGTACTTGTGATGCATCCAGTACTTTTGCAGACCTCATGGGTCCGCTCGAGCGGGGAATTCCACGCTCGAGTGGGGACCCTGTTTTCTGAAATTTTGAAAATGTATTCTGTGTTCCGTTTTCCGTTCCCTTTCACTTCTAAGTACTCTTAGGCATACATTGAGCATTGTAAATGAGTTAAAAGAATAAGAATTAAGCCTAAAGAGGAATATGTGAATTAAGAACGGATTGAATCGATTGTGACCCATATCTGTTATGTGATGTGTAGGGTCAAGCTCCAGGGCAAATCAATCAGCCGATCACTGTGAGTAATATCTTAACAAAGATATCTGAAATGTGTTGTTGTCCAATTGCTTACTTCTATGTAAGTTTTATAAGTTCGTTGATTCGATTGGTGGACAATGTTTGCTATACCAAATGAATGAATGGGCCAGAGGCCGTTTTGACATGAATGAATGGGCCGGAGGCCGTTTTGACATGAACGAATGAATGGGCCAAAGGCCAGTTTGTCATTTTGAATAGGCCAGAGGCCAGTTTGATATGAATGAATGGGTCAGAGGCCAGTTTGATATGAATGAATGGGCCAGAGGCCAGTTTGACATGCATGAATGGGCCAGAGGCCAGTTTGATATGAATGAATGGGCCAGAGGCCAGTTTGACATGCATGAATGGGCCAGAGGCCAGTTTGACATGAATGAATGGGCCAGAGGCCAGCTTAACATGAATGAATGGGCCAGAGACCAGTTTGACATGAATGGAAGTTGAATGGGCCAAAGGCCAGTTTGACATGAAAATCTAAATGGGCCAAAGGCCAGTTTGACAAATGGAAGATAAATGGGCCAAAGGCCAGTATGTTTGGAACCGCAGTCACTTGATTTAAATTGTGTATATATATATGTTAAATAGAAATATGAATTGGGCCCAAGGCCGTTTGAAGCATGTTGTTCTATGTACCGTTTGTATAACTCCTTTATTTGATATTATTCACTGGGCTATCGCTCACGCTCATTCATGTGTTTGTAGGTGAGCCAAGAGAAGTCCAAACCCAGCCCTAGTGAAGTATGTGTGGAACAACAAAGGGTTTTGAAGAGTTATCCCTTGCGTCTCATGCACGAAACTCGTCTTCGCCTTTTTGTCATTTTGTTTTATGTTGTCATGTTGGCGAAGTCTTTGAGCATGTCTGTATATAGTTTTCATGGGTTGACTTAGTTTTGGATGATCCTGTCTGTACAGAACTTTATAGTACTGTACTTCTGTTGTGAGTTATTAATGTACATATGTATGGTTTGTTATGATGTGCCATGTAAGCACAGCTCTATGGACAAAATTTTAAATTGCTTCCGTTTGGCCCCCGTTAACTCTGTTAAAATACGTTTAGTTTGGTTTGAGGCCGTAGGTAATCTCATGATTACTGGCCGGTTATGTCCTTAACCCACGGGGACGGGTTCGGGTCGTGACAAAGACATTGAAGAAGGCCTAGTCTTGAAGAAACTTAGAAAGATCCAAGCAGACATATCGATTTAGGGGCTATTGATGGCCTCCCAAGAGCACAAACAAGCATTGCTAAAGGCATTGAACAGAACTAAGCTGCTTATCGACATCACCATTGACCAATTGGTGTCATTGGTTACGTTAGGGAATGTTTGTCCGATGTTATCTTTTACGGACAAGGAACTACCACCTAAAGGGGCCAACCACCACAAACCCTTGTATGTGATTTTGGAGAGCCGGAAGAAGTGGATCCCAGTGGTACTAGTAGAAACTAGCTCGACAATTAATGTGTGTCCGGCAAGAACTACCTATGCCATAGGTTTGAAGCCAGCTGATTTCATGCCTACAACTCAAGCTGTTCAAGCCTATGATAATACCAGTCGAGATGTGTAGACACCCCATTTTTGACCGTCCTCAAGACTTGGTTGTGCTTGCAGGTACATCCAACCACAAGTTCGATTGCTCGTCGAGTACTCGACTTTCGCAGCGGAACGTCACAAGTTTGAGCTTTCCAAACCCTGTATCCTTTCTGCCCCATTTTTGGACCATGTGTTGGCCCTTTCAGCATGATTCTCATGGGGCACTGCCGGCCATTCTTTGGCACTACCGGCCATGCACTTCCCCCTGCCTGCTATTAATGAAACCTGCCGGCCATCAATGAGGCACTGCCGGCCACCTCTGATGGCCGGCAAAACCCTTTGTCTCAGCAGATTTCATGCCAAATCTTTTGAGCCAGTTGGTTTTCACTCATCTCTCCTCCATACAGTGTATGGAGGGATGAGCCTCTTTCCAAGCTTGTTCAACAAGCTTGGCTTTGCATTCCTCTATATAAAGAGAGGCTCTCCCTTCCTTACAGAGGTTCAACACATTTTGAAGAGTTGTATCTCTCTCTCTATATATTTTTCACTCTCTCTCTCTCTCTCTCTCTATATATATATATAGTGTTTGTGCCTTAAAGTCCATTTTCCTCTCACTTTTGCACTACAACACATAGAGACACACCACCACCTTTGAGCTGAGGTTCTTGGGAGTGTTATTTGAGCTCTGAAAGTTGGTTTTTGGCCCCTGAGGTTGCTGGTTTCGAAGCTGAGCTTCAAGGGTGAGTATATTCCCTTTCTTTGCATTTGTTTGTATCTCATTTTGGCCATCCTTGCATATTGTTTTAGGCCTTACTTTCAACTGAAAAAAGTTCTGTATTTAAGTGCTTTTGGTGTTTGTTTAAGGCCTCTTTGGTGTTTAGGGTGTTCTACCCTCTTGTATGCCTTGTTTGGCCTTGTTTTGTGCCATGCTTTAAGGCCTTTGAGTTAGTCTTTGTTTGGACTTTTAGCCACTGAAATCCAGTAGATTTTCAGTGGTAGGCATGTGGTTTTGAGGCCTAAAATTAGAGGGGGGGTGAGCCCCACTTTTTTTGTTTTGTTTGCTTGAGTTATTGGCCTATCAAAGGAGCATGTATCCCTACACTTTTGAGGATTAGTTCAGGCACCTTTTTGTGACTTTTAGAGCCTGCCTTAACTCCGTCCATGGCTGTTTTGGTCTCCTTGTGCATGCATCTTGTATGTGTAGTGTAATCCCATTTATGGCTCATCAAAGTAGCATGTCTTGCTAGCATGTGTTGGCCCCATTTCAGTGGGGTTTTGCTCATCATTTGACATATCATAACTCTATCTAAAGTTGGTTTGGTAGTCTCTTGAGTGGCTCATGTACTTGTAGAACAAATCTTGCTTATTAGCCTTATGTGCATGATGTTTTGACTCATCATTCTAGCATATTTTGGCTATGCTCCAGCATGATTTTATTCATATTTTAGGTTGTTCTAGGACTGTTTTGGGCTTCCATGGTCATATCACTCATGTTTAGTATAGCTATAGAGCAAATGCTTTGACTAGCCTTGAGTTTTAAGGGAGCTTGCATGCTTAACTTGTGATGTTTTCATGCTTTGACATCATTTGGAGTGCTATATCAGTGCATATTTCATGGTCATACACTTTCCTTTGTCATGCTTTCAATGCCTTGAAGAGTTGGTGTTTTATGCCTTATGAATGGATCATTGTGCATGCCTCTATGCTTAGGTCTTTGGGATGCCATCTCAATAGGTTTTTGGGCTTATTTTGACATGATGTAACTCTGTTTTATGTTGTTCAAGTCATGCCGTGTTTGGTTTTAATGGGTGTAGTGTACCCCCCTCCCCCCCTTTTGTAGCCTTGCATGCTTCATGTTTTATGGCCTTTTGTTCTAGCTTGTATTTGCTAGGTTCAAGCATGTTTTTAGTCTCACCTTGACCTGCCTTGGGACTATTTTGGATGCCCTTCCCCCTTTAAGGCTTGTTTTGTATAGCCATGGCTTAAGTCCCTTTGCTAGTTTCAAGCTTTGAGCTTTCTTGCATGCTTTGTTTGTCTTGCTAGGGTGGTTTGGCACCATTCCATGCATGTTTTCAGAACTTATGATGCTGTCACATATCCATGCTTGTCACTCTTTAAGTGTGCTTAAGAGTCACATCTTTGTTTTTTGATCCTTGAGCCTATTGGCATACATGTTTGCCTTGCCTTTTCATGCTTTTCATACCATCTTTTTAACATTATGGCCACTGATTTGGGGTATGACTGAGGTCTACCTGTTTGGTTTAAGTCCATTGAGTATGCTATGTATATTGCATTGAATATGCCATATTGTTCATTGCATGTAGTATGCCATCCTACATAGCATTGTGTATGCCTTGTAGTTCATTGCATTAAGTATGCCACCATTGCATTGAGCATGCTAATTGACATTCGCATTGCGTATGCTAGTTGTTGTATGCATTAGCATTGTGCATGCCATTAGCTTTGTTAAGTTAATCATATTACATTGCATTGAGTATGCCATATAGTTGCATATTTGCATGCTTAGGTCATATTGCATGTTTGCCATGCTTGTGTTGCATTGTTGTTTGGATTAAGTATTAATCCGAGCATGAGAAACGAGGGACGTTTCATACTTCAAGTGATGAAACATGTCTCAATTCTCGATCGCTGACGCTCTTGATGACACATGATAGAGTTTTAGGCTTTATATGTTTATTTGTGCATTCATTTTCCATTGATTTGCACAAGTTGGATCTTTAGCCATCATGTATCGAGGTGCATGATTGATGGTCTTGGATCTGATTATGCCTCTCCCTTGATGTTTCGAGGTGATATGGGGTGGCATAGTGCGTACATATCCTTGGGAGACCCTCTATTTCCTCTGTTTTGTGCTCTGTTGCAGCTTGGTGTCACAGCACACCAGTGGCCGACAGCCTCTCATCCTTGGCCGGCACCCCCGTCATCCTTGGCCAACAGTGTGCACTCTTGGCCGGTTGGGTGGTTGGCAAAAGCTCCTCATGGTCGGCAGGCCACTGGTGCATTCCCCAGCATGGTTTTGGTAAGATCCAGCAGCAAGTTCTCAAGGACACCCTACAGACAGAGCCTCCAAAGAGCATTTGGAGAGCTTTCAGGACGGGAATCGAGCATGCATTGTTCAACTTTCCAAGCAGAGCTGAGGCAACATTGTTTAATGCTTTACTTGTCAGTTAGCTTTATTTGTAATTTAATTAGTTAATTAATTAAGTGTTGTAATAATTAGTTTTGGCTAGTTATTCAATTTGGTTGTGTAATAATTAGTCTAATTAGATTATTAGATTAGTTGGTTAACTTAGCGTAGCTAACTTAGCATATTCATTCGGACCCTCCGTCGAGAGGGCGAATTTTGTAAATAAGGGTGCATGAGTGTGTGAATGTCTTCCAACCCCACGTCTTTCTGCCTTTTACTTACCGCTTATGATGGTTAGTTTTAGGGCATTTTCAATTAGCATACCTTATGCTTTGCATGTGTGCATCCATTCATCTGTATTGCATGCACCAGGCTCGGCGCATCATACTAACCGCATTGTACTTTCAATACATTACTTGAATACGTGTTCAACAGCATGTTATCAAGTTGCATTTCATATGCCATCTTAGAATAGCCGAGCCTATTTCTAGTCGCATTTTGCATGTGTTACATTAGCCATCTTAACATGAACTAGGATCATGCATTGATTTCTAACTAGTTCTCTGTTTTAGCTCGGAGTACACTGTGAGTGTTTATGCTTTAGCATCTTGCATGAGTGTGAATGTCACCATGATAACATGTTTGCCATGAGGCTAATTGCTTAAGTGTTTAACTGCTTGAATGCCTGTGGGTGAATGTTAGATTACTTGAATTGGAACAATTCATTGAAATCCTGGATTTATCCTACTTGCGAGTAGCAAACTTCAAACCATTTTCAAACAAACGGAAATACGATGCTTTGTTCCAACTTAGGCGATCTAATCTATACTTGTGTGCTGTGCATATCATATAGTAAATCTAGGTTAATAACTGGAATAAGAACACATGTGTTTTCAAAAACAAGATATCATGCTTAGTATAGGCCGATCTTTGATCGGGCGAGCGGGGGTGCTCATTGCATGACCTTCCCCTCTCGTACCCAAGTTCCCGAGCCGAGGCAACTTTGGTGATGACAGACACATGGCCTTAGGCACAAGTCAGGGTTTCCTAAATTCCCCCAACATAAAATATTTAGGTGGCGACTCTGTATCTGGCAAAGCAGTCCAGTTTGGCACTTCTTTACAAAAATCAGTTTTCCAAAACGATTTGCCGGATTTGGACTCTTTGGTGATTTATCGGTCTTGCATTGCACTTTGTGAGATTAGATTCAGAACCGTGACATTAAGTCTGAACTGTAGTAGCTCAGAACAAAACGAGATTCGTGCCCCCCTCGCGAGCGCGGATATCGGAGAGTTCCCGGGAGCGCGTCTACAAGATGTCATGGGGATTTTCAAGAGCCAAATACTGATTGGCTCGTCCGAGCATGAGGTTGAATTCCATGTTATGGATGTGCCAACAACCTTCAATCTGCTCTTGGGAAAGCCTTGGTTGCTCTAGATGAGGGCAATTTCATCAGCGGTTCACCAACTAGTGAAATATCCATTTAAGGATGGAATTGCTACTGTTTATGGCAATTCTTCGATTCACCCTCCCTCAGTAACCACCATGCCCTTGTTGGAAATAATGCATGGAGAAGAGGATGTGTTCCTTTCTAGATTCTCCTTGGCAGAGGCCCAGCTAGTATAATATATCATGGCAAAAAATGACGGAAACTATGTGAGTGCCCTATCCATCTATATGATGAATAAGCAGGGACACATTTCCAGATCGGGACTGGGCAGAAGTGGCAGACAAAGAGGTACTATTGCCAGAGAACTGAGTCATAACCCTATACTTTCGGGCTGGGGTACAAATCACATATGGAAGATTGGAAAAGAAAGGGAGATGCAGTGAGAGAGAGGGTTAAAGCAAAGAGAGTCGGGAGGCAATATGAATTGGTAGACAAGCCAATACAGGGAACTTTGAACGGACGCTTTGTTTGCCAAGGGAAAGATTTCCCTTTCTGTGGATTTCTAGAACCCTGGATTGAACAGGAAACCAAGATGAGGTACCCCGGATATGAGATCTTCTTTGATCACCAATTGCCGGACAATGAAGAAAAAGAGGAACAGATTGACCCACGTGTCGGAATAGAACAAGGCAGGAATGCAAACCTAGATATCGATAAAGAAGAGCTGTTAGGGATAGCACTGGCTGACCTACTACTGGATTCCAATGCTGAGGCTAAGCCCTTTAACTTGGGAGATAGTGTTACTATCTCTATGATCGGGGATAAACCAACGGCAGATTATTCCGGTCTCATTGTGGACGCAACCAAGGCTCCATGCCTAGTCTGGTAGTTTGAGAAGGGCACCATTGGCAATTCTGAATCAGATAATGAGTCAGAATCTGATTTCCACTGTGTCTGCTGAGTCGGGATCAGATTCAAGTCCTTCTGAGGAGTCAGAGTCTAGTACTTCCGGGGGTGGTAACCCGGATACCAAAGTCCTGTTGAGGCCTTTTTTTAGTTTTTCTTTTGAGTCGACTGTAACAGAGGACTCGGACTTTACTAACGGGAATGCAGTAGATTTCACTTACTTCTCTGTGCCTTTAGTTTGTTGCACTGATCTTAATTTTCAAAATTTTAACTTAAACGAAGAGAAAGAAATTCATCAGGCTTTGAAAAATTTTGTGGACCAAGAGGAGGAAAGGCGTGTTAAGCCCTACACAGACGAAATCATTGCAATTAATGTAGGTACTAAGGAGGATCCTCGCTTGGTTCAGATCGGGTCCACGTTGTCTTCGGAGGAACACGAGTGTTTAATCGCTTTATTAAAAGATTTCAAAGATGTTTTCGCGTAGTCCTACGAAGACATGCCTGGAATCAACCCTCAGATTATATAGTACCAAATCCCTCTTGACCCTAAGGCCCGACCAGTTAAACAAAAACTCCGTAGAGTCTGTCCGGACTAGGCGTTGAAGATTAAGGAAGAGGTCACCAAATAGATTGATGCGAGCTTCTTGATGGTGTTCGAATACCCGATTTGGCTGGCTAATATCATTTTGGTTAGAAGTATGGTAAAATTAGAGTCTGCGTCAACTTCCACAATCTAAACAGAGCTAGTCCGAAAGATAACATTCTACTGCCACACATCAATAAGTTAGTAGATTTCACTAATGGCCATGCATTGCTTTCGTTCATGGATGGATTTTCCGAGTATAATCAGATTTTGATGGCACCGAAGGACAGAGAGAAGACTGCTTTCACCACGCCGTGGGGTACCTATTGCTACAGGGCCATGCCTTTTGGGTTGAAAAACACTGGGGCTACATATCAGATGGCTGCGACCACAATCTTGCACTACATGATCCATAAAGAAGTTGACGTGTATGCGAATGACATGATTGTCAAGTCTAAAGAGCGAGAGGGCCACTACACCGCACTGGAAAATTTCTTTGAACGGATCAGGGAGTATAAACTAAGGTTGAACCCACAGAAATGCACCTTTGGTATGACTGCAGGGAAAATATTGGGATTTCTGATTACTCAGAGGGGAATTAAAGTAGATTCGTCCAAAATCAAGGCCATCCTAGAAATGCCACCACCAAAGACTGAAAAGAAGGTGTGTGGCTTTCTGGGCAAAGTGCGATTCATAAGATGGTTTATCTCAAAATTAACCTTGAATTGTGAACCACTATTTGGTCTCTTAATGAAAGGGAAGAAGTTTTAATCGGATGATCGATGTCAGTTCACCTTCGAACAGGTCAAGCAGTACCTCCAGAATCCACCAGTATTGTCACCGCCAGAGCCGGGAAAGCCACTGATCTTGTACATGTCGGTAACAGATTTGACCATGGGGTGCATGCTAGCTCAAGAATCAAAAGCTAAAGTGGAGAAGGCCATCTACAATCTGAGTAAGAAGATGCTGGATTACGAGATCTGTTATACTACCCTCAAGAAAGCTAGTTTAGCTTTAGTATAGGCAATGAGGAAGTTGAGACACTACTTGTTAGCTCACTATGTAATTTTGGTTTCGAGATTAGATCCCATCAAATATCTCTTTGAGAAACTGGCACTTATGGGTAGACTAGCTCGTTGGTTGCTTCTTCTCTCCGAGTTTGACCGTAAGTATGTCACGTGCAAATCAATCAAATGGAGAACAGTAGCGGAATTTTTGGCAAACCACCCAGTGGAAGGAGATGAAGCAGTAGAGTACCTATTCCCAGATGAAGACATTTTGCAAATAGAGGAGGAAACATGGACAATGTATTTTGGCGGAGTTGCTAATCAATTTGGTTATAGAATAGGTGTGTTGTTGATAGCACCCGATGATTCCCATATATCCCTAGTATTCAAACTCCGGTTTTAACTGTCCAATAATGGAGCAGAATACGAGGCGTATATCGCTGGATTGGAAGTTGCCCTAGAACTAGGGGCAATAAGGCTGGACGTCATTGGAGACTCAAACCTGGTTGTTTCTCAAGCCAACGAGGATTGAAAGGTCAAGGAAGAGAACAAGAAGGTTTATCATCAAACCTTGGATATTCTAATTCCGAGGTTTGAAAAGCTGACGTTTACACATCTACTAAGGGAGAACAACCGGTTCGCTAATGCATTAGCTACTCTATCTTCCATGTTAGACTCCCGCTTGGAGTCAAGATGCGTTCGATTATCATTGAACAGAAGTATATGTCTACTTATGAGACCATTGCCGCGATAGAGGAGGTTCAAGACAAAAACCCCTAGTATTACGACATTTGGAATTTTCTGGAAAAAGATACGTATCCACCAAGGGAAAATGCCAAGGATAAACGAGAAATACGGCTTTTGGCCATCCGGTTCATCGTCTGCGGGGATAAGTTATACAATGGAGGTCATTTAGGAATTCACAAGCTTTGCGTTGAAGAAGAGGAGTCGAAACGTCTCATGGAGGCCATTCATGGTAGAGAGTGTGAAACACACATGAACGGTGTGATGTTGGCTCGGAAAATCCTCAGGCAAGGCTATTATTGGTCAACTATGGAGGAGGATTGTATTAACTTTGTTCGGTGATGCCACGAATGTCAAATCCATGCTAATCGCATGAACATACCTCCATCAAAGCTCTACAACATGACTTTGCCATGGCCTTTCTTAGTCTGGGGAATTGACATCATCGGGACAATTTCGCCAAAGGGTTCAAATGGACATGAGTTCATCTTGGTGGCGATTGATTATTTTACCAAATGGGTGGAAGCGTAGTCTTACTCAGTGTTGAAAGTGTCACTTGTGGCCAAGTTTGACTTTTCATAAGTCATCAACATATAGACCACAAACCAACGGAGCTGTTGAAGCCACCAATAAGAATGTTAAGAACATCCTGTGAAAATGGTAGAAACTTACAAAGACTGGCCAAATAAACTGCCACTCTGGGGCTACAGAACATCAATTCGAACATCTATAGGGGTAACCCCCTATTCTCTAGTATATGGGATGGAAGTTGTTTTGCCGATTGAGATTGAAGTACCGTCGTTGAAAATTATGGCTGAGTGCCAGATAACAGAGGCGGATTGGCAACAAAGCAGGTTCGAAGAACTGATGTTATTTGACGAAAGGAGATTGAAGGCGTTATATCACATCCAAAGATATCAGGGTAGAATTGCCAGGGCCTTCAACTGAAGGTCAAATCTAGAAATCTCAAGGAAGGGGATATGGTTCTAAAAGACAACCGAGTTCTCGTTCATGACTCTAGGGGCAAGTTCAAACCTAATTGGACTGGTCCTTACATCATCAAATTCAACTGGTCAGGAGAAGCGATTATTCTTATGGATTTGGATGGCTTGGAGTTTTTGCAGCCAATCAACATGGACAAGTTGAAGACATACTATCCCCGAGAGGCTCGCTAGGCCGAAAACCCAAAAGGGCAACCTAGGCAAAAGTTAGAGCATGAAAAATTAGAAACAAAGAAAAACTGAGCTCGCAAGGTCGAAAACCCAAAAAAGCAGCTTTGGCAAAAGTTAGAAGAGAGTTAATACTCGAGCGAACCCAAATCGAACTACGTAAGGCCTGATTCCCATCTTTGGGATACGTAGGTAACTTCATCCTGAGGTTCAGCCATAGCAGCTCAACTGTCTTATCCTTTTGTTTGATCGGCCCATCTTTTTCCATTGTCTATTAGCTTGGTCGTGTTACCTCCGTTTTGGCAGAAGGGCCAGTGGCAAAACAGAACAGTGATCAGAAATGCAATTATAAGTAGTTATGATCTTCTGATTTGAGGTTGTACATCTTAAGGATCAATTCCGTGTGTGTCAAGTAGTGATCATTTCCGAAAATTATTTTGAAAAGTTTTGATAAAACTAATTTTCTCAAAATTTACCCTTTTCAACATAGACTGTTCTTTAGACCAGAAAAGAAAATTTTCAATGCTCACAACTTTAATTCCATTGATTTGAACACAAGTACATCATCTAACTCTCTGATTAAATCAAAGTCACTTTTACATCATAGAACTTGAAAAGAAAAGTCAAAGTAATAAACTAGAGGCATAGCTAAGTCAGGTGGTCCTATATCTCCTACTCGTGCTCGCAGAAATCTCTGCAACTAAAGTTGGCCCAACTTGTGCCTCATCCTCGAGCCAAGCCAAGCAAAGCACTTGCCAGAAAGGGTGTAACTGAAGCTAGGAGTAAGGGGTAGAAGTTTTGTCGTCCTCCACGTAATGAGATATCGAGTTAGGTGCGAGCCACGAATGGGAAATGAAGTTGGATATTCCACCACCTTATCCGAACAAGTCTGATCATGTCCAAACCAGCGTCTGAACTGGAAAGGGAAATAAAACATGTAGTGCATGAGGCCAATCAACTCTATACCTGGCTATCGGGACATGCTATAGCCCATCTCAGCCACATTATGCCAGGGACAATGCCAATTGATGTCAGCTGCAGATTTGCTGCACATCCAGTCTCACCACAATCTCTCTAAGGGGAAATCCACTAATCGTGGATGAAAGAAGTAGGCTCTGGCTGAATACTCTGGGCAAGGGTCCACCACCTTTAGCTTGTCCATCAACCACACTTGGGAAGGGATGAAAAATAAGAGAGATTAAAGAATAGAAAGATGTATGTTGAGGGAAAAAGTAAAGAAAGAGAAGATAGAGAGTGAGTGCCAAGTGATGTGAGGAATCATAAATAAGAAAGGGTGGGAAACAATACCTGGTGAAGTAGTGGACTCCCCACAAACCGAGTAGTCTCTCGTCGATGAAAAGCATCCAAACCCATCAAGGTCTCGGTTAGTGACAAACCAATGCAACTCTTACCCTCTTTCAGACGTTGGGTCACTTCAATCAACCCAATGCTGGCTCCTTTGCAACTAGGGGCAAGAAGGAAGTGCCCACGAAAGCATAAACAGAGGGCATGTTAGTGGTAACCTCACCAGATAAGGTCACCCATGTCTCCAATACTCGAAAATCGATGAATCAAACCAAGAATGTCCAACTCCCCGTCATAGGCCAATGATCAAGCCTCATGTAAAGTAAGCTCACACATCCGTTCCAAGGCCCGTGCATGGCCAAACAGGGGTTGAAACACAATCTCCTCGCCGTGCTAGGACTACATCAATGCTCGAAATTCTTTGAGCGTAGGGAACATCTCTTGTGCTTCGAAGCTAAACACATGTGTAATTAGGTTCCAACATTGGACCGTGACATGAAGGAACGGAAAATAAAGCGAAGTACGGCTTAACGAAAAAAGCACATTTATCCTAAAACCTCAAAATTTTACTTTTTCCGTGCTGTCCAAAGTGGCTATCCAACCCTTGAGCCTCTCGGCAAGAAATATCTCCATTTTTAGAGAAAACAGTAGCAATAATTGAGTTCTGTCAAAGAAACAGCGAAGAATGACCTTTTATAAAAGATAAGGTTATGTGAGTGGGTGCTAGCTGTCAACCAGTTGTCTAGCCTCAATACTTGGCTGGTTGGCTGGCCACCTCCCCTGGTCGACCGTCCCTTCAAGTGGCCGACTAACCCTTTGTGTTGGCCTGGCAGTTGGGTGTAGTGTTTTGCTCCGGTCTTTTTGCTTTGAGGTTGAGGCTCAATATCCGATTATGAACATCATTCCAATACAAGCTTTTTCATTTTCAAATTCAGTTCCATTTTATGCAAGTGTGGTGCCATCCAGAGATGCTGCGTAAAATAAAACTCGCTTTATAAAACTGGTTTTACTCCGATCATAGTTTTTACAAAAGAGAGAATACAAGTGTTTAAAACAAAAATAAAGAACTATCTGAATCTATACAAGTGCTAAGCTACCAAAACAAAAGAAAATAAGAAAAGAGTGCATAATTCGCATCAATCACATCATACAACCCAAGAGGCCCTCTTCGTTCTCTTCCGCGGAGGGGACTCGGGGCACTATCACCGTCAGCGCTACTATCATCAGAATAGTGGGACTCAGAGCCAGAGCTTACATCATCCTCTCTGCTCCTTGACCTCGAGCTGTCACCGTCCTATCTGCTCCCCGACCTTGAGCTGACATCGTCATCCTCGCTCTCAGAATCAGAGTGCCTGCTCGCTGTCTCCTTAGTGTTGTTAGTCTCGGCGTCATCTCCACTTAAAATCAGCTTCGAGGAGAAGGTCTCCTCTGTCTGGGACTCGCTACTCTAACTCCAGGCACCCCTGCCTCTATCCCTACCTTTACTCTCATCCCAGCCACATACAGGAGCCTGCCTACTTCTTCTCCCTACAGCCGGAAGAGGCGCCACTGGTGCCGCCAGTGCTGTTGGTGCCACCGATATAGATGGAACCTAAAAACAAGAAGCAGAGTATCAAATTCAGTATGAGTATGATACAGAATATAGATTCAGTAAGAGTATGATGCAGAATACAGATTCAGTAAGAGTATGGCATATCAACGCAGTATGATGCAAATTTAATATGAGTGTGGCGTAGTAGCATAGTATGATGCAGATACAATATGAGTATGATGTAGAATACAGATTCAGTAAGAGTATGGCATATCAGCGCAGTACGTTGCAGACTCAGTATAAGTGTGGCATATCAACACAGTACGATTTAGATACAGTATGAGTATGGTGTAGGAGTACAGATTCAGTATGAGCATGGCATATCAGCATAGTATGATGTAGATTCAGCATGAGTATGGCATATCAGTACAGTGTGGTGCAGAACAATATGGGTAAGCAATGAAATGCATGAGAAAAGATAGAATAGTTGGATGCCGTGGAGAGTAAGTAGCGTCTCTCTCTTCTGCACCATATGGACCAGAGAGGTCACCAACTGGAGGAGACTGTCCACATACTCCCTAGGTACCTGCAAGTGAGTTTGAACAATCAGTATCCAAAAGGGGAGTGTGAAATGCAAATTATAAAGCAAGGTCTATACCTACAGCGCGTTAAAATCCTTGACGTACCTGTGCCCCCCATCCGACGACTTCATCAGAATCTGGTAGGCTATCCCGCTCAGACGCCAGCAGGGGATCGCGGTCGGAATCGCTGGCCAATCAACAGTATACACAGCAAGAGGGGCCCTACCAATATTTGCCTCAGCGACGTAAGTAACCCCTCCAACCACTGGGGCATTTACAACACCTCTCGCGTAAACTTCAGTCAAGGGCAGCATGAGATGAGTCCAAATGAGGTCGTAGAGTCCCCGACCCCTCAAAAGAGATTAGTGTCCTGCCCTACCATGTAATGTACGATAACCTTAACTGGGAGGCTATCAGCTGTCCTCATGGATACCGAAGGAGGGGTAGGAATAACCAGAGCAGGTAGGCCTAGGGTCTAGCGCATGAACCTCTCTCCCAAATACCATGCCCAACAAAAGGGGCCCTTCAGTAAGATTTGAAACCGAGAAGTATCCCAGGACCTGGCGTACTAGTTTCGTATCCCGGCAGGCATCATCGCCCAGGGCTGCCATGTGATATGCAAATAGGGAATAGGGAATTCACTGTTATTAGTTGTTGTCAGTGGTCAGAATCAGTTGTTAGAGTATGAAGCAAAGCAATAGTAGTGAACATGAAGCATAAGTGAGTATAGTACCTCTCGCGCCGTCACTATGTCAAAATATCGGTGGTAGTAAGCAAAAATGGTATCATCATGGCGCCTGGGATGGCATCTGCCGCTGTACCGTCGGGAGTAAGGCACAGCTGGCTCTACGTCATCCCTCGGCACCAGGGCAAGGGCAGAGAAATAGGCATAGACCCATAGCTGCAAAAAGAGATCAGTTTGTGTGAGTCAACATGTATGAACAAAGATAAAAACATACAGTGCAAAGCAGAAAACATACAGTGCAAAGCAGAAAGCATAACAAGCAAAAAGGACTGAAACTGAAAGTGTAGTGTGTATCTTCTAGGCTCTCCAATAACCACCGACCTTGTTTCCCTTCTTGTGGGAACCGGAGCTCATGTGCCCGTACAAGGTGGTAAGGCCAGTGCCACCCCAGTCATAAAACAGTACCCGAGGCAGGATCACAAGAGCACTTAGCAGGTACAAGCCTACGGTATTCCACCTATTTGCAAACAAGGTGGTACCGAGAAGATAGATCGAAAAGCCCCGAGTGTACTGTTCCACTTCCTCCTGAGTCTCTGGCTAGCTCCCATGGAAGTGGTCGTAGAACTAGTTGTATCATACTATGACTGGCCTATCGGAGGGTGTGCCTCAAGCAAATGCATCCATGCAGCCTCCCATTGGCCTATGTCCATGTAAAAAAGGATCGAATCACCCCCTACTCTTAAGCCAATTATCATCGAGAAGTCATAGAGAGTTATCGTCATCTCCCCGATGGAAGAGAAGTGGAAGGAGTTGGTGGTGTCCCACCACCTCTCCACCAAAGATCCGAGTAAGGCCCGGTTAGCCAACAGTCATGAGAGTCTGGAGCAAAATAGACCGAAGCCCCCCTTGTCAACCAGCTCGTGGACCTAAACAAGGAGCTCATGATACCAATCTCTGGTAGTCACCGTCCCATATCCTCTTCAAGAGAGAGCGACACCCTGTGTTGACAAAGAAAGAAAGTATAAAATGTGTAACAGATGAAAGACAGTAATGAGAGGTAGTAATGAAAGATAGTAATGTCAGATTTGAACACACCAAAACACAACCAAATTTTTACACAATTTTAGTTTCCCTTTTTTGTTTACCCATTTTAATTTACCAACCATTCCTTAGTAAATTAAGTCCAAAAGGTTTTAAGTCCTCTAATGGAGTAAAGCACCAAACCAAGAGTTAACTTAAGACATGAAAGAGATATCATGTCGTTGATAATGAACCCCTAAAAGGGATTAAACCATTAAGCATGACAATCTCAATTTCATGTTTAAAAGAACAAAAAGTTTGAAACAACCCTCAAAGCGAACAAAAAGTCAAGAAATGAGGGAGGTTGCAGAGATAATTAGTGCCGAAATGAAGCATGAAAAACACCAAAAACATGCAATCAACTCAAACAAGTGATGCCTAAAGGCCTAAAACACCAACCTTGTGAGGACTATTATACTACAACTATGCAAAACAAAGCTCATATGCAACAAACAGCTAAAAACAGAGGCAACACAATCCAAAATAAAGTCTAAAATATGTTGGAATTAAGCTACAAGCAGCTAGAAAAATAAGCTAAAGCATGGCACCAACTAGGCTAGCAAACACGACACAAGAAGGGAAGGCTAACCCGTCCAAATTTGGACTTCAAAACATGATTTTCACCACTAAAAAAGTTCTAAAAATCAATGTTTAAAAGCATGGAAAAATATATTTTGAAAGTAGGAAACAAAGGTGGAAAGGCCTTACAAACAAGGTACAAAGAAGGATGAACCACTCCTTACCTTAAATGGCCTAAAACACCAATTTCAGCCCACAAAAAACAAAGTTTTTATAGCCCAAAAACAACCCAAAAACAGTAGGGAAAAGATAGAAAAACAAGTATGCAAAGCAAGCTAATAAAGCAAATATTATACCTCTTGAAGTAAAGAGTAATTCTAGACCACAATTCAAGCAAAAACCAACTTCAAGAGCTCCAAGAAGGCCTCAAGGAACCTCAGCTCAAGGGTGATCAACTTTGGTTAAGGAAGTATAGGCAAGAGTGTAGGAATTGTAGGCAAAAGTGTAGAGAATTTGTAGAGAGAGAGGAAAAATTTTTAGTTCAAAATTTTCTAACCTTCTACAAGAGAGAGAAGGGGCTCTATATATAAAAAACATGAAATTTCTACAAGGAGATCCAACCCTCCATATGTGGACAGATGCATGCATCTGTGCAAACAGCTGGCACTGCTGGCATAAAATATCTGCAGAAAACATTGGTGGCCAGCCGACCGGCCATCACTGGTGGCTGGCAAGCCACATCAATGGCCAGCAAATCAAAAGTGATGGCCGGCAGCCTCTAGGGATGACCGGTAGGCCACTAGAGGTTGCAGGCTGGAAAGACCAAGGCATGGTCCAAAAATGAGACAAAAAGGATGCAGGGTTTGAAAGGCTCAAAGTTGTGGCGTTCCACTGAAGACTTCAAGCACTTGGCAAGCAAATAGACTCATCATCGGGTTTACCTGCAAGGCCATCCAAGTCTTTAAGGGCCGTCAAAAATGGGATGTCTATAGTACCTGTACTCTTTCTACTCAATGCATCAGCTACTGTATTAGCTTTACCCAGATGATAGTGAATCTGCAGGTCATAATCTTTAACCAGTTCAAGCCAACGTCTCTATCGCATATTTAGTTCTTTTTGGATAAAGAAATACTTCAAACTTTTGTGGTGTGTATACACTTCACACTTAGCCCCATACAAATAGTGGCACTAGATTTTCAATGCAAATATCACAGCGGCAAGTTCTAAATCATGTGTTGGGTAGTTCTTTTCATGTAGTTTTAGTTGTCGGGACGCGTAAGCAATCACTTTGCTATTCTACATTAAAACAAAACCCAAACCTCTATGAGATGCATCACTAAAAATTACAAACCCTTTAGCACCTGATGGTAAGGTAAGAATTGGAGTTGTAGTTAGACTCGTCTTCAATTCTTGAAATGCGGATTCCCTCTGATCAGTCCACACAAATGGTTCCCCCCTCCAGGTTAATTGTATGAATGGCATAACAATTTTAGAGAAGTCTATGACAAATCTCTGGTAATAACCTACCAAACCCATAAAACTACGAATTTCTATTACATTAGTCGAAGTAGGCCAATTAACAATCGCCTCAATTTTCTGTGGATCAACAGATATCCCTTTTCTACTAATAACATGTCCCAAAAGTATAACTTCATTCAACCAAAACTCACATTTCTTAAATTTTCCAAACAGTTGTTTCTTCCTCAGTGTTTGCAGAATTATTCTAAAGTGTTGGTCATGTTCTTCCCCATTCTTTGAATAAATCAAAATGTCATCAATAAAAACTACTACAAACTCATCCAAAAATGGTTTAAAAATTTGGTTCATCAAATCCATGAATGCTGCAGGTGTATTGGTAACTCCACATGGCATGACTAAAAATTCATAGTGTCCATACCTAGTTCAGAAAGCAATTTTCTGTATGTCTTTAGCCTTAACTTTCAATTGGTGGTATCTTGATCTCAAATCAATTTTTGAAAATAATTGAGCCCCTTGTAATTGATCAAACAAGTCATCAATCCGAAGCAAAGGATATTTATTTTTAATGGTTACCTTATTGAGTTCCTGTAATCAATACACAATCGGAGTGTGCCATTTTTCTTTTTCACAAACAACACAAGTGCACCCCATGGTGATGTACTCAGTCGAATGAATCCCTTATCAAGTAATTCCTGCAACTATACTTTAAGTTCTTTCATTTCAACAATTGACATACGATATGGAGTTTTCGATATGGGTTGAGTACCAGGCATTACATCAATCACAAATTCAATTTCCCTGTCAACTAATTGTCCAGCCAATTCTTCCGAAAGCACATCAGGAAAAACTTTCACAACTAGTATATCATCTAAAACAGCATTTGAAGTTTTTTTTTTTTTTTTTTTTTTTTGGGTAAGTAAGTCATAAAATAAAGACAATAAAATTTACAAGTTTATAAGGGGCATACCCAGGCATGCCCAACAACAATAAAATAAACAATTACATAACCAACATAAACTACCACTGCACCCCCTTAAGAAAGGGAGGAGAAACACAAGAACAACAGAAAAACAAAATAACCCAACTTTGCCTATATATCCTTTTTGTCCCCAAGTAACCCCTACCATCAGAGATAATAGATGGAAACTTGGGGTGGATATATGGGCAAAGAAACAAATAAACACCATAAAACTTATAAAATAGAACAAACATACTCACAAAGGAACAACCCTCAAGCCAAAATACTACACAAATACTTAGAATACTACACAAATATCCCTAACATCCCTTGTTAATCAATTTATGTGCTTTCATTATAGAAATTAAATATAGTGGGGAAACTGCACCTCTTCCCTCAAAATAAAATTCATTCTGTTCCGGAGGTTGGAATATTACACGTTTAGTTGCACAATCAATGGGCGCAAATTAGATAACCAATCCATACCCAAGAAAATGTCAAAATGAGTCATGTCTAAGGGCTATAAATCAATATACAATGTAGCATTCTCAAGTAAAATTTCACATGCGGGGTAAATAGGACCCTACTGACGTTCAGCCGACGACCGGGCCTAGTGGTGCTTGCGGCTTTTCCTATTTCGGCTTGGATTGAAAATACTGGACAAGAAAGGAAAACTTTCCAGCCTTTCAAGCCCTACTAAGTAAAGGTGGATGTGTTGTTGGCTGCTTCAACCCCACTTCTGCTCAACATCGATCCTCTCACATACTTCCTCAAGCGGTGGAACACTCAATGCCCAAGCAGTTACACGTTGTTGATTTCATACTCCTTCGCTAAAGCGAACATAGCATAGACCCCCCTAACGGTGATGGCACACATAATATATATATCAAGGTTTCCAAAAGTTTATTCAATCTAGAAGCAAATTGCATAGAAACAAAATAGTGGGTAGACCCTGAATCAATCAAAACATATGCATACTGCCCACAAATAAAGAGTATACATGAGACTACAGTTTTTGCATTTTGAGTGTCACCAGGTAACAGGAGCAAAAACCCTTCCTTGTCTCTGATTATCCCTCGTAATAGTCTGAGTCATATTGGCCCTTACATATAGTGTTGATGCGGTTGAGCTTGTAGCACCCCGATTATCACGTTGTCGTGGTTGTGGACATTCCCTCGCTATGTGTCCCATCTTTTCTTATAGAAAACATACCCCAGTAACTTGATAACACACACCCCGATGCTTCCTTCCATAATCTGGATGAATGGTTGTTGAATTACCACTCTGATTTGAGCTACTTGAATTTCTTGACTTTGCTTTCTTAGTCATTACCGAGGTTGCCCCTTTGTTCACATTCCAATTCTGCCTTTTACCCTTCCATTCACAATTTTGATTACAAGTAGCCAAATTTGTTGCTTCCATGAGAGCCCTATCTAAAATATTAACATATTTGGGTAGCTTCAATACATCAAGGATTGCATCACGGAGACCTCCTTCAAATTTTTTGGCCTTTTTGTAGTCTATAGCAATCATATACGGTGCAAACCATGCTAATTTAGTAAACTGAGCTTCGTACTCTGCTATTAACTTATTCCTTTGCTTTTGCTATTCAAACTTTTTTACTTTCCTATCCCGAACACACTGCAAGAAGTACTTCTCATAGAAAATCTCTAAGAACTGAGCCTTAACTAATTCCTCTGTTAGTATCTCGTACTAACATCCACCACCTCCTTGCTTCATCTTCTAAAGTAAAGGTAGCTAACAGAACTTTATGTTTCTCTGTGCATAAAAACACCGCAAACAGTTTTTCAATCTCCAATACCCAGGCCTCAGCCTTTAATGGATCAATTCCCCCCTGAAACAAGGGGGGCTTCATCTTTTTAAACTCTCTGGTAAGGGCAATGGTTCGGTCATCTGTTTGGTGATCTTGTACAGATGGTACGGGCATTAGAGGTGAGGGTGGGGGTTGATGTTATTGCTATTGATGTTGTTGTCTTAGGCTTTTAGCCATATTGTGCATCATTCTTTCCATCTGTTCAAGTCAGTTGGAGGTAGACTCCTCCAGTTCATTCTCTCTTATTCTCACCATTATCTATATGAAACTTGTATCATAACAAACACATTGTATGCACACATACATACACACATTTTCAAAAGTTACCTCATCCTGATAGTCACATGCAAATGAATGCAATTCTTAAATCCTTTCTAGACACCTTGTTGCTCAATGGACAAGTGAGTGAGGTATAACTCATGCTCTGATACCAAAACTATCACGACCCGAACCCGCCCCTAAAGGTTTAGGCCATGACCGGCCAGAAATCCTAGATTACCTCCGACCTGAAAGACAGAACTGATAATTAATAGTAATAATGGGGCCCTGCCAAAGCAATATTAAATATAATCATGTCCATCGAGCAGTGCATACATGAAAGTCCGTATGAAATTTAAACTTCAATCTTCTTATAGATACAAATACAAAATACATCATAGCATCTTATACACATGTACAAAGTATCCATACTTAACTAGTTCCAAAACAAAAGAATTAAACAAAGTAAACAAAACAAAACGTCATGATCCACAAAGTTTACACAACTTGGCTCCGCATGAGTCCAAGATCGCCTCATCACGGAGGCACTCCAAATGGCTAACAAAAAGGTGGACTCCCCGAGGTTGCCTTAAGCTTGACACTCTATTTGCTCACCCACATATATATAAAGGAAGGAGGTAAGTGTCGTTTTCTTTTCGTGCTCCTCAAAGGAGTTTAGTCTCTCGGATACGATAGCCCTACAATTTGGACTCCTGTGGTTTTGAATCTGCTTTCACGAGTACAATGTGAAATAGATAAACACAAATGAGACCAAATTCAGGAAATCGTTTTAGAAAATCCATTTGTCATCAAAGATGCAAAAAATGGACTGTATTGCCAGATTTCAGAGTCGCCACCTAAATATTTTTAGAAAATTTAAGAAACTCATGACTCGTGCCAAAATGCCATTTGTCCGTTATCACCAAAGTGACTCAGTTCGGGAACTTAAATATAAGAGGAGAAAGTCATGAATTGAGCACCCTACTCACCCGATCGAAGATCGACCTCTACTAATCATGATGTGATTTTTATTTACATTATATACTCGTGTTTCGATTATTTATGCTATCGTTACTATGTGATGTACATAAGTATAGACTAATTCGCCCACTTTGGAACACTTCAATTTCATGTTTGTTTGAAAAGTGTTTCGAATATGTACCACTTGAAAAAGTGAGCTCATATGTACATTTAATCAGATCATCCCAACTTAAGCGAAAAGCCTCCATCCACAGACATCCAAGAGATATATCACTTAAGCACTTAGCCTCATGGTAAACATGCTTGATATAGCAACACCAACACACACGTAATATGCTAAAGCAAAACCGCTCACCTAGTAATCTAAGGCAAGCCAAAGAAAACAAAAATAAGTAGAAAAATGCAAGATCCTAAGCAATGCAACATGACTAATGCAACGCATACAACATGCAATTAATAGACTCGGTTACTAGTATGGCATGTGAGTCAATTCAAGGCATGCAACAAAGCACGTATTCGAGTAAGGAATTTGAAATCGACATTGTTTAATATGATGAGCCGAACCCTTATGCATACAAAAGTAGATATAAGTCATGCCAACGACATGAAAATGTAAAACATGATGCTGCCATTATAAGTAGGTAAATAAAATGGAGAAAGAAATGGGGGTTGGAAGACATACACAATATTACAAGTTTGCTCTCATACAAGAGGGTTCGAATGAATGTCCTAATTTAGCTAATTATTACATCACCGAATTTCTTAACTTTTTAATTAGTTATTACAAATTTAGAGGAATTTAACTAATTAATGAATTAGCTATTACAACTTTCAAATAAATCTACTAATTAGCATTAATTTCACAAGCCATGGAAAGTAGAGAAGCACGTATGCATGAACGGGAATATCCATCCGGAAACACCTCTGTTTTGCTACCAGAACTGTTCTGTTACTAGAACTGTTCTGTTTTGTAGTTAGAAAAATAATCTATTTTAGCCGTAGCCTCTACTCTGTTCTGCCATGAAATTGGTACTGTTTGCATAAAATAAAGTGGTCGGCCAGCCTTGAAAAGTGGCTGGCTAGATGGACAGGTGGTCAGCAGACCACTGTTTTGGAGGTCTACCCTGTTGCAACATAAAGGAAACATAGCACAAACAGAGTGTTTCCAGGGGATGTTTGTCCTCTCCGCCTGTCCCTATCATGAAACAGATCAAGGGAGGGGTAGACTCGATTCCCAAACCATTAACTGACGCAAACTCACTGCGTGATGATCTATGAATCGATGGGACAAAGTCTCAATTAATGGAAATAAAAGACCAAAGAAACCTCCTCCCTATCATGGAGTTACCTCTCAAAGGAAGTGGTAGACATCACTTCTCGAATCATTAACATCACCAATGAGTATGTAATGACTCGAGACGCAATAGGTTCAATTAATGTCCGATTGAACCCAAACCAATTTTATTACTCTTGTTACCATTTTAGTCCAATTTTATTAGCCCCTTTAATTACCTTTTCATGCTTTAATCATTTTAGTCCAAAAATGAGAGTTATGTCCACTAATGAAGAGAAGTGTCAAACAAGAAGTTATTCTTGGCAAGAGAGATAGATGTAATGCCTTGGTAATGAACCTTCGAAGAGATTAAACCATTAAGCATGGAAGGTCTCTTTCGCATGCCTTAAACAACACCTGTTTGAAATGACTCTCAAACAAAGAAAACCAATAAAGGAGAGAGGGTGCATAGGTGAGTATTACAAGTGTGAGCATATGTATGAAAGTTATGAAAATAAAGCTATCAACTCAAATAGGTTGGTGTCTAAAGCCTAAACCACCAAACCTATGAGGACTACAACACAAGTATACTATGTAAAGAAAAAATGAAATAAACACACTAAAACAATCCTCAAATGAGTAAAAATAGTGCTGGAATTAAGTTGAAAAAGCTAAAAAAAAAAAGTAAACAAAAATGAGAGATAATTGAAGCTAGTAAGCAAGCCTAAGGAAGGGTGGCTAACCCCTTCACTTTTTGGACCTCAAAATCACATATTTTAGCCTTTTAAAACTCTGAAAATTAGTGGCGAAAAGTTGAAAAAGAAGTGGAAAACACAAGGACAAAAGTTTGTAGAATAAGGTTCAAAGAATGGTGGTTAATCCCTTCACCTTTGGTAACTTTAAGTCACAAGTTTCAACCCATAAAAACAGTTCAAAAATAGTATAAAAATAGCAAGAAAAGAAAGGAAAGAAGTAGTGTAAAGAAGACAAAAGTTATACCTCTTGAAGAGAGGTTACTCTTTGATTCACAAACCAACAAGTGATCACCCTCAAGAACTAAAATTTTAGCTCAAGAACCTCAGCAAGGAGCCTCAAATTTTTGGTTTAGGAAGTGTTAGTGTAGTGTATGTGTGTTGCAAGATAGAGAGAGAGAGAGAGAGAGTTTTGAAAGAATATGAGCTTTAGTAATTTTTTCTAACCTAAAAACATAAGGTATAGTCAAGTATATATAGAAAAACTGGTTGCTATCTCGGAAATATCTGTATTAAGCCAGCTGGTGCAATTTATGCACATAGAGGGGCAGTTCTGGGAAACATGGCCAGCTGGCCAGCCAGGCAGGGGACGGTCGGCTACCATTTTTTGGCCAGCAGGCCTCTGAGTAATCAGGTTCGGAAAAATCAGGTTTTGACTCAAATAAGATGCAAGGTTTTTAGGTTATGAAACTCAAAATCGAAGCTCCTTGTTAAAGAAATCGAACATTTGCACAGCGTAGTAATTCATCATCGTGTGATCAACCTGAGGTGCCCAAGTCTTAAAGGGGGTAAAAAATGGGGCGTCTACAGTAAGCTAAAACCCTGTGAGTAATACCAGTATAAAGAGGTTATCACAATACAAAATCATATCACATGAGTTCAAAGCAAATCATATCTGAATACTTGTCGTATCAAAGTTCACAAATCATAAAGAGACCATATGAGTCTAACGAAGGGACCATATAGGTTTGGCAAAGGGACCGCTTAGGTCTACATCAGAGATCTCTATACATATATAACAAAGGGCCTTGGTATTGGTACACCCAGGCAAGGGCTGCACTAAGGATGCCACAAATACTTTTCCAAAGAGAAAATCATTCATTCTTATCAAAATAACATTCTTGCGGTAAGCCAAATACACTTTAATAACATATCTTTACAAAGATACTACTCACAGTGGGCTGGTACTGATGATAGACATCGGTTGGCCACCTAGACAAATCACATAACGCAAATACACATTGACCTGTAGTTGACCACCTAAATGCTAACTTGCCAACAAGTCAAAGCAGAGCATCAAAGACCAACTGGGTTGTTACAACCCTTACCTGTAGTTGAATGGATGTGGGAACACATCACAATGGATTTTATTTTGGGTCTTCCTAGAACATAGAAAGGTAATGACGTCGTTTGGGTCATGGTAGACCAACTAACTAAGTCGGCACATTTTCTGGCAATGAGTATGGGCGACTTAGTGGATTACCTAGCAGAACTTTATGTTAGGGAGATTGTTCGGCTTCATGGGGTTTCGGTGAGCATTGTCTCAGATAGAGACCTTCGCTTCACTGTACGGTTATGGTAAAGCTTACAAACCATTATGGGGACTCAATTGACTTTTAGTACTACTTACCACCCTCAAACTGATGGTCAGTCTAAGTGCACAATTCAAATTTTGGAGGACATGTTTAGGGCGTGTGTATCGGATTTCAAAGGGTCATGGGAAAAGTATTTGCCATTAGCCGAGTTTTCCTATAACAATAGCTTTCAGGCTAGTATTAGGATGGCGCCTTTCGAAGCCCTGTATGGGTGACCTTGTAGGTCACCGATGTGTTAAGATGAGGTAGGAGATTCAACAATGCTTGGACCAAATTTGGTTTGTGAAACCACAAAAAAATAGCTATCATTCGAAAGAGGTTAATCATGGCGCAAAGCAAACAAAAGAGCTATGCAGATAAGAGAATACAACCCTTTTCTTTTGAAGTAGCTGACCATGTGTTTTTGAAGATATCTCCTAGAAAATGTTTGATGAGATTTGGCCGGAGTAGAAAGTTATCACCTAGGTTCATCAGTCCCTTTGATATCATTAAACGAATGAGAGAAGTTGTTTATCACCTTGTGTAGACCGTTCGGAACTCCGCTCCACGTGCAAGGGCGCGAGTCGTGGTTCTTAGCTACTACGGTTCGGACTCATGGCACGGTTCTGAATCTAATCTCACAAACTGCAATGCGAGACTGATAAATCACCAAAGAGTCTGAATTCGGCAAATCATTTTGGAAAATCGATTTTAATTAAAAAGCGCCAAACATGGATTGCTTTGCCAGATTTCAGAGTCGCCACCTAAATATTTTATTTTGGGGGAATTTAGAAAACCCTGGCTCGTGCCTAAGGCCACGTATCTGTCATCACCAAAGTTGCCTCGGCTCGGGGATTTGGGTACGAGAGGAGAAGGTCATGTAATGAGCACCCCCGCTCGCCCGATCAAAGGATCGGCCTTTACTAACATGATATGTTGTTTTTGAAAACACGTATTCTTATTTCGGTTTATTAGCTAGCTTACTATGTAATGCTCACATCATACAAGTATAAACTAAATCAATCAAATTGGAACAAAACATCTCATGTTTATTTGTTTGAAAATGGTTTGAAGTTGCTACTCGCAAGTAGGCTAAGATGCGGATTTTGCCACCCTCGAGTGGGCTTAAGAAAACATGATGATTTGCCACTTCAAGTGGGCTTAAAACGCACATTTTGATGAATTGTTCCAATTCAAGCAATCCAACCTTCCTCCACAGGCACTCAAATAGTTATAGCAGTTAAGCACATAGCCTCATGGCAAGCATGCTGAACATGGTAACACTTACACGCATGCAAGGATGCTAAAGCATAAACACTTACCTAGTACTCCAAGCCAAAAAAGAAGCTAGTTAGTAATCAATACATGACCCTAGCTATGTTAAGAATGCCTAATGCAACACATGCAAAAATGCAACTAAGATAGGCTCGGCTATTCTAAGATGTCATGTGAATACGACTAGATAACATGTATTTAAATTGGTATTGAAATACAATGTAGTTAGTATGATGCGCCGAGCCCGGTGCATGCAAGACAGATGAATGATGCAAACATGCGAGCATAAGGATGCTAATTGAAACATGCCCTAAAACTAACCATCAAAAGTTGGTAAATAAAATGGAGAAAGAAATGGGGGTTGGAAAACATGCATCACACACATGCACACTTATTACAACAGTTGTGCCCTCTCGACGAAGGGTCCAAATAATAAGCTAACTAGCTAAGCTAAGCTAATTAAACTAATTATTACAAAACAAAGCTAATTAACTAATCCTAGTTAACTACTTATTACAAAACAAAGCTAATTAACTAACAAGTTAACTAACTAGTTATTACAAACACAAATGAATAGTTAAGTGCATTAACTACTTAAGTACAGAACCAAATAGCTAACTAAGCAAAGAAGCTAAGGCCTCGTTTGGCAAGAGGCTATTTTAGCCAAAAAGTCAAAAAGTTACTAAAAAACCCAAAAAGCCAACAACCCATACCAAAAAGTCAAAGATTCCCTTTTCTCTCTACTTTTTGCACATCTTTTCGTAAAAAGTCAAAAAGTCATCCCAAACATACTATTTTTTTTTACATCACATTTTAGCCAAATAGCCAAAAAGTTACTAAATTAGCCTGTTCCCAAACGAGGCCTAAGTAAAGCAGTAAAGAGATGTCCTCAGGGTGAGAAGTGCATGCATGCTCGGTCGCCTCGCTTGGAAATCCATCGCGATGCCCCAATTTGCCTCTGTTTGCAATTGATTTCAGATCACTGCCAAAGCTTCCAGATAGCTTCTACTCCACCATGGAGACCTCCAGGAGGGTGGCCGACCAGTTGTTGGTAGTGTAGACCACCTGTAGACCACTTACCTTTGCTGCAGACTAGAAAAAGTGGTCGGCCAGCCACTTTTACTGGTCTGCCGACCACTTATTCTGCCACACTTCCAGTTTTCTGCAACAGAGAACAAGAAGGGGCATGGCAGTGTATTTGCAAGATATGTGTGTACAACCTCTCTCCCTAACATTTCATGAGCTCAAGGGAGTGCGGTTCTCGACTCTCGGGCCACCAACCGAGCATCGCAATGCATGATGGCCGAGAAGCCAAGATTACACAATTCAATGTAAATGAATGCACAAATAACACATAAGAGCTTTAACCTCTATCATGCATGATCAAAAGGGTCGGTGACTGAGAATTGAGGCGCGTTTCATCACTTCAAGTATGAAACGTCCCTCGTTTCTCGAGTTTGGATCAAGGGCCGATCCAAACACAATGCAATGCATGCAATATGCTCAACCTATCAATGCTAATGGCATGCAAACAATGCTAATGCAACATGAGCATACAAACACAATGCAATACAACATGCAACCACAATGCAAGGTAACAACATGCAATGCTATGTAACAACATGCGAACAAAATGCTCTTCTATGAGTGCTAGAATGGCATGCTCAAGATTCTATCATGCAAACAATGCATGCATGGCAAAGTTAAAAGCTAAGGCCTCAAGGCAAATGAAGTGCATCATACATGAAGCATGTAAGACAATGCTCAAATGGCCAAACCAAACATGGACAGACCTGAGGTACTTCAAAACAGTGGCCAAAACTCAACAAAACTTAGGCACAAAGAGCATGGGATACACATTCAACTCATGGCTTCATAAGCAAGGCATAAAGGTACAACTCTTAGACGCAATTAAAGAGTGACATGCATGTGAATATGGCAATGCTACATGCTTCAAAATGAAGTGTTAAATGATGCCAAATCATCCAAACAACACAAATGAGGCATGCTAGGAAGCCTAGAGAATAAGGCTAGTTAAGAGCAATACACAAGGACCATGCACTACTAAGCTTACACCACTAAACCAGCTCTGGATAGAGCTTAACCATGCCAAGTTAAGGGTCAAGAACATGCTGAAATGGAGCTCAAGAGCTTAGGCAAACATGCATACACAATGGCTCACTTTTAAGGCATAAAGCACAACTCATCAAGAGCATTGAAATAGTGAAACATGAGAGAGTATGGCCACATTACACGCACTGAAATCATGTTAGAGATGAGACCAAAGCATGCAAACAACTCAGGTAAGCCATGTTAGAGACCATGAAACTCAAAACTAGTGAGCAAAAATGCACTAAGGCTATACAAAGCAAGGCATGCATGACCCAAAACACTTAAAACAGAGCTGAAGCATGGCAAAACATGGACAAAATCATGCTGGAGTGTCGTCAAAATAGGCTAGAATGATGGTCCAAAGTATAGAGCATGTTAGGCTAGCAATGTACAATTACACTGCAAGTGTATGAACCACTCAAAAGACAACCAAACCAGCCAAAAATAGAGTCATATCAGGCCCAAAAAGTCACAAAAACAAGCTTAAACAAAGCCACAAAGGAGTGTAAAAACATGCTCATGTGATAGGCCCTCTATGCATACAAACAAGACAAGAGGAGAGGGGACCACCCCCTCTCATTTCAGGCCTCAAAACCACATTTCTACCACTGAAAATCCACTGGATTTCAGTGGTTAAGAGGCCAAGAGAAGGTGATCTCAAAGGCTTAAAGAGATGGTTCAAAACAAAGCAAAATAAGGCACAAAAGGGCTTAGACCACCCCCAACACTAAAGAGGCCTCAAACAAACATTTCAAACATTGGAAAATAAAGCTTTTTACAGTTGAAAGCTAAGCCAAAAAAAAGCATACAAAGATGGCTCAAAGAGTAACCAAAACAAAGCCTAAAAAGGGGAAAAGGGGTTACCCTTGAAGCACTGCAACAACAGCACCTTCTTCAGCCCAAAACCAGCTTTTATGACCCAAATACCACCTCCAAGAATCTCAGCTCAGAGATGGTGGTGTGTGGCTAGGAGTTGTAGTGCAAAAGTGAAGAAACAACACACTTTAAGGCACAAATATATAGAGAGAGAGAGAGAGAGGAATATAGAAAGGGAGAAATATGTATAGCTGTTAAGAAATTTTTCTGAACCTGGAAAAGGGAGAGAGCCTCCCTCTTATAGAACTCTAAGCTTCAAGCTTCTTGGAGAAGCTAGAAGCCTGGTTAAATCCCTCCATACACATGTATGGAGTATGCAATCTGTGCTCTCCAGCTGGCACAGCTGGCATCCACAAACTCTGCAGAAAACACAGGAAAGCTGCCGACCACTTGAAGTGGTCGGCCAGCTACATGCACTGGTCGGCTGACCAGTAAAAGTGGTCTCCTAGAAAGAAAAGTGGTCGGCCAGGAGGGGTGGTCTGCACACAAAAAGCAAGGTGGTGGCATGGTGGCCGACCACTTTTGGTGGTCCAAAGGCCACCAAGACTAGTTGGGTGACCAGAAAACTTGCTGGCGGGGAAGAAAAGTGGTTTTCACGGAGAGAAACTGGTCTCCAACCCTCATTCCACCCTCCAAGCAAGGAAAACAAGGTTTGTGCCAAAAACAAACCAAAAAGGATGAAAGACGAAAGTCCGGGAGACAAGGCGCGCAGCCGGAAGCCTCGAAAACTAGTCTACGGGCACCAAAAGTGGTCTATGAGGGAAAAGTGGTCTACGACCACAAAAAGTGGTCTCCCTGACCTCTGCCAAGAGGAGAACGTTAAGCAGTCCCGAGACAAGGCGCACGGCTGAAGGCTCCAGAAACTAGTTTCCAAGAGGGAAAAGTGGTCTACGACCACAAAAAGTGGTCTCCAAGACCTTAGTGTCCCTCCAGGGAAGGGAAGACAAGGTTTGGTTCACAAACCGAGCCGAAACATGAAGAGTTCAGAGGCCCGGAGGCAAGGCACTTAGCCGAAAACTCCGGAAACTCGAAACGAGCACAAACATGCACGATCATCGAGCGCTCAATCGATGACATCTGAGTCTTAAGGTCAGTCAAAAATGGGGTGTCTACAGTTGCCCCTCTTTGACAGAACTCGTAAGTCAAGAAGTGACGGGAGTGAATGTCAAAGCCCAGAGACGACCCATTTTTGACAAAGCCAAAGACTTAGACAAACAGGCAAAATAACAAAGAGATGCGCCCGTAGGTAGGGGCAAGATGCAAATGACATGCACAATGCCGAACATAATTTATGATCATGCAAAGAGGACTGATCTCACTCGGAGTTCCTCTGACTGAACTACACCTATAACATTGTCTGGTTGTGCCAGCTTCAAACGAACCGTACATATAATATCGTGCCTGCAAAAAGAAACTTTGACAGATACAATATAGTAGAAACACATGTAGGTAGAACATGCATAACAATGCAAGTAAAAAGGTTGCATGACTATGCAAGCGAAACGAGCGCATAACAATGCAGGTCGAATGTGCATAACAATGCAAGTGAAAAAGGCATAACAATGCAACTAGACATGCGTGACAACACAAATGGAGAGGGTGCATAACAATGCAACCAAAGCGCGCATAACAATGCGGGTGAAGTGTGCATAACAATGTGAGAGAAATGTGCATAACAATGCAAGAGAAATGTACATAACAATGCGAGTAAAGTGAGCGTGACAACGCAAGTAGAGTGCATAACAATGTAAGCAAAATGTGCGTGACAACGCAAGTGGAGTGCATAACAATGCAAGCAAAATGTGCGTGACAACGCAAGTTGTGAAGTGTGCATAACAATGCAAGTAACGTGCGTGACAACGTAAGATAGATGTGCATAACAATGCATTTAGTGCAACTTCAAAAGCATGTTTGAAACAAAATGCCGAATAAGGAAATACAAGCCTTTAACGAGACCAATTCAAATGCGACCTCCGATTTACCTCTCGGAGGGGTCATAACATACTTTAAAAGGATACACCTCGCTCTTGATGAGTGACGATGAGCCGTGTATTGAAGACTTAAATTAAAGTTCCGGCGGGGGCATTTTGAACCGAAAAGTGTACTTTTCTTGCACTTTCTCGAGGGCCGAGGACTCCAATCATCACAAAAACACATGGGGAGGACAATGGGACCCTGGAGACCATCCAGGAGGTCTGCCGACCACCTACAAAGCTTGCCGACCAGTTGAAGACCACTTAAGTGGTAGGCCGACCAGAAAAACTGGCTGGCCGACCAGTTTACACAATTTCGGGGCAGTTTGGTCTTTTAGCCTCGGTTCTATAAGTGTACACCTCCAAAACACATTTCATTCACACCTCTAGTGCCAAAATTGACTCCCCTTCCTTCCTAGAACCTTTTCCCTCTCAGATCCGGGCTTTGCACACGTTTTCCAATGCCCCACGTGAAGTTGTTTCACGAAAACTTTCGGTTCTCTTCGTTTTGAACCGATCAGAATTTGTTTTCGGAGCTTCTTTCTCCATTTTCACGACTTGAGGTATGTTTCTCTCAAATTTTAGCATCTTTTCCCAGGCTTTGACTTTCTTTGGCTTTTTCTCTTCCCGAGAGTTGACTTTTGTTGACTTTTTGTAATTTTGGCTCAATTCGCTCATTTTTGCTCACTTCGCTCATTTTTGCTCACTTTGCACCTTTTTTTCAGATGGCTGACCATGCGCCACACGGTGGGGGCTCCCCGAGAGCAGAGGACAAGCCCGATGTCATACCATTGCCGCCGAGGATTCGGCCGTTCGACCCAGAGAGGTACCACCCGCAGGAGCACATACTACCTCCCAGCACCTTCCATCATTTCACCGATTTTGTGCGGCGAGCACCCGCAGACTTGCTACTACGGGAGCCTGAGTCCCACTTATCTCATCAGGCGCGCGAGGTGCGTACTTCACTTTTACATTTTATGCGATGTTTTTTGCATTTCTTGCACGCTTCATGCTTTCGCTATGCATTTTACCTACTCGTTTTGAACACATTTACATACACAGCACTTTGCTCATTCTGAACACGACTTACACACAGCATTTCGCTCATTCTAAACATAGCTCATACATAATACTCTGCTCACTTGGCACACAGCTCATAACATAGCATTCTATTCATTGGGCACATAGCTCAAAACACAACACTTCGTTCATTGGGCACGCAGCTCACAACACAATATTCTATTCATTCGACACACAGCTCCAAAACACAGCATTCTTTTCATTCTAAACACACATCTCACTACTCATTCTGAACACACAGCTCATAACACTGTACATTATTTATTTTGCAATTGAATACATCTGTTCATTCTACACGCAGGTAGCTTCTCGTTTCACATGGGGTTACGGATCGATCATCACGAGGGAGTGGTATATGGAGCTCCCAGATGCTGTTTGACATATCGTAGATGAGGCGGGATTTGGCCCATTTTGTATGGGGTTGTCGCGTCATCTGGCGAGCAGGACCCTTCTGGGTGCGCTTACAGAGAGATGGTGGGACACCACCAACTCCTTTGATTTCTCTGCCACCGGGGACATGACGATGACCCCGTATGACTTTTCGATGCTGACGGGCCTCGACGTGGCAGGCTGGCCGATCCCATGCAATACCGATATGGATGAGTGAGAGACGGCTTGGACTTATCTGCTCAGAGCCCATCCGCTGATCGACAGATCATCAGGCAGGGTCAGGTACACCTGGTTCGCCGAGCAGTACAAGAAGACTACGCTCGAGACCGTTGAGGCCATACAGCAGTATGCCCGGGGATTTTTTATGTTCCTTCTCAGGACCACACTGTTCTCTGACCAGGGGAACACGGTCGGGCTATATCTCTTAAGCGCTCTAGTAGACCTATCACAGGTCTGGCACTTTGATTGGGGTGGCGCTGGGCTCGCTACCCTTTATTGCTACATAAGCGCGACCTCCCCGCGGGCGAGGGAACATAGTAGGTAGCTACTGGAGAGCCTGGCAGGTACATTCTGCCCTCTTGGTTTACATTTCTGCTTTTCATTATCTGTACACTGCACACTACACACATTGCGCACATTACATTCTGTACTCAGCATTCTGTATTTTCTTTATATTTTGTATTCTGACAGCCACTGTCTTGCCTTTCACAGCTATGGGTTTTCGCCCATTTCCTGACACTCACCCCTGAGCCGGAGGTTGAGGCACCTCTAGATATACCATATTCACGCAGATTTGAGGGTTGGTGCCGGCCCAAGCCCCGGGAGAGATTGCCATATCTCCAGCAATTCTTCGACACTGTGCGGGCGATCGAGGTAATCTAGAACTCTTAGTTCTTCATGCTTTCAGCTTTTGATTCATCTTGCATATTTATGACAACTAATCAATTTATGCACTTGTTATCCGCAGGTCACTTGGCAGCCTTGGTTGGCGATGCCAGGGTATTCTCAGTTCCAGTTCGCTGGGGCATGGGGCGTCTCCAGGTACAGGATTTTGTTTGAGGGACCAGTCGGCAGAGCCTGGTTTCTCGGGGAGCGCTTCATGCACTAGACGATGGGCAATCCCGCTTAGGAAATCCCCTCACTGCCTCCACTGGACATGCGATCCACAGGGAGCCTCACTCCCCAGGACGTCGACGGCCTTATATTGGGTTCTGACGCAGTCTTCTTCTTGGAGGAGGGGGAGTACGCGACATACGTTCACACATACCTGAGGCCTCCACTGATAGGTGTTCGTACCCCCGCGAGGAGAGCTGCTGATATGCTGTCGTCGAGCCGCGCCCGAGCTGCAGACATTCCTTCTACTAGCAGGGCCAACACATCGAGAGGTAGGAGTAGAGGGATGCCCCCTGTTAGGAAGTATGCTGGATGGCCAGACCTTCCGACCAAGCTAACAGGCTGGCAGTATGGGACGTCTTACCAGATTCCGCTGGAGCCTCCATTGCCAGATCATCGATATGTCAGTGACCCTGACTCACCACCGGTATGCTCCACAACTTTCATTTATCATTCAAATATTTAGACATTCATTCATTCACTGATGACTTGAACTTGCATGTGCAGCCTCCCAGAGAATATACTAAAGGGTTGCTCGGGGTGGTGGCCTTACTCGAGAGTATGGTCTTGCGGAGGGAGACGCTGCTGTACGCCTCCAGCATTCCAGTACTTTTCAATTTCCTTGCATTTAATCATATTTCTGATGACATATTGAAACTAAACATTTCACTAAACTGATTCACTACATGTATAGAGCGCATCTAACACATCACATTCAAACATTATATCTGCATGCACACATTCCATGCACCATACTTGCATTTGCATTTGATATGCATACCCTGGCTGATGTATTCGAACTGCCTTTTCAGGTCACACCTCTGTAGGCCAGGCCTTCTCGAGCTGCTGGGAGAGAGGTCTCGACTCATGGCCGAGGGAGACGCAGAGCACCTACCAGACAGGATGACGAGTCTAGCGAAGAGGAGGAGTCAGCACACCCTCAGTCGGAGACATCTGCGAGTAAAGATGACGACTCTGGTTCCGGTTCCGGTTTTGGGGACGGAGGTGACGCCGAGGAGGATTTCGAGAATGCGGCTCCGATTCAGATGGTGGTGCCAGCAGTGGTGGTGCAGAGGCTGCTCAGCCGAAGAGGGTGAAGAGAGCCTTTCGATCTTGAGCCCGATAGTACCGATTCCGATGTTTTGCTTTATTTTCTTTTTACTAGTAGTTATAGCACATTGTACAGCGTTAGGCAGTTTTATTTTTTTTAAAACTTGTACCTTGTTGTAAAATATTGTAAAAAGAAACCATGATGGAATGAAAATAGTTTTTCGTTCAAAAAGTGTTGTATTTGTATTCTGAGCATCGCATCGCATCATTTTGCACAAAAATGAGATTGATGAACATTGAACATTTATGTATTGCCAAGTCAAGTAGTGAACCAACGTAACAAACCAAACAACTTAACTCAATAAGCAACAACAAGACCTTAACAAGTTTTATAACTCGATAAGCAAGGAGCAACAACTCGATAAACAAACCACGACAACTCGATAATCAAAGAGCAACAACTTAATAATCAAAGAGCAACAACTCAATAAGCAAAACTTAACAACTTGATAAGCCAATGCATATTGGATAAACAAAGCGATAGAACGCATCCGAAACAGAGGTAAACTCAGACCTTCAGCACTCTCAGCACATAGGAAGGCTAGGGACTTTCTTCTAGAGACAAGAAAAAGCTGCAGGCCACTTTTTTGCTCATGGCTGACCACCAAGAGGACTAGCCGGCCACTTTTTCGGTCTGCAGACCAGAAAAAGTGGCTGGCCGACCAGTTATGCTGAGGACCTCCAGATTCTTGCCACATGTCCTTTAAACAGTGCCTTATCCTCCATGAAGGTTCCAACTTCATGGTTCCCTCATTCTAACTCAGTTTTGTACCAAATGGAGGCATTTCTTGTCCAAAATCTCATAAATTGGATTGCTACTTTGGACGGCTCGGAAAAGTTGAATTTCCGGGGCTTCGGCATAAATACACTATTCACGCTGAGCCACACCCCGCTGCGTTTTCCGTTCCTCCATGCAGCGGCAAGGTGTTGGAATCCGATTACGCACGTTTTTAGCTTTGGCGGACAAGAGATGTGTCCCACTTTCGAAGACTTCCAAGCTTTGATGGAATCCGAGCGCGATGAAGAAATCTTGCCTCAGTTCCGTTTTGGCCATGTCCAAGCCTTAGGATGGATATGCAGGCTCACTTTTCATGACGCTCGGTCATTGATTCGCGACGGAGAGGTGGACATCCCGAGTTTGATTCGTCGGTTTTCTGATGCAGGTAACCGCGGCGATCATCATTGGCAAGGCTTTCGGCGACATGCGCTTTTCTTATGCATGTTGTCTCATTTCTTGCTTGCCCCAAGCTCCGGTGGATCTAGCGTCCATTTGATTGAGGTTGCCCAGGGCTTAAAAGAGGGCAAGAAGTATATTGCCATAACGCTCGCTGAGATATTGATGGGTTTGGACGCTTTCCATCACCGAGAGACGACTAAATTCGCGGGGAGTCCACTACTGCTGCAGGTAATGTTTCCCAACCTATCTCACATATATTTCTCACATCACTCGGCCCTCAGGCTCATTTTTTTTTTCTCTCAAACCCTTTTCTCACTTTTCTCTCAACATACACCTCTCTAGTCTTTAATCTCTCATTTTTAATCCCTCCCCAGATATGGTTGATGGATAAGTTTAAGGTTGTGGACTCATGCCCTGCATATTCAGCTCGTGGTTATTTCTTCCAGCGACGTCTAGTCGATGCCCCTGATGAGGAATGGTGGTGCGAATGGATGTGCAGTTTGTCTACTGCCAGTATTGCTTGGCGCTGCCCCTGGCTCAATCTGCCGATGATGAGTTACAGCATGACTCGCCAGCCCAGGATTCAATTGATCGGCCTAACACACTGTGTCCTTTACTTCCCATTTTGAATCCGGCGCCAATTCGGACATGATCAGACTTGTCCAGAAGAAGGGATAGAGTACCCTGCTACATTTCCGGTCTGAGGCGCACAGCTAGCTCGGTATGCCACAACATGGAGGACGAGAGAGCTTCTGGCCCCCGCTCCCACTTTTAGTTGCACTCTTTCTGATGAGTGTATAGCTTGGCTTGACGAAGAGGCGCAGGTTGGGCCTACTTTGGCATCAGAGGCTTCCACAAGCTCTGGGAGGGGGGGCAGGAACACCTAACTTGGCTATGCCCCGAATTTATTGCTTTATCAGTACTTTCAAGTTTTCTTTATGAATGTAATAAAAATCAACTTCAATTTGTATTCAAGAGTAGGAGAACTCTGTATTGAAATCAATGTAATTGAAAGTTGTGGGTGCTGAAAATTTTCCGTTTGGTCCAAAAATGGTCTAAGTTGTAAAAAGATTAATTTGAACAAAATCAACTTTTATTAAAACTTTTCAAAACCATTTTCGATATGGATCACAACTGGACAAGCCCGAGATCTGTCACTGAGATGTACAATCCAGGATCCCATCAACGGGAAAGTTACCCCTAGTCTGAATAGCACTGCACTGGAGATCACAACTGAGCTCTTGAATGTAGAATAGACGAAGATGACCAACATGATCACATGGACAAAGTTGATTAGGGAAGTGTTTATGGCTGGACTTCAGAATGAAGTTACCTATGTATCCCAAAGATGGGAATCAAGCCTTACGTAGTTCGGCTTTGGTTCACTCGTGTATTAACACTCTCCTTTTACGCTTTAACTTTTGCCAAGGCTGCCCTTTCCGGGTTTTCAACCTTGCGAGCTCAGTTTTTATTATTTCAAATTTTTCATGCTCTAATTTTTGCCTAGGTCGCCCTTTCGGGTTTTTGGCCTAGCGAGCCACTCAGGGATAGTATTTCTTTAACTTGTCCATGTTGATCGGCTGGGAGAACTCAAGGCCATCTAAATCCATCAAAATGACAGCTCCACCTGACCAGATAGACTTGATGATGTAAGGACCAGTCCAATTGGGTCTGAACTTGTCCCTAAGGTCGTGGATGGGAGCTCGGTTGTCTTTGAGCACTAGATCCCCCTCTTTTAAATTCCTGGACTTAACCTTCTTGTTAAATGCCCTGGCAATTCTTCGTTGATAACCCTGGACGTGATACAGTGCTTTCAGCCTTCTTTCATCAAAGAGCATGCGTTCTTCGAACCTGCTTTGCTGCCAATCTGCCTTAGCTATCTAACACTCAGCCAATACCCGTAATGACGGAACCTCAACTTTGATAGGCAGAACAGCCTCCATCCCATAAACCAAGGAATACAGAGTTGCCCCAGTAGAAGTTCGAATCGAAGTCTAGTATCCCCAAAGAGCAAATGGCGGCTTATCTGGCCAGTCCCTGTAGGTTTCCACCATCTTCTGCAGAATGTGCTTGATGTTCTTGTTGGCGGCCTCAACAGCTCCGTTGGTTCGTGGCCGATATGTAGATGACTTATGAAAAGTCACGTTGTATTTCTCCAACAAGTCGATCACCTCCTTCTTGAAGTGGGAACCATTATCCGAAATAATCTCATTCAGGACCCCGTAGCGACAGATGATGTTGTTCCTGATGAACTTAGCGACATGCGATGCCTTCAACACCACGTAAGATTGGGTCTCAACCCACTTCGTGAAGTAGTCTATCACTACCAGAATGTACTCATGCCCATTGGACCCCTTCGGAGTGACAGTCCCAATCATATCAATTCCCCAGACTGAAAACGGCCATGGCGAAGTCATGTTGTACAGCTTCGATGGCGGAATATTCATGCGATTTGCATGGATTTGGCATTTGTGGCACCGCTGGACAAAGCCAATTCAATCCTCCTCCATGGTGGACCAGTACTAACCCTATCTAAGGATCTTCCGGGCTAGCATCACCCCACTTATGTGCGCTCCGCACTCTCCTTCATGGATGGCCTCCATCAGGCGCTTGGATTCTTCAGCATCAACACACAATTTGTGCATCCCGAGATGACCCCTCTTATACAATTTACTCCCGTAGATGATGAACTGAGTAACCATTCTTCGAATTGCCCTCTTATCTTTGGTATTTGCCCCTGGTGGATACGCTTCCTTTTCCAAGAAGTTCCAGACATCGTAATACCAGGGATTCTTATCTTGTACCTCATCTATGGCAGCAATCAACTCGTAGGCTGGCACGAATTTCTATTCGATGACGATCGGACGCATTCGGACTCCAAAAGGGATGTCTATCATATTAGAGAACTTGACTCGAACTCATGATATGACATTTTTTTTTATCTACACTCATGTGTTTCTTTACATTTGCATTTGCATTGGTGCGCTTAAGTCACAATGTGTGCCATCTGCTATTCCTGAACGGTTTGCTGGAGGCTTGCTTGGAAAAGCTTGCCAAAAGGCTGACCGGCTGTGGACTCTGCCACAATGGAAACACAACCTTTGGATCTAGACTACCGCTGTACCGTTTGATCCTCCTTTCACTTCTTGGTGTTAGGTGTGAGAGGTATATTAGATAGTCTTGCTGAGGTACCCTCTTTGACCAATCAGCCTAGTTACATATCGGAAACCATAGAGACTGTTCCAAACTAGAACAGGTTGCTTACCTGAATGCAGGATTGTGTGAAACCACTTGTTGTGCATAGTGAAACCCTAGTTCCTGATGAAACTAGGATAGGGTAATCCTACCCCATCATAGGGGTGTTTTGGCTCTCACTTAACTGGTATGTGCTTTTAGAGTGAAACTCTACAGGAATGTATGTATCAGTTGCAAGTTTGGGTATCGGTTTTGGGGGCAAAAATCAGTGTTGAGTACAATTCTATAGCTTCTGTTTGCAACTGTGTTGTTAGTATCTGAGCTAAGGTGCTGTGCGGTTTCTGATTTTTGCTTTCTTTTTGCTTTATTTCTTTTTGCAAGGTAGTTAATCACAATTGCTTCGGATAGTCCTGTTACCCCCCAAGCACTTTGGACCCGAGTAAGAAGACTTTACAGATTCGGGGATCTTGTCAAGGGACAGGCAGTGTTTACTTCACTCTCACCGGTTACTAGACGGAGGAGGGTTAGGCATAATTCGCCAGTCTAGCAGTCACCTCTTACTTCGCCTGTGACCAGCCAGGCTCAGTCTTCTACTTCTACCCCAGAGAGAGAGAGTATTCGCCAGTTTCGATAGTTCAACATCCTCCGACTAACATGGAAGATATGCTTCGTCAGCTCCAACAAACCATTGAGACCATGCAGCTAGATGCTGCCTGCCAAGCTTAGGTTACAGGCCGCCAAGCAGAAGTGATAAATAGGCTTCAGCAACAGCAACCACAACTAGTAGTAGCCTTCGCATCCCATGCACCTCCAGCGGATATTCCAGCACCTGGGGTCACTGTTGTGGGAGCCGAATAAGTCTAAGAGTTAGAAGGGATGTATTCCAGAAGTCAGAGGCTGTTCGGCTCCGTGCTTATCAATTAAGATGCCGAATACATCGAGATCGCCGAATACACGGGGAGATGTATGTAGGAATAAACAAAAGGATAATAAGTAAAAAGTAGGCTCTGGACCCGAGGTCCAGAGAATGAGTATAAATACAAGAGCTTCAGATTTAGAAAGATATGTAAGAATAACTCCACTTAACTTAGTGAAGAAGCTTTCTTGACTATTGAGACTGACTTGCCCGTCGGAGTGCTAACCCCGGCACCCCCGACCGGAGTGCTGGTGCTTTTACAGGTGACTAGCTAAGGATAAGGAGCGTCTCCCAGGATCTGAAGAGTATTTCCAAACCACTTCCCCACAATTGGCGCCGTCTGTGGGAATACTCGAGTACATCCATGGAAGGCGTGACTCAAGATCCTCCGATAGCCACCGACGCGATCACACAGAGAGTCGACCTCACTTCGGCAAATACGCTCGAGAAGGAAATCATCGCTGCAAGGCATGCCTTGAATGTCGATTCACCACCGGCTTCAGCACAGGAGACGATGCTCGCCATCATGGGACGAACCAAACAGACCAAACGCAGTTTAGACAATATCATCGCTGAGAACGAGCGCCTTCGCCGCGATCTGGCCTTGGAAATACCAAAGTCCAAACAAACAGCGCGCCAGGTTCCTGAGCGACCCGCAAGGACTGGTGATCTATGGTCTCGGGCCCGACAGCAAAACACTGACGCTCGTCGTGCTCCAGCCGATTGCTTTCAGGAGTTGACAAAAGACGAACGTCTCCAGCAGAGTGTTCCGCATGATAACATCCATTTGATATACAGCCTGCCGAAAGCCCCGGCCGTACATGCAATCCAGTCCCTCCCAGGCCTCTAGCAGTAACTCATGCCAGCAAAGCGACCCCGAGAATCGCCAAGCATCACCTTCGATGACTCTGATTTGATCGGCGTAACACTCCCTCACATCGATCCATTGGTTGTCGCGCTACGTGTAAACCGGTTCACCGTCGAACGCGTTCTTATTGACCAGGGCAGCACTTCGGAGGTTATGTATTATAAAACCTTCATCAAACTCGGGTTCAACGAATCAGACCTGACTCCAGCCCCCTATCCACTGTTCGGCTTCAATGCCAATCCCGAATACCCACTGGGAAAGATCAGCCTGCCCGTTCGGGCGGGTTCCAGAACGGTGGATGCAGAATTCCTGGTCGTCCGGCTGCCATCGCCGTACAATCTCATCATAGGGCGATCGTGGTTGCATACCTTGCAGGCCATCCCAAGCACCTACCATCAATTGTTACGTTTCCCAACGCAACACGGCATTGAGCAGATCCGGGGCTCCCAAAAATCGGCACAGACATGTTACCTCCTGGCCGCCAAAATGCCAAAAGAATTGCAGGTAAACTCCATTGAGGTACCCAATCGGGAAATCCTGGATGACGTCGGGCGTCAGCCAAGCGAAAAGGCCACAGAAGGTTTAGACCGAGTTGACATCGATGGAAGCCCGGAAAAGTTCTTCATGATCGGCACCTCTTTAAATCAAGCCGATAGACAGCAGATGATCTCCTTTCTCCTAGCCAACCTCGACGTCTTTGCATGGTCTCCGTACGAGATGTCGGGTATAGACCCATCAGTTTCACAACACCACCTGAACGTCGACCCCGCATGTAAGCCAGTCATTCAAAAAGGCCGTCGGTCCGCCGCAGAGCACACTGCTGCCATTATAGAAGAAGTCGACAGACTGCTTAACGCCAGGGCAATTAGAGAAGTCACCTACCCTACTTGGCTCTCCAACACAGTGGTTGTGAAGAAGAAAAATGGAACTTGGCAAGTGTGCGTTGACTTCACGGATCTGAACAAAGCTTGCCCGAAGGACTGCTTTCTCTTACCCAGAATCAACCAACTCGTCGATGTAACGGCGCGCCACCAACGCATGAGTTTCCTTGATGCTTACAGAGGCTACCATCAGATCGCCCTGCATCCAGATGACCAGGGCAAAACTGCATTCCTCACCCCAAGAGGAGCCTATTGCTACAAAGTTATGCCTTTTGGACTGAAGAATGCAGGGGCAACTTACCAAAGACTGGTCACCGCTATGTTCAAAGAACACCTCGGCCACACTATGGAAGTCTACATCGACGATATGGTGGTCAAGTCCAAAGAAGAACAGGATCACATAGCCGATCTAGAGAAGACATTCGGCGTCTTGCGCAAATACAGAATGAAATTGAACGCCTCCAAGTGCGCGTTTGGAATCGGCTCCGGCAAATTCCTGGGATATATCGTCAACCACCGTGGAATCGAAGCCAACCCGAGGCAAGTCACAGCGATCTTGGAACTCGGTTCCCCCCGATCAGTGAAAGAAGTCCAAAAGTTGATGGGGATGGCCGCTGCACTCAATAGATTCATCAGTCGATCAACAGACCGCTGCAGACAATTCTTCCAGACACTACGTCAAGGCAAAGCTTTTGAATGGTCCGCCGAGTGCGAAGCAGCTTTCACCGGGCTCAAGACTTACCTCCGGTCAGTACCTCTCTTGACAACACTCGTTGCCGGTGATCCCCTCATTCTGTATCTGGCAGTGTCCGATAGGGACGTCAGCACCGTACTATTAAAAGAAGAGGAAGGGCAGCAACGGCCAGTGTATTACGTGAGCAAGGCAATGGTTGACGCCGAGACACGTTATCTTCCTCTGGAAAAACTCATCCTAGCCTTGGTCATGGCAGCAAGAAAACTGATGCACTACTTCCAGGGACATAGCATTGGGGTGATAACAGATTATCCCCTCCGGTCAGTACTACGGAGTGCAGAAGCATTAGGACTTGTTTCAAAATGGGCTCTTGAACTCGGCCAATATGACATTCAGTTTTTACCCAAAACCGCAATCAAGGGACAGGTGCTGGCCGACTTTGTTGCCAAATTCACAGGCGGGCTTTCCGACCTTAAACCCGCCGACGTTCTTCCAAAGGCTGAAGTTCGATCAAAGCCGAACTGGAGAATTTATGTCGGGGATATTTGGCAACTATACTGTGATGGATCGTCTAACCAACGGGGCTGTGGCGCAGGCGTAGTAATCATGTCTCCCGACGGCGCAGTAATAGAGCAGGCCGTCAAGCTTGGCTTCGAAGCATCAAATAACGAGGCCGAGTACGAAGCCCTCTTGGCCGGTCTACGAAATGCACATATTCTCGGCGCTCGGCAATTGCTAGTGTTTTGTGACTCAAAATTGGTAATCAACCAGCTAAAGGGGGAGTACGCCGCAAAAAACGACCATATGGCGGCCTATATGAAAACGGCCAACTCTTTGCTGACGAAGTTTGACCATCACGAACTGAACCAAATAACACGTGATCAGAACACACACGCAGATGCTTTGGCATGCCTAGCCTCCGCCATCAATTCTGAGCTCAAACGAACCATTGAAGTAGGTTTCATCCCGGAGCCGAGCATTGGCCCTTTGGAGGAAGCCCACGTCAACGTTATAGAATCCGCATCAAGTTGGATGGACCCCATTGCCGGATTCCTCTCTTCTGAACAACTCCCAGAGGACAAAAAAGAAGCACACAGGCTGCGCAATAAGGCCTTGCGATACTATTTGGATCCACAATGAAGGCTTTATAAAAAGTCCCTCTCCGGTCCCTATTTGGAATGCGTACACCCGGATAAAGTAGAGGAGCTTCTAACTGAGATACATGAGGGCAGTTGTGGTGCCCACTCTGGCGGACGCTCCCTGGCCCATCAAGCTATAACACAGGGGTATTATTGACCGACAATGAGAGCCGACGCAGAAAATTATGTTAAAAAATGTGAACAATGCCAAAAGTTCTCTCCACTAACCCATTTGCCCGTCGAAGGGTTGAACTCTATCACCAGTCCCTGGCCGTTTGCTCAATGGGGACTTGATATCGTAGGACCGTTGCCAAAGGCCCCAGGAAACAAGCGATTCTTAATCGCAGCAACAGATTGCTTCACAAAATGGATCGAAGCGGAGGCTTTAACACATATACGAGATGCCGACATAAAGCGCTTTGTATGAAGAAACATCATTACGCGATTCGGCATCCCAAGAGCTCTCATCTCAGACAATGGCACCCAGTTCGATTGTGGTGTATACCGAGAACTGTGCAGCAAATATGGTATCGTGCCTTACTTCTCTACGCCCGCGTACCCCCAGAGTAACGGTCAAGCCGAAGCCTTCAACAAAACCATTTTGGACGGCATCAAAAAGAGGCTTGAAAGAGCTAAAGGCAAATGGGTCGAAGAATTGCCGAGTGTATTGTGGGCGCATCGCACAACACCGAGGAGGTCCACCGGAGAAACGCCGTTTGCTCTATGCTTCGGAACCCAAGCAGTCTTGCCCCTGGAAATCGGCCTCCCGACTTTGAAATCGCAAGCCTTTGAGATGGGTCGAAATGACATGATGCTCGCCCTGGACCTGGATCTAATTGAGGAACGAAGAGACCGCGCCCTGGCCTCCATGGCACGGTATCAGCAGCAGCTCGCTAAGTCGTACAATCAATGAGTTCAGTTGCGCCGTTACACTCCAGGAGAGCTGGTCTTGAAGAAAGTACTTCCAGCCGACCGAAGACCGGCCGACGAAAAGCTGGGTCCGAACTGGGACGGCCCCTATCAAGTAGACTCCATTGCAGGAACAGGGGCATATCGGCTCTCGGACATGTCAGGAAGAAGCCTGCCACGGCCTTGGAATTCAACGCATCTACGAAAATTTTACCAATGACCCGATTTGTGGGCTTGGTACTTGTACATACTCTGTTGAAATGCAAAAGTTTCTCGTTTTTATACCTCAGCTCATACGCTTCTTAAAGGCCGAATAAGTCTTCGGATTCGGAGCGCCCTTCGTGGATACCACGATTGGCCAAACAAGTCTCCGGATTCGGAGCGCCCTTTGGGTGAATGACATCCCAGGGCCGAATAAGTCTCCGGATTCGGAGCACCCTTCGTGGATACCACAATTGGCCAAACAAGTCTCCGGATTCGGAGCGCCCTTTGGGTGAATGACATCCCAGGGCTGAATAAGTCTTCGGATTCGGAGCGCCCTTCGTGGATACCACGATTGGCCAAACAAGTCTCCGGATTCAGAGCGCCCTTTGGGTGAATGACATCTCAGGGCCGAATAAGTCTCCGGATTCGGAGCGCCCTTCGTAGGGATCACGATTTAACTAACTATATGGTTCCTAATTGGAGCCGATCGACGCATATTCGAACGTTTACGCCACGCCATACAAAGCTGACAATAAATTGAGATAAGGCATTTAATTACGCGCAAGACATTTCAATAGCGGCTAATAAAGAAATTCTATTTATTCAAAAGCTGCCAAACATTTCAAACATTTGATAAAGTAATTCTATTTATTCACAGCTAAGTCTGTTTCAACAATATCGCCCACTAAGTCGGCGTCTTCGTCGTCGCTTCTCTCAATTTCGAATTTGGGATACGGCAGGTAATGCTGATGATATAGGGTGAAGCCGAATTTATGCCCACTTGCCCAAGAGCTTCCACGGTTTGAAGGGCCTTGATCCAGCCATGCTTGAAACCACGATTTTCGCATCGGCAGACTTCCTCAACTAGGTCTGGTTTGGTCTTCTTGATCCCGGCCTTCAGGCCGTCCTGATATCCTCTTTCATAACCCGAGGCTTCTCGCTTCGCTCTCTCCCCCGCGCCTTTCGCTTGACCGGCCACCACCGACTCGGCCGCTCGAACACTCTTCAGCTCCCGAAGCTCACTCTCAGCCTTTTTCGCGCGAGCCTCCAGACTACGATTCTTTTCGTTGTTTTTCTCATTCTCACGTCGGGCTTCGCGCAGGCGCATCCCGACTTCATAAGTGCTATACAGTCCCTTGACAGCCCCATGTATGCCATCCCGAAATACTTCGAAATCTCGACGCTCGACCATCGACTGTTGGACCTCTGGCGGAAAAATCTGCCGAGCGAACTCGACTGCCATATCTGGGTCTTTAATTATCGAATCCGCCTCTGTCATTGGCCTATTCTTCACGAGAACCACAAAACTCAACGGTCGTGGCGCCACGTCAGGCTCAACTCGCGGTCGTGGGCACGGGGAATCTCCCCGTTGTCCGTCCTTTCGGGGTGATCTGCTTCGACGACTAGGGGGGCGTTGTTTTTCCCGATCCATGGCTGCTCTTTTTCCCGTGTGAATAGGCTCGCTTCCGCGTTTCATTTTGACCACTCAACCTAGCCAATGTTGGCCCCTGCCAGATTTGGATCAAGCCTGAATGGAAGTGAGTCGAGTTATTGGCATGAACTCACCCATTTATTCTGGGGTACATGCAGCTCCCCCGAGGAAACGTCAGAGAGAATGAGCGCCAAACGTCGGGTGCCCCTCAGCCAGCCCACGATTCAGAGCCATCGGCTCATTTGGCTTCGCGGGCTCGTGCCCTGACTAAGGCAAGGGCAACTTCATTAATCTAGCCAGCTATGTTTTCAAGCGATCTCGCCGAGTAATTTATGCCTCAGCCAGCCCACGATTCAGAGCCATCGGCTCATTTGGCTTCGCGGGCTCGTGCCCTGACTAAGGCAAAGGCAGATTCATTAATCTAGTTGGCTACATTTCAAGCGCTATTGCCGGTTAACCTAAGACCGCTGGGGCAAGAGCAGCTTCATTAATCTAGTCGGCTACGTTTTCAAGCGATATCGCCGAGTAATTTATGCCCCTCAGCCAACCCACGATTCAGAGCCATCGGCTCATTTGGCTTCGCGGGCTCGTGCCCTGACTAAGGCAAAGGCAGATTCATTAATCTAGTCGACTATGTTTTCAAGCGATATCGCCGAGTAATTTATGCCTCAGCCAGCCCACGATTCAGAGCCATCGGCTCATTTGGCTTCGCGGGCTCGTGCCCTGACTAAGGCAAAGGCAGATTCATTAATGTAGTCGGCTATGTTTTCAAGCGATATCGCCGAGTAATTTATGCCTCAGCCAGCCCACGATTCAGAGCCATCGGCTCATTTGGCTTCGCGGGCTCGTGCTCTGACTAAGGCAAGGGCAGATTCATTAATCTAGTCGGCTACATTTCAAGCGCTATTGCCGGTTAACCTAAGACCGCTGGGGCAAGGGCAGCTTCATTAATCTAGTCGGCTACGTTTTCAAGCGATATCGCCGTGTAATTTATGCCCCTCAGCCAGCCCACGATTCAGAGCCATCGGCTCATTTGGCTTCGCGGGCTCGTGCCATGACTAAGGCAAAGGCAGATTCATTAATCTAGTCGGCTATGTTTTCAAGCGATATCGCCGAATAATTTATGCCTCAGCCAGCCCACGATTCAGAGCCATCGGCTCATTTGGCTTCGCGGGCTCGTGCCCTGACTAAGGCAAAGGCAGATTCATTAATCTAGTCGGCTATGTTTTCAAGCGATATCGCCGAGTAATTTATGCCTCAGCCAGCCCACGATTCAGAGCCATCGGCTCATTTGGCTTCGCGAGCTCGTGCCCTGACTAAGGCAAGGGCAGATTCATTAATCTAGTCGGCTACGTTTTCAAGAGATATCACCGAGTAATTTATGCCTCAGCCAGCCCACGATTCAGAGCCATCGGCTCATTTGGCTTCGCGGGCTCGTGCCCTGCCTAAGGCAAGGGAGGATTCCTTAATCTGATCGTCCGGGCTTAAAATTAATTAATATCATTCTTCACCAGCAAAATTGAGCACAACTCATGACATTTTATATATGCAAAATAAATGAGCTACAAGCCCGGACAAAAATGTCTGACAAAACAATTGTAACAATACATCTGTGAAATCCTAATACATTTGTCAAATCCTAACAGTCAAATGCCCAGCTCAGCCTTCGGAATCAGTCTCCAACAGCTCGACATCCACTTGCTCATACGGCACTGGCATAGTCAGTGAAACTCCAGCTGCAGCAAGGGCTTTGCGCCAGCCATGTTTGAAACCCCTGTTTTCGAACCGAGCGACTTGGTCCACATATTCGGCGAGCCCAGCATCTTTCCCGGCCTCGAATACTTTGGAAGCAGCCGCCTTCATTTCAGCCAACTCAGCCTCCAGACTGGCAACCGCCTTCTGGGACAATCTCAGTGCCGCTTCGCTCGCGTCCGCCTTCTTCTCGACGTCCGCTCGGGATTGATCTGTAATGCGGGCCCTCTCTACCTCGGCCTCGGCCTGAGAAGCTTCCTGGTTCGCTCTCAAAACTGCATCCTCGGCCCTCTTCCTCTGGCCCTCCACTTGCTTTCGTAAGCGGCCAATCTGTTTCACGGCGTCGAGATGCCGACGTCCCATATCGGCTATCCTTCCGACGGTCTGCAAAGGAAGAGCCCAAAAACATAACCTCAACAGTACTCGGATAAAGTCAAGACAAGTCAGAATACGTACCAGAAGTGCCGATTGCGCGGCTAATGCTGTCGCATTCAGATCTAGTTCAACCCGGAAAGCCTCCATATCAAACGGCAACGACACAGACGTAGCCACACCGAATGCGACTTCTGGATCTTTAAGCGCCGAAGCGTTAGAGGGAACCAGCATATCCTTTACCATTGGACGAATGACAAAAGGAACAACCTCATTAGATCCCTCCAATCGAGGACGCTTACCACCTTGTTCGTCTAAACCGGCCTTGAGGTCAACGGAGCGTTTCTCTTCCTTTTCCCCAACTTTTTGGCCAACCTCCCCGGCCAACAGAGATTCGGCACTTTGACCTTTCTCCACCGCTACAACCCCCAAGGACTCTGATTTGGCAACAGGGAGGGGGAGTCGAGATTCGGTGGCGGGCGGTATTTCAGACGAAAGGCCCTTCGCTCTTCGCCGTACGGCTAATCTCTCCGCATTCGCCTTTTTGGCAAGCTTTGTCAGACTCAATCCGGCCATACCCGCGGAGTCTATGACGGGAGGATCCTCTAAGCGTTGAAGAACGTCGGCAGAAGGAAGATCCCCGGGTCCCGATGTAAACGGAGGATCGGCGGAATCCAATACCCCCTCAGAGTGGGTCTTGGATTGATCTGATTCGGTAATATCAGCTACCTCATTTCGCTCCGAATCGGACCCTTCAAAGCCTACTTGCCTCAAGTTTTTGAAGTCGGACAGAATAAGAGCGGTAAGGGAATCTTCGCCCTTCGGAATCGGTATGTTATCCGCCGCCAAGAAAGTTGTGTATGTCGGCTCGTAACAAAGCAGAATGTGAGCCGCCCTCCCCTGTTTCTGAAGGCTTCGACGGCCGAAATACCTGAGAGCAACCCTAATATCTGAAAGAATGGCGTCGTGGGTTGAAGATAGTACTTTTTTCAAACCCCTCCCTGCACAAGACAAAGCTGCAAGATTTCAATGGAATAGGTTTCACAATAAAAATGAACACATAACAAAAACAAGGAAATACTCGGCGACCTGGCTCGCCCCTTCGTCTGGGAATAGGGTCAACACGATCCTCCCCTTCGTCAAATTCCCAGTTACCCTGGACAACGACCATAACATCATCAACTCTTTTCCCAGAGCTGGAAAGCATAGTGATTAGTTGATGATCAGTGTCCTTAGCTCTAAGGAAATAACGCCCTTGCCGACCGGAAGACTTAGCCAAGGCATAACAGTGCCGGATAGCCGGAATGCCAAGGTTAATTCCAAGACGAAGATTCAGCGCTACAATCCCCATTATAATTCTAAAGAAATTCACGTTAGGTTGAGAAGGGATTAAATCCCAATGGCGAAGCACAGCCCTTAGGAATGGGTGTAGAGGGAAGCACACTCCACCCTCTGCGATTGACAAAAGAGGAAAGACGATCGTGGTTTCGTCCTCCCTCTCCATGTCAAGGGTGCCGTCTGCCAGAAGTGACAGACGGACGTCATCAGGAATAGAAAAATGGCGCCTAAAACCAGCCATTCGATCCGATGAGAGGAGGTCTTTCAAATGTTTTGCCATACCCTACGGTTGACACAGATGTGCCAAAGAATAAACTGGGAATAGTTCTCGAAGCAAAGAAGTGGATAACTTACAGAGGATGAAGAAGATATTGGAGGAGATAAAATTGCAAGAACGACCCAAAAGGCAACCCAGCGACCAGTATCACGGAATGCGAATCCGAAGGGACGCCAATCTTTAAAATCGCAATGAATAAGTATGTACGAAGAGGCGGGAAGTCGGTACGACAACCAAAAAGGGGGCGTACTTAGACGTGTGCTTCGTAGGCCCAACCACCAAAATTTTGGTTCTGAGTATTCGAAATTCGGAACCAAGCACTCCAACCAACATACGTTGAGAAAATGCTTGGGGGGCAATTGTGGGAGCCGAATAAGTCTAAGAGTTAGAAAGGATGTATTCCAGAAGTCAGAGGCTGTTCGGCTCCGTGCTTATCAATTAAGATGCCAAATACATCGAGATCGCTGAATATACGGGGAGATGTATGTAGGAATAAACAAAAGGATAATAAGTAAAAAGTGGGCTCTGGACCCGAGGTCCAGAGAATGAGTATAAATACAAGAGCTTCAGATTTAGAAAGGTATGTAAGAATAACTCCACTTAACTTAGTGAAGAAGCTTTCTTGACTATTGAGACTGACTTGCCCGTCGGAGTGCTAACCCCGGCACCCCCGACCGGAGTGCTGGTGCTTTTACAGGTGACTAGCTGAGGATCAGGAGCGTCTCCCAGGATCTGAAGAGTATTTCCAAACCACTTACCCACAACTGTCAATGTCCAAGAGAATCTGGGCATTCCGGTAGATCCGATCCCACATCAGACCTCCAAGGCACCAGCATACCATACTGAGGCGCCATTTGAATTTGAAGTTGACCCCACTGCGTTGAAAGTCAATAAGCTAGAAAAGCTCTTCAACCGTGCACAAGGCGTGAATTCAATCCCTGACATTGAGGATGGATACACAGACTCTGCAGTAACTCTGCCGAATAGATTCAAGATGCCGCACATAGACCGGTTCGACGGCTCCGGGGATCTTTTGGTCCATCTACGGTTATTCTCTGATATCCTATGACCAATGGGTCTCACTAGACTTCAAAAGCTGTCATTTTTTGGTCGGACCCTGTCAGGTATAGCGGCCATCTGGTATGCAAAGTTAGAAGACTCAGTGAAACGAAGCTGGGAGGAAATGACTGAGGCCTTCATCGCGCAGTACTCCTACAATACCCAGATCGAGGTCACAACCCGTGATCTTGAAGCGAACCATCAGGAGCCAAAGGAGGGCTTCTCGGACTTTGTGACTCGATGGAGGGCTAAGGCCTCTATGATGACTATCAGGCCGTCTGAAAAGGACCAAATCAGAATGGTGGTCCGTAACTTGCAAGGGAGATTATTACAAAAGATCATAGTCTTGCCTTTGTTTACATTTGCTGAGCTCCATGAGATAGGGGTTCAAATTGAGGATGCGATGAAACAGGGGCTGATAGACAATGAGAAGGAACAGTCGAAGAGGCACTTTACATGCAGCTCCAATGCAACCACGAGTAGTGGCACCTCTACACGGCCTTCGGATGTGAGTATGGTCACCCCCACACCCAAAACTGCCAACCCTTTCCCCAACACATCTAGTGCAACTCCACAAACCTCAACCATCAGGCCTGATCTCAAAGCCCCAGGGGTCTTGATAAAAAAGGGGCATCTTAAACCGTTAGAGCCTCGCCCTCTACCCGATCCTCTTCCCCCCGAGACACAACCCAGCCAAATACTACACTTTTCACCAATAACACGGTCATGACACTAATCAATACTATAGGCTGCATCATGAGATTCAAGATCTCATTGACAATAAAGTGATAGCGCCTCTCCAAAAACCCAATGTCACTACAAATCCTCTCGCACCACATTACCAAGACCCTCCACCCCGGTATATAAACCTCATCCACACATTGGCCGTCACTTATGATCCCAGTATATACATCACCCCTTTCCACCTACCTAAGCCGGCGTTGTTCATCCCTGAGAGCACAGACTTGTGCATGATGAACACGTCTACGCTTCAACCTGAAGCAGTGGTGGTGACAGTGGAAGATAAAGGGAAGTCAGCCTTGGTGGAGAATGTCAGTCCGTTGCCCGAGGGCCCTGAGGACTTATCTGAAGAGATGTACAACCCATACTGCTATATTGTGCCAATCGATCAAGCTAAGCAGGAAGTGGTGTTGCCAACTATGATGGAGGTCAGTGTAGTTCAAGAAGACGGCCCAAGTCAAGGATTAGATGATCTAACCGACCTAGAGGAGGACACAGACAATTTGCAGTTCTTTGATGAGCAAGATCAAGGGGACGTGCATATTGATTGGTTTGACCTGAACAGGTCGACAGACAATTCTGGGTGGCTAAGTGATGAACCCGATATAAATGAGGGAACTAAATTGAAGCTAGAAGAACAAAAATTGGAAACCACTACAATGGCCGATGGGAAGGGTAAACTGCCGGAAAACACCGGTGTAGAACAATTGGCTCAGGAACTGGGCATTGTTAGTATTGTACATACAGAGCAAGAAGCTGCGCTAAAGCGGTTTGAGGAAGAAATGGGTGGAGACAACCGGAAAGTTGGAACAGTCCAATACCCTGCGGAGGAGATTTGTGATAGTCGGACAAGTGCTTATCGGCTGTTGAAGGAGTCTGGTGGGATGACGACGACCTACACCTAGCCCATACTGATAAAGATTAGGGCGAAGACCTCCCTGACAACACTTGGTATGTGGAAGAGGTCGACTATATGACAAGAAGTGGCCGATATTTCAAACCACCACATCTGGACCAACCCGAAGCATCCGGAACGGACAAAGAGGTAGAGAAATAGAAAGAAAAACTGTTGGAGGAGGAGGCTGTGCTGAAACAGTTGAAAAAAATTCAAGCTGATATATCTATCTGGGGTCTGCTTATGGCTTCGCGAGTGCACAGACAGGCTATACTGTCAGCGACAGATAAAGCTAAGTTGTCTATCGATACTACCCTGGAACAACAGGTGGGATTAGTCTTCCCGGGAGGCGCTGCGCCAACTTTGACCTTCTCAGACAAGGAATTGCTGCCAAAAGGCTCTACACACAACAAGCCTCTATACATATCAGTGGAGTGCCAAGAAAAATGAATACCAATGGTATTGGTTGACACTAGGTCAACAATCAATGTCAGTCCTTATCGTACGACTTATGCTATTGGTCTGAAACCGGTGGATTTCATGCCTACAACCCAGGTGATCCGAGCATATAACAATACAAGCAGAGAGATGATAGGAACAGTGCAGATTAGAATACAAGTCAGCCCAGCTCAACAAGATATCGAGTTCCATGTCCTAGACGTTCCAGCCACTTTCAACTTACTACTTGGGCGACCCTGGTTGCACTAAGTGAAAGCTGTCTCTTCCATCCTCCACCAAATGCTGAAGTGCCCCCATAGAAAAAGGGTAGCCATAGTCTTCGGGAATTCATCTATACATCCTCTGCTAGAGGTAACTACACCTGTGCTGGAGATTGTGCATGGCGCAGAGAATGTTTTCCTTTCAGGGTTTACCTTGGCTGAGGCCCGGGTAATACAAAATATTTTAGCTGTTGACGAAGGCTTATATGTCAGCGCCCAATCTGTATGCTTCATGAACAAACTCCAACACATGCCAGGAATAGGGCTGGGAAGGAGTGGCCAGAAGGGCATTACTGCATTGGCCAATGTGCCACATAACCCACATGCCTTTGGTTTTAGATATACGCCCACCAAAAAGGACTGGGTTAGGAAAGGAAAAGAGATGACCGGCAGAGCTAGAGCTAAGGAGATTTGGAAACGCTACGAGCTTGTGCACCGACCAATCTGGGGAACCTGAATGGTTATTTTGTTCGGGAGGGTGAAGACTTCCCGTTCTGTGGTTTCCCTGAGCCCTGGTTCAATTCTGAGAGGCAGCGGGTTCCTGGCTTTGAGATTTTCGTTGACTTGCAGCTGCAAGAGAGTGATACAGAGGAACAGACTGAACTAATCGCTGAGGCTGCAAAGAGCATATAAAGTGATTCTGACAACAACGAGCTTCAAGTAGGAGCAGCACTGGCATGTCTCCTTTTGGATCATCTGATCGACTCAAAGAGATTGGGGGATAACCTAACCGTTTCCATGATCGGGGACCAACTGAGTGTGAACCCTTCTAGCAGCATCTTGAATGCATCTGACGCGCCATCCCTCATTTGGCAACTGGAGGAGGGCTACCTGTCTAGCAGTTTTGCGTCGGGTAGCGAGCCAGAATCTGATTCCACAGAGTCTGTGGAGTCAAAATCAGATTCTGGTTCTTCTGAGTCTGGGTCCGGTATTCCTAGGATTGATAACCCGGATGCCGAAGTTTTGTCCAGGTTGTCCTTTTCTTTTTCTTTTGAGTCGGTTGTAACCAAGGAATTAGATGAGTTGGACCTTGTGAATGAGAATGTCACTGCAGATTCTGAGTATTTCTCTGTGCCTCTTATTTATTGCATTGATTATGACTTTCAAAATTTTGATGAAAATGATGAGGAAGGAATTCCTCTGGTTTTGAAAAATTTGATTACTCGAGAAGATGAGAGGTTTGCAAAACCCTTTGCTGATGAAATCATTGCTATTAATGTGGGTACTAAGAAGGATCCGCGCCTGGTCCAGATCGGGTCCACGTTGTCTTCGGAGGAGCGCGAGCGCTTAGTCGCTTTATTAAAAGATTTCAAAGATGTTTTCGCATGGTCCTACAAAGACATGCCTGGGATCGATCCTGAGATTGTACAGCATCGAATCCCTCTTGACCCCAAGGCTCGACCCATCAAACATAAATTGTGAAGAATACGCCCGGATTGGGCTTTTGAAGATTAAAGAGGAGGTCACCAAGCAAATAAACGTAGGGTTCTTTCTAGTATCTGAGTATCTAACTTGGTTGGCCAACATTGCTCCAGTGCTGAAGAAAGACGACAAAATTCGGGTGTGTGTGGACTTTAGGGATCTGAACAGAGCCAGTTCGAAGGACGACTTTCCCTTGCCGCACATTGATGAATTGGTGGATTTCACCGCAGGCCATGCATTGCTCTCCTTCATGGACGGATTTTCCGGGTATAACCAAATTCTGATGGCACCCGAGGACAGAGAGAAAACTGCTTTCACTACGCCGTGGGGAACCTATTGTTATCGGGTAATGCCATTTGGGCTGAAGAATGCCGAGGCTACCTATTAACGGGCTGCAACCACTATTCTGCATGATATGAGGTCGAGGTGTACGTGGACGACATGATTGTCAAGTCCAAAGAAAGAGAAGGCCACTACACTGCCTTGAAAAAATTCTTTCAACGAATCAGAGAATACAAACTGAGGTTGAATCAACAGAAATGTACATTCGGCGTAACAGCAAGGGAAATATTGGGTTTCTTGATTACACAGAGGGGCATCAAGGTAGATCCTTCCAAAATCAAGGTCATCCTAGAAATGCCATCATCAAGGACTGAAAAGGAGGTGCGAGGCTTTCTGGGTAAAGTGCAGTTCATAAGACGGTTTATTTCTAAATTAACCTTGACTTGTGAACCACTATTTGGTCTCCTGAAGAAAGGAAAGAAATTCCGATAGGATGATCGATGTCAATTTTCTTTTCAGCAGATCAAGCAGTACCTTCAGAATCCACCTGTGTTGTCGCCGCCAGAGCCGGAGACGCCCTTGATTTTGTATCTGTCAATAACGGACACGACGATGGGATGTATGCTTGCTCAGAAATCTGAGAATAGGGTGGAGAAAGCCATCTATTACCTAAGCAAGAAAATGCTGGATTACAAGGCCCGTTCCACCTTGTTGGAGAAAGCTTGCTTAGCCTTGGTATGGGCTACCAGGAAGTTGAGGCACTACTTGTTAGCTCACTTCGTAATTCTGGTTTCGAGATTAGATCCCATCAAATATCTCTTTGAGAAATCAGTGCTTATGGGTAGGCTAGCCCGTTGGTTGCTTCTCCTTTCCGAATTTGATTTGAAGTATGTTACTCTCAAGTCTATCAAATGGAAAGCGGTAGCAGAGTTCCTAGCAGATCACCCAGTAGAAGAGGACGAAGCGGTAGAATACCTATTTCCAGATGAAGCTATTCTGCAAGTTGAGGAACAGATTTCGACAATGTACTTTGACGGAGCGTCTAATCAATATGGTTATGGGATGGGGGTGTTGCTGATAGCACCTGACAATTCTCATATACCTTTAGCCTTCAAACTCCGATTCAAAGTATCCAATAACAAAGCAGAATACGAGGTGTGTATCACTGGTTTGGAAGCTGCATTGGAACTAGGGGCAAAAAGGTTGGACGTCATTGGAGACTTAAACCTAATTGTGTCTCAAGCAAAAGGATATTGGAAGGTTAAAGCAAAAAAGATGAAGATCTATCACCAAACCCTACACAATCTGATTCCTAGGTTTGAGAAGCTGACTTTCACGCATCTACTAAGAGAGAACAACAGGTTTGTTGATGCTTTATCAACTCTATCTTCTATGATAGACATTCCTCTTGGCGTCCGGATGCGTTCGATCATCATTGAGCAGAGATATACGCCGGCCTACGAGTCTATCATCGTAATAGATGAAGTGCAAGATCAAAACCCTTAGTACTACGACATCTGGAACTTCTTGGAAAATGAGGTTTATCTACCAGGGGAAAATGGCAAAGATAAGAGGACAATGCGCCGAATGGCCATTCAATTTATCATCTGCGGAGGTAAACTGTACAAGAGGGGTCATCTAGGAATGCACAAGTTGTGTGTTGACGCAGAGGAATCAAAGCGCCTAATGGAGGCCATCCATGGAGGATTGTGCAGAGCGCACATGAACGGAGTAATGTTAGCCCGAAAGATTCTCAAGCAAGGTTACTACTAGTCTACTATGGAGGAGGATTGTATTGGTTTTGTTCGGGGATGCCACAAATGCCAAATTCATGCTAATCGCATGAATATCCCGCCGTCGAAGCTATATAACATGACTTCACCATGGCCTTTCTCAGTCTGGGGAATCGACGTCATCGGCACAGTCACATCGAAAGGGTCAAATGGGCATGAATATATTCTGGTGGCAAATGATTACTTCACTAAGTGGGTGGAAGCTCAGTCTTATGCAGTGTTAAAAGCAGCGCATGTGGCTACATTCATCCGAAACAACATCATTTGCCAATATGGAGTCCCAAACGAGATCATTTCAGATAATAGTTCCTATTTCAAGAAAGAAGTAATCGACTTGTTAAAGAAATACAATGTAGCTTTTCATAAGTCATCTACATATTGGCCACAAACCAACGGAGCTGTTGAGGCTGCCAACAAGAACATTAAGCATATTCTGAAGAAAATGATTAAGACCTATAGGGATTGGCCAGACAAATTGCCATTTGCACTCTAGGGCTATAGAACTTCAATTCGGACGTCTACTGGAGCAACCCCCTATTCTCTTGTTTATGGTATGGAAGCTGTTCTGCCAATCAAAATTGAAGTCCTGTCACTGTAGGTTATGGTTGAGTGTCAGATAGCAGAGGCGGATTGGCAGTAGAGCAGGTTCGAAGAACTGATGCTGTTTGATGAGAGAAGGCTGAAGCACTGTACCATGTTCAAGGTTATCAACGCAGGATTGCTAGGGCTTTTAACAAGAAGGTTAAGTCCCGAAATCTCAAAGAAGGGGATCTGGTGCTAAAAGAAAACCGAGCTCCCATTCATGACCCTAGGGGCAAGTTCAGACCCAATTGGACTGGTCCTTACATCATCAAAACTATCTGGTCGGGTGGAGTTGTTATTCTCATGGACCTAGATGGCCTAGAATTTTCCCAACCGATCAACATGGACAAGTTGAAGAAACACTATCCTTAAGAGGCTCGCTAGGCCGAACCCCGGAAGGGCGACCTAGGCAAACATTAAAGCACAAAAAATTGGAAATAAAGAAAAACTGAGCTCACAAGGTTGAAAACCCTAAAGGGCGGCCTTGGCAAAAGTTAGAGCGCAAAAGGAGAGCGTTAATACTCGAGTGAACCCAAATCGAACTATGTAAGGCCTGATTCCCATCTTCGGGATACGTAGGCAACCTCATCCTGAAGTTCGGCTGTAAATATCTTCAACTCAATTGTCCTACCCGTGTGTTGATTAGGTCATCTTTGTCTATTCTTTATCTGAATGTTTGGTTGTGATCCTCTCTGAGAATTGGTTGTAGTGCTGAGGAGTGTTATTCAAACAAGGGGCAATTTGTGATCTTTGGATTTAGGGTTGTACATCTTGAGGATAGATTCCATGCGTGCCTAGTGGTGATTCTTATCGAAAATGGTTTTGAAAAGTTTTAATAAAAGTTGATTTTTTTTGCTCAAATTTTACCTTTTACAACGTAGACCATTCAAAAGGAAAATTTTTAGTGCTCACAACTTAAATTTCATTGATTGCAATACAAAGTGTTCCAACTCTCAATACGAATCAAAGTTGTTTTTATTACATGCATAAAACTTGAAAAATAAGATCAAAGCAAATAAATTAGGAGCATAGATGAGTCAGGTGCTCTTACATCCCCCGCTTGTGCTTGTGGAAGCTTCTGATGCTAAAGTAGGCCCGGTTGTGCCTCACCTTCTAGCAAAGTCAGGCACTTGCCAAAAAGGGCATAGTTGAAACTAAGGGTAGGGGCCAGAAGTTCTCTCGTCCTCCAAGCAGTGAGGTATCTAGCCAAATGTGAACCTCAGATGGGGAATGAAACTGGTACTCTATCCCCTCCTCTGGGCAAGTTTGATCATGTCCAAACTGGCGTCTGAACCAGAACGGAAAAGTAGAATACACAGTGCATGGGGCCAATCAGCTCGATGCCAGGTTGTCGAGTCATGCTGTAGCTCATTTCGATCAGATTAAGCCAGGGGCAACGCCAAGCAATGTCAGCAACAGACCTATTGCACATCCAGTGGCACCACCATCTCTCATTTGGGAAATTCACTAGCTGTTGGCGGAAAAAGTATGCTCGAGCTGAGTATGTAGGGCAAAAGTCCACTACCTTCAGCTTGTCCATTAGCCATATCTGGGGAGGGATAAAAGAAAAGAGAGATTAAAGAATAAAGAGATGTATGTTGAGAGAAAAGTGAGAAAAGGGCATTGAGAGAAAAATAGAGCATGAATGTCGAGTGATGTGAGAAACACATATTAGAAAGGGTGGGAAACCTTACCTGAAGAAGTAGTGGACTCCCTGTGAATTTGGTAGTCTCTCGCCGATGGAAGGCATCTAAGCCCATCAAAGTCTCGGCCAATGTGAAGCTAATGCAACTCTTGCCCTCTTTCAGGCCTTGTGCCACTTCAATTAGCCGAATGCTAGATCCACCAAAACTAGGGGCAAGAAGGAAATGTGCTAGCATACACAAACAAAGGGCGTGTTGCCGAAAACCTCGCCAAAGAAGATTACCTCGGTTGCCGGCTTCAGAACATCGATGAATCAAACTAGGGATATCCAGTTCTCTATTATGAACCAAGGATCGAGCCTCATGTAGAGTGAGCCCACACATCCGTCCCAAAGCTTGGATATGGCCAAAATGGGACTGAGGTATGATTTTCTCGTGGGATTCCATTAGCACTTGAAATTCTTTGATGGTTGGGCATATCTCTTGTCCCCCGAAGCTGAAGACATGTGTGATTGGATTCCAACATCTAGCCGCAGCATGAAGGAACGGAAAGCAAAGAGAAGTGTGGCTCAAAGGAAAAAGGGCACTTAGGCCGAAGCCACGAAAATTCACTTTTTCCGAGCCATCCAAAGTATCTATCTAGTCCCGAATCCTGTTGACAAATAATATCTCCATTTTGAGAGCAAAATATCAAGAACTTGTGATTTTTGCCAGAAAAGCAGTATGAGAGCATTATTTATAGAGTTTGGGAATAAGCTGAGCATGACACCTTAACAGCACTGACCGACATCACACTGATGGCCAGCCGTGCATCAGTGATAGCCGGCCGTGCATCAGTGAAGCCCAGTCAGGTCTTGGTGCTGGCCCAGTGCAGGTCTGTTGCAGTGAAGCCTGGCCTTTGTGTGAATGAATTGCAATTGTACTTTTGAGTTTTGTTTTGTTTGTACCAAGTGTTTATTAGCTTTTTTGAGTTATTTTCATTTTGTTTTTTAGTTATCAAGTTATATTTTGCATTTTGATTGGTTGTAAGTTATTATCCGGTTCATCAATCAATCCAAGAGCAAGGCATTTACTGTTCCGAAGATTGCAAAAGCAAAGGTAATGCAGAGATCATATTGTACAAAGAAATCATTCAACAAAACTCGCTTTTCATAACTGGTGGGCCCAACCTCGATCATTGTTTTATACAACCAAAATAAAAGAAAGCTTTTGAAAAACAAAAGGACAATCCGAAGCTAGTTTTATAACTACATAACAAAACGAAAACAAAAGCAAAAGCAAAGTAAAACAAAGTCATCATCGCCGTCAATTGCCCATCCTCGCTCTCTTCCTTCTCGGCTATGGAGGAGGTGCATCGCTGTCATCACTGGGGCTACTTGACTACAAGTCCATCTCATCTCCCTCATCCTCAGGGGTCATGGACCCGTCAAAAGACTCCTCAGAAGGCAAGCGCTGCCTCACTCGACCTCTCCCTAGATTAGCACCTCCTCGGCCTCTCACCGAGCCTTGTCTCTGCCTATTGGCTGCAGAAGGTCCTGCAAGCACTGCTGGCACCGACTCAAGCTGAAAAAGATATTAGATATCAGATAAAGTGATCAGGAGTGTACAGTATGGCAATGATAGTAAGCTACAAACAGAAAGTACCTCAATCTCGTGGGTGACTAAGGCAGTCTGCCTCCTCCATACCATGATGAGTAGTCGGTCGATCGTCCGAAGGAGCTTGTCACCGTATGCTCAGGGGATCTGTAAAACAACAGAAACTGAGAAAAACAGATTGAAGTAATTGAACAGTGAACAATAATGGCAAAGAATAAGCTAAAGTGCAGCATGGACTAGCATGAAATGAAAATGTACCTATTCAATGCTAGGGGCAAAGACAAGTCTGTGGTCCCTCTTCTCGATGGGCTCGAGCGGGATCTGCTCAATCACTCCATCTAGACGCATGTACATAATCTCGGTGGGAAGCATAGACAATCCAGGAATGGGGGTAACGGCAGGGGCACCTCCAATGGGCGCATCGCCAGCCTCAATAGCAGAAGCAGCAGCAACCTTTGGTACAGCTCGAGCCACGCCTAGAGTAAGAGGTGCCATCACTCGAGTGAGCAAGAAAGTCGTGAAGTTGCCAGGCTCATGGTGACGATCGCCGTTCTCGCCTATCATCAAGAGGTCCAGCTTAGGACCATCCTGTAAATCATCTACTACCCTCATGCCGACAAGAGGAGGATGTGGAATATCAGGCTCAGCAACGCCCTGAGTCTGGCAAATGAATCTCTCTCCCAGGTAGAATGCTCGACCAAAAGGACCCTCGAACAGGATCCTCATCGTGAAAGCATGCCAGCTAGCGGTGTAGGTCACCCTCGACACATGGGGAATGCCTGCCCAAGGGTGCCAGTCAACCTGAGAAAATCAGTGCAATGTCAGATATCAGTGTAGTGTCAGAATGGTAGTACAGTGTGTTAGAATCAGTGTAGTGTCAGAATGGCAGTGTAGTGTCAGAATGGCAGTGCAGTGTCAGATATCAGTGCAGTGTTAGAAGTCAGTGCAGTATGAGAATGGCAATGTGATATAGTATAGCAGTATAAGAATGATCATATAATGTGGGAAACAGTGCAATACCTGATCTACTGTGATAGTGTCGAAGAAACGGCGAAAATATGGGAAGGTGCGATCCACAAGGCGACGCCGCTCGAATCGTGAGTTGTAGTACCGAGAGCGTGGTACAGACAACTCGATCAGACTCACTAGAACTGGGGCCAGTGAAGTGAGGTATGTGTAGACCCAAAGCTACAAATCAAAGACAGATAGATGGCATGAGAAAATAGATCAAATAAGCAAGAAATGCAACAGTGAATAGAATATAAAGTGCATCAGGAAGATGAGCATAGGATGTACCTCCCAGACCCTCCAGTAGCCACTGAGTGAATCCGCCTTGTGGCGGGAGACGAAGCTCATATAGCAGTATAAGGTGGCCAGACCTGCGCCACCCCAGTCGTAATCCGCTACCCGAACAAGATGTATTAGCGTCCTGAGAATGTATAATCCCACGGTATTTTCCCTGTTTGCAAACAAGGTAGTACCGAGAAGATATATGAGAAAGCCACGAGTGTACTAGGCAACCTCATCTGCAGTAGCTGGCTGTGTGCTGGAGAAGTGGTCCAAGAACCAGCTGTAGCGCACCACCCATGGCTGGTAGTGTCCGAGATCGCCCCGAGAAGCTGGGCCGCCGACCCCAACTCGCAGACCGGTCAACATCGAGAAGTCATATGGGGTCAGTGTCATCTCCCCGGTAGAGGAGAAGTGAAATGAGCTGGTGGTGTCCCACCATCTCTCCACCAGGGCCCCGTAAATCCAAGACTCGGCTCTCATCTATATGAGCCCGTAGCAAAAAGGTCCAAAGCCAGCAGTATCTACAAAAGTGTGGACCTCTGTGGGAAGCCGTTCATACCAACGTCGGGGGCCAGAGATAGAGCTGTAGCCGCCTATCCTCCTGGAGATCACCTATTAATTGGGAGTTTTATCAGTGTATGTGTAGCACGGATAAGTGATTTGTTCATCAAGCTTAACATTTCAACATGTGTGTAAAGTAAAATGCAAAGTAAAACGGGGGAAGAGTTATGTACTGTGGAAGCGTCGACAGAGATATGCTCTATGGGCTCTCGCAATAGAGTATCCTCATCCAGTCCGGGAATGAAGCCCTCGAATCTCAAATTGCCACCTAGAGGTGGTGCATGTGTATGTAGCTGGTATGTGGCCGCATCAAAAGGCCTCTCAACAAAAGGAAGTAATGCAGCGACTTCCTTCGCCTCCATGTTTGCGCCAAGGGCAACACCAACACCTATGGAAGGCTCTGGAATGGGAACCTCATCACTAGCCATGGAAAAAGTGAAGAAAAGTGAAGGGGATGAGTGAAAGTAGGCAAAATCCTAAGTTTCAAACCCTAAGAGAGAAAAAATGAAGAGGGGATAAAAAAAATCAAAGGAGAATAAGACAAGGTTGGGCAAAGATATGAGAAAATGAGGAAAAAACAAAGAGAACCCAAACTTCAACAAAAACAATTTTCAATTGGTTCAAAATAAAGAGGAGAACAAGTTGTTGTAGGAAATATTTGTGAGGGTTGTTGTAAAAACTCAAGAAGGAGAGGGAATCTAGAGAGAAGGGAGGTTTAGAGAGAAGGAGGAGGGCTTTCCGACCTAGGGTGAGATCAAAGTGGGAGTTTTGTGTGTTTTAAAGAGCCACAAGTGTGGCGTTTTACCGATTTGCCCTTCGCAGCTGTCGAAGGCCGACCGACGCTATTGAAGCCTGGTCGTGCATCGCCGAGGCCCAGCCGGCCTTCGGTGATTCAATTTGTGTTTTTTTTTTTTTTTTTTTTTTTTTTATGTGTGTGTACTATTTTCTATTTTGTGCATTGTTAATTTGTTTTTATTTCATTTTATTCTATTTCATCATTAGTTTAATTTCTGAGTTTTAGTCTCGGTTTTTAATTTTGAGTTTTTAATTTCTGTTTTGATTCTTGAGTTTGTTTAATTGTTGGTTTTGGTTTAAATCAAATAAAGGAAGAAAAGAAGAAAATATAAATAACAGAAACACAAAAAAATATAATATAAAAGAGTGGAAAAGTAAAGAAAAGAAGAGTTGTTATTATCATGTGAGCACATTTGTTTCGTTTAAAATTTGTTTATTTAACTATATTTGTTCAAATGTGTTTGGATTGAATCATAGTTTACTTCATTTTATCGTTTCTTACCAGACAATATTGTATGTACGGTTCATTCAGAGGAATTTCAGGTGAAATCACTCGTGCCCTTCGAATTGTATACCACCTTTTCTCCTTTCGCGTGAGACGCGTTAGGATTAACCCCTTTGGTTAAAAACATTCGGGTGCATCCTGGTGTTCACACCACCTTTTCTCCTTTCGCGTGAGACATGTTAGGATTGATCCCTTTGGTTAAAAACATTCGGGTGCGTCCCGGTGTTCACACCACCTTTTCTCCTTTCGTGTGAGACGCATTAGGATTGATCCCTTTGGTTAAAAACATTCGGGTGCATCTTGGTGTTCACACCACCTCTTCTCCTCTTGCGTGAGATGCATTAGGATTAATCCCTTTGGTTAAAAACATTCGGGTGCGTCTCGGTGTTCACACCACCTCTTACCTTTTCTCCTTTCGCGTGAGACGTGTTAGGATTGATCTCTTTGGTTAAAAACATTCGGGTGCATCCCGGTGTTCACATCACATTTTCTTCTTTCTTGTAAGACGCGTTAGGATTGATCCCTTTGGTTAAAAACATTCAGGTGCGTCCCGGTGTTCACACCACTTTTTCTCCTTTCGCGTGAGACGCGTTAGGATTGATCCCTTTGGTTAAAAACATTCGGGTGCGTCCCGGTGATCACACCACCTCTTCTTCTCTCGCGTGAGACACGTTAGGATTGATCCCTTTGGTTAAAAACATTCGGGTGTGTCCCGGTGTTCACACCACCTCTTCTCCTCTCGCGTGAGACGCGTTAGGATTGATCCCTTTGGTTAAAAACATTTGGGCGCGTCCCGGTGTTCACACCACCTCTTCTTCTCTCGCATGAGACGCGTTAGGATTTGTTTGGTTTGGTTAAAACACATTCGGGTGCGTCCCAGTGTTCATACCATTCTTTTTCTTCTTCTACGCGCAACGCGTTAGGATCTCTTATGAAACCTCGGGTGCTCCTAATGGTTACGTTGCCATTCGCCTTTCCTGCAATCGCATAGTTGAGCTTTAATTTTCTTACATCCTTTCTGTATGAAATGTAGTTTGGGTTTGTGTTTGTCGCGTGTGGCGCGTGGTCTTCTTTCTATGTTTGGAATTGTTGTGCCTTATTCCAGTTTGGTTAACTGTAGCATTTTTTTTACATTGCAGTTGCATTTAAAATGTTTCATTCACAGCCTCATTGCATGATCATAAGTTATGTTCTTGCATCATGCATATCATTTGCATCTTGTCCCTAAACTACACTAGTTTGATTCCTTGCAAAGGGATAAGTAGGCAGTTTGCGGGCGCAACCATTTAATTTATGTCTTGCTTTCTTGTCCAAGTCTTACGGCCTTGTCAAAATGGGTCGTCTCTAGGCTTTGACATTCACTCACGTCATTTTATAACTTCGAGCTCTATCAAAGTGGGGCAACTATAGACACCCCATTTTTGACTGCCCACAAGACTCAGACGCTTGATTTAATGCACTCAATGATGAAAGTTGAATTATGAATTCGCAGTGATTCGAAATCAGTCAGGCTTCTAAAATAACCTCACATCTTCAACATTTACCTTGTTTGAACTCTTGGGTTTCTGTTTTGGACCATTTCTCATCCTGAGGTGAGTTTGAACCAAAAAAACAGGAGAGGCCATCAAGGCTCGACTGTGCATCATTGATGGCCAGCCGTGGCTATGAATGGTCGGCCAGCCTTTGATAGCAATAAACACTGCTTTGGCCGGAAGGCCGCCAACTGTCCATTTTTAAAGATATTTATCACCTTTTGAGCTCGAATTCTATAAAACCGAAGCTCTGGGATTGTTTTGAGGGTTGAAAAAAATTCAAGAAAAGATATATACACCTTGAGAGCCCTCCACTCCTCTTTCTTCCATTGTAAGTTACCTTAGAGCTAACCTAGTTTGCTTACACCACCTATATACATCATATACAACCTTATTACCATCCTAAAGCTTTGGTTGATCTTGAGGAAGTGTAATTCAAGCTTGAGAGTGCATTGAAACCAAGTTTGAAACTCCAAGAACAAGTTTACTTCTTGAGAGGTATAAGCTTGTTTTCTCTTCTCTTGCCTTCATTTCTATCCTTTACTTCATTATTCTTGCTGTTTTGGTTGGTTTTGAGTTTGTTTGAAGTGTTGGGGTTGGGTTTGAAGAGTTACCAAAATGGTACAGAGAGCTTGCTATTTCTACACCTTTATTCATAACTCAAACCTTCTCCTTTTCACTCTTTTCCTTTGGTATTTACACTGCTTTTCAGAAGTATGAAAAGGCTAAAAACCATGCTTTGAAGCTTCAAAAATGGAGGGGTTAGCCACCTCTCCTTATCCTTGTTTACTAGCCTTAATTCTCATCTTTATTGTCTAGCTTTTCAACCCCTTTTCATGCATGTTTCACCTCTGATTTTCATGTATTTAGGACTGTTTTGAGGTTGTCTAAGCCTTTTCCATTGGTTCATGCCTTGTTTAATACACTTAAGGTCTCATAAGTTGGCATGCTTGTTATTTAATATGCTTTCTTTGTTCATTTCCATGTTTGGAGTCTATGTTTGCTAATGAATCAATCATTCCATATCTTTCATTCATGAGAATGGTTTCAACCAATTGAGGTTGCACAATGCATGTAAAAGAGACCTACATTTAATGGCTTAATCTCTTCGGAGATTCATCGTCAACGGTGTAGTCTCCTTCTCATGTTTTGGAAGGACCTCTTGTTTGACATCACTTCTCATTTAGAGGACTTTAACATCACATTTGGACAAATGGACTAATGAATGACAAGGCCTAAAACAATTGATTTAAAACTTAGATTAACACACCTAAAGAAAATGGCGAAAATAGCTTGAACTTGGTCAGACGTTATACCAAGTTCCTTGTGTCAAGAGTCATCAAGCATCAATTCATGGTGTTTTTGATGTCCTTGAAGCGTATCAACTTCTCTTTTTGAGTTCATTCTATGATAAAAAGGGAGGGGTGGTCCATTTGCATTACATTTATTGATTTTTGGTCCAAGATGATATCCGAGATCATCAAGCGATCATATCGCTCATTGATGGTTTTGGAGTCAATCCCAACCTTCTCTTGAGGTTTTCCCATGACAGAGAAGGAAGGAGGGACAAACAGAGCTTGAAAATGCTCTATCTGCACTGATTTCACCTCAGAGCACATAAACAGAGTTTGCACCAAATCAATGCACAGCCAACCCTTGGTGTGTGGCTAGCAGTGCAATTTTGCAGAAACAGAGGCAGTGGTTGAAGGTGAAACAGAAGCAGTCTGGGGCAGACAGAGTAGCTTTCAGGTGATGCGCATGCAACCTCCATCCATCTTCTATCATGCTCATATCAAATGCGTTTGGTTATTTAATTAGTTTAATTAGTTGTAGCTAATTAGTTGATGTTGTAATATTTAATTAGTTTAGCTTTTTATTCAAGTATTGTAATAATTAGCTTAACTTAGCTTAATTAGTTAGTTAGCTTTATTTATTCGAACTCTCCTTCATGAGAGCGTAATGTAATAATGTGTATGTCTTCCAACCTTACGTCTTTCTCTCTTTTATTTATCCGCTTTTAATGGTTAGATTAGGGACATGTTTCAATTATTATACCTTATGCTTTATGTTTGCATCCATTCATTCATATTGCATGCACAGAGGCTTGGCGCATCACTCTAACTGTATTGTCATTTCAATACTTCTTTGAATACGTGTCTAACCGCATGTTATCAAAATCGATCCATATGCCACATTAGTAGCCGAGCCTATTAATTGCATATTGCATGTGTTGCATTAGGCATCTTGTATAGCTAGAAATCATACATATTTTTCTAACTCATATCTTCTTAGCTTGGAGTACTAAGTGAGTTTTTAAGCTTTAACATATTTGCATGACTGTGAATGTTGCCATGACTAGCATACTTGCCATGAGGCTAAATGCTTAATTGCTAAACTGTTTGAATGCTTGTGGATGAAGGCTTGTTGTTTGAATTGGAACAATTCAACAAATGTAAGTTTTAAGCCCACTTTGTTGAGTGGAAAATCATGTTTTAAGCCCACTATGTTTGGTGGCAAATCCGCAAACTTTAAACCCACTTGAGGTGGCAAATTCAAACCATTTTCGCAAACAAACATGAGTTGGGTTGTTCCAATTCAGGCAAACTAGTCTATATTTGCTTGCGCGCATCACATAGTAAAGCTAGCCTAATAATCGGAACAAGAGCACATAATGTTGATAAAAATTATATCATGATTAGTAGAGGTTGATCTTTGATTGGGCGAGCGGGGGTGCTCAATTCATGACCTTCCCCTCTCATACCTAGGTTCCCGAGCTGAGGCAACTTTGGTGATGACGGACACGTGGCCTTTGGCACGAGTCATGGGTTTCCTAAATTTTCCCAAAATAAAATATTTAGGTGGCGACTCTGTATTTGGCAAAATAGTCCAATTTTGGCATTTTTTATTCTAAAATCAATTTTCCAAACAATTTGCCGGATTTGGACTCTTTGGTGTTTATCAATTTCACATTGCACTTGTGAGATTAGATTCAAAACCACGAGAGTTTGAACTGTAGAGCTTTCTTTTCAAACTTCCGAAAGGGGGAGCGAAAAAGTCGAGCTACAACAGCGAATGTGGGATTGTGTGTGAGGTGCCCACATGCCCAGTCCGCATGAAGGCGGCGAATGTAGGGATGTTGTGAGGCGTCCACTGGCCGGTTCATATGAGGATGACGAAAGTGGAAAGGCTTGAGGCATACACATGCCACCCGTGTGAGGATGGGAAAAGTGTGGAGGTTAATTGTGGATTGTGATTTGTTATATATATATATGAAGTTCTAAAATGCAAATAAATCCCGAGGCGTTAATAAAGGTCATGCATGTTTAAGTCAAATGTTTATATACTTGGATAAAGTTATTATTTATTGGGCAACATTGTTCAGTCCTACTTCGCTAACATTTCAGGAGATGAAGAGGCCCAAACCCGTTTATGAAGAAGAATAAGAAGAAAAAGATATTTCTATTGTTTTTATTGTAAAGGTCTAATCTTTTGTGGAATTGAAGTTGTAATGAAATTATGAATTTTTTTTTTTTTTTTTTTTTAGTTTTGTAATTTGGTTTAGAAATGTCTCAATGTATTGGTAGGTTAGTAGGGCATGTAACTGTTTTGTAATCTTCTCTAACTCATTGAACAGGGATATGAATTTTGTAATTATTTTTGTAAAACCAAATCTGTAGTTCAATGAGAAAGAGAAATATTCGGATGTAATGGTGTTATACGTTTATGAAGAATGTACTTTCAATTGTTCTATGTGGACGGTATTTGGCGGGATGTTACATAAATCTCTTCTTAGGATCGAAATGAAGCCATAGTCAAGTACAATGCAATTTTGTATTTTGATTTGATTTCTTTGAGATTGGATAATCGTTAAATGATTATTAAAAATCTTTTATTCAATTAATGTGTTCGATTTTTGTGATTGAGAACACATGTTCATCCAATTATTTTACATATTTGTATATACAAACTATGACACAAGTCAAGCCTAAGGAAGACGAATTGTGTCGCAATCTTAATTTAGGAGTTGTTTGGGGTGTCCTAAATAAGTGTACTTTTTATCTTTTTGGACTAAAAAATTGAGGAAAAAAATATGGATGTTTGGGTTAACTTTTTGACTTTTTCTGAAAAAATGTGTATTAAAAAATTGTATAAATTAGTGTGTAGGGGAAAATTAGGATTGGGAGTTGTGCAGCCATAATTTTTGACTTTTGATGAATAGTGGTAACTTTTTAACTTTTTAAGTAATTTTTTGACTTTTTAGCTTTTCTTCAACTTGCCAAACTTGGCCTTAGTGTAGGTGATAAGTGTTGACCAAGTATAATTCGTGATTGTAATTTGAATATAATTATCTTCTTAATGACAATATCGGAGTCTATAGCCACGATATGTTATTATTATTATTATTATTATTCAAACCATAGAATTTCTAGAATCAAATACATGAAGTATGTGATATTCAATTAAGGATGGATTCAAAGTCCTAAGACTCTTTCTATATTTGGAACATATCAAATTTACTTGCTAATTAATATAATCCTAAGCTTAGTAGTTTAATTCAATCCACAAGCTTTAATCAATTTAATTTATGAATTATCATTCGAATCAACATAACTTAGCACATTAATCTTTGTGGTATGATACCTGAACGAGCCACTATTATACAAAATATGCGTCGCGTACACTGATTTATTTTTTATTGAAAAATGACTAATCAACCACATCCATAATTATTTTCAACAAGGGTGAAAACTTATTCAACACAATAGTCTTCATCTATATTCACCACAATAGTCATGGAAGAAAGAGTATAGAAAATTGAGATCAGGTAGCCAAAGTGGTGGGTTCACAACCATCATGAACACAGGCCAAGACATCCCTGTAGTCCCTTGAGATGGTGAAGGAGTCATAGACCTTTCCATCACTGCTCTTCTTGTACTCAAACAGAAGTGAAGAGTGATTAAATGCAGTCAATTTCACAAATCCAAAGTCATAATCTCTGTAAAGACTCCATGGAGTCTGCAGTGAGCTGAACTCTGATAGGTGGCTTCCTCCACCGCCTACCACCACATGGATTGTTCCATTCACAGTGCCTGAGTAATGAGATTTTTCCGTGTTCACACATTGATTCTGCACCACACAAAATAACAAACAACCAAGCTTCAGGATATATAGTTCAAATTTTGTGCATTTATTTACTTTGAATAATAAATGTTTTTATTTCTGTAACTCAATTAATGGTTTAGTGGTGTTTGTTGGTTGCTTAGATAGGGCTTAATCTCTACCGTTCCCTTTAAAAATATTAAAATAAAAATAAAAATCATTTGAGGAGGTAATTGCCCATGTTCGATACTACGTCGAGCACTTTTGACATGTCGGATGCACGTTCAAACATAATTTATTATTATTTTAAAAAAAAAAATTAGACTTGGACATGTTTCAGACACATTGGGCACACACATATTCATTGTATAGACATACATAAAACATATTATAAGTTTAAAATAACTTAGTATATGATTAATAAAGAAAAATAATGTATATTTATAGTTATTAATTCTAACTTCAGAAATTCATGTTATGTTGTATACTTCTATTAAATTTGAATAAAATATTTACATATTAAAAAGATAAAATCATATATTTTGCACGTGTTCTACAAGTGTTGTGTCCTGATTTTTTTTCAAAATTCCCGTGTTAGCATGTTCATATCCAATGGCAGAGCTACAGTGGGAAAATTGCATTGTTACATCTATATTCATGAGTATTTGTAAAATGTACAATACGATTATATCTTGATTTTTCTTTTAAAACACATTTTACTAACTATATTTCATTCTAGCTATTGAAAAAAAAAAAAAAAAAAAACCCTCTATATTTCATTATTTTTTCACAATGTATAATGAGATGATATCCAACTACTTCATATGCTACTTAATAGCATCAATATGATCTACTCAATTTTATTTACAGAATAAGTGTTTGTCACTTCTTTTTGTTTTTGTGTTTATTTTAAAAATAATGGTTGACCAACAAAATGACTTCATTAATAGTATACAACTTTAGGAAATGGTTTTTTTTTGTTTTTAAATTCGATAGATTTTTTTTTGTTTTTAAATTCGATAGATTTTTTTTTTTTTTTTTTTTTCACAACCCTTGTGTAAGAAATTGTTTTCTATTAGTAATTTACCAAATTTTTTTAGGTAAACTACCAATAGGTCCTAATAGTTGAACTTAATTCCTATCAAGTCCTATTGAAAATAAATCCTAATAAAATCGTCGCTAAAAATAAATTTTTTTGAGAATTTTTTTGCTTGCTGCTAAAAATTGACAATTAGTGACTTTTTTTTTTGTCACGATTTTTATAAATTATCACTAAAACTTACAATTAGTGACATTTTTCCGTTTCAAAATTTTCAAACTGTCGCTGAAAGTTGAAAATTAGTGACCTTTTTTTATGACGATTTTTTTAAACTCTAAAACTTATAATTATTGACATTTTTTGTGACAATTTTTAAATTATCACTGAAATTAACAATTAGTGATATTTTTTAATAGTATTTAATGAAAAACGCCATTAATTAGATAATAAGTCCACCTAGTAGGACCTACACATAAGTCCCCAATTTTAAAGTTTTTATTTTTTATTTTTATGCAATTATCTTGCCCCCCTTAGACATAATTTCTCATTCCGCCCCTATTTGTGTCTATGCTTCTTAGAATGCATGTCGAACAGTGGAAGGAAGTTAAAACATGTACACTATAATCCGTTCAGGAAATTGTGTTTCTGTTAAATTGTTCAAAGAATATCATAGACGGTTAAAAATACCAAGATTATCTTTAATGAATTTGTTTTTTGGGTACCTGGTAAATGGGGCATATCCTCTCATAGTTGTGAACATGGCCAAAAAATGCAATGTCGACCTTGTATTTCTGCCAAAGCTTCTGCAAGCTTTCCCTTCCCATGGGCTCTTCAAATGAGCCCTCCAAGGCATAATATTTGTCAGAAGAATACCCAAGAACACGGTGAGCAGCAAAGATCAACCACGGCTGTTTTTGCCTGTCTGCTGATGCAAGGCAATGCTCAATGAACTTGTACTGCTCAGTGCCTTCTCTCCAATCATGTTCAGTGTCAGCTATACAGAAGTGGAACATGCCATAATCTGTTGAATACCTGAAGAAAAGGATAATCATCAAAAACACTTTAGAGGGAGTTAGGAAATGCCAGCATGGTATTAAAAAAAAAAAAACTTACTAAAGGTGAAAGTCAATATTACAATTTGGTGGGACGGACCAAAAATTTAACGTTATTAATAATACCTCCAATAGGTGTGGTTTGAAGTACACCGGTGTTTCTTTCTCTTGAATGTCTAATCCTTCTATGAACTTTGAAGAGTTTGAAATTTGCTACTAAAAACTCACCTAATCCATTCAACATTGCCAGCAGCTATCATAAATGTTGCGTCACCTCCATTACGTTACGGAATTTTGAAGTCCTAATAATCATGTCACTATTGGGAGTAACAGCAACTAGCTCTCATTTTTGGGTGGATTTTCATTCAGCAAAATTTAAATGCCTATTGTTGGCCTGTGAATTCTCACCTTGAATTTACTAAAATTGCAGTATAAGGCTTCAAAACCAGACGCAAGATAAAGTTCCTAAATTATTTTTCTTCTTATTAAAAATGTGATTTTTTGTTCTTTCAATTCCACTGAGATTTTCAAAACAGTATAAAATCCTGTCTCAACAGGGGGGGAAAAAATTAAATAAAAAAAGAAATAGAAGCGAAAAAAGAAGAACATGCAACAGGCAATTTACTGATTTGATCACTGACATTTCTTTCTTATAATGCCCAGGATGCTGAAATTTTGTGTTGCAAATACCGTCACTTTAAATCCTGTTTTGCAAAACCTTTGATAATCCCCAGGACATCGAACTCGCTATCTTAAGGACCGGTACCTAATGTTTCCTTTCCTCTATCTAGAAGTCTTATATGATAAATGCATATCATTTATCCAACTTACCAGAACTTAGCTCTGTTCTCAGCAGGAACATAAAACATGGTCTCAGCTAGCACACCACATTCACCACCCGAATCATTAGTGTCATAGAAGGACCCTGTCCCTGGTGCATCACGTTCATGATTTCCACTGGAAGAGAAATAAAACACACAAACTATATAGCGGCCATGGTAAATTTATCAATATATAGAGAAAACAAAATATACATGGCAACAAAGCACGTAACAAGATGCAAACCTCGCAATCATATATGGCACGGTTGATGCAATGGGCTCCACCATTGATGTGAACTGATCCCATTGTGAGATATATCCATTTGCATATGGGAGATCTCCTATATGGAAGACTATGTCGAAGTTATCCAAGTCCTTGATTAGCTGATCTGTTGTGTTAAGTGAACCAGGTTGATAGTTACTGTATTCATTTGAACGATCACGTTCTGCCTGAAATATGTGGAAGAAACATAAAAACATTTATGAGTATGGTATGCCATAGAATAGGAATTTATATCTACCTCAGTAATACATCAACCACCCTACATTTTCTCCAAAATTGTTACTTATTTGATAATGGTGAGCAATAGAACAAATAGTTTGACAGTAAAGAAGAATAAACGCATAACTAATCCTTCAAAATATCATTTGCAACAAAAAGTTACTTTTGTTTTACTAATTAAATATTAAAACATAGAAAAATCCTCTGGTGTTCTCCTTACTTAATTCCACTATAGGAGTCAAAACCAAAGCATAATTATCACTTGGCTACCAGATTTCTTACTTCTTCATATTCGAAGATTCCATGATCAAAAAAAATCAGAAAGATTACAAAATTAAGGTCGTGTTTGGATCTTAAATTTGTTGAGAAAAAAGAAAAGGAAAGGAAAAAAAACACATCCTAAGAATATGAAAAGTACAATAGCTTTTAAAGATGTTTTGAATGAAAGCATGGGAGCAGCCTAATTATTGAAGAAGAAATTAAAACTAAAGAGAAAAGTAAAATTGGTAACAGAAAACCATGATAGTGCTTAGATCTCTCCACTTTGATGATATTACCTTTCCCATGTCACCAAATACTATAACACGTTGAAGTGAGTCCTGCCCCGGATATGGTGAAGACTTGAAAGAGTAGACCTTGCTCCAAATATAGGAACCATTAAACAACCTATGACCGAGCTTGTAAGTGTACCTGCACAAATGACAGCCCTAATAACAATAGTCATGCTTCTTGGCAACACGATAATATGAAATTGATTCTTGTGATGCATACACTGAGTTTGGCCACAATTCTTTTAAGAAACTTGTGTGAATGAAACCAGGATCACGCCAGCCCACTGTACGTGCTGGTGAACCTGCATATTGATAAGATAACTTTGTCATGTAGTTTCTGTCTTTTAGGTAATTGTCAGATAGTTTCTAGTTCACATGTTTTTTGGGTGATAGTTACTTTTATTTGTTTATTTGTTTTTGTCCAAGTTTAAATAATTTTGCACAAATATTCCCAGTTTCAAATTTCATGCCCTACACAATTCCAGTCAAATTCTATCTCACACTCCTAAATGTATCCAAGTTTCTAAAGGTTTGGTTAAATTGTCAACAAAACTGATTCTCTAAAATGAAATGTAAAAATTGTCCTATTTCCCAAGTTATTAACCTGAAACACCTTTTACCCTAGATTTTTGGAGGGAAAAAGCGCTAATGCTGTCCAACCTATTCCTATTTTTTGGGCTCATCCACACACTGTGTGTTATGCCTGCCACCCCTGAATCATCTGATTTTATTTCATGGTATCAAAGCCAACAAGACTACTTTTCAAAAGGTTGATGAGACATACTATAATACATGGCATGATATTATTAATGAGGCCAACCTGATGATATTGCCCTTCTCAAGCATGAACCCTTTGACGATAAAATATCAGACTGACATAATTAGAGGAGGAGATTGATCATACCACACATGCTGTTTCGATGAAATGTCAACGTTCCAGCTGGTGACTGAGTTTGATGTTCTCCCTTAAAACCCCACTCAACAAAAGGAACAGCTTCATCAATGTTATAGCCGCTTGTCCAGGTTACTGTCATCTGCAAAAAACCAATACAATGTCTTATATGAATTCTGTTGCATAAATTACTTTGATATTGCTAATTTGGTGATTGAACAAAACAGAACAATCATTTTGTAACTAAAAAGCCCCACAGTGACCAGCAAGAAATAGAGTCACTACAGATGCAGGATCAAATATTATCCCTATTCAAACTGTTGATATTATCCAAGTTACATTCAGAAGTTAGATGAAATTCATAACTCCAAAAGTAACACGAAAATCTTGGAATTTCTTATGCCCAGATGAAATACAACATTGAACTTTATTTCACACATTAAAGAATGGATAATGTCATACCCATGAACACATAATGATGTTAGCTCAGGCTTCAATACTAAGAAGTTCTAAAAAAATGGAAAAAGATACTCACTTCGTTCCAAGACTTCCCTTGAGCAAGGCGTGGATAAAGGGGCGCCTTAGGATTTGAAAAGGTTATAACATTTGAAACAGCCACCAATTTTGGCTACAATATACAGACGCGTGGTTAGTCTTCAGACTGTTAAAAAATAAAAGATCAAAAATAAAAGTAACTGCATCAGGCAGGGCCAAATAAACAGCTACCAATCTATGATGAGAAGTCATGTAACTATAAATACAAACAGACTTTTTCTTTTTTCTTTAAGGAATATATCAGATGTTGACGGAGCGAAAGAATAAAAAAGACATAGAACAGAGATGGACACACATTTGATAACCCGCCTGTAAATAATCCAAATGAGAAGTCTGCTCGCTGATTGATTAATATGAATTTCAATGATGCATTGCCTGTTTTTGTATAATCAGAACTGGACTCATTGGCATACTTGTACTGATAAAAACAACATCCAATACGGCATTGGTTAGGGAAGAAAATAGTTGAAACAATCACCATTGATTTTTGAATCCCATTAAGTTACAACACAAACCTTTATTGGAGCTGAGCATATGTATGGAGCTTCTTGTCTTGAGTTGTCTGGCAGACAGGTTGATGAGCTGTCATAATAAGATAATTCTTTTAGTCTCTAAGCTATAGGATATGATCATATCATATCACATAGGTCTGTATCAAAATGAATGTGAATGGTTTGGTCTTTTGAACTACAACTTCCAAAGTTTTTAGGGCAAGAAATTATATCTTGCATGTGTGCATGTAAATATTAAGCCCCTACTGTAGTCATTTTCTACAGGAGGGGCATGTGAGAGACAATCTTAATTTCGATTTGGAACCCTAATGAAGAACCCTGATATAGCCCATGTGTGGTTTCTCTCGTGTGTAGGGTTGTTGTAGATAGGCGGGAAACACCTCATTTTCCCTCCAAATAAGAGTTTGAGAGGCCAGGTCAGCTGACAAGTAACGGCAGGGTTCAAAAATTGATCCCAATTCAAACAGTTCAGGTGTAAAATTAATATGATTAAAAGGACAAGGGTCTAATTAATTTTTGAGGAATAGTTTGGGGGATAAAATAAAATTTCCTCTATTAAGCCCCCCAGTAAAATTGTTATATTCTACAAGCAATAGACCGGCAAAGCATTTAAAAGAGGGGGTTTTGAGGTGGACTAACTTGAAATTTGCAGGAGAAAAGACTCCAACCCAATCATCTTCAGAAGGATTAGGGCACTTTAGCTTCACAGTTATCGATTGAGAATCTTCACCCTACATATAAATTAGAACACACACAATCATATTGATATTCCCTAACAACATTTTTGCATAAAAAGGAAAAAAAAGAGAGAAGAAGAAATAACAGATTCTAGGAAATTGAGTTACACCAGATGATTAGAACATGGATTTCATACCCATATAATGAACAAACATCCAACAAAAAAGAACCATGAATTGGTAAAAATGATTTTGCAATAAGTTTTTGATTTGTTCCATAAATTGTACATGTAACCGAGTCCATGTTTGAATCCGAGAGAATCTGAAACCAGAGTCCAGAAACAAATGTTGAATTATTAATCGTTAACAATTTATATTAACAAGTTCAATTCAACTAAAATTGGATTAACATAGACACAGATGAATATCAAAGCTTGGGCATCCTATTCTGAAGGAGAGAGATGTAAATTGTAATTGGTCAAACAAGCTCTCAATCTGGGTCACATTCTGATCAGAAAAGGATCATGATTTACTCAATTGACATCCTAACAGTGTGTCTGCTATCACTTAGAAGATGGCCAAACAAGCAGTTGGTTGACAAAGAAGCCATAAAAGTTGAAAATTTGTTTTCTTTCTTTTGTCCCAGCCCATCCATGATCTGAACAAGTCACACATACAATCGACCAATTGGCAGATCTATTCACTCTATATCAATAACCGAGCTGGATTTGGTATATCAAAAGGAGGGAAAGGGACAGTGAAATGTGAATAAAATATTCTTACATTCAATTAGTTTCACTCGCATTTTTCCTTTCCCTTTTCAAATTCCTTTCTAAATCCATGAATGTGTTTGATTCGAAGATTCGATGAGGGAAATGGAAAGTGAAAGGGAAATAGAAAGAAAATGAGAAAGAATTTATAGGATTCGAATTCCAAGTTATGTTTGGTTAAGTTGAAAATGGAGAGAAAAAAAAGGAGCCTAGCGCTATGTTTGGTTTGGACATTTGAGGAGAGATTTGGAAAGAGAAAGAGAAAAGAAGTATGAAACTGGATAAAATATATATATATTTTATTCACATTTTACTTGTTTTTTATTTTTCCTTTCCAAATCCGTCCTCGAATCTCTACATAAAGTAAATTTTTGCCTTTTGTCTCAATTGATTCTATGTTAAATAAAGATCAATGGTGTCATAATAATGCGTTTTGACTTTAATGAACCCATTGTGGTCGATAAAATGCAGCAGTGAATAAACAAGGAATTGAAGAATATTCATATATAGTTGGAGGTATGAATAGGACGTTGAAATAGAGCTTCTAGTGAAGAGTAATGAAGTAATAAAAAAAGTAATAAGAATTGAGATTTGTATATATATACATGTTTGCCGAGAAGGAAGGGGGAGGCAGTGATTGAGGCGGAGCTATGGATGGCAAAAATGGCGTTGTGGATTGCAATCTTGGAAAGTGGCTGATCGCCGGAGCCGCCACGGAGATGAGTTGCTGAAAAAATCGAAGTGGAGTTGACGCAGTAGAAGAAGAAGAAGAAGAAGAAGGAATAGGAATAGGAGATGAAGAAGGTCAGAATGAATCTCTGAGAGGGGATGTGACCCATTCTCTCTCTCTCTCTGCAAACGGAAATTTCAACAACCACCCCGCTGCCATCCCTGTTCGAACCCAATTACTATTATATACTTTTTTTTGAACGATACTATTATACACTTCAACACACACACAAAAAAGCCACGTTTAGAATGCAGAATAATGAATTGTTTCCGACGTAACCAAAAAAAAAAAAAAAAAAAAGCAAAAATTCCAGAATAATGTCACGTGACTTGGCTTGCCGGCCAATAGCCTCTCTCTCCCTCACTTTCTATCTCTCTCATATATTTAATTAAGGAAATTTTTTTTAAGGTCTGCTATTAAGATTTTATAATATAAAGACATTTAATATTTTCATAATATTTAAAGTCCTTCAATATCGATTCAGAGAATTTCTCTGGACGTATCACAAAGAAAAATCTAAATTTCTCTAGACATATCACAGAGAAAATTCTAAATTTCTCTTGATGGTGCTCTGCTTCTTGATATTAGTCCCTGAGGGTAGTGATATCTAGAGATCCAATACCTATTAATTCAATCTACACTCTGTAATTCATGGACTAAAATATGGACTAAAACAAGGATTCCAAATTTCAATCCAAAGAAATTTGAACACCCAGAGAAAATTGAACATTTCAATTTAGATTAGTACCAATTAATTTCAATCTACACTCTGTAATTCATGGACTAAAATATGGATTCTAACGATACAATCTTGAGATCCACAGCTTGATGATTGCTCAGGTTGTAACTTCTCACAAATCACAAAGAAAGATTCTATGTATCTGAGACAGAGACTTGTTTCCAAGTTGTAGACATGGATCACGTTCTTATGAGGCGACACGTCTTCCACGATCTTTCTCATCACCACAATTTCATTCGTCAACAACGCATCCGAGGCAGGGACTTGTTTCCACGTTGGATAACCCAAATCCATCGCCACAGATATCATACTACTTTTCTGGCTTCTAGCACCCGCGGAGGAAGGGTTGAGGCGAGGGAGGGTCTTGATGGCGACATGGGTTTGGGTTTTATCTCTGGCGTCGGTTGTGGTGGTTGGTTTTTTTCTAGTGCCTTTTCGGACTACTGAGAATCCATCTCTACCCAAAATGTTCGACACTTCGTATTTGTCGGAGAGTTTTCTAGTTTCGTCATGTCCCATGAGAGAGAGAGAGAGAGAGAGAGAGAGAGAGAGAGAGAGAGATACCCAGGAAGGAGATGATGAGTGAAGATTACAGGAGAATCGGATTATGTAGGATTGGAGAATTTGCTTGGGGGTAAAGAAATAGAGGAAGAAGACAACAAACAAGTTCAATTGAGAGAGAGAGAGAGAGAGTCAAATTTCTCTAATGATATATGTGTATGGGTTTAGGGACCTTAGACATCAAAAAATAATATTGTGAATTTTTTCCATTACTAAAAATCGGAGAGGGACCTTAGACTAATTTTTCCTTTAATTAATGTAATGATTTTTATTTTTTTAGGATAAATATTTTTCATTGTAAATATTTATTTATTTTTTTAATGTACGTTGTATTTATTACATTTATTTTTTGTATTTTTTAAAAATATTTAAAATATTTATTATTTTTTATTTAAAATATTTTATTTTATTTTATTTTGTAAATATTTTTTAAAATATTTTTATTTTTTAATATTTTTTATTTTTTAAATATTTTTAATGTTTTTAAGTTTTAAAAAATTTTGGATTGCAATATATATCTACATCATAACAAATTATTTGGCCGATACTTAAAAAAATAACAAAATATTTTTTTAAAAAGTAAAAAATATTTTTCAAAAATAAAAAAAAATTCTGAAAAAAGTATTTTTCAAAAAAATAATTTTAAAGAAAAAATGAAAAAATTAATTTTTTTTGAATTTTTTTAAATAGAATTTTGAAAAAAAAAATTGAATTGAGTTTTGAAAACTTTATTTTGTTATGAGTTTTGATAATAATTTTGAAATTTTTTGATTGAAATCATGATTCTAAAAGAAAACTAAACGCTACATAAGTTTTTCTTAATTTACTCTTTAAGCGAATTTATGTTTAAAATTAGATAGAAAATATCGCGTTGACAATTACGTAACATAAAAATATTTTATTATATAACTCACATCTCTAACATAAAGTTAAACCCTAATATAATAACATATATTTTTAAGTTATTTGACAGTTATTGTGACATTTTTTTTAATATAATTTTGAATAGAAATTAGGTTTAGGAGTAAATTGAAAAATGTTTGAAACATAAGGCCAAATTGTAAAAAAATAAACTTTAAAGACTAAAGTGGGAAAGTGGTTGACCATAAAAGGGGGCATAGTGTAATTTACCCTATTTTATATTTGATTAAGATAATTAGAAATCTGTTTGGATTATTTTTTTTGGACTAAAATATAAAGTAAAAAAATAGAAAAAATTAAAAAAACAAAAAAAAAAACTTTAGGATTTTAGTCTTGTAACAAAATAAATCTTAATATTTTAATTTTATCAATTTAAACCCTAGTCTTTTAATTTATTTTCAATTTAAGCCATTTGTCTATTTTTGTTAAGTAAAATTGATAGAAAAATAATATTTTATTTATTAAAGTTAATGAAAACGGGTATTTTAGACATTTTTCATAAGCCTACATTGAGTGCTATGCCTAAAATATCATTTTTTTTCATCAATTTTATTTAACAACAATAGACAAATGATTTAGATTGAAAATAACTATAAAAATTAGGTTTTAAATTGACAAAATTAAAATCTCAAAGTTTATTTGTTATAAAGATCAAACCTTAGGATTTTTTTTTGGTAATTTTCTCAAAAACTTATTTTTAAAAAATTCAAGATTTGACTATTGTAAAAAAATAAATCCTGAATTTTGAATTTGATCAATTTAAACCCTATCTTTTCATTTGTTTCAATCTAAATTATTCGCCTATTTTTGTTAAGTAAAACTGACGGAAAAAATATATTTTAGTCATTAAACTCAATATTAGTGTACATAACATGCCTAAAATATACTTTTCCATTTAGTGTAATAACTAAAATTATTTTTTTTCATCTGCTTTATTTAGACAAATAGTTTAAATTGAAAATAAATCAAAATATTAGGATTTAAATTGAAAAAATTAAAAATTTAGTGTTTATTTTTTTACAATGATCCAACCCTGAAAAAAATTATAATTTTTTTTATAAAATTAATATGATTGGGACGGTTTTTTTTTTTTTTTTTTATATTTTATTTAAAAAATGTGCAAAGAGTAGATAGAATAAGAAATAATCTTTAACTTTGATATATGAGTTGAAATTTTTTTCACACTTTTAATTAATAATATTTTAACTTTTTTATTAAAATTTTGTTTTTCCAAACATACCCTAAAACTCTACTTTTTTTTAGGTGTACTTAGGAAAGTCACAAAATAGAGTTTAAAAAGTGTTAAACCCTCTCATACACAACACCTAACATATCAGCTATTAACAAAGAAAAATGATGCAGACCACTAATTAGTAGTTACTCTAATTATGTGGCAGTGGGTCCCATTTACTGCCACATGTATTTTGTGTCTTAATTTTATTTTTTTTTTACTTTTCACATCATTAGTGGTGGTGTTAATGGTAGAAATTTAGTGATATGTAGCATTGTTGATTAACAAATGCCTCATATGGGCAGGAGGGTCCTCAGTGACCACAAGATTATCCACTTGATCTACACCTATTTTTGTTAAAGCATTTGCACATTGATTGGCCTCACGTTTAAAGCATCTACACTTACTGGGGTGTCTTAAATAAATTCACTTTTTTATCTTTTTAGATTAAAAAGTTGAGGAAAAAAATATAAATATTTGAGTTAACTTTTTGACTTTTTATAAAAAAAATGTGTATTAAAAAATTGTATAAAATAGTGTGTAGGGAAAGATTAGGATTGAGAGTTGTGCAGCCGTCCTTTCTGGATAGTTCAATTGAGGCTAAGAAATGATTGGCTACCATTGGGAATTGCACTGGACAGTTTTGTTTGGCCCGTGGGGGCCATCACGGGTCTTATTTTGATAATCTGAACCGTTAATATGTAGAACTCGTCGAGTACTATATGCCTATAAAAAATTAAGTTGATCGGATATCGATAGCTATCTGATCAGATTTATTTTTTTGCAATCGTTAATTATAACACCATCCATTTTTTTATATAAAACTGATTTGATCATATAGTTATTGATATCCGATCAATGTGATTTTTTACAGATACATAGTACTCGATGAGTTCTACACATTGACGGTTCAAATTATCAAAATGGGACCCGTGATGGGGCCCCATGGACCAAACAGCAATGTGTGAAAATTGCACCAAACTGTGCAATTTTTATTGTCAAACGCAGCACAGAGCTTTACGGGTCCATTGATGAGTTGTACGGCTGTGTGAATTGATGTGTGAAAAATTAATTTTTTAATATTTTTTTTGGTGAATAGTGATAACTTTTTAACTTTTTGAGTAACTTTTTGACTTTTTGGGGAGATGCCAAACTTGGCCTAAGTGGAAGACAAAGTGGAGACTAGAGAGGTTTGGAATAATTAATTAATGGGTTTGGTTATGGTGTGCAATTTACACCTTACACCTTATTCTTTACACTTACACCTTATACTTACACCTCTTATACCTTACACCTTACACCTTTTGTGTAAGTGGCACATGGTATGCAACTTACACCTTACATTTACATCTTACACTTACACCTTACACTTACACTTACACCTTACACTTACACCTTTTGTGTAAGTGGCACATGGTGTGCAACCCACTTACACCTTTTGTGGGTTGCACACCTAAGAAAACTCCTTAATTAAATTATAAAATTTATAAAATTTTACCAATTTCCTTTTATATTTTTAAGTGAATATAAATATAAAATAAGACATACAACTTAAAGAGATTGATAATCTTAAAATTAACGACTTTAAATTTGTTAATTTCATTTAATCTAGTTTGATACATGATATTATTGTTTGAACAAATTCATTTTCAACTTGCTTTTTTTTATTAATATTTTATTTACACTTTCAGCACAGATTAGTCGTGTTGTACTAGTTTTGTTGGTGAATATTCCAACAACTTTCTTTTTAGGGTAAATTACACTGACACCCTCTCAGATTTTTGTTTAATATAGGTTTTTTCTTTATGTTTGAAAAATTACATTCTTCTCTCTAGAATTTGTAATCTCATTACAAATTGGCTCATAGATAGTTGATGTCATGTCCTAAAATTTTTTAAATGATCATTTTGTCCTTTTTCCTATCATTTCTTCTTCATATCATCATGACTACATTTTACAACTTTTCATCATTAAATTTTACCTAAACATATTTTTATTGAGTGATGTTATACAAATATAAAATTTACATAAAATTTTTAAACACAATAATATAGCATAATGGTGACCTTTCACTTCAAAACAAAACACCCATAAACATGATTTATATTTACAACAATATTATCACAATATTTTTATGAAATTTTTTGTATAAATTTATATATATAAATAAAATTTTTCATTTTTATTTCTACCATCATTTTTCTTTCTTGTCTATTCATCCACATTTATTACAGTATTACCAAACACCGCCATTCACATTTATTATAGTATTATTGAATTTTTGTATTTTTTTTTTTTTTTTGCATTTGATGAATTTTAAAAAATAAAAAATATTATACTTCTTAAGTTTGTTTAGATTAGGTGTATCTAAAAAATAAAAATAAAAATTGCTTAAAATATTTAAAAAAAATTCAGTAACAATAAAAAAACATGAAAAATAAAGTTTTTTTTTTTTTTTTTTGGTGTGAGTTAAACTAAAGAAAATGATTGTTATTTCTTTTGAAATGACATGAATAAAATATCAGCATTATTTCATTATTTTATATGTAGAAAGGACAAGGGGTAAATATGTCATTTTAATCTGACAGGGAGATAAGTGTAATTTTTCAAATGTAAGGGGGATATCCATATTAAATAGAAACCTCAGGGGGTGTTGGTGTAATTTACCATTGTTTTTAAGATAGGGAATATTCCAACAATTCAGTTTACAAACCAAACACTAATAAGAGCTCGTTTGGCATCCGGCTTTTTTGATGTTGGTGGTTTTTTTAGCCGCAAGACAATAAAATAGACTAAAAAATCAATAAGATAAAATGTCACATTCGAACTATAATCATTTTATTTTTTCTTCAACAAAAGTCAAAAAAGCCACAAAAAAAAAAAAAAAAAAAAAAAAAAAAAAATGAACCCAAACGAACTTTTTAGTTGGAGCTAAAATAACCAAAAAACCAAAAAGCCAACCCAACTTTCCAAACGAAACCTAAGTTATGTTTGTTAACTTCTAGGGTGATTATAGCTTATTTAATTTACAAATCTCTACTAGACTATTTGGTACAATTTTGCATATTGCTTATTAGGCAGCAATGGTTTAAATAAGCTGAAAAAAGTTGATTAATCAGAAACTAGGGAAGGGGTACTTTTAACTTCTATTTTTTTATTATCAGCTTTTAACTTAAAACAAACTTCACCAAATGGGGCCATAGCCAGATCCATTTGGAGTTTTAATCTTGGAGTGCTACTACTATGATGCACGGAAGTGTATTAGAAAAAAAAGCAAATAACAAGATCAAATCACAAACAAATCTGAACTAGAAATACTCTCTCTAAGAACGAATAATTTTGAGAAAAATCTCAATTTTTATTAATGTAATATAAACTTAAACTCCAATATCCCTGAGGCTTACAACTTTATTTATAATTAACCTACTTTTTGGAGAACAAGAAACTAAAAGCATCTCCAACACTCCATCAATTTTTTCACCAAATGTGAGTAAAAATTTGAGTAAAAACTTCCTTTGATACGAAGTGTTCCAACGGAGGGATTTGGCTTTTTATCAAACTACCAGTCGATCATGCAGACGATCGGGCAGACGACCAGCCAATATGATTTTTTCACAGATTTTTGCCTAAAGGTGGTCATCTGGATGGACGACTGGAGGACATCCGGGGGTACATCCGAAAACGACAATGAACAGTGATTTTATTAAAGGCACATTGGTCCTCAGTTTAATTACAGAAAAGTGAAATCCTCAATTTGATACCTATTTGTTGCAACCGTTGAAGCAGTAAAAGGACTCATTTTTCATCAAACTCAAATTTGATGAAAGGTTTGAGTAACCATTGGAGATGGTATAATAAAATAGGAAATAAAAATAATAGATAATAGAGTAGGAAAATTTCATTAAATCAAATTAAGAAACTAAATAAATCTATTCTATTCTATACTAAATTATAGCGATCTTGATTTAGACCCGACCCATTTATTTCTTTTGAATTCGGGAAATCATATCTGTAGCGATCGTTTTTCTTTCTTTTCGTGCTTGGTTTTACTTCTGGGTTCGACACTATGGGTTCCTAGGATCGACACTACCTTGTTGTCTTACTTTTGGCGTCTTTACTGTTTTTTTGGGGACAACACCAATTTTCCTAGGGTCGACACCACCCTGATGTTGTGTTCTGGGTGTTGCTATTGATTTTTGGGGTCGACACCATGAGTTCTGGGGTCAACCCTCTTGTCTGCTGCAAACATTAGTGTCTCAATATTTCTTCTTGAGGATTGACACCATTGTCTTGGGTGTCGACCCCTGCGACTTATTTCCAGAATTTTGGGTTCGGCTTGGGCCCTACTTTTGGGGGTTTTTGACTTATTCTTTTCATTGACTTTAGGACTATTATTCTACCACTATAAATAGGCCTCAAACACACTTCTCTCTCTCTCTCTCTCTCTTCCTTCTTTGAGCCGTGAATCTCTCTCTTTCTCTCTAAACTTAACTTTTCTTCACTTAGATCTCTAGATCTACTCACCTAGAGGCATCTTTCACCTTGGTCCTTGGAAGAAGATTGTAGATCTTGTCAAGGGCTTCCTCGTGATCCAAGAGTTTCATGATTTCATCAACGTTGAGTTTTTTGAGTTCTCCTCTTCAACTCATAAGGTAGGGATTATGGGTTTTAACTTAGTTATTTGTTTTTCTAAAACAATATTGGGGTTTGAGAATTTTTGAACAAACCTAGGGTTTTGGTTTAAAAATCAAAAGAGGAGTTTTCAAATGGATTCTTGAAAATGGTTATAGAGTTGTAAATGATGTTGAGTTGGGATAAAATGGTTGGTTTTGGCACTTGGAATTGATTTTTTGGAAGAAAGGGGATTGTGCCCTCAAATCTCAAAATTTTTTGATTTCACAAAGAGAAATGGAAATTTATGTTGGAATTGTAAAATTGGATTGATGTTGATGACGGTGTGGAGTTGAATATGTATTATCACTTCATCTTGAGAATTTGAAAAGTATATCTTTATTGGAAATTATTTATATGATTACAGATATCTGTTTTGGGATATCGATGAAGGATAGCTATGATTGTTGTAGAATTTGCATGAGAATTAGGGGGAATTGAAACTATTTCTCATCCATTTGCATTGAGCATGGTTGCAGATTTAACACATTTTAAATGCATATTGTTTTGAGAAAAAATAGGTGAATACCTTGGTGAATCTGGGTAGGAGTGTAGTTGTGGTATTATGTTGGCCCATGTGTCCTTGGTGAATATCCAGAAACCTGCGCGGTTAGGTGTCGAGCATTTTGGTTAATACTAGTACAAATGACAAATTGGTAGTGCTTGTAGCCTACTTGCAGACACGTCCTAGAGATTCACAGTGTTGTATTCGTGGCCCTATTTTCTATTGTAAAGGAAATGATTTCATGAATTGGGATATAAACCTAGCATTGTATGGTTTTGAAAAGAGATATAAAATATTTTTCGGCACGAGCATTGCATATGCATTCACCTTATATCTTTGTTAAGATTCATAAACTGTGTTAGAGTATTTTTACTAGCTTTGACTCACCCTATGTGGGAAAACCATTTTTCAGGTGCTGATGATATGCCTCCATCAAGGCAATAGCTGGGGAGGATTTGGAGCAAGAGCTTTATTTTGTTTATTTGTTGTATTTGTTTTGTACAAGCCTAGGGCTTTATTTGTATTAAGTTTAATCTCACTTTTGTTGTGACCAAGTATTGTCTTGGAAAGTTGTAAGCCTTTAGCACATTTCTTATTTGTTTTAAATCTTATTTCATATCTTTAACTTGTAACACATGCCATAAATTCAGGGTTAGGACTTGTGAAAGTATAACTGCATGTGCTACCTTTTGTACCATGGGATTATATGAAAAGAAAGGTTACTTATTTCATAAAACTATATTTACACATTGTTGTTATTTATTAATATTGTGGATAGTTCAATGTAATTATTTCTGGGCATTACAACTTGGTATCAGAGCGTACCGGGTTTGAATGCTTTGGGTACGTGGGAAGTGGTTCTTACCACAATGGGTTTATCTCGTCGCTTGATAGAGATATTTGTGTGTATGGTATTCTATGTGATAACATGTCTATGTAGCTAAATGGGTATTGAATTTAATTTCAATGATGTTGACTGGGTCTACGAGTTTCTAGAAGTCCTGTTAGAAGAGCTCATGATCATTGCTGTTTCTAACTGAAACTCTGGCAACGTCACGGGACAATCATTATCTAGAAAGGAAATTTGTATGTGTTTATGTGATTATGTACTTATGTGGAGTGAATTAAACGGTTGTCCATTGCATTAAGACGCGAGTGAATTATCTTCGACACATTTGTAAATATGCTAATTTCTTGTGCTACCTTTGTTAGAATGTCAGGATGTGGACGTGGTGGTGGTAGGCATGGTAGGCCTAGATGACAAGAAGTGCTGTTACAGGATGAAATTCCAACGTAGGAGGAAGGAGGTCAGGCTAATGTAGCCAAACTAGTTGGTCAACAAGTCATGGGCGCTTTGGTCCGTGAGATGGCCGGAGCCTTATGGGAATCTATAGACATTCTCAGAGCTGAGAATCAAGTCCAAGCCCAGGTTATTGAGACAGGCCGTCGTTTTTGAAGAGAGAATTGTTCCGGTCTAATTCGGATGAGTTTTTGGGGGATCCGAAAGAGCCTTTGAATGCGGATGAATGGCTCAAGTAGATGGGGAAGATGTTCGAGATACTTGGAATCGAGGACGATGGGCTGAGAGTGACCTTGGCATCGTTCCAACTAAAGGGAGATGCGGGTCAGTAGTGGAAGTATGCGCTTGGGTGCATTGAAGTGACTTGAGAGGCCTTTGTCAACGTCTTTCAGGACAAGTTTTTACCTCCCACTATTAGGGAGAAGTTGAGGGAGTAGTTCTTGAAGCTCAAGCAGCTTAACACATCGGTGGCCGAGTTTGAGGCTACTTTTACCAGTTTGTCGAGGTTTGTACCGGAGTTGGTAGCAACGGAGGAACACTGTTGCTTGGAGTTTGAGAAAAGGCTGAGGACTATACTTCTTTTCAAGGTGGCCATGTTTATGATTTAGGATAATGATCTTTTTGTGAAGGCGGCGGCTCACTTAGAGACTCCAGGCAAATAAGTTAGGAGGTTCAGGAGGAGACTTGGGATAGTACGAGGCATAGGGATTCCACCCCACAGTAGTCCTAGGGAGCACAATCTAGGTTCACTTTTTCTGTATCGAGTTCTGGGTCAGGAAGAGGTGGTTAGGGAGGGATCACTTTTTTCAAGTGTGGCCAACTGGGTCACAAATCCATAGTTTGCCTGTAGAAAGGAAGAGGGCAACAGTCTGCACTGATGGCGGCTCGTTCTTAGAGCTAGAGTCAAGGGAGAGGGTAGTCGCCTACCTGTTATCAGTATGGGCAGTCGGGGCATATGATGAGGTTTCGCCCTCAGTCGGATGGCACATTTGGTGTGTCTGATCAAAGGCAGACACAGAGCCATCAGCTTACATCGTTAACACAGGCCTTAAGGGCTAATCAAGAAGCCTCTTTGGCTCAGTTAGTGTTTCAGACTTATGCTCTAAGGGGTGAGCATGTAGAGCAAAGACCTACATGGCGTGTGTATGCTGTTACCACACCAGACTTAGTGCCAACGCCTTTGGTAGTGAAATGTAACTTCTTGTTATGTAATTCTATTGCCAATGTGTTGATTGATATAGGTGCATCCTATTCTTTTAGCTCATTTGTATTTGCATCAGTATTGGGGTTAGAAGTGGCTCGGTTAGCATCTCCACTCAGGGTAGAGTCACCAGTTGGTGGTAAGGTTATGTTGGAACATGGATGTCAGGGTTGTGAGATAGCGGTTGCCGATCACCGACTTCCTTTTGCATTTGTGTTGATTGATATGTCGAGTTTCGATGTTATATTGGGTATGGATTGGTTGTCATCCTATCGGGCTTTTATAGATTGTTACCGTCAGAAGGTTACTGTATGTACCTCAAGTGGTGATTGTTTTTATTTCTTGGGGAACAGAGTTGATAGAGCCTTGTTGCCAGTATGTGATGTGCGTGGTTGGGGCGAGCTTAGTCTCATTCTTGCTACATTCTTGGGTGTTGAGAGTGATATGGTCCTAGTTGAGTTGCTGAGGGTAGTTTGTGAATACTCGGATGTCTTTCTTGAGGATCTCACTAGTTTACCACCTCACCGTGAGATTGAGTTCTCTATTGACTTACTGCCTGGCACAACACCAATTTCCATGGCACCATATAGATTTTCACCCCCAAGTTGAGTGAGTTGAAGATTCAACTCTAGGAATTGGTAGATAAGGGTTTTATTTTCCCTAGTACATCGCCTTGGGGAGCACCGACTCTCTTCACTAAGAAAAAGGATGGCGCATTGTGACTTTTTATTGATTACCAGAAGTTGAACCAGGTAATTGTTAAGAACAAGTACCCATTGCCTTGTATAGATGATTTGTTTGACTAGTTGAAGGGGTCTTGTTGCTTCTCTAAGATAGACTTAAGATTGAGTTATCACCAGTTGAGGGTAAGGGAAGAAGATATCCAAAAAACGGCATTTCGTACACGGTATGGTCATTATGAGTTCCTAATGATGCCTTTTGGGTTAACCAATGCACCGGCCTTGTTTGTGGATTTGATGAATAGAATTTTCCGTGAGTTCTTAGATCATTTTATGGTTATCTTTGTTGATGACATTCTGATTTACTCACTCTCTGAGGAGGAACACTTGCGAGTTTTGCTTAGAGCCCACAAATTGTATGCCAAGTTCGAGAAGTGTGAGTTTTGGTTGAAGGAGGTGAAATTCTTAGGCTATGTGGTATCAGGAAAAGGAGTGATAGTAGACTCTTCTAAGATAGAAGCAGTGCAAGATTGGGAACAACCTAAGAATGCCTTTGAGATTCATAGTTTCTGGGGGTTAGCCAGTTATTACCATCGTTTTGTGAAGGATTTCTCTAGATTGGCCTCACTTTTGACTAGACTGACGAGGAAGGGAATTAAATTTGTGTGGAATAAGACTTGTGAGAAGTCGTTCCAAGAGCTTAAGGTTAGACTTACCACTGCTCCAGTGTTGATTATTCCGGAGAGGGGTTTGGGCTATTCTGTATATTATGATGCGTCTCTAGAAGGTTTGGGTCTTGATGCAAGAGGGGAATGTAGTAGCTTATGACTCATGTCAGTTAAAAAAACACGAGAGAAACTATCCTACTTATGACCTAGAGCTAGTAGCAGTGATCTTCGCCTTGAAGATTTGGAGGCATTATTTATATAGTGAGAGGTTTGAGATATTCTCCGATCACAAGAGTTTGAAATATATGTTTTCAGAAGGATTTGAATTTAAGGCAGAGAAGGTGGATGGAGTTCATGGAAGATTACAACTTTGCGTTGTACTATCATCTAGGAAAGGCCAATGTTGTGGCCAATGCTTTGAGTAGGAAGTCCATTAGCATTGTAGTGAGTATTGCTATCCAGGAATGGGAGATGTTAGGTGCTATTGATGAGTTTGACTTGCATCTTGGCGAGTCCTTTGAGTCGGTTGCTTTGTTTACCGTAGTTGCACAACCTACACTTGTGAGCGGAGTTGCAGAAGCATAGCGGGGTGATCATGAGGTAGAGTCTATCCGGGAGAAGATCTTTAGTGGGAAGGTAGAAAAGGGCTTGAACTTGCATTCTAACTTGAGTGTTAGATACCTTGACCGTGTTTTTGTGCCGGAGCCTTGTCGAGAGGAGGTACTCCGAGAGTTTCACCATTTACACCTTGTGGTACATCCCGGAGGCATAAAGATGTATCACAAGCCACCAATTTTGGTAGAGGGGAATGAAGAAAGATGTAGTCATGTTTGTATCAAGGTGCCTTACTTGTTAACAAGTGAAGATCGAACATCAAAGGCCAGCGGGTTTGTTGTAACCCTTGCCTATAGCCGAGTGGAAGTGAAAACATGTCACGATGGATTTTGTTGTGGGTCTTCCGAGGACTCAACGGGGTAATGATGTCATTTGGGTGATAGTTGATCTATTAACTAAGTCAACGCACTTTGTACCTATGCTCATGAGTGACTCGGTAGATTATCTTGCCGACCTTTATCTTTGGGACATAGTTTGACTTCATGGGGTCCTTGTGACTATTGTTTCGGATAGAGATCTACATTTCACAGCTAGGTTATGGCAAAACCTGCAGAATGCCTTGGGCACTAGATTGACATTTAGTACCATCTATCATTCTTAGACTGACGGGCAGTCAGAGCGTACTATTTAGATTCTAGAGCACATGCTTCAGGGTTGTATTCTTGACTTTAAGGGGTTGTGGGAGAGGCACATACCTTTAGTGGAGTTTGCCTATAACAATAGCATCCAATCAAGTATTGGCATGGCATCATTTAAGGCCTTATATGGGCGACCGTGTAGATCTCCTATGTATTGGGCCAAGGTGGGTGATACACCTATGCTAGGTCTAGAGTTGGTTTCGGGAAACGATAGAGAAGATTGCACTTATCTGTAGACACCCCATTTTTGACCGTCCTCAAGACTTGGACGTCACCGTTTGAAAACTCGGTGATCATCCATGTTCGTGTTCATCTTGAGTTCTCGGAGGTTTCGATCGCGCGCCTTGCCTCAAGACCTCTCGACTTGTTTGTTTTGTACTTGGTTGTGCACAGACACTTGTGTTTTTGCTCCCAAGGGAAGAGGGTGGCTTGTTGGCCATCCCCTCAACCCACCGACCAAGGCTTGAAGCCACCGGCCCCTTTTTCTTGCCATCGACCAAAAGTGTTAGCCGATCGGCACTATGTTTGGTCAGTCGGCCACCTATTTTGGCCAATCGGCCATATTTCCCGGTCGACCCCTTTTCATCTGCTTTTGGCAAATATTTTGTGCCAGCTGGAACAGCTGGCACGCACAATTCCTCCCCTCCATACACGTGTATGGAGGGATTTGAGCCTTGTTTAGCTTCCCTTGGAAGCTTTGTAAAATGGTTTTGTTATAAAAGGAGGGCCTCCCCTCCCTTTCTAGAGGTTGATCAATCTGATATATAGCTTATATATCCCTCTCTCTTTATATCTCCTTCTCTCTCTATATTTGTGTGTGTAATAGTGTTCTAAAGGGTGTTTTGTTCTTAGTTTTGCACTAAGGCACCTAGTGTTACACTATACTTCGGTTGTGGAGGTGCTAAGGGGTTGATCTCAGAGTTTTTGAGTTGGTTTTGGTCAAAAGAAGGTGCTAGAGTTGGTGTTCTTGAAGTGTTCTTCAAGGGTGAGAACTACCTTCTTTATTCCCCTTTCTTGCACTAGCTTTTAGCCTATCTTGCATGCTGTTTTGAGCTTAGTGTATAACTGACAAAATTTCTGTATTTTCATGCTTAAGATGTTTGTTTAAGGTTGCTTTTGGGTTGGGGGTTGTTTACACCCTCCTAGGCCTTGTTTGGCCTCTTTTTGTGCCTTTCTCTTTGGGCTTTGGAACCCCCTTATTTCGACCTTCTCACCACTGAAATCTAGAGGATTTTCAGTGGTGAAGAAGTGGTTTTGAGGTCATGTATAGGGGAGGGATACCTCTCTCCCTTTATGTCTCATTTGCTTGCATTTAGGGCTCATAAAAGTAGCATGTTTGCTTAGCTTTAGTTGGCTCCAGTCCAGAGGTTTTTTGGTATTATTTGGTCATATTATATCTCTGTTTTTGGTCGGATTGGTAGTCCATTGCATGCGTCATACACTTGCCTTGCAATCCCCTCATTTGCCTAAACATGCATCATGCATTTAGACCACCATGTTTGCATATTTTAGCTTGACTTCATGAAGCTTTTAGTCATGTTTCATCATGTTTAAGCTCTGTTTGGTGTTGATTTGGTCATGCTTTTCATGCTTTGTATAGCTACCATGCATTTTGGCTTGTTGGCTTTGGGTGTGTGGGTCATGAGCATGCTTTATTTGGGTTATTTCAGTGATTTGGAATCACTTATCATGCCATTTCAGTCCATGTTCCATGCTTGTACACTTACATTTGTCATCCTCTTGATGCTTTGAAGAGTTGTTGTTTTGTGCTCCATGTTTGGACCATTGCATATGCCTCTATGATTAGGTCTTTGACATGCCTTCTTATTAGGTTTTGGGGCTTATTTTGGCGTATTATAACTCTGATATTATTGGCCTAAGTCATGCCGTGTTCGGTTGTAAGAGGTGTAGTGCATTTGCCCTTTTGGGTCTTGTATGCGCCTTGTTTTGTGCTCGCCTTTATAATATGTTTTAGCCTCATTCCATATGTATTTTGGCTTCATTTTGGTCTGCCTCGGGATTGTTTTGGGTCACCTTGCCCCTTTGGGGCTTGGTTGACATAGTCATGGTTCAAGTCCCTTGGCTAGCTTTGAATTTTAACTCCATTAACATGCCATGTTTGCATTGTGTAGTCAATTTGGTATCATTCTTCATGTGATTTTAGAGCTTATTGTAATGCCATGTTCTCATATTTATCACATCTCGCTCATGTTTGAAGGTTGTGCATTGTGGCCTAAGTGATGGACCAATATGTGTGCATGTTTGTCTTGCATTTCTATGCCTTAGTTTTGGTATTTTGGCCACTGTTTTGGGGCATGGCTGAGGTCTCCCATTCCGGTTTAAGCCCATCCTTGTATATAGTTGCATGTTTGACATGTTGCATCTTGTTACATGCTTGCTAGTTTACACTTTGTTACATGCTTGTGCAAGTTGCATTGAGTAGGCACACTCATGTTGCATTACATTATTTGCATACTTGCATTGTACCATGTTTGCATGCTTCGTATATCACATGATATTTAGCTAATTGCAATATACAACATTGTTGCATACTTGGCATGCCCATGCTACATTAGTTTAATTTGCATGCTTAGGTTGCATTGCATTCGGCATACTTGCTACCTTAGTCTTGTGTGCATACTCGAGTCTCATTGCATTTGGCATGCTTAGGTCGCATCACATTGCATTTGGCATGCTTACATTGCATTACCTTGTATTGCATTTACATATCGCATTGTATTTAGCATACATGCATTGCATGGTGTTTGGTTTGGGGTGTCAAACCAAACGTGAGGAATGAGGGACGTTCGTACTTAAAGTGACGAAACGTGCCTCAATCTTCGGTCGCCGTCACTCTTGATCCAACATGATAGAGTGCGTGGCATCCATTTGTTTTGTGCATCCATTTTACATTGATATGCACACTTGGCTCCTTCGGCCATCATGCGTTGAAATGCGTGATTGGTGGTCTGGGGGTCGAGAACCACACTCCTTTGAGTTCATAGCATGATAGGGAGGGTGGTCGTGCACACATTGCTTTGAAAACGCCTTGCCATGCACTTTCTGTCCTCTGCTGCAGCAAAACAGGGTTCTGCAGGAATCATTGGCCGACCGACTACATCAAGTGCCGATCGACCAAAAATATCTGGCCGATAGTCATACAAATGGTCGATCACCATGTTTCAATGGCCGGTGGCCCTATCTATTGGCCGATGACCTCCCATAATGCTCAGGGAGCGATTCAGAAGCAATCTTGGGATTTGTGCAGCTTGCAGAGGCATAAAACAGTGTAAACAGAGGCAACAGTGGCATGGCAACGGGTTTCCGAGCGCGGCAAATCGAGCATGCATCATCCAATCATTTCAAGGCGAAGCTGCGGCGGCCTCTTTTAATTTCATACTTAGCTTATTCTATAATTAATTTGTTAATTAATTAAGGGTTTGTAATATTTAATTAGCTAGAGTAGTTAATCATTTACCTGTTTTGTATTATTCTTTCGGACCCTCCATCGAGAGGGCGAATTTGTAATAAGAGTGCGTGCATGTGTGTGTGAATGTCTTCCAACCCCACGTCTTTCTCCCTTTTACTTACCTGCTTATGATGGTTAGTTTAGGTCATGTTTCGATTAGCATACCTCATGTTAGCATGTTTATATACATTCATTCGTATTGCACGCACCGGGCTCGGCGCATCATACTAACTGCATCGTATTTCAATTCTAAGTTGAATACATGTTATCTGTTGCATCTCATATGCCATCTTAGAATAGCCAAGCCTATTGTAGTTGCATTTTTGCATGTGTTGCATTAGGCATTTCAACATAGTTAGAATTCATGCATGCTTTCTAATTAACTTTCTTTCTTTGGCTTGGAGTACTCGGTAAGTACTTATGCTTTAGCATCCTTGCATGCGGGTGAGTGACTGCCATGATAGCATGCTTACCATGAGGCTATGTGCTTATGTGATATAACTGCCTGAATGCCTGTGGGTGGAGGTTGGGTTGCTTGAATTGGAATAATTCGTTGAAACTCGTGTTTTAGCCTACTTGCGAGTAGCAAAATTCAATCCATTTTCAAAACAAACGGATATGCGATGCTTTGTTCCAACTTAGGCAATCCAGTCTATACTTGTATGCTGTGCACATCACATAGTAATTTTAGGCTAATAAAACCGGAATAAGAGCATATAATGTTTTCAAAACTCGATATCATGGTTAGTAGAGGCCGATCTTTGATCAGGCGAGCGGGGTTGCTCACGAAGTGACCTTCCCCAATCGTACCCAAGTTCCCGAGCCGAGGCAACTTTGGTGATGATAGACACGTGGCCTTAGGCAACGAGTCAGGGTTTCCTAAATTACCCCAAAATAAATATTTAGGTGGCGACTCTGTATCTGGCAAAACAGTCCATGTTTGGCACTTCTTTCTTAAAAATCAGTTTTCCAAAATGATTTGCCGGATTTGGACTCTTTGATGATTCATCGATCTTGCATTGCACTCTACGAGATTAGATACAGGACCGTGACATTTGAGTCTGAACTGTAGTTAGCCTCAATGAACAAAACGGGATTCCCTCCCGGGACATTCGGGGACGTCTACATTATTTGTAAGAGGTTGATTACGACTCAGAGTCGTCAGAAGAGCTATGCCAACCATAGGAGGAGATCGTTATCCTTTGAGGTTAGAGATCATGTCTTCTTGAAGATATCACCTAGATGGGGTTTGATGAGGTTTAGGAAGAGAGAAAAGTTGTCTCCTAGATTTATTAGGTCTTTTGAGATCTTAGAACGTATTGGGGAGGTAGTTTATCGTTTGGTCTTGCCGCCATAACTTTCCAGGGTTTATGATGTGTTTCACATTTGTATGCTCCGGAAGTATGAGTTGGATCCATCACACGTGTTCGATTGGACCGAGTTAGAGGTAAATGAGGATGCCTCGTATGAGGAGAGACCAGTTAGAGTTTTAGATACTCGAGACCAAGTCTTGTGTGACTAGACAATTCCCTTGGTAAAGGTGTTGTGGAGACATCACGGGGTTGAGGATGCCATATGAGAACGTGAGGCGGAAGTCCGTGAGAAGTATCCGAACTTATTTGGTAATGTTTAAACTTATATTGAAAACCTTGTTATGTTGAATTAATATAAACACTGTATATGTTTCGGAAATGTGAATTGTATATTCAGTACTAAGAACTTGTTTATAATTGTGATGAGAATGAGTGACTGGTGGATGGGTCATGGTTGTGAGTATAATTTATTATCATGGTTATAATTGGTGTTGTTGTGGATTTAAAATTTCGGGGATGAAATTCCTTAATGGGGAGAGGTTATAGCAATCCTGATTTAGATCCAATCCATTTATTGCCTTTGAATCCTGGAAACCATATCCGTAGTGGTCGTTTTTTCTTTCTTTTCATGTTTGGCTTTGCTTTTGGGGTCAACACCATGGGTTCCTAGAGTCGACACCACCGTGTTATCTTACTCATGGTGTTTCTACTATTTTTTTGGGGTCGACACCAATCTTCCTGGGGTTGACACTACACTGATGCTATGTTTTGGGTGTTGCTACTATTTTTGGGGGTCAACACCATGGGTTTAGGGTCGATCCACTTATTTGCTGCAAACATTAGTGTATCAGTATTTCTTCTTGAGGGTCGACACCACTGTCTTGGGTGTCGACCCCTGCGACTTATTTCCAAAATTTTGGGTTCGGCTTGGGCCCTACTTTTGGGGGTTTTTAACTTATTCTTTTCATTGACTTTAGGGCTATTATTCTACCACTATAAATAGGCCTCAAACACACTTTTCTCATTCTTCTCTCTCTCTCTCTCTCTCTCTCTCTCTCTCTCTCTCTTTCCTCTGTGAGCCGTGAATCTCTCTTTTTCTCTCTAAACTCACCTAGAGGCATCTTTCAGCTTGGTCTTTGGAGGAAAATTGTAGATCTTGTCAAGGGCTTCCTCTTGATCCAAGAGTTTCATGGTTTCATCAACGTTGAGTTTTTCATGTTCTCCTTTTCAACTCATGAGGTAGGGATTATGGGTTTTAACTTAGTTATTTGTTTTTCTAAAACAATATTGGGATTTTAAAATTTTTGAACAAACTTAGGGTTTTGATTTAAAAATCAAAAGAGGAGTTTTCAAATGGATTCTTGAAAATGGTTGTAGGGTTGTAAATGATGTTGAGTTGTGATAAAATGGTTAGTTTTGGCACTTGGAATTGATTTTTTGGAAGAAAGGGTATTGTTCTTTCAAATCTCAAAATTTTGATTTCACCAAGAGAAATGGAAATTTATGTTGGAATTGTAAAATTGGATTAATGTTGATGAGGATGTAGAGTTGGATATGTATTATCACATCTATCTTGAGAATTTGGAAAGTCTATCTTTATTGGAAATTATTTATCTATTTAGAAATATCTATTTTGGGCTATCGGTGAAAGATAACTATGATTGTTGTAGAATTTGCTTGCGAATTAGGTAAATTGAAACTATTTCTCATCTATTTGCATTGAGCATGGCTACAGATTTAACACATTTTAAATGTATATTGCTTTCAGAAAAAATGGACGAATACCTTGCTAAATCTGGGTAGGAGTGTAGTTGTGGTATTATGTTGACCCTTGTGTCCTTGGTGAAAGTCCAGAAACCCGCGCGGTTAGGTGTCGAGCCTTCTGGTTAATACCGGTAAAAATGACAAATTGGTAGTGCTTGTAGCCTACTTGTAGACACGCCCTAGAGATTCACAGTGTTGTATTCGTAGCCCTGTTTTCTATTGTAAAGGAAATGATTTCATGAATTGGGATATAAACATGGCATTGCATGGTTTTGAAAAAAGATATAAAATGTTTTTCGGCACCACCATTGCGTATGCATTCACCTTATATCTCTGTTAAGATTCATAAACCGTGTTAGAGTATTTCTACTGGCTTTGACTCACCCTATGTGAGAAAGTTATTTTTCAAGTGTTGATGATATGCCTCCACTAAGGCAATAACTTGGGAGGATTTTGAGCAAGAGCTTTTTTTTGTTTATTTGTTGTATTTATTCTGTACAAGCCTAGGGCTTTATTTGTATTGAGTTTAATCTCACTTTTGTTGTAACCAAGTATTATCTTGAAAAGTTGTAAGCCTTTAGGGCATTTCTTATTTGTTTTAAATCTTATTTCATATCTTTAACTTGTAACATATGCTATAGATTCAGGGTTAGGAGTTGTGAATGTATAACTACATGTGCTACCTTTTGTACCATGAGATTATATAAAATGAAAGGTTACTTATTTCATAAAACTATATTTACACATTGTTGTTATTTATTAATATTGTGGATAGTTTATTGTAATTATTTTGGGGCGTTACATAAATTAAATATGCCTAACTAAACATTAATTGTTAAATATAAATTAAAAATATATAATATTTTAAAATCTGAATCTGCATAATTCTTCTTCACTGGAAAAAACTAGTCCTCATGTTTTCATTGCTTGAAATAATTTGTTACACTAGCACTTATCTGCTTCCACTTTGTATGTAAGATTAATTTTCTCAAACCTAAATTTTATAGAACAACTTTCCAAAATTAAAGGAAATTTTTCCTTCAATAAATTTGAGCAACTATCAAAAATGGTAGCCACAATCGATACACCTTGAGTTGATATGTTTGTCAATATGATTTCATTTTATTAGCAACATCAACCACACCATGCAATCAAGTTTTAAATCAGAAACTTTGATTTGCTGGTAATTGTGAAAAATCAAAAACTTTTGTGACAAAATCAACTTTTAGTAAATCTGTCACCACTAATAAGGTTGTTCCCATACTACAAGTAACAACGGGATCATTCGCATACAAAAGAGAAACAAATGAAGCTATCGGTTCCTGATCTGTCAAGAAACTTGTGTTATTATGATGCATCGTCTCATAGTGTAACTCAATTAAACATCGGTTGATTTTCTTCTTATCTTTCGCATTTTCTTCGGCCTTAATTAATTCAACATGTTTTTTTATAGTATCCTCCTCCAAATACTCATCATATATTGGAAGTAAATCCTAATCAATGTGTGACTATAATGAAGTAGATTTTGTATCCAAAAGTATTTCATCGGATTCTTCTTCTACAACAACAACACAATCCAGAAATTCTTTAAGTTGTAAACAAACCTTGAACTTTGGTATGTCAATTCTGAAGTCTGAATCCAATCGATTAGATGTATTGTTCACCAATCGATGCCTCCATTGTGGTTTGTATGCACCAATCGGGTTTGTGTCTTTATCATCGACATCATTTTCATCATCTTCCTCCACAAATCGTGAATTTGGATAACGGTTGTAAGGGCGATTTCTAATGTTCATGGCTTGGAAATTGTCACAATCCTAACCCAATCCTAGAGGTTAGGGAGGTGATCGGCTAGTAATCATAGATTACGTATGGCCTAATCTGACAAATCACAAAATATTTAATATAATGGGCCCCGTAGTGGAAGCAAACAAAAATAATCTAATCCATTGAGCAGTGCATATATGATACAAAAGAAAAAAAAAATCCTTTATATTACATGGAACTTATATAATTTACATGAAAATACAATGTATAAAATATTCATACATTAAGTACAAAAGTGCAAAAGTTAAGATTCAACAAAAAACTTAGACAAAAAGGGAAAAGCAAAAACAGAAGCCTCGACTTGGGAGCACATCTTTGGTGGCTTCTCAAGTGGGGGTACACTCCAATGCAAACTCTACAGTTGATCCACATGTTGCTCACCTACATACATATAGGGGAAGGGGGTGAGCTAAAACCCAATGAGTAACATCAATGTAAAGAGGCTAATGAATGAGTTTCAAATATTCTTACAACATTCTCTAAATATTTTTCGTATCACATTTCGAAGCTACATAGTTGTAGACACCCTATTTTGACCGACCCTAAAACTTGGGCACTTTCTTTTAAACACCCAATGATGAAATTGGAATATGTTATTTTATGAATTTCTCAATAGAAAAATCGAATTTAAGCTTTAATCCTAACCTTCACCCAATTATTTTAGACCGATGAAATATATTTTATTAGTTTATTATTTTGTGATATTTTATAATTTTACATAATTTTATGTGTTTGTACATATTTTAGGTGCTTTTACATAAATTAGTATAAATAATTTTTTAAAATATTTTTATATTATATATTAAAATTAATTAAATAAAAAATAATAAAAAAAGAAAGAAAAAGGAGAAGAGAAATCAAACTTGTCTTGAACAATAATAAAAAAAGAAGAAAAAGAAGAAGAGAAATTAAACTTGCCTCCAAAAAATAATTAAAAAAACAAAAGAGAAGAAGAAGAGAAATCAAATTTGTCTTATATAAATATCTAAAGTATTTTATTATTTTAATTTTTGTTTTTGTTGATAATTTTCCCTATAAAAGGCAAAGGAGGGGTTCATGATTGAGGGGTGAGTAAAAAGAGAGCTAGAAAAGCTCAACGTGGAGAGGAAAAAAGAAGAAAAGAAAAAAAAAAAGGAGAAAATAAATTGTTTTAAAAAATTCTTGAGGGAATTGATTTTAAAAATAAAAATTTGTTTTAATCAACCTTTCTATCTACCGATATATACCACCCAAAGCCACATTAAAGCTAAAACTTGAAATTTCTTACTATGATTTCAAACCATACATCATAACCGTGACGGTGTAAAGAAGAAAGTTTGATAATCAGAAAAATTCACCATTTCCTCCAAAAGGTGAATTTTTTGCAATATTCTCATTTATTTTCTTGTATTTTCTTTACTGTTTTAAATATATGATATTTAGGTTGTGAAAATGGAAGGCTGAACTTTTGTTCCTTAGATTTCTTCTCATTTATTTTCTTGTATTTTCTTTACTATTTTAAATATGTGATATTTAAGTTGTGAAAGTGGAAGGTTGCGCCACCCACATATCTATTGTAATTTACTATTTTTTTAATATAACTATTTTACCGCTTTAAAGGGAAGGATGCACCACCCATATATTTAATATAATTTATCGCTTTGAATGGTCTATCAAAACCACCAAATTTGTTAGAAATGTGACCCCACCGGGTGAATAGCAGCTGGTGATGAATAATAATTGCCTGTGGTGAATAGTATCTTTGGTGATGAATAGTAACCGTGGACAAAAAATGTCCGGTAAGATGAATAATGATCAAGGAGGATGAATAGTACCTGCCGCGTTGAATAGTACTGTCGACGATGAATAGTAACCCTCGGATGAATAGTGCTCCGACCATATGTGTTTTCTCGGGTGAAACAAAGTAGTCACCAAACAGCCGGCAGAACAATTTCTGGCGAATAAATAGTGACCGCTGGATGAATAGTAAACAACGAACGAATAGGATTTTTTTTTATTTTTTTATTTTGTTCGTATGATTAGTTAGATTCAGTTTGTGTTGTAATAATCTCCCAATCCCACGTCTTTTATTCGGTTTTGTAATTATTCAATGTTTTAATAATTCTCAACCCTTGCTTCTTTCTGCCCCTTTCTATGTATGTCTTCCAACCCCATTTCATTTTATCTCTTCTATTTACTCGCTTTCCATATTCTGTAAACATCATCATCATATATATTTTTTTTTATCATATCTATGTTTTGCATCCATATTTTGTGCATTTAGAGTCGGCTCATTTCCATCTGTGGATTTAATTAATTTTTATGTGATTTTGTGTGCTACCTCATAATTCACATGTCATGTTTTAGTAGCCAAATCTCTAGTCGCATTTTGTGGATGTACTGCATTAGAATTTTGTATATAAGATCATGCATGTTTTTCTAACTTTGTTTTGTAGTTGTTAGTGGAACTTCGGTAAATATGTAAGTTTTTATACTTTAGCATCCCTTTTGTGTGTGTTTTTCTTACTATGTTTTGCATCCAACCATGAGGCTACTTGCTTACTTGATATAATTGTATGAATGACAGTGGATGAATGTTGTGTTGCTTAATTTGGAATGATGCTGATTCTTCATGTTTGTAAAATCAATTTCTTTGAGTTGTACATCCTCAAAACTCTTTCAAAATACATGAAATCAAATTGTGCCAAAATGAATGGCATAATCTATACTTGTTTGATTCACATAGTAAATTTTAGGATTTATTAAACAATTGAAATATGAGCATATAAAGTAAGTAAAAATCATTTCATGGTTTAGTAGAGGCTGATCTTTAATTGGGTGAGTGGGGTGCTCAATTAATGACCTTCCCTTTTCATACCTTTGGTTCTGAGCCAAGCATCTTTGGTTATGACGAATAGTGGCATTGGCACGAGTCTCGGGTTTTCTAATTTTTCCAAAATATTAGGTGGAGAATCTAAAATTTAGTGATGTAGTCCACTTTTAGCAAAGGTTTTGTAATAAATGGATTTTTTTTATAAAAGTTTCCAAATTTGGACTTTCACCTATGTTTCACATTGCACTCATGAGACTAGATCAAAGAAATCGAGGGTCAGAATTGTTTAACACGCACGGGTACCCCCCAAGCAATACAATAGTTTTTGGTGACTTTACTGGGGATATTAAGAAACCTTCACTTGAACTCCATGATATGACTTTTATTTTCAATTATATGTTTGTTGCATTGCATGCATTAGTGCACCTAAAGTCCCTGCGCTACCCAGATACAGATGGGAGCACAAACAAGCTTTTTGTGACACAATACCATCTCCATGTTACTTTTGAGACCTTATGTTAATACTTGTTAAGATCTGTAAAAAAGGTAGCTCCACTATCTAAGGTTATCGGACTTAGAAGAGAGACTATATTGACTCTTCCGACTTCTTGGGATCTTAACTGGTTATTAACCAAAGGGCTCTTTGGTGACGTCACCTTGACTTCAACCCCTTGAGTAGAGTTGATCTTGTACATATAGTGAGGTATAGTACCTTCCCAACTTAGGACATGATGCTCTTTCATTTCTAGGATGTATGATAGCACTTGTTTGAATAGTGAAACCCTAGATCTTTTCAAAAACTAGGACTAGATAACCCTACCCCCCACCGCAGGGGTGTTTGCTCTTTTTCTTGCTATGTGCTATGTATGGGATCTATACAAGGGTTCTAAAATTCATATCAGTGGTTCAAATATATCAGTTTGGGGTAATTAGTGGGGCTAAGTTCAGTTTTTTAGTGTGACATACAGTAGTTTAGCCGTGATCAGTTGTGCAAATTGAGTTGAAGTGCTGTCGGAATTCTGATTGGGGATCTTATTTTTGGTTTTCTTTTTGCTTACTCGTTGTAACACCATAGCTTCAGAAAAGTCCGATATTCCATGAAGTCTACCAATATGAATCCCTAGAACTTATGGGATATCATACTATTTCTGTGATCAGAGAATGACCACCTATTGATTGCACGAGCTTTATCTTGAATGCGGTCGATGGCCCGCACTTTGACTAGTAATTCAAGAAAGGTGTCATTTCGAGTTCTGAGTTAGATGTTGAGTCCGAGTCTAATTCCATCAAGTTTGTAGAGTTGGAATCCGTCGCAATTCAGTTTAGTGAGTCAGAGTCTGTTGATTTTGGAATTGCTAACCTGGACACCATTGTCCTGTCTAGGTTTCTTTGTCATTTTCTTTTGAGTTTTTTATAACTGTTGAGTTGGAGTTTCTTTTGAATAAATAAAAAAAATGCTATAGATTCTACCTACTTCTCTGTGCCTTTAGTTCATTGCATTGACCAAAATTTTTAAAATTTTGATAAAAATGAAGATGAAGGATTTCCTCGAGCTTTGAAAATTTTGATTGACTGAGAGGAAGAGAGGTGTGCTAAGCCCTTGATGAATGAGATTGTTTCAGTTAATGTGTGTGCTAAAAAAGATCCTCACTTGGTTCAAATTGGTTCCACAATGTTTGTAGAAAACTGCGAGCGATTTGTCGCCTTATTAAAAGAATTGAAAAAATATTTTTGCGTGGTCCTACGAAGATATGCCTGGAATCGATCCCAAGATTGTATAGTTTAGGATCTCTCTCGACCATGAGACCCAGTCCCTTTAACTTTCAGAATCTAAATAGTCAACCCAAGGATGAGACAACCAGATTAGAAGCAACCCTGGAACTAGGGGCAATGAGGTTGGATGTGATCAGGGACTCAAACTTAGTCACCTACCTAGTCAGAACGGATGATTGGTTTGTCGACTCTTTGGCAACCCTAGCTTCATTGGCGGATATACTGATCGGGGTCAAGATGTATCAGATCTTCATAGAGCAGATGATAGCCACAATAGAAGAATTTCAAGATGAAAATCCTTGGTATCATGACATTTTGGAAATTGAACTACACCACAAGTGGCAAATGCTAAGGATAAGGTATCAACGCATGATTGTCAAATCTCGAAATTTGAGAAAAGAAGATTTAATGTTGAAAGACAATCAAACTCCTATCCACAACCCTAGGGGCAAATTCAGACCCAAATAGCCAGATCCCTACATCATCATGTTTTTCTAGTCAAGAGTAGTAGTCATTCTCATAGATTTAGATGGCCTAGGGATCTCACAACCAATCAACATGGACACGCTAAAAAATACTATCCTTGAGAGGCTTAATGGGCCGAAAACCCAAAAGGGCAACCTAGGCAAAAGTTAGAGCATAAAATAAATAATGAAAAGAAAATAAAAAAAATGAAAAAAAAAAACTCGCAAGGTCAAAAACTTGGAAGGGCGACTTAGCCAAAAGTTAGAGCGCAAAAGAAGAGTATTAGTACCCGAGTGAACCTTAACCCGTGAACTATGTAAGGCCTGATTCCTATCTTTAGGATGCGTAGGCAACTTCATTTTGAAGTTCGGTCCTAACCATTTTCAACTTACTCGTCCCATCCATATTTGCTTGGTATATTTTTACTTGACTCGGCTATCTTGTCCATGTTTAATTGATTCATCTCCGTTCAATTTGGTTGTCCTATCTATTCTTTATGGTAGATTTAATTGCAAGGTAGATCAGGTTCGGATTTGAGGTTGTGCATATCAAGAGTTGATTTCATGTTAGTCGGGTAGTGGCCATTTATGAAAATAGATTTTGAGGACTTATAATGAATTGACAGATTTTCTTGAAAATTATTCCATCTTTGTAAAACCTAGATCATTCTTTGGACCAAAAAGAAAAAAAATTTAGTGCTTACAGTTTGACTTACATGATTTCCAAAACAAAGAATGGAACAAGCATGCTAATTTCACTCTCATGTTGATCAAAATCTTTTTAGCACAAAACCAAAACAATAATCAAAGCGATGAACTTGGGGTACAATTGAGTCAGTTTTTTTGTTTTTCCCCCGTATTCTTGAAAGTCTCCATTGTCAACCACTCACCGGAGAGTGCATAATAGTTATCTTTGACAATGTAACAGAGCCCTTTAGTAGGGTCGGTGGTGTCTTTTTGTCTTCTTGTTTTACGACATCGCGTCCATGATATTCTAAATCGCGCTTGCATTTGTCATGCCTATGATATTTTAAACCGTACCTGCGATTGTCACGCCGCAATTGTCGTACCCGCAGTGTTTATAATCGCGCCTGTGTTGAAGTTTTGTGTCCTTTCTATTCCGGCAAGTGTAAATAGGTGTGTTTGGATTGTTTTTGTTTTGTTTTTCTTTCATCGAGTCATTTTTTGATTTTTGGTCAGTTACAGGCTCGATATCCAGTTCAGAACTCATTGAAATGCAACCACTCTCAATTTTAAAATTCAAAATGAAATATTTTTATGCTCAAGTGTTGTGTTATTCACGCCATGATGTGTAAAACAAAACTCATTTTATTAAAATTTAGGATGAAGCCTCCGATTCCAGCAAAACAAGAAAATTTCAAAAAAACAAAGAAAAATTTGAAGCATTGGTGCTCTTTCCTAAGCAAAAACCAAAGTACAAAAAAAATAAAAAAAGAAATACAAAAAAATACAAAAGAAAAAAAAAAGAAAAAAGTGGGAAAAAAACAAATGGAAAAAAAAAATTGAAAATATAAAAAATAGAGAGAGGGTGTTCTTAGATTTCCAGCAACAGCTCGGCGACAAGTGTCAAACCGACTTTGGCTTAAACAGCATCATCGGTCAACTCCATTGCTAATGACCTCACCTCAAGGTGTTTACTCTGGGCAATTCTTTGAAGGCCCTGCCTCAGAATTTGCTGGATTTTCAAAGGAAATCATCCTCCGTTGGCCATCGAATGAGGAATATCAAGGCACTAGGAATCTTTCCATATTGGTTTCTTGGCGTTTCAACTCCTTGTTCTGCCTCTTTAGTTGGCTGATCTCTCGCGGCGCATCTTGATACATACACTGGAACAAAAAGAGTTACGCAATTAGTCGCCGCACCTCATTTGTTCTGCTTTGCAATCGGTGTGACAGATTGAAGACCACAGTCACGATTTCCACACAAAACTTCAATATGTAATGGTTGGCATCAATGTCAGACTGCGCTGCCATTATTTGCTCAACTGACATTGCAGAGAAACTAAAAACAAGGGCAGGGGCACTCTGTTGAGGCTTGGAAGAGTTAGCATCTGGAATCTCGATTGGGGAATCGATAAGGTTAGAGAATATAGTGAGAGGATGGGAGGAAGCCATGAGAAAAAAAAAAGAGAGATTCGAGCTGCCATAGACTAACGGTTCATAGCTTTTCACTCTATGTCTCTCTCATAGGCCTTAGTTAAGAAGAAGACGGAGCAGAGGAAAAAGACAAAGAGGAAAGGCCTCGGGACAAAGGAATAGAAGAATCGAGGCCTGTCGGTCAGGCATTGCGATTGTTGAAATCGCGCGCCAGACACGACGTTTGAAGAAGACGAACAAGGAAGGGAGAGAGAGAGAGAGAGAGAGAGGTATGTATATAATATGTATACTGTATGTGTCGATATATAATATGTATATGTATATATATATATGTATGTAGTTTGTATACGTGTATGTATATATGTAAATGTCCATATATGTATATATATACGTATGTGTCCGTATGTATATGTATATATGTATTCGTATATGTATATAGTTTCTTTGTGTGTATATGTATATATATGTAATACGTATTTTGTATATTGTTTGTATCTGTATATGTATATACGGTATGTATATAAATATAATAATTTCAAAAATGAAAAAAAAAAACAAAGAGAATTTTGAAAAAAAAGGAAAAAAAACATTTTGTGTATTCATATGTTGTACATCCATCATATTATTGTTGAGCATCCATCATATCGCATTGCATATTATATGTCTCACATTGCCACTTCAAGTTTTTTTAATCACCATCACTCTTGCACCAACTATTACATCTATCATGCGTGGTTACAGTAGTCACATTGTTGCATCTCTTGGATATAATCCATTCACATCACTTGCATACAATTGTTCAAACATTTGGTTACAAATTTTCTCTTTTACATCGATTGAAACCCATCTCCTATTTTGTATTGAGGTATAGTCTAGGTCTTGCATGTTGGTTAAGACCCAATTTTTTTTTCTCGGTTGAAATCAGTCACCTATGTATTATGGTACGATTTGGGTATCACTTGTTGATTAAAACCCTCATTTCTCCTTTCATGATTTCAATATGGTTGGAATTTCTTCCTCTTCTCACGGTTACAACGTAGTTAAAGTGTGTCTTTCCTCACACGATTTCAGTATGTTTGGAATGTGTTCTTTCTCCTATCATGATTTCAGCGTGGTTGAAGTGTGTTCCTCTTCTCACGATTATAGCATGGTTAGAGTGTGTCCTTCCTCACACGATTTTAGGGTGTTTGGAATGTGTTCTTCCTCTTGTGATTTCAGCATGGTTTCCTTTTCTTATGATTATAGCGTGGTTAGAGTGTGTCATTCCTCATACTATTTCAGCGTGTTTGGAATGTGTTCTTCCTCCTCTCATAATTCCAGCGTAATTGGAGTTTTCTCCACCTCTCATGATTCCAACATGGTTGGAGTGTGTTCCTTTTCTCACGATTACAACGTGGTTTGTGTGTGTGTCATTCCTTACATGATTTTAGCGGATTTGGAATTTGTTCTTCATCCTTTCACGATTTTAGTATGGTTGAAGTGTGTTCCTCTTATCACGATTACAGTACAGCATGGTTAGAGTGTGTCATTCCTCATGCGATTTTAGTGTGTTTGGAATGTGTTCTTTCTCCTCTCATAATTCCAGCGTCATTGGAGTCTGTTCCTCCTCTCATGATTTTAACATGGTTGGAGTGTGTTCCTCTACTCACGATTACAATGTGGTTAGTGTGTGTCATTCCTTACACGATTTCAGTGTGTTTGGAATGTGTTCTTCCTCCTCTCATGATTTTAGCATGGTAGGAGTGTATTCATCTTCTCACAATTACAGCGTGGCTAGAGTTTGTCCTTCCTCACACGATTTCAGTGTGTTTGGAATGTGTTCCTCCTCCTCTTATAATTCAATCGTGATTGGAGTCTGTTCCTCTCATGATTTCAGCATGGATGGAGTGCATTTCTCTGCTCATGATTACAGCATGATTGGAGTGTGTGCTTCCTCACACGATTTAAGCATGTTTGGAATGAGTTGTTCGTCCTCTCACGATTCCAATGTGATTAGAGTCTGTTCCTCCTATCATGATTTCAGCAAGGTTGGAGTGTGTTCCTCTTCTCACGATTATAGCGCGGTTAGAGTGTGTCCTTCCTCACACGATTTTAGCATGTTTGGAATGTGTTCTTTCTCCTCTCATGATTTTAGCATTGTTAGAGTGTGTTCCTCTTCTCATGATTACAGCATGATTAGAGTATGGTCTAACTTTCACGATTATAGCGTGGTTAAAGTATATTATTCCTCTCCTCATATGATTTCAGTGTGTTTGGAGCATGTTTGGATTTGCATTTCTTGTATTCATGTAGAAAACTTGTTTGCACCACTCATGTAGAAAGCATGATTGAACAATATTCTTTATTGTACTCACAACAATTGGCGTGCATCGTGTTGTTTGCTTCTTTTGTATGCCAAATCAAGAATTTTCAAAAAATGGGCTTTGCGAAGCGTGTAAGTCTGGCTTTCAATTGTATTTCGAGCATGTCATTTGCATCTTGTCCCTAAACTACGCTGGTCTGATTTCTTATAAGGGATATGTAGGCAACCCTTAAGTTCAACCAACTGCATTGGCATCTTGTTTGTTTGCCCAAGTATCATGGCTTTGTCAAAAGGGTCGTTTTCCGGCTTTAACATTCACTCACGTCATGAAATGACTTTGAGCTTTGTCGAAAAGGGGCAACTGTAGACACCCCATTTTGACTAACGCTAAAACTTGGACGCTTTCTTCTGAACACCCAATGATGAAAGTTGGAATATACTATTTTACGAATTTCTCAGTTGAAAATCGAATTTAAGCTTTAATCCCAACCTTCACCCATTTTGGCCAAATTATTTTAGACTGATGAAATATATTTTATTAATATATTATTTTGTAATATTGTATAATTTTATATAATTTTATGTCTTTGTACATAAATTAGTATAAATAATATTTAAATATTTTTATATTATATATTAAAATTAATTAAATAAGAAATAATAAAAAAATAAAAAGAAGAATAGAAATCAAACTTGTCTCCGAAAATAATAAAAAAAGAAGAAGAAGTGAAATCAAACTTGCCTCCAAAAAATAATAATAAAAAAAAGAACAAGAAGAGAAATCAAATTTGCCTTATATAAGTATCTAAATTATTTTATTATTTTTATTTTTGTTTTTGTAGATAATTTTGCATAAAAAAAAGGTAAGGGGGGGGTTCATGATTGAGAGTGTGGAAAAAGAGAGCTGGAGAAGCTCAACGTGGAGAGGAAAAAGAAGAAAGGAAAAGAAGAGAAGAAAAGAAAAGAAAAAAGAGGAAACAAATTGTTTTAAAAAATTCTTAAGGGAATTGATTTTAAAAATCAAAAATTTATTTTAACCAACCTTTCTATCCACCGATATATACCACCTAAAACCACATTAAAGATAAAACTTGAAATTTCTTACTGAGATTCCAAAGCATACATCATAACCGTGAGGGTGTAAAGAAGAAAGTCTGATAATTAGAAAATTCACCATTTCCTCCAAAAGGTGAATTTTTGCAATCTTCTTATTTATTTTCTTGTATTTTATTTACTGTTTTAAATATGTGATATTTAGGTTGTGGAAATGGAAGGCTGAGCTTCTCTTCTATAGATTTCTTCTCATTTATTTTCTTATATTTTCTTTATTGTTTTATATATGTGATATTTAGGTTGTGAAAATGGAAGGCTGAGCCTCTGTTCCTTAGATTTCTTCTTATTTATTTTCTTGTATTTTCTTTACTGTTTTAAATATGTGATATTTAAGTTGTGAAAGTGGAAGGTTGCACCACCCACATATCTATTGAAATTTACTCTTTTTTTATTTATTATATATATATATATATAATTCTTTTACCACTTTAAAAGGAAGGCTGCACCATCCACAAATTTGTTGCAATTTATTTTTGTACATAAACTGTTGTAATTTATAGCTTTGAATGATTGGTTGAAACCACCTAATTTATTAGAAATGTGACCCTACTTGGTGAATAGTAACCGACGATGAATAGTAATTGCCTGTGGTGAATAGTACTGCTAGTGATGAATAGTAACCGCGGACAAAAAATGTTTGGTAAGATGAATAATAACCAAGGATGATGAATAGTAATTGCTACGTTGAATAGTACTGTTGACAGTGAATAGTAACCACCGGATGAATAGTTCTCCGACCATATGTGTTTTCCCGAGCTAAACAAAGTAGTCACCTAACGACGGGCAGAACAATTTTTGGCGGATGAATAGTGACCGCTAGATGAATAGTAACTGGCGAATGAATAGTATTTTTTTAATTTTTTTATTTTGTTCGTATGCTTTGTTAGATTCAGTTTGTGTTGTAATAATCTCCCGATCATACGTCTTTTAATCGATTTTGTAATTATTTAGTGTTGTAATAATTCCTAACCCTTGCTTCTTTCTGTCCCTTTCTATGTATGTCTTCCAACCCCATTTCATTCTATCCCTTTTATTTACTTGCTTTCCATATTCTATAAATATCATCATCATTTTTTTTTAATTTTTTTATTTTATCATATCCATGCATTGCATCCACATTTCATGCATTTAGAGTTGGCTCATTTGCATATGTGGATTTATTCAATTTCTATGTGATTTTGTGCGCTGCCCCATAATTCACATGTCATGTTTTAGTAGTCGAATCTGTGGTCACATTTCATGTATGTATTGCATTAGGAATTTGTATATGAGATAATGCATGTCTTTCTAACTTTGTTTTGTAGCTGTTCGCGGGACGTCGGTAAATATGTAACTTTTTATGCTTTAGCATCCTGTTTGTGTTTGTTTTTCTTACTATATTTTGCATTCTACCTTGAGGCTACTTGCTTACTTGATATAACTGTATGAATGCCGATGGATGGAGGTTGTGTCGCTTAATTTGGAATAATGTTGATTTTTCATGTTTGTAAACTTAATTTCTTTGAATTGTACATCTTCAAAACTCATCCAAAATACATGAAATTAAATTTTTCCAAAATGAATGGCATAGTTTATACTTGTTTGTTCCACATAATAAATTTTAGCATTTATTAAATAACTGGAATATGAGCATATAAAGTAAGTAAAAATCATATCATGGTTTAGTAGAGGCCAATCTTTGATTAGGTGAGCAGAGGTGCCCAATTAATGACATTCCCCTCACATACCTAAGGTTCCGACCCAAACATCTTTGGTTACAATGAACAGTGGCCTTGGCACGAGTCACGGGTTTCCTAATTTTTCCAAAATATTAGGTGGCGACTCTAAGATCTAGTGATATAGTCCATTTCTGGCAAAGGTTTTGTAATAAAATGGATTTTCTATAAAAGTTGTCAAGTCTGGACTCTCATCAATGTTTCACATTGCACTCGTGAGACTAGATCAAAGAAATCGAGGGTCCAAATTGTTTAACTTGCACGGGTACCCCCGGGCGATACAACAGTTTTTGGCGACTTTGTTGGGGATATTAAGAAACCTTGACTAACTCCACATATGACGTTTATTTTCAATTATATGTTTGTTGCATTGCATGCATTGGTGCACTAAAAGTCCCTCTGTTGCCTAGATACTGATGGGAGCACAAAAAAGCTTTTTGTGACACTATACCACGTCCATGTTACTTTTGAGACCTTGTGTTAATACTTGTTAAGATCTGCCAAAAAGGTAGCTCCACTATCTAAAGTTATCAGACTTAAAAGAGAGGCTATATTAACTCTTTCGACTTCCTGGAATCTTAATTGGTTATTAACCAAAGGGCTTTTTAGTGACGTCACCTTGACTTCAACCCCTTGTGTAGAGCTGATCTTGTACATATAGTAAGGTATAGTACCTTCCCAACTTAGGACATGTGAGGAAGAGAGGTGTGCTAAGCCCTTGATGGATGAGATTGTTTCAGTTAATGTGAGTACTGAAAAAGATCCTCACTTGGTCCAGATTGGTTCCACATTGTCTTTAGAAAAATGCAAGCAATTTGTTGCTTTATTAAAAGATTTCAAAAAATATTTTTGTGTGGTCCTACGAAAACATGCTTGGAGTTAATCCCGAGATTATACAATATAAGATCTCTGTCAACCTTGAGACCCAATCCCTAGCTTTCAAAATCCCAATAGTCAACCAGAGTATGAGACAATCGGGTTAGAACCAACCCTAGAACTAGGGGCAATAATCAAGGACTCAAGCTTAGTCACCTACCTAGTCAGAAAAAAATGGTTGGTTTGTCGACTCTTTGGAAACCCTAACTTCACTGGTGGATATACCGATCGGGGTCAAGATGCGTCTGATCCATACAGAGCAAATGATAGCTGCAACAAAAGAATTTCAAGATGAAAATCCTTAGTATCATCACATTTTGGAAAATGAACTATACCGCAATGGGCAAATGCTAAGGATAAGGTATCAACACATGATTATCAAATCCCGAAATTTGAGAGAAGAATATTTAATGTTAAAAGACAATCGAACTCCTATCCACAATCCTAGGGGCAAATTCAGACCCAATTAGCCGGGTCCCTACATCATCACATCTATCTGGTCAAGAGTAGTAGTCATTCTCATGGATTTAGATGGCCTAGAGATCTCACAACCAATCAACGTGGATACGCTAAAAAATACTATCCTTGAGAGGCTCGTTGGGCTAAAAGCCTGAAAAGGCGACCTAGACAAAAGTTAGAGCATAAAAATAATAATAATAATAATAATGAAAAAAGAATAACCAAAAGAATTAAAAAAATGAAAACAACTCGTAAAGTTGAAAACCCAGAAGGGCGGCTTTGGCAAAAGTTGGAGAGCAAAAGATGAATATTAATACCTGAGTGAGCCTTAACTCGTGAACTACGTAAGGCCTGATTCTTATCCTTAGGACACGTAGGTAACTTCATTTTGAAGTTCGGCTCCCAACTATTTACAACTCACTCGTCTTGTCCGTGTTTGATTGGTACATTTTTACTTGACTCGGTTGTCTTGTCCATGTTCAATTGGTTCATCTTTGTTCAATTCGGTTGTCATATCTCCTCTTTATGGTAGATTTAATTGCAAGATAGATAAAGTTTGGATTTGAGGTTGTGCATCTCAAGGGTTGATTTCATGTTGGTCGGGTAGTGGCCATTTGTGAAAATAGATTTTGAGGAGTTTTAATGAATTGACTGATTTTCTTAAAAATTATTCCATTTTTGTAAAACTCGAACCATTCTTTGGACCAAAAAGGAAAAATTTTCAGTGCTTATAATTTGACTTACATGATTTCCAAAATAGAGAGTGGAACAAGCATGCTAATTTAACTCTCATGTTGATCATAATCCTTTTAGTAGAAAACCAAAACGATAATCCAAGCGATGAACTTGAAGCACAGTTGAGTCAAATTTTCTGTCTTCCCCCTGTATTCTCGAAAGTCTCCATTGTCAACCACTCGCCGGAAAGTACGTAATACTTATCTCCGACAATGTAATAGGGCCCTTTAGTAGGGTCGACAGTGTCTTTTTGTCTTAAATCTTGTTTTAGAATATCGCACCCACGATATTCTAAACCGCGCTCGCGTTTGTCATGCATGCAATATTCAGAACCGTGCCTATGATTGTTACGCCCGCAGTTGTCGCACCTGCAGTGTTATAATCGTGCCTGCGGGGAAGTTTTGTATCTTTTATATTCTGGCAAGTATAAATAGGTGTGTTTGGATTTTTTTTTTTTCTTTCATTGAGTCGTTTTTTAATTTCTGGTCAGTTTTAGGCTCAATATCCAGTTTAGAACTCATTGAAATGCAACCATTCTCAATTGTAAAATTTGAAATAAAATTTTTTTATGGTCAAGTGTTGTATCATTCACGCCATGATGTGTAAAACAAAACTCACTTGATTCAAATTTAGGTTGAAGCCTCCAATTACAGCAAAACAAAAAAATTTCAAAAGACAAAGAATAATCTAAAGCATTGATACTCTTTTCTAAGCAAAAATACAAATACAAAAAAACAAAAAAAGAAATACGGAAAATAAAAAAAAATAAAATAAAATAAAAGGAAAAAGGAAAAAAATAAAAGGAAAAAAAATTAAAAATACGAAACACTGAGAGAGGGTATTCTTAGATTTCCAGCAGCAGCTCGGCTGCAAGTGTCAAAGGCCGACTTCACGCTCAGACAACATCATTGCTCAACTCCACTGCCAATTACCTCGCCTCAAGGTGTTCACTCCAGGGAACGCTTTGAAGGCCTTACCTCAGAATTCGTGGGATTTTCAAAGGAAATCATCCCCCACTAGCCATCAAATGAGGAATGTCAAGGCATTAGGAATCTTTCCATATTGGTTGCTTAGTATTTCAACTCCTTGTTCTGCCTCTTTAACTGGCTTATCTCTCGCCACGTGTCTTGATACATACGTTGGAGGAGAAAGAGTTGCGCAGTAGTCACTGCACCCCGTTTGTTTTTCTTTGCAATCAGTGTGACAGATTGAAGATCGTAGTCACGGTCTCCATACAAGACTTCAATGTGTAATGGTTGGCATCAATGTCAGACTGCACTGGCATTATTTGCTCAATTGACATTGCAGGGAAAGTGAAGAGAGGAGGAAGCCATGACAAAAAAAGAGAGATTCGAGCTGCCATAGACTGACGATTCACAGCTTTTCAAAGAGAAAGAAGACAGAGTAGAGGAAGAAGACAAAGAGGAAAGGCCTCGAGACAAAGGAATGAAAGAATTAAGGCCTGTCGGTCAGGCGTCGCAATTGTTGAAATCACACGCTAGACACGGCACTCGAAGAAGCAGAATGAGGGAGAGATAAACAAAAACATAGGGGAGAGAGAGAGGGGGAGAGAGAGAGAGAGAGAGAGAGGTACGTATGTAATATGTATACTGTATGTGTCTGTATATAATATGTATATGTATGTAGTTTGTATACGCATATATATATATAGGTGCCCATATATATACGCATGTGTCTGTATGTATATGTATATATGTATCTGTATATGTATATAGTTTACTTGTGTGTATATGTATATGTATGTAATACGTATTTTGTAGATCGTTTGTATCTGTATATATATATGGTATGTATATAAACATAACAATTTCAAAAACAAAAACAAAAAGAAGAAGAAAAAAATTTTAAAAAAAATAAAGAGAAAATTTTGAAAAAAAAGGAAAAAATCAACATAAAAAAAGAAGAGAAATATTTGAAAAAAAAAAGGAAAAAGAACTCATTTTATGTATTTATCTGTTGTACATCCATCAAATTATTGTTGAGCATCCATCATATCACATTGCATATTATATGTTTCACATTGCTTCTTCGTGTTTTTTTAATCACCATCACACTTGCACCAAATATTACATCTATCATGCATGGTTACAATTGTCATATTGTTACATCTCTTGGTTATATTCACATCACTTGTTTACAATTGTTCAAACATTTCATTACAACTTTTCTCCTTTACATTGATTGAAACCTATCCCCTATTTCATGTTGAGGTATGGTCTAGGTCTCGCATGTTGGTTAAGACCCAATTCTCTTTTTCCCGGTTGAAATTAATCCCCTATGTCTTGAGGTACGATTTGGGTCTCGCTTGTTGATTAAAACCCTCTTTCTTCCTCTCATGATTTTAGCATGGGTGAAGTCTTTTCCTCTTCTCACGATTACAGCATGGTTAGAGTGTGTCATTCCTCACACGATGCAGCATGTTTAGAATGTGTTCTTCCTCCTATCATGATTTCTGTATGGTTAGAGTGTGTTCCTCTTTCTCATGATTACAGCATGGTTAGAGTGTGTCCTTCCATACACGATTTTAGCATGTTTGGAATGTGTTCTTTCTTTCGTCATTTCAGTATGGTTGGAGGTGTTTCTCTTCTCACAATTACAGCGTGGTTAGAGTATGTCCTTCCTCACACGATTTCAGTGTGTTTGGAATGTGTTCTTCCTCCTCTCATAATTCTAGCGTGACTGGAGTCTGTTCCTTCTGTCATGATTTCAACATGGCTGGAGTGTGTTCATCTTCTCACAATTACAACGTGGTTAGTGTGTGTCATTCCTTACACGATTTTAGCGTGTTTGGAATGTGTTCTTCCTCCTATCATGATTTCAGCATGGTTGGAGTGTGTTTCTCTTCTCACAATTATAGCGTGGTTAGAGCGTGTCCTTCTTCATACGATTTTAACGTGTTTGGAATGTGTTCCTCATCTCCTCATAGTTCCAGTGTGATTGGAGTCTGTTCATCCTTTCATGATTTCAGCATGGTTGGAGTGTGTTGCTCTTCTTATGATTGCAGCGTGATTAGAGTCTGTCCTTCCTCACACAATTTCAGCGTGCTTGGAATGTGTTCTTCTTCCTCTCATGATTCCAGCGTGATTGGAGTATGTTCTTCTTTTCTTGATTTTAACATGGTTGGAGTGTGTCACGATTACAGCGTGGTTAGAATGTGTCTTTCCTCACATGATTTCAGCGTTTTTGGAATGTGTTCTTCCTCCTCTCATGATTTCAGCATGGTTTGAGTTTGTTCCTCTTCTCATGACTACAGCATGGTTAGAGTATGGTCCTCCTTTGACGACTGCAACGTAGTTAGAGTTTATTCTTCCTCATACGATTTCAGCGTGTTTGGAGCATGTTTGGATTGGCATTTCTTGCATTCATATAGAAAACATGTTTGCATCACTCATGTAGAAAGCATGATTGAACAATATTTTTTATTGTACTCACAACAATTGGCATGCATTGTGTTGTTTGCTTTTTTCGTATGCCAAATCATGAATTTTCAAAAAATCGGCTTTGCGAAGCGTGTAAGTCCTGCTTTCAATTGTATTTCGAGCATGTCATTTGCATCCAGTCCTTGAACTACGCTGGTCTAATTCCTTGTAAATGCATATGTAGGCAACCCTCGGGTTCAACCAACTGCATTTGCATCTTGTTTGTTTGCCCAACTCTTATAGCATTGTCAGAAGGGTCGTCTTCAGGCTTTAATATTCACTCATGTCATGAAATGACTTCAAGCTTTGTCAAAGAGGGTCAACTGTAGACACCCCATTTTGACCAACCCTAAGACTTGGGCGCTTTTTTTCGAACACCCAACGATGAAAATTGGAATATGCTATTTTATGAATTTCTCAGTAGAAAAATCGGATTTAAGCTTTGACTAATGAAATATATTTTATTAGTATTATTTCATAATATTTTATAATTTTACATAATTTTATGTCTTTGTGCATAATTTAGGTGTTTTTACATAAATTAGTAGAAATAATATTTTCAAATATTTTTTATATTATATATTAAAATTAATTAAATAAAAAATAATAGAAAAAGAAAAAGAAGAAGAAAAGAAATTAAAATTGCCTCCAAAAAATAATAAAAAAAAAAGAGAAGAAGAAGAGAAATCAAATTTGCCTTATATAAGTATCTAAATTATTTTATTATTTTTGTTTTTGTTTTTGTTGATAATTTTGCATATAAAAGGCAAGAGAGGGGTTCATGATAGGGGTGCAACTTGGGCGGGCTCAACCCGAGCAACCCGAGCCCAGCCCGAATTTTTTTAGGGCTTGGACAAAATATTTTCAAATTCGGTACGAGCTTGGGCAAAAATTCAGAAGCCCGAATTAAATTTGGGCGGGCTTGGGCAAAGATGTCAAACAACCCGAGCAACCCGAAACCCGAATTATACATATATAGATATATAAAAATATTAAATATAAATATAAATTATTAGTCATTACATGATATTAAAGTAATTTATATTATTAAATCATATTGAATATATATTATATATACAAATAACATAAAATCTTACTTTTTTTCTTTTTATTTTCACTCATAAATTGTAAGGACTATTATAGTGGCATTTCTCTTACATTATATAAATTATTTGTTTTGATGGTATTAATGATTTTCTATAATAATAATAATAATTAAAAAAAAAAAACTGAAATTCATTTACAATTCGGGCAATTCGGACAACTCGGGCAATTCGAGTTTAGCTCGGGTCGGGCTTGGGCAGACAACCTCGGGTTACAATTCGGGCTTGGGCGGGCTTGGGCAAGTCTCAACACAACTTGGGCTGGGCTTGGACAACCTCCCAACCCGACCGAACCCGCCCGAGTTGCACCCCTAGTTCATGATTGAGAGGTGTGGAAAAAGAGAGTTGGAGAAGCTCAACGTGGAGACAAAAAAAGAGTAAAACAAAAGAAAAGAAAAAAGAGCAAACAAATTGTTTTAAAAAATTCTTGAGGGAATTGATTTTAAAAAACAAAATTTGTTTTAATCAAACTTTCAATCCACCGATATATACCACCTAAAACCACATTAAAGCTAAATTTTGAAATTTCTTGCTAAGATTCCAAAGAATACATCATAACCGTGAGGGTGTGAAGAAGAAAGTTTGATAATTAGAAAATTCACCATTTCCTCCAAAAGGTGAATTTTTGCAATCTTTTGATTTATTTTCTTATATTTTCTTTACTGTTTTGAATATGTGATATTTAGGTTGTGGAAATAGAAGGCTTGCCTCTGTTCCTTAGATTTCTTCTCATTTATTTTCTTGCATTTTCTTTATTGTTTTATATATATGTGATATTTAGGTTGTGGAAATGGAAGGTTGAGTCTCCGTTCCTTAGATTTCTTCTCATTTATTTTCTTGTATTTTTTTTTATTGTTTTAAATATGTGATATTTATGTTGTGAAAGTGGAAGGCTGCATCACCCACATATCTATTGTAATTTACTGTTTTTTTTTTTATATATAATTGTTTTACCGTTTTAAAGGGAATGCTGCAGCACCCACATATTTGTTATAATTTACTGTTATACATAAACTGTTGTAATTTACTACTTTGAATGGTCAGTCGAAACCATCTAATTTGTTAGAACTGTGACCCCGCCGAGGGAGTAGTAGCCGGTGATGAATAGTAACTGCCTGTGGTGAATAGTACATTCGGTGATGAATAGCAACCGCGGACAAAAAATGTTCAGTAAGATGAATAATGAACAAGGGAGATGAATATTAACTGCCACTTTGAATAGTACTGTCGACGGTGAATAGTAACTGCCAGATGAATAGTGCTCTGGCCATATGTGTTTTCCAGGGTGAAACAGAGCAGTCACCCAGCAGCGGGCAGAATAATTTCTGGCAGATGAATAATGACCGTCAGATGAATAGTAACCGGCAAATGAATAGTATTTTTTCTTTTTTATTTTATTTTATTCGTATAATTTGTTAGATTTTGTTTGTGTTGTAATAATCTCCCAATCCCACATCATTTATGCAGTTTTGTAATTATTTAGTGTTGTAATAATTCTCAACCACCGCTTCTTTGTACCTCTTTCTATGTATGTCTTCCAACTCCATTTTGTTTTATCCCTTTTATTTACTCGATTTCCATATTATGTAAATATCATCATATTTTTTTTTTTTTTTTTTTTTTTTATCATATCCATACTTTGCATCCATATTTCATGCATTTAGAGTCGGTTCATTTGCATCTATGGATTTATTCAATTTCTAACTTTGTATTGTAGCTGTTCGCGGAATGTCGGTAAATATATAAGTTTTTATGCTTTAGCATCCCGTTTGTGTGTGTTTTTCTTACTATGTTTTGCATCCTACCATGAGGCTACTTGCTTACTTGATATAATTGTATGAATGCCGGTGGATGAAGGTTGTGTCCCTTAATTTGGAATGATACTGATTTTTCATGTTTGTAAGCTTAATTTCTTTGAGTTGTACATCTTCAAAACTCTTTCAAAATACATGAAATCAAATTGTTCCAAAATGAATGGCATAGTTTATACTTGTTTGCTTCACATAGTAAATTTTAAGATTTATTAAATAATCAGAATATGAATATATAAAGTAAGTAAAAATCATATCATAGTTTAGTAGAGGCCGATCTTTGATCGGGTGAGTGGGGGTGCTCAATCAATGACATTCCCATATCATACCTAAGGTTCTGAGTCAAGCATCTTTGGTGACGACGAACAGTGGCCTTGGCACGAGTCACGGGTTTTTAATTTTTCTAAAATATTAGGTGGCAAGTCTAAGATCTGGTGATGTAGTCCATTTTTGGCAAAATTTTTGTAATAAAATGGATTTTGTATAAAAATTACCAAATCTAGACTTTTATCTATGTTTCACATTGCACTCGTGAGACTAGATCAAATAAATTGAGAGTCCGAACTGTTTAATATGCATGGGTACCCCCCTCCCCCCCGACAATGCGACAATAATGAATCTTTATCAAAATATTCGCAACTAAATAAAATATGTGATACATCCAATAGAACTAAGCAAGTTGACCACTTGGGTCTAGAACAGAACTAAGAACCACAATAGGTTGGAAACTAACTAGACGATGCCACAATAGATAACAAAATAGGAAGCTCATTTATTCAGTTCAAAATACAATTTCATAAAACATATCATATCATATCATATCAAAAATTACTTTACGAAAATATCTTTACAAAGATATTACCCACAGTGGGTTTGATTTCTAACTTGATTATCTCTTAATTACACTTAATTCATGCATCGAGATGTTTGGAAAAATGAAAAGAAAGAGAATATGAATAGAAGGGTACATTTCAAAATTAGCTGAAACAAGACAGCCCACAAGAGCGGTCCTTTCACCACTGGAGTGGTGAACACAACTTCTCAGAAGTTTGGTCTGCAAAACAAAAACTGGGTTTCAAACATCTTCGTTGTAGCGTGAACAGACCGCTTGAGCGGTCTACAACTACTCTGCTTCAAACATTTTGTAGAATCAGTTTCCAAAACTCAATTTCAAAGCTTAGGTTCATGCATGGCCCAACTCAAAACATGTAAATTCATTAATAAACATGAAAACATAACCAATTAACAAATCATTTGCCTTAAAACCTCTTTGATTGCCAAGATTAAAGTCAAAACTTTATAAACTTAATGTTTTCAAACCTTCTTTCCATTTTTTTTCAAAATAAGATTTGATATATCAAACCTTTTACAATTCAATGATGCATGTAAAAATGGAGTTCAAATTCACAAAGAATAACTAAAATCAAACTCAAAATGATAAAATTCCTTGTATCAAATTTTTCATATTTTTTCATTATTTCATCTCAATTACATGCAATTGATGTAAGAATATCCATAAAATGGCCCATATGCCACATGTTTGTTTTAGTTATTTATTTATTTATATTATATATATTTATTATATATATTTAATTGGTTTAATGACTAATTAATTGGTTTAATGACTAATGGGTAACTAATGTCTGTTCACTATCTCATATGGTGGTTTTATGGGACTTTACAACTTCCCTGATGGTGGGAAGTTATAAGGAGTTACACTTGGATATGGGTCCAAGCCTATCTATATATATGCCTGTGATAGCCATCAAACACAGACGTTTTTTTGTGAATAGAATAGGCTTGAAACTCTGTCCCTTTCACTTTTCCCATATGGTTCTGTAAAAGTGTTCTGTGAGGGCTTTTTATACATTCAAGATTTGATCATTCAAGGATAAAGATTCAAAGGCTTGAACATCATGGCAGGAGGTATTTTTCTTTCTGAATTAAAATTATTTTAATCCTCACAATTGGTATCAGAGCCAGCCTTCTGTTATGTTGTTTAGTTTTTATTTCAAATTCCTACATCAAACTATTATCAATTTCGTGAATCGAATCAAGCCTATTCTATTCATGTGATATTTGTATATTAATTCACACCATAAAATTTAACAGTTCAGAATCATTGTAGAATCAGAATGAATAATTTATATTGCATAACTTTTGAATATCACTATTAAAGAAAAAGGTAGCACTGTTGCAATAGTAGAGTCCATCGTGATTTGTGCTAGTGGTATTTACATTTATTTAGAATTTTCTCCTACTCTGAATCTATTTTATTTAGGAGACTTGTTGTGTGTCATTAACTATTATTTTTGACACACACATTAAAGAGCAAAATATTTAATCTGATTCTGTATAAAATCTAGAAATTCTCATACTTTTATTTGGATTTATTTGGTTTATTTTAAAAAAGGCATGAAAGACTTGAATTTATTTCTAGAATTTTCATAAAGAAATTTTAACATGCTGTTAAGGATGTTTTGTTTATTATCGTTGCATGTTTAAATAGTAAGCAAATTCAATTGAATCTCATACAGTGAATTATAACATGTTCTTTTAGTTTTTATAATTTTTGAGATTCATTGGCATGTTATCTAAAATAATGTAATATTATATTACATGCATTAAGGTAATTATTTATGCATTGAAAATTCATGTGAAACAAGAGTATGAATGCACTATGTGTTGGGCTTATGGAATTTATTTTGGTTCAATTTTTAAGCAAAATCTAGTATAAGGTTGAATTACATGTGTTTGGTCTTGGGATTTTTCATGTGATATTACTCTGATTGTATATATTATACATTATGTGCATTGAAAGATTATGTATTTATTGTGACTATAAAGATTTGCTCACATTAATAAATTATGTCATATTTAAAAATTTTATTCTGTTTTAAGAGTAGCCACAGCATCTTAAGACATAAAGATGTGATCCTCAGTATTTTGATCACATAAAGTTAAAAATTAATTTGACATTTTTACATTGCAATTATGTTTTATAAATAATTTCTTGGTCCCACAGGAAAGTAATTATTTATGAAATTTAATTGGAATAAGATAATGGATTGGGTATTAAAGGGATTGAACACTCTAAACCCACAGGTATGAGTTTTCTTTTCCTTACATATTTCGGAACCCATTAGTCTTATTATAAAGTAATAGCAAATCTAATACAGTTTAGTGACCTCTACCCACAGGAAGGTTTAGATTTGTTACTGAATTTGACATTGGTTGATTCAGACTATAGCTATTGTTTCAAAGCATTAATAATGTTCTTCGTAATTGCAGCGATTTCTACCTCTGTACTGTCTAATGAGTCTTCTTGTATTCCATTCTTGAACGGTGATAATTTTTCGGACTGGAAGGACAAAATCCTTCTAACATTAGGGTGCATGGACCTCGATCTAGCACTCCGTGTGGATGAACCTCCTGAACCCAGGGACGAGAGTTCCGCGGCAGAAAAGAGTTCTTATGATAAGTGGCAGCGATCTAATCATTTAAGCCTAATGCTCATAAAGTCACATATCAACCAGAGCATTAGGGGCTCAATCCCACTATCTGATAAGGTCAAGAACTACACGAGGGCTATTGAAGAGCAATTTGTTAGTTCTAACAAAGCATTGGCAAGCACCCTAATAAACAAACTATCAGGAATGAAGCATAGCAATTCTAGGAGTGTGCGTGAGCACATTATGGAAATGAGGGACACTGCAGCTCGTCTTAAGTCCTCAGAGATTGAGAAGAAAGGTAATCTCATATCTCTTGTGTGTTACGAATCTAATTTTGTTAATACTCATCAATATGATTGGTGGATTGATTTGGGTTCTACAATTCACATTGCTAATAGCATGCAAGGCTTCCTCAGCCTAAGGAAACCGACGGGAAGTGAACAAGGCATCTATTTGGGCAATGGGATGCGTTTGCACATCGAAGCTGTTGGAACTTTCAGACTTGTTTCAAAGAATGGCTTTGTTCTGGATCTGGAAAACACTTTTTACATTCCATTTTTTTCTAAAAATTTAATTTCTGTTTCTAAACTAGTACCGTTTGGATTTAAATTTCAGTTTGTTGGTGCAAATTTTAGTTTGGCTAAAGACTCTGTTTCTGTAGGATTTGGTACTTTAATTAATGGTTTGTACAAATTAAATCTAGATCCTGTTTTTGAACAAAATCTTTTAACCTTGCATGGTGATATTGGCATTAAGCGTAATATTGTTGATGAGTCCTCCTCTATTCTTTGGCATATGAGATTGGGACAAATCTCCATTGAGAGAATAAAAAGGTTGGTTAATGATGCAGTCCTTCCGACTCTTGATTTTACCAACTTTGGTATTTGTGTGGACTGCATAAAAGGAAAGCAGACCAACAAGACCAGTAAAGGTGCCAAAAGGAGTGAGGAAATTCTTGGAATCATACACACTGATATTTGTAGACCATTTACTCCACCTTGTCTGAATGGTCAGAGATATTTTATCTCATTTATTGATGACTTCACACGATACATGTATCTCTATCTCTTGTTTGATAAGGCCGAGGCACTTGATGCCTTTAAAGTTTATAAAGCAGAGGTAGAGACACAAACAGAAAAGAAAATTAAAATTGTGAGGTCAGATAGGGGTGGAGAATATTATGGGAGGTACATAGAATTGGAACAATTACCAGGTCCATTTGCTAAGTTCCTTAAGGAAGAAGGCATTATTGCACAATATTCAATGCCTGGCACACCACAACAAAATGGTGTTGCTGAAAGAAGGAATCGAACACTTATGGACATGATAAGGAGCATGCTTAGTTATTCTAATGTGTCTATAAATTTATGGAGTGAAGCTTTGAAAACCGCTGTGTATATCTTAAACAGGGTTCCATCCAAGGTTGTTCCCAAAACACTGTTTGAGTTATGGAAAGGATGGAAGCCAAGTTTAAGACACTTACACGTTTGGGGTTGTCCAGTTGAAGTGAGGGTGTATAACCCACATTTAAAGAAATTGGACCCCAGAACAGTTAGTGGTTTTTTCATGGGCTATGCGGAAAACTCCAAAGGTTACAAATTTTATTGTCCTTCTAATTCACTTAGAATTGTTGAAGCCAGAAATGCTAAGTTTATTGAGGAAGTTGACCCTAGTGGGAGTTACTCTTGAAAGATAGAGTGGAAGGAATCACGGGATCAGAATACAACACCCATGAATATAGGTGAATTTGTTGTCTTTCAAGATAATCAACTCGATAGTTTTGAAAATCAACAAATTCAATAACTTCCACCAGAAGAGGAGCAAGTCAACATAGAGCCTGTAGCCCAAGTCCCAATTGAGACTACAGAATTAAGGAGATCCTCACGAGCTAGAAAGTCAGCAATTTTTGGTGATTATTTTGTATACTCAATGGAGTCTGATTTTGACATCGGACCTAAAGATGATCCTATTTCATTTTCCAATGCCATGAATAGGGATGATTCTAAATTATGGTATGCTGCCATGAAGGAAGAGTTCGAATCTATGGCTAAGAATCAAGTTTGAGAAATTGTCGAGTTGCCTAAAGGAGTTAAAGCGGTTGGCTGTAAATGGGTCTACAAGACCAAGAAAGACTCAAATAGCAATGTCGAATGATATAAAGCCAGACTCGTAGCTAAAGGTTTCACTCAAAGAGAAGGCATCGATTATCATTATACATTTTCTCCGGTTTCTAAAAAGGATTCATTTCGAATTATCATGGCATTAGTAGCTCATTTTGATTTAGAGCTACATCAAATGGATGTGAAAACGGCATTTTTAAATGGGGATCTTGAGGAAGAAGTACACATGGACCAACCTGAAGGTTTTTGTTCTGATAAAGATAGTCACTTAGTTTGCAAGCTTAAGAAATCCATATATGGACTAAAATAAGCTTCCCGACAGTGGTATTTAAAGTTCCTCAATGTTATTATTTCATATGGTTTTACGGAGAATGTTGTGGACAACTGTATATACTTTAAGGTTAGTGGGAGCAAATACATTTTTCTGGTTCTATATGTGGATGACATTTTACTTGCATCTAATGATTTGGGATTGTTGCATGATACTAAACAATTTCTTTCTCAAAATTTTGAAATAAAGGATATGGGTGAAGCTTCTTATGTCATTGGCATAGAGATTCACAAAGATAGGTCCAAAAGGACATTAGGACTATCTCATAAAGCCTACATTGAAAGAGTTTTGGAGAAATTCAAGATGAGTGATTGCACTCCTAATGCAGCGCCCCTTTTAAAGGGTGACAAATTCAGTTTAAGTCAATGTCCGCAGAATGATTTGGAAAAGGAACAAATGGTTAGCATTCCCTATGCGTCTGCCGTAGGCAATTTAATGCATGCTTTGGTTTGTACACGACCTGACATTGCATTTGCAGTTGGGATGCTTGGAAGATACCAAAGTAATCTAGGAATGGAAAATTGGAAGGCTGCAAAGAAAATCATGAGGTACTTAAAGGGAACCAAGGATTACATGCTTACTTATAAGCATGTTGACTGTCTTGAGGTGGTTGGATATTCAGACTCGGATTTTGCGGGTTGTCAAGATTCCAAAAAATCCACTTTAGGATATGTCTATCTGCTAGCAGGCGGTGCTGTTTTAGGGAAGAGCGCCAAAAAGACGATAATTGCATCGTCAACAATGGAAGCAGAGTTTATAGCCTGCTTTGAAGCAACCTCATAGGCTATTTGGTTAAGGAATTTTATCACAGGGCTTCGAATTGTGGATTCAATTTCTAGGCCATTAAAGGTTACTGTGATAATTCGGCTGCGGTTTTCTTCTCTAACAACAACAAAAGTGGTAGCCGAAGCAAGCATATTGACATAAAGGATCTTGCTATTCGAGACTGTGTTAAGAAGCAAGAAGTCAGCATTGAGCATATTAGTATCAATATGATGATTGCAGATCCCATGACCAAAGGTCTTTCTGTAAAGGTGTTTTCAAAACATGTTGAGGGCATGGGACTGATTAGTTAGCTCAATAATTTTTCTAGTTGTTGTTTTATTTTGTTTTGTCATGACATTTTGATTATTATTAGTGAAAAGCATCATTTTGTGCACCTAAAGTATTTGTGATGCTATGCAGTCCATTGGGACTATTGATCCATAGGGATCATTGGATCTAGAATAACTTATTAGAAGTTATTCATAAAGAATGACATCACATAAAGTTGAGAGTGTGATACAATGTAATACATGGAAGGAAATACTTAATTGATAGAGTATAACCGCCATGATTCGCGTATTATACCTCTAAGGTTTGGGTATTTTTATTTAATGGCCATCATCAATTTGTTAGTTATCCGATAGTCAACAACGTGTGTTATATGTGCCAAGTGAGAGAATGTAAGAATATCCATAAAGTGGCCCATATGCCACATGTTTGTTTGTTTTATTTATTTATTTATTTATTTATTTATATTATATATATTTATTATATATATTTAATTGGTTTAATGACTAATTAATTGGTTTAATGACTAATTAATTAGTTTAATGACTAATGGGTAACTAATGTCTGTTCACTATCCTATATGGTGGTTTCATGGGACTTTACAACTTCCCTGATGGTGGGAAGTTATAAGAAGTTACACTTGGATATGGGTCCAAGCCTATCTATATATATGCCTGTGATAGCCATCAAACACAGACGTTTTTTGTGAATAGAATAGGCTTGAAACTCTGTTCCTTTCACTTTTCCCATATGGTTCTGTAAAAGTGTTCTGTGAGGGCTTTTTATACATTCAAGATTTGATCATTCAAGGATAAAGATTCAAAGGCTTGAACATCATGATAGGAGGTGTTCTTCTTTCTTAATTAAAATTATTTTAATTCTCACAATTGATCCTAGTTTCTTATTGATTTCAAGTGTTAGGTGGATTATCTACAAGAATTAAGTTAGAGATTATTGCCTAGAGTTGTTCAAAGATAAGAGTTTGATGAATTCTAGAGTTCCTCTCTTCTCTTCATCACTTTTCCTTGGCTTCCTTTGAGTTCTCTTCAAATTCTCTACAGCACAATGAACTCTCTCTCTCTCCTTCTCAAAAGTCTAGAGTGATCTCTATCCTTCCCATCTTATATTTACTGAATAGAATTAAATTAGTTTACTAATTACTCATTAGCTTAATTAATCAATTCTTAAGACTAATCAATCATGATCAATCATTAATTTCATTAATCTAATTAATCTCAATTAAGCTTTAATCTAATTATTATTGATTGTACTAATCTCACTTAAATTTAAATTGAGCACTTATTAGGTTCTATACATTAGACTAAAACTATTAAGCTCGTCACACAGGGGTTCCTACGTCCTTTAAACACTCAATTTTTTATCCAAAGCAAAATCTCCTAACAAACACACTGCACACATATCACACACACAATTGATGTAAACAAAATAAAAATTCCTACAATAAAAATGAATGCAAAAATGATATGCATTGCTTGGTTATCACAAAAACGCTCCAACAAGGTCGCAAGCTTCCCTTCCAAGCGTTCCAAACGTTGAAATCTCTCCTCTATTTAGGCATCTCGTGTTGCACAATCTCGCTCATACACCTTCTTCACAACTGCATATTAACCACATGGTGCTCGTCTTGGAGCCATGATTAGGACTCGAGCCTACACTTTGATACCAACTGATGCAGAGAAACGTATCGCAAAGAAGAGCAAACAACAAGATCAAACTATGAACGAATTCAAACTAGAGATACTCTCTTTAAGAACAAATAATTTTGAGAAAACTCTCAATTTTTATTAATGTAATATCAACTAAAACTTCAATAGCCCCGAGGCTTATAACTTTATTTATAATTAACCAACTTCTTAGAGAATAAAAGACTAATAAAATAGGAAATAAAAATCAGAACTAATAGAATAGGAAAATTTCATTAAATCAAATTAAGAAACTAAATAAATCTATACTATTGTATACTAAATTAAATATGCCTAAATAAATATTAATTCTAAAATATAAAATAAAAATATATAATATTTTTAAATCTTAATCTCAATCATACTGGCACCATCATGATGATGTTACATACACTTTTCTTAACAAAACTAACACAAATAAAAAAAATAAAAAATAGAGAAGAAGAGAACAACTTTAAGGAAGGAGACACCCTATTGATTCAATTTGAAGTGAACCTAACCTCCATAAACTTCACAAGAAGTTAATCAGGAAACATCTGACTCTTTTTTCATTGAATACAATGTTCTTAAATACTAAACTAGATAATAATCCACTAGCCCACTAACACCACATCACATGTAACCTAACTGACCCACTTGTAACAGTCTATCCTGGGACACCGCTCAAGCGGTATATTGGCCGCTTGAGTAGAGATGCGAAGCTCTCAGTATCTTGCCTGTTTGCAGGTGAGACCGCTTGAGCAGTGAAGTAGTCTCTCGAGCATAAAAATAAGACTCCCATTATTTTCATTGTAGCTTTACAAAACTTCTGAGATCCTACGTTTACCGCTCGAGCGGTGGAAAGTTAGCTTGAGTGCTCTCTTTGATTTGAGCACTTCGCTCGACCAGTGGAAAGTTCACTTAAGCGGTCCGTTTAGGACAACACACTTAAAAGTCGACCCAAACACTTTTTTACTCACTTTTTCCATATCTTCTCTCTCTCTCTCTCTCTCTCTCTCTCTCTCTCTCTCACCCATTTCCAAAACTCTAGTCCCTAAACACTTGATTTCCCTTGATTTTAACCAAGATCCACCTTAGATCATCAAAGGGGGTGGAAGAATAAGCCCAGATCAAAAAGTTCTGTTGATTATTTTCTCATTTCTCGAAGCTTGAAGTTGGGTATTCATCTTTTGCCATCAACCTTGAGGTAGGGATACTTTTAACTTGATATATCTATGGTTTGAGATATATATATATATATATGTGGTATTTTCTTAGTTATAGTGATGTATGACATGATTTCGTGATATAAAATGGGCGTGATAACGAAAAAGGGGCACATACCCAATGTTTTTGGGAAAGATTATAAATGTTTCATGTTGATTATTGTTATTGATGATGAATATTGACTTTTATGTGCAAATTAGGGAAAATCCCCAAATATTTCCAAAAACCTAGTCTTCAAATTTGAATTAATAATGGGTTTGGCCAAATTGACTTTTAAATTTTGAAATTGGGTGAATGATTATGGAAATGGTGTTGAGACATGAGACTTGTTTTTGAATTTTCTTGGATATATGCATTAAAATAGGTGAATATATAGATTGTGGAAAATGGTGGGGTTGGAGAAACCCTTTATTGTTGATACTACTAAATGTTGTTGTGAATTGAACAAACCTTAGGAAAATTGGATTTGAAAACTCATGCATCATGTGCATTATAATTTTCTCATGTGATTTTTACATCTCATAGATGTTTGAAAAATGTCAAAGGTAGTAAATAACATATGATTTCAGATACTTGAGTCGGGTTTTGGTATTGGATTGTGTGTTGTATTTGGTACCCTCACGGAGAGTCAAGGTGACTAATTGCCCTATCTTGAGCATATCGCCAGACGAATGTGGGAAAAATTTTTTGGGCATCCACGAGCCTGCCATTTTTAGAGTCGAAAAATGTGGAAAACATCATTTTGGGTGTCCACGAGCCTGCCATTTCAGGAGTCGGCCAATGTGGAAGGGAAAGGTTTTGGGTGCCTATCGTCCTGCCATTTTTAGAGACGACAAATGTGGGAATATTTTCTGTATGTAAATCTATATATGTATGTATGGTTTTGCGGCTCTTGCTTGGGACGTCATAGCGTATTTATCACCCTATGGTTGTAGAAGAGACTTTGAATGGAAATCATTCATTGAACATTTTCAGTTTTAAAAAGAGAAAACGTGGATTTTATCCTAACAAGTGCATGGCATGATCATAAGTATCTTGATTGTTTTTTTGTTAATGGTATTTCCTACTGAGCTATTGCTCAGTCCCAAATTAACAACCTTTCAAGGAATGATGTGGACGTGCCACCGAAGTGACAAATATTGAGAAGTAATTGGGGATGGGAGTTTGGAGACTCTTATTTGCATTACGTGATGAAGCCTTGGGCTATTTTGTGTGGAGTTAGAGCTCTATCTTTTGTATACTCAAGGAAAATCCTTGAAAAGATATAAGTCCATATGGCATTTTGTTTGTATTATCTCTTATGCATTGAACTATATATATTTTTATTTATTTATGTATTAAAACAATGTTGTAATTGTTTGAATAGTTCAATGGTGAAGAGATAACTTTTGAGTCATGTAATTGATTGTTAAATGCTTGAATTATTTTCATTGACTCTATGGTTCATATATTAGCATTGGGAAGTGTGATGAAATATCAGGGTGTGGCAAATTGGTATCAAAGCGTACCGGGTTTGAATACCTAAAGCTCATGGGATGTGGCTTGTGCCATAATGGGTTTATCATATTGGAATGGGACATTAATGTTTTATATGTTATGTGCTTATGTGTTTGTGTGGCTATGTGGGTATGGGATAAACTTCTAGGATATAACTTGTGCCTATCACATTCATCGGAGTCCCTTTGGAAAGGCACCTGATCAATTCTTTTTCCACTTGGAAGTCCTTGAGTGTTGTGGGATGAGTTGATATCCTTAGAGGGTGGAGAGTGATCTGAATGTGCTCTAGGTGTTTATATGCCTATGTGGTTTGCCTCATGTGAAATAGATACATGAATAGGGTTGAGATTATTCTTGTGTGACATGTGAGTAGATGTGCGAGTATATGAATTATGCGTTAATCCTACTTTATCTTTACTCTTATATAGGATGTCTGGACATGGTAGAGGCCGTGGTAGACCTCACAGGGGTAGTCAGGGTATTTCGGCCTAATAAGATCTCCCTTCCCAAAAAGAAGGGATAGGACAAAACAATGTGGTCGTACCTCTGACCCAAGACGCAATAGTGGTACTAGCCTGAGAAATGGTTGGGGCTCTTTGGGAGTCCATGGATATACTTCGGGTAAAGCAAGCAGCTAGAACAGTAGAGGGGGAAACTAGGACCACATTTTTGAAGAAGGAGTTCTTTCGTTCTAATCCCATCGAGTTTAGTGGTGGACCCGATCCCATGAAGTCGATTAATGGCTAGAGCAAATCCTTAAGTCCTTTGAAATCTTGGATATTCGTGAGGGAGAGCTCTGGGTGGCATTGGTAGCTGATCAATTAAGGGGGGAAGTCAGTCAATAGTGGAAAAGAATTCAGCACTGGGTTGAACACACTTGGGAGGCATTCACTTATGCTTTCCAGGAGAAGTTTTTACCTCCCACTACTAGAGAGAGGTTGAGGAAGTAGCTTAAGGAGCTTAGATAGTTAGATACACTGCTGGCAGAGTTTGTGGCCACTTTCACTAGTTTGTCTTGTTTTGCACCCGAGCTTATGGCGACCGAGGAGCGCCGATGCTTGGAGTTTGAGAAAAGGTTGAGGCCCAAAATTTTGGTGAAGATAATGGGCAACATGTTTAGGGAGTACGATAGGCTTGTGGAAGCCGCTAGGGGTGCTTAGCGGATATTCTGATCTGCCCAAATTAATTGAACCAAATAGATTAACCGCATTTTGGACGGATGCACGATGATGAGCGGACGATTATGGATCGATTTTTTTTTTAATCCGCCTAGTTTTGGACGGATTAATGATTTGACGTTCCTTTCGCCGCAACCGAACTGCCAAACCGCGAGCACCCTTAGTAATTTGTAAGACTTTGTGATATTTTGTTTGTGTTTTCAATTGAAAAAAAAGTTTAGATATTCTGTTGTGTTTTCAATTTTGAAATCCTTTTATCAAATGGCAAGGGTTGATATTTGGTATTTTTGTGTGGAAAATATAAGGTTTAATTTTGTCATTTAAAAAAAAAAAACATATTAAATAGTTTTTCAATAAAAAAAAGTAATGAAATAGTTTTGATAATGCATGGTTTTCTTATATGTATTTATTATTGGCATTTGACAATTTACTTGATAATCTTTTTGTTATGTTGAGTTGGATTGTTATTCAAAAAAAAATATATTAACAAGTTGTTGCATTATGTTCAAAATTTATAAAAGTTTAAATCGCCAAACCAATTCGCATCCATCCGCGAATCCATGGTCTATTTCAATGAAGAGTTAGAGAAATATAGGTTTGAGCCGTATCACTTGTTTCAAATGTGGCCAGTAGGGTCACAAGGCTTCTAAGTGTAGGCAAAGTTTGGGACAGTAGTAATCAGCTCGTTTTTAGAGCCAATATCAAGAGCGGGGACAGCTACCCATGTGTTATCATTGCGGGCAGTCATGGAATATGAAGAGGTCTTGCCCTTAGCTAGCTGGGGAGATCAGTGCTTAAGGATCCTGGCAAGCAAGACGATATCAAGAAGGCTAGGATCAGAGGTAGGCACATCAGCCAGCCCAGTCCGAGCAAGTGTCGAGAGGAGTGCATGAGGCCACTTCTGCACAGCCGGAGCAACCGGCCTATGTTTAGAGGGGTGATCGGAGAGAGCAGGGACCACAGGGGTGAGTTTATGTGATTACTTCATCCGAGCAGTCGTTTGGACTATCAATAGTGAGAGGTACTTATCTTATCTTCAATATTTGGGCTAGTGTGTTGATAGATACCGTAGCATCCCACTCATTCATATCATCTACATTTGTATCCATCTTGGGGTTAGAAAGTGAACAATTAGAGTCTCTACTTATGGTAGAGTCACTTGTTGGGGTAAAATTATTCTAAATCAGGGATGTCGTGGGTATGTGATTGAAGTCATCGATCGCTGACTTCCTTTTAGTTTTATGTTATTGGATATGTCAGGTTTTGATGGCATCATTGGCATGGATTGGTTGTCCTTCTACCATGCTGTTATTGACTATTATCATAGAAGAGTTACTGTGTGCACATCGGGTGGTGATTGTTTCTCATTTTTGGGGGATAGAAGCAATAGATTGTTGCTGCCATTGTATGACCCACGTGGTCGCGGTGAACTTAGCTTTCTTCTTACAACTTTCGTAAATGATGGGAGCGATATGACTAGAGGTGTATTTCCTAGAGTGGTTTACGAGTACTCAAATGTCTTTTCGGAGGATTTCACCGAATTACTACCTCTCTGTGAGGTCGAGTTCTTTATAGACCTGGTGCTTGGCATGACACCCATCTCCATGCCATCATATAGATTTGCGCCAGCAGAGTTACTTGTCTTGAAGGAGCAGTAACAAGAGTTATTGGACAAGGGCCTTATACGCCCTAGCACCTCACCATGGAGAGCACCCGCTCTCTTCGTCAAAAAGAAGGATGGGTCGTTGTAATTGTGTAATGACTATCTCAAGTTGAATAGAGTCATCGTCAAGAACAAATACCCATTACCTAGAATAGATGACCTTTTCAATCAACTTAGGGGTTCTTGCTACTTCTCTAAGATAGACCTAAGGTCGGGGTATCACCATTTGCGTGTAAAAAAGGAGGACCTACCGAAAACGGCCTTTTGCACACGATATGGTCATTATGAATTTCTTGTAATGCTATTTGGCTTGACTAATGCCCCATCCACTTTCATGGACTTAATGAATTAAGTCTTTCGAGAATATCTTGACAAATTTGTAATGGTTTTTGTAGATGACATCCTCATTTATTCACCTACTGAGGAAAAGTGTAGCTTGCTTTTCGTGCTCTTCAGAGGGGTTTAGTCTCCTTGGATACGATAGCCCTACAGTTCGGACTCTCGTGGTTCTGAATCTGGTTCACAACTAGAATGTGAAACAGAAAACACAAAAGAGTCCAAATCCGACAAATCTTTGGAAAATCAATTTTAGAGTCACCACCTAAATATTTTTGAGAAATTTAGGAAACTCGTGACTCGTGCCAAAGGCCACTTGTCCGTCGTCACCAAAGTGTCTCGGCTCGGGAACTTAGGTATGAGAGGGGAAAGTCATGAATTGAGCACCCCACTCACTCGATCAAAGATCGACCTCTATTAATCATGATGTGATTTTTATATACATTATATGCTATTGTTCCGATTATTATGCTATATTTACTATGTGATGCACACAAGTATAGACTAATTTTCCCAATTTGGAATGTTTTGATTTCATGTTCATTTTGAAAAGTGTTTTGAATATGTGCTACTTTGAAAGAGTAAGCTCACATGTACATTAATCAAATCATCCCAATTTAAGAGAAAAAGCCTTCAGCCATCGGTATTTTAGAGATATATCACATAAACACTAAACCTCATGGTAATATGCTTGACATGGTAACACTAACATATATGCGATATGCTAAAGCAAAAAATACTCACTTAGTACTTAATCGAGGCAAGCCAAAATAGAAGAAACTAGTTAGAAAAATGCATGCTCTAATATGCAAGTGACTAATACAACACATACAAAATGCAACTAACAGGTTCAATTTATTAATATGTCATGTGAATCAACTTAAAACATGCGGTAGCACACGTATCCAAGTAATCTAGGAAATGACAACAAAGTTAGAATGATGAACCGAACCCTTTGTATGCAAAAATGGATATTTACACATGGTAATGATATGAGACCAAAATATGATACTATATATAACCATCATAAGCAAGTAAATAAAAGGGAGAAAGAATGGAGGTTGGAAGGCATATACAATATTACAAGTTTACCCTCATGCAAGAGGGTACGAATGTCTGAATTTAAACTAATTATTACAACACCAAATTAATTAACTAAGTTAACTAACTAGTACAAATTCAAAACTAATTAATTACACTAATTAGTCTAAGAGCTACAAGCTAATGAACTCAAATGAGAATTAAAGAACCACATGCGTAACCGAGAACATCTTCCCAGAAACTCCTCTGTTTTGCTACCAGATTCGATTTTGTTTGTAGTTAGAAAATAATTCTATTTTGCCCCAGCTTTTGCTCTATTCTGTCATGAAAATGACACTGCCTGCCTAAAATGAAGTGGCCGGCCAGCCTTGGAAAGTGGTTGGCCGAATGGAAGGGTGGCCGACTAGCCACTGTTTTGAGGTTCTGCCCTACTGCAATAGAATTGAAACAAAGCAAAAACAGAGTGGAAGGTCTCTTTCTTATGCCTTGAACAATAATCGATTGTTTGAAACAACTCTTAAAGAAAAAGAAAAAAGAAAACCAAGAAAGTAGGAAGGTTGCAGAAATGATTATTACAAGTGTGAGTATATGTATGAAAACTATGAAATAAAAGCTATCAACTCAAATAGGTTGGTGTCTAAGGCCTAAACCACCAAACCCATGAGGACTTACAACAACATAAGCATAATATTCAAAGCATGAATGAAGTAAACACATCACAACAGTCCCAAAACTTATAAAATAGAGTTGGAAAATTAGTTTGAAAAGTTAAAAAAAGTGAGAAAAAATAAGAGAGAATTAAAGCTAGCAAGTAAGCCTAAGGCAGGGTGGCTAACCCCTCCATTTTTTGGACCCTAAAACCACATGTTTTAGCCTCTTAAAACTCTAAAAATCAATGGCTAAAAGTTGGGAAACAAGTGGGAAACACAAGGATAAAAGCTTATGAAATAAGGTTCAAAGAAGGGTGACTAACCCCTCCACCTTTGGTAGCTTTAAATCACAAGTTTCAGTCCACCAAAACTAGTTCAAAACAACATAGAAATCCAAGAAAAGGAGGTGAGAAGAGTAGGAAAAAGATGGCAAGAGTTATACCTTTGAAGAGAAGTCACTTTTTTGTTCACAAATCACAAGGTGCTCACTCTTAAGGGCTAAAATTTCAGCTCAATAACCTCAGCAAGAAGCCTCAAAATATTGGTTCAGGAAGTATATGTATATTGCAAGATAGAGAGGGAGAGTGCTTAGCAAGATTTGGGCTCTTTGAGAATTTTTCTAACCTAAAACCAAGAGGGATGGTCAAGTATATATAAAAAAATAGGTTCCTATCTCAAAAATATCGGTATTGAGCCCACTAGTGCAGTGTATGCACATGGGGGGGACAACTAGTAGCAAAATATCTGCCAGCCGAGAAACCTGGTAGGCCGGTCAGGTAGGGGGATGGCCGGCCACTAATTTTTGGCCAATCAGCCACCTGTTGGCCAGCAAACCTCAGAGTGGTCAGGCTAGAAAAAAAAAATTAGGTTTTGGTCCAAAGGGGGTGGAAGGTTCTAGGCTCTGAAACTCAAAACCGAGGCTTCTTACTAAAGAAATTGAACGTTTGTACAGCGTATTATATCATCATTGAGTGTTCACCCTGAGGTGCCCAAGTCTTAAGGGCAATAAAAATAGGGTGTTTACAAAGAGCACGAGAAGCACCTCTGTATTGTTTTGCACTATCTTTGGGAACACAGGTTGTATGCCAAGTATGAGAAATGAGAGTTCTGGCTTCCCGAAGTAAAGTTTTTAGGTCATTTGTTTCCGGGGATCAGGTCACTGTAGACTATTCAAAGATCGAAGCAGTACAAAACTGTGAATAACCTAAGAACGCTTTTGAGATTCGTAGCTTTTTGGGTCTAGCCAAGTATTATCGTCAATTTGTGAAATAATTTTTGCACTCTAGCATTTCCATTAACTAAGTTAACGCGAAAGGGAATAAAGTTTTTTGGAGTGAGTCTTGTGAGAGATCCTTATTAGAACTCAAAACTAGATTGACCGTTGCACCCATTCTAATCATTCCAAAGAGAGGGTTGGGTTATACCGTGTATTGTGATGCTTCTAGGGAAAGTTTGGGGTCTGTCTTGATGCAAGAGGGTAAAGTTGTAGCGTATGGCTCGCGTCAACTAAAGGCTTATGATAGGAACTATCCAACTCACAGCTTAAAGTTAGCTGCGGCCATCTTTGCTCTAAAGCTTTGGAGACATTATCTATACTGGGAGAAATTTGACATGTTTTTGGATCATAAAAGCCTTAAGTACTATTTTCTCAAAAATATTTAAACTTACATCAGAGAAGGTGGATGGAGTTCATAGAACATTATGACTTTGACTTACATTGTCTTCCGAGAAAGGCCAATGTGGTAACTGATGCCTTAAGCAGAAAATCTATGAGCACCGTTGCTAGTTTTGCCATGAGAGAATGGGAAATGTTAGGTGCCCTGGGCCAATTCAACCTACATCTTAGCAATTCCCCTGAACATGCCTGTAGACAGCATCGAACTCGTTCTGCGCGCCCCCCTTTCGGAGAGGGCGCGAATTGGGTTCTAGCTACTACAGTTCGGACTCCTGTTACGGTTTTGAATCTAATCTCACAAAGTGCAATGTAAGACTGATAAATCACCAAAGAGTCCAAATTCGGCAAATCGTTTTGGAAAATTGATTTTAATCAAAAAGCGCCAAACATGGACTGCTTTGCCAGATTTCAGAGTCGCTACCTAAATATTTTGTTTTGGGAAAATTTAGGAAACCCTGACTCGTGCCTAAGGCCACGTGTCCATCATCACCAAAGTTACCTCGGCTCGGGAACTTGGGTACGAAAGGGGAAGGTCCTGAAATGAGTACTTCCGCTCACCCGATCAAAGGATTGGCCTCTACTAAACATGATATGTTATTTTTGAAAACACATGTGTTCTTTTTCTGGTTTATTAGCTAACCTTACTATGTGATGTGCACAGCATACAAGTATAGACTCAATCACGAGAATTGGTACAAAACAATTCAATGTTTGTTTTTGAAAATGGTTTGAAAGTGCTACTCGCAAGTAGGCTAAAGTGCGGATTTGCCACCCTCAAGTGGGCTTTAAAACATGATTTTGCCACTTCGCAAAGTAGGCTTAAAACTCACAATCATCGAGTTGTCCCAATTCAGGCAATCGAACCTTCACCCACAGGCATTCATGCAGTTAAAGCACTTAAGCAAATAGCCTCATAGCAAACATGCTGACATGCCAACACTCACAGTGTACTCCGTGCCAAAGAAAGAAAACTAGTTAGAAATCAATGCATGATCCTAGCTATGTTAAGATGCCTAATGCAACGCATGCAAAATGCAGCTAAATAGGCTCGGCTATTCTAAGATGGCATATGAATGCAACACTTGATAACATGCTTTGAAACACGTATTCAAGTAAGTATTGAAATTCAATGCAATTTGAATGAAACACATATTCATGATCATTTACATATTCAGATTTTGCATAGAATCATGCGTGATACATCCATTAGTACTAACAAATCCGATGACCTATAAAGGGACGGCCTCGAAGGCATTCTGATGACCCATAAAGGGACGCATATCATATGATGCTATGGATGCCGCGAATGCATTTCAGAATTTTGGGCAAACATTCATTCAGTGTAAGCCACAACTAACCTGCTGAGGCATGTTAACAATATTAACTTATCATACATTCTCATACTCTATACGAAAACATTAAATCAGGCCCATAAAATTCTTTATACATAATATCAGCCAAAGAAGGATTAATTCCTTGTAGACTTAATGATTCAAACAAATAGATAGAGCCCAAGGTAACCATACTAATCTCAATGTACCACTTTCATCTATCACATTCCATAGATATTGTATTAAGTTAATCACATATCACCTAGTACTTCATGCATACCATAAACAATATCCCTGATATCAATAGGTGTTGATACAGCCTCAATAACAAAGTCAGTCTCGGTCTACCAATTTCTTTGCAATAGTTATCCAGACATTCATGTACGAGTCATAAATCGTCAATAACAAACCTTCAGATGGGTATCTACGCGATTAGTTCCATACAAAGAGCACAGAATTCTGTGGATCATAAACAACTCGCTTAGGTATATGGTCAATTTACCCATCACACGCAAGATCACATATTATTCATCTGAGTCAGAAGTACCAAATTTAATTGATGGTATAACATCTCTAAGTAACATGGATCACATAGGTTTTGTCCGAATAATAGTTCTCACATAGCTTATATACCTCACTGATAATTACCTAGGTGGGTCCGAACATATTTTACATTAAGGCACCAAATCAAATCTTTATAACTTTGAGTAACACAGAAACTCTTAACACATGCTATTTGCCCGCTGATCCACTCGTTCTATAGCCAAATGATTCAAATAAACAAATGAGCTCCAACTAACATTGTGCTCAGAAATAGCTCAAACACATAAAACAGTCATCGGAATAAGTTCTGTTTTGCCACTTAAAAGGATTATGCACTCTCCAGTAGCTAGTCAAACATACATAACACTTCCTACCACATTCTTTGGTTCCTTTATTGAGTTCACACGTAATCTTTTCTTTTGATCTTATTATTTCTCATGACACGCCCGCATAAGTTTCATCATATTTGGAAATATTCCGTCTAGCTTAGTCAATTGCCTCAACCAAGACTTAACTTCCATTTCATCCCTACTTCTCGTTATCTACATTTAGGGTCGGATGGTGCAGACCGTTAACACGTCAGGTATCATCTATTCACTACACCATAACACATAGTATCATAATCATTACACAAATCCATTCTCATTTCATAACAATTATCAAATCCTCCTTAGTCACAAAACTCAGTCTATGAACAACACATATGGATCTCCTTTTATTACCCCAAAGTCCATAAGAGATCAAATTCTTAGGCTCAATACTTAACTGATTGTATAAGCTCACATACTTCTTTCAAAATGCACATCATCTCATTTCATTACTAGATACATGCAACTTAAATGCATTCTAGACACTCTAATGCTCAATGGACACGTGTTTGAGATCTTAGCTCGTGCTTTGATACCACCTGTCACGACCCAAACCCGCCCCTAAAAGTTTGGTCCATGACCGGCCCGTACATAGGCCTCAAAACTGAATTTAGAATAATATTTAAACACATATGGGGCCTTAAGCGGAAGCAATATCAATAAAAGACAACATCCATTGAGCTTGTGCATACATGATGGCTTAATTAGATTCAAGCATTTAAATACATTCCCAGAGTTACACATACAATCACAGAATTTATATAGATCTCACACACACTTACATAAGACTTAATAATTTATATGACTCCCAACACAAATTAAGGCCTCAACACGGAGGCGTACCCCAGGCGGCTTGGCAGACAGGTAGACCTTAATACAATTCTAGTGTCAATCTCCGATGGCTCACTGTAACACGTCCCGCGGGGGACCTCGCTACAGTTCGGACCTGATTCGTGTCGGTTCTTAATCTTGAACCAAAGAGTCCAAATCCGGCAAACGTTTTGAGAAAAAACAGATTTTGAAAGAAGTGCCAAACATGGACTGCTTTGCCAGATACAGAGTCGCCACCTAAATATTTTTTATGGGGGAATTTAGGAAACCCTAACTCGGTGCCAAAGGCCACATGTCCGTCATTACCAAAGTTGCCTCGGTTCGGGAGCTTAGGTACGATTGGGGAAGGTCAGCTATGAGCACCCCCTCTCGCCCGATCCAAAGATCGGCCTCTACTAACCGTGATATCTTATTTTGAAAACGTTATGTGTTCTTATTCCGATTATTTAGCTAGAATTACTATGTGATGCGCACAACAAAACAAGTATAGACTAGATTGCCCAATTTGGAACAAAACATTGCATATCCGTTTGTTTGGGAAACGTTTTGGAATTTGCTACTCGCAAGTAGGCTAAAATACGGGTTTCAACGAGCTGTTCCAACTCAAACAATCCAACCTTCACCCACAGGCATTCAGGCAGTTATATCACATAAGCATCTAGCCACATGGTAAGCATGCTGTCATGTTAACATTCACACTCGTGCGAGATGCTAAAGCATAAAATACTTACAAAGTACTCCGTGCCAAAAAAAATAAACTAGTTAGCAAACATGCGTGACCCTAGTTCATGTAAAAGTGGCTAATGCAACAATGTCATTAGAGTAGGCTCGGCTAATCTAGGGATGACATATGAAAATGCACAGATAGCAGGTATTCAATTTGGAATTGAAATACTTATGCAGTTAGCATGATGTGCCGAGCCCGGTGCATGCAATACTGATGAATGATGCACGCATGCATAGCATAAGGATGCTAAAATAAATATGCCCTAATACTAACCATCGAAGCAGGTAAGTAAAAGGGAAGAAAGAAGTGGGGGTTGGAAGACATGCACACACGCACCCACACTTATTACAAATTTGCCCTCGCTCGGAGAGGCCGAAAGAATAATACAATTTAACTAACTAACAAGCTAATTAAATAATTACAGACCACCTAATTAATTAAGCAAATTTAAGCAATAAACAGCCTCGGGAAGAGGGTCCGATGTGATGCGTGCCCGATTCCGCTCGGAAGTCACTGCCATGCACAAGCTGCCTTTGCTTTGACTGTTCTGCTCCTCTGAAAATTGCACAACTCCCAAGGTATGCTCTCTCGACATTTTGGAACACCACCGGCTGGGAGGGATGGCCACCGGCCATGTATGATGGTCACCGGCCACCAATTCATCCATCGGCCAACAATGGATGGTCGGTCGGCCAAAACTCCCTGCAGAACCTGCAGTTGACAGCAGCGGAGGACAAAGCATAGCATGGCAATGCATTTCAAGCTATGTATGCACCAACCACACCCCTTATCATGTGAATGACTCAAACGAGGATGGGCCTCGATTCTCGGACCACCAATCACGCATTTCCATGCATGATGGCCCAAAGAATCAAGTGTGCATCTTGATATGGAATGCAATGCACATAAACAAACCAATGGAACTCAACCTCTATCACAAACACTTCAAGAGGCCAAGCATGCATGCAAATGGAATGCAACCTAGACATGGAGGCTAAGTATGCAAAGTGAGCATGCAAGGCGTGCAACAATCATGTTAGTGACAAACATGCAACAACATGTAAAGTAGACTAAGCATGGGAACAATGCAAAGTAACTTGACCAATGGAATGCATGCCAAATGCATCATGATTTCAAGCAAGTAATAACACGTAATAGGCCAAATATGCAACAATGCACAAGGCAAGCATGCTATAACATGAAAATGATGGTCTTAAACTGATTTAGGCAGCCCTAACTAGGCCCAAAACAGCGGCCAATAACTAAGAAAATGGAGCCAAATACACATACAAGCATGCATATAAACATGGTTCATCACTTAGGCACAAAGAGCAACCCTCAAGCATACTTAAGAGGATGCAAACATGGATGCAAGGCATACATTATAAGCTTTGAAATAACATGGTAAGAGGTTCCAAACCATTGAAATAATGCAAATAACGCATGCTCATGGTTCATGCACTTAAAGCTCACAAGCCAAGAATACAAAGGGGCTATACTAAGCATGCCATGGTCGACCAAAACAACCAAAAACAGAACTTGAGCATGCCAAAAAAAACACAAAACCTTCACAAAGCTAGGCCTAAAACATGCTTGAACAAGGGTCAAAGCCTAGGTGCATGTTAAGGCTAAATGATAGCATTACAAGACATGTATGCAAGGCATGCAAGGTGTGTCCAAACTAACTCAACTCAATGCTATTTCATGGCATAATAAGCATAAAAATCAGTTAAGGCATGGCCAACATGAACCTAGACTAAGTGCTCCCTCAAGAGGCAAAAGGTGCCCTTTTCAAGGACAACAAGGAGAGGGGGTGGCCCTCTCCTTCCTAGGACCTCAAGGCACCATCCTCACCTCTGAAATCCCTCAAGATTTCAGTGGTGAGGAGGCCCAAACACTATGGTCCCAGAGCTCACACAAAATGGCACAAAATGGAGCCTTACAAGGCTTAAGAAGGGTCAAACAACCCCAAAACTTAAAGCAACCTTAACCAACTATTTAGAGCACCAAAAAACAGAACTTTTATATGTTATACACTAAGCTCAAAAACAGTTGCAAGGTAGGTAAAAATACAATGCAAAAAAGGGGAATAAAGGGACAAACTTCTTACCCTTGAAGATCCTCTTCACCAATGGAGTTCCAGCAGCTTCTTTGGGTTGAAATCAGCCTAAAACCTCCAAAAGCAACCCTCAAAGGCCTCAGCTCCAAGGGATGGTGTGATGGTGGGTGTTTGTGTACAAAACCAAGGCAAAACACACACAAAATACACAAAGAGAGGGAGATATAGAGATAGGATATATGCAAACCCTAACCCTAGAACTCAAACCCTAAAAGAGCTGTCTAAAATGTCTAACCCCTCACAAGAGAGAAGACCCTCTCTTTTTTATAGAGCTTTTGTCTTGTAAGCTTACAAGACAAGCTCCTAAAGAGAGAGATCCCTCCATACACGTGTATGGAGGGGAGCCAAGTGCATGCCAGCAGCCCAAAAATATCTGCAAAAGCAGATGCACAGTAGCCGGCCGGCCAAAGATGCAATTGACCAAAAAAAGATAGCCGGCCGGCCATCTATAGTGCCGGCCGGCCAAACATTTGGTCGGTGGCAACAAAACACAGCCGGTGGCCTCAAGCCATGGCCGGTGGAGTGTGGGGATGTCCCAAAAGCCATTCCCTGCCCCTTAAAGGCAAAACACAAGTGTTTGGTGTCAAACCAAATCACAAAACAATCGAGTCGAGAGGTCCTGAGACTAGGCGCGTTGCCAAGGCCTCCGGGAACTCAAGACGAACACAAACATGGATGATCACCGAGTGTTCAAGCGGTGACATCCAAGTCTTAAGGACGGTCAAAAATGGGGTGTCTACAGTTGCCCCTCTTTGACAGAACTCGAAAGTCATAACAATGACGGGAGTGAATGTCAAAGCCCAGAGATGACCCATTTTTGACAAGGTCGAAGACTTAGACAACGCATGCAAGACAAACAAGATATGCGCCCGAAGGCAGGGGCAAAATGCAAGACAATGCACGAAGCCGAGCATAACTTATGATCATGCAAAGCAAGCTGTAATGAAGCACACATGCAACAGTTTTAAGCTAGCATACACCAAACTACACTACAATGCAGAAAGGATGTAAGAGAATTATGTGATTCTCGATACGCCTCACGCGGAGGATACAATACTTGTCCGGTTCGTCTGGTTCCACCAGTCGCAAATGAACCGTACATACAATATCGTGCCTGCACAGAAAACAACTTAACAGGTACGATGTTATTAGTAACATGCATGACAATGCAAGAATGAATGCAAAATGCTATGCAATATATACAAAACAATGTATAAACAATGCAAATGAAAATGCAATGCAATTGAAACAATGCAAACTTTATGCAAAGCAATTGAATCATGATCCAATCATGAGCGGTTCAAAACCACACAAATGTCAAATAGATTGATGGAGGTAACAAGTCCGTCTACCATAGAACGGTCTACTGAACTATGAGTAACGTAGATGGACACAAAAACAAGTATTGGGGGGGAATGACATAAGTGGGGAAACGACCCGCTGGGGAAAGGACAACGATCCTAATGCTGGATGCAGAATTACACTACAATGTAATATATACAATGAATATGGCATGCAGCCAAACCGAATCTTGCCTAGGAAAGGCATGTACACATACAAGCCATGTCTAACACAGAAAAGGTGCCGCTACCCTCAAACCAAGTTCACCAAGGAATAGGCGTATACACATGCAGAACTGTGCTTCAACGTGAAAAGTATGAGCACATACCAAACCAAGCTCAACAAGGAAAGGTGCAAGCCGTAGATGGAGGGGGTGATGCAGTGAATGCATGCAAGCTACAATGCGATATTTACAAATATGCAATGAAATGGGTGTGGATACAATGGATATGGCGCGCGGGCCAAACCAAATCTTGCCTAGGAAAGGCATGTACGCATACAAGCCGCGGCTAACATAGAACGGTCTACTGAACTATGTTTCGTCGTGAAAAGTATGGGCACATACTAGACCAAGCTCAACATGGAAAGGCGCAAGCCATAGATGGAAGGTGATGCAGTGAATGCATGCAAGCTACAATGCAATATCTACAAATATGCAATGAAATGGAATGGATACAATGGATATGTATGATAAATGCATGTTTGTTTTTTTTTGAAATGTAAATGATGCATGACATTGAAGTGCGTGTCAATGCGCGGCTTGAAATGCATGAAAATGCGCGGTGATGCAAGTGCGTGACAACGCGCGGTTTGAAATGCATGAAAATGCATGATTTCGAATATGCGACCACACGCGTCGTTGGAGATGCATGACAATGCAACCGAGTGGATTTAAGGTCTCGCCAAACCGAGCGTATTTAAGGTCTCGCCAGACCCGTCTGCTGGAATAGTGTGATGCATAAAATAACGCGATTGAATGCATGCCAAATGCAATGAGATGCGCAAAACGGCGCGATGCAATGCACCAAACAGTGCGATGAATGCATGCAACGCACACGGGGCAACTTTTGAATCTTGTAAAAGACAAAAGGATACAAAAGGATGCATCATGCATGAATTCGAGTGCCACGCACAGAAGACATGGTTCGGGGTCAAAACGGAGGCCGGTTGAGCTTCGAAAATGCACTGTTCTTGCACTATCTTGAGCAATGAAGGCCCAAAACTACAGATCTGACCCAAACAGGGTTGTAGGAGGCTCACCGGCCGGAAGAGGAAGCCACCGGCCATCCACCGGCCACAGAAAAACATCACCAGCCAAACATTTGGCCGGCCGGCCAAAAATGTAGCCGACCGGCCAAAAGTGCCTGATTCGGGGCAATTTTGACTTTTTGCCTCGGGTGTTTTAAAATAGGGTTCCAAACCCTATTCTTTTCATTCCCTCTAGCCGAGATTCCCTCCTCTCTCTTTCTAGAGCATTTTCCCCTTCTTTATTCCTCGATTTTCTTGCGTTTCACGCCCGTTTCGTCGTTGGATTCGCGATTATCTTCACGTTTCGAACATTTTCATCCGATCGAAACTTCGTTTCGGTGCTTCCTTTGCCATTTCCACCTCTTGGGGTTTGTTTCCCCCAAGTTTTTCTTGACTTCCGTACATTTTCCACTTCCCGGCTTTTCCGGTCATTTTCCGCCCTCTTGGGGGTTGGCTTTCTGTTGACCTTTCGCATTCTAGCCTTATTTTCATTTTCCGACCATTTCCCTCGTCACATTTGACATGGCCGACGACATTCCACAGGGTGGGACTCCCTCGGATCATGAGATGGATCCCGAGGCTGAGCTTCTACCTTTGAGCGTCCGTCCCTTCGACCCGGCGACCTACCGGCCGGCGATTCATGTCTTGCCCCCTGATGGACTTCGTCCGTTCAGGAGCTTCGACCGAGGCGTGCCACAGGACCTGCTTCTGCACAAGCCCGCATCTCACGTATGCTTTGGCGCTTCCGAGGTAACATCTCCCCTCTTTGTTGCTTTCCGCAATGTAGAACATTTAACTGCCATAGTTAATCATTTCTTTAACTGCTTAGCCCGAATACACTGACACTGATGCACTGTATATCGTAGCTGACTGTAATCATACTTGCAACTGATAATCTATTTGAGACTGAACACGCGTACACACACTGCACTTGCCCCGAACCACTCAAACACACTAACACATCAGTCACCGTAGTTCACTACGAGCACACCGATACCCGATATCTGTTTGAATCTGAAAATATGCACACATGCTATATTTGCACTGACCCGCTCAAACACGCTGACGCATCACACATTGTAGTTCACTGTAAGCACACCGGCACCCGGTATCTGTTTGAATCTGAAAAACATGCACACATGTTGTATTTTCCTCAATTCTGCATGCCTTACAAAAACTGGTATATTTATCATTGCTTCGCCACGGTTTGTTTTTGAACAGGGAGATTCCCATATCGTCCACGGGTATGGGAACGTTGCCGCTCGAGACTGGTATATGGAGCTGCCGGACGCCGTTTGTCACATTGTGGACCAGGCCGGCTTCGGCGCAGTCTGCAGGGGACTCCCCCGTCTTACCGCATGCAGACCTCTCCTTGCTGCTCTAGTGGAGAGATGGTGGGACACCACCGACTCGTTCCACCTTTCTGCTGCCGGGGAGATGACGATGCCTCCCGTCGACTTCTCGATGCTCACAGGCATCGGGGTAGGGGGGTGATCCGATCCCCTTCGATACTGATATGGACGAGTGGACTGCTGCCGAGATTTATCTACTCGGCGAGGTGTCGCCTCTTGCCCATCCAGGCTTCGTCCGCTATTCCTGGTTTGAGGTGCAGTTCAGGGTCCAGCCCGCGTTGGTGGAGGAGGCTTCGATGACCCAGGAGGCTGTGGAGCAGTACGCGCGCGGCTTTCTGATGTTCCTGCTGGGGACGACTATTTTCGCTGACCGGGCGAATACCGTGCCCTTATGCTTGCTCAGCGCTTTAGTGGACGTCACCCGGATCTTTGACTACGACTGGGGTGGCGCTGCTATGGCCACACTCTATGGGTATATGAGCTCGGCTTCCCGTGGCAGCGGACAGTTGCTCGGGGCTACTGGCGTGCTTGGGAGGTGCGTTTCCTTTTTCTGCTTTACATTTCTGCTCTTCCACTTTCTGTACTCTGTACCGTATTCTATACACTGCACACACTGTAGTCTGCTTCACACTGACTGTATACTGCACACACGGCACACACATACTCTTCTTTACACTGACTGTACACTGTTCACACTGTACACTGGATAACTCACTGTTCTGTTATTTCTACTTTTATTCTGCTTTCTGCTTTATCTGATCAGCATACTGGTATTCATTCTGCAGCTGTGGGTCTACGCCTACTATTCCTAGGCTGGCCCCAGTTCCTGATGTAGAGACCCCTCTCGTCATCCCGTTCTTGCGACGCTTCGACGTGAGGTGTGTGCGGAGACCACGGGAGACGTTCATCTTCTTCCGTCGCTACTTTGACACCATCACCGCCGCAGAGGTACGTTCAGTCGGTGGGGTTTGTTTAAGCTTCGCTTTTCACTGTATTGTCAATGATAGTAGATAACAAATTGCATTTCATTTTTTTTTAGATCACTTGGCGGCCTTGGGCCCCATTGCCGGCTGAGATTTGGGAGTGATTCATGGGCGCGGTTGAGACTGCCCGGTTCAGGATCCTTTTGGAGGGACCAGTCTGTCGGGCTTGGTACCTAGGCGAGCGCTTCTTGCGCCAGACCCTGGGTCTACCAGAGCAGATAGTCCCAGCTCCCCCCCCCCCCGAGGACATGAGGGAGACTGAGAGGTACACTCTCGAGCAGATGACCGAGTACACAGTCGGTTGGGATGCGATACGCCATAGGAGCATAGGTGACTACGCGGAGTTCATTCGGACCTTCCTTATGCGGCCTCTGAGCAGTGGCCGCCGAGCTGAGAGAGAGAGACCTGCGGTGTCGACAGCCAAGGCAGGCGCAGGGGTAGGGACATCGAGGAGGGCTCGGGTCCGTGGCGGGAGCGGAGTTCGGAGAGAGTGGGGGGCTAGTTGGCCCGCATTACCTACCTCGTTGACATATAGAGGGCAGGGCGGGGCCTCCTACCAGATCCCTTTTGCTCCTCCTCCGGCTGATCACGAGTTGGTCGGTGTCCCCGACTTGCCTCCGGTATGTATTATTGCATTCTTGCACCCTGCATTGTCATTTCATTTTCAGTTTATTTGATATTCCGCGGAATACTGATGCATCTGATATTTCTACAGGCTTCCTCCGAGTACACCCGGCAGTCATTGGAGTTGAATGCCTCCATGATGGGGATGTTGTAGCGGACTTTCGACCTTCTGGCCCTCTACAGTATTCCGGTATGTTCTTCTAAGCACCGTCTCAAACCATACATAAACTGCTTGGCATAATCTGATACATAATACAACACTTGACATACGGCCCTTACTGGCATCTGATACACTGTACCCATATACTGCATTTTGCACTGATCCACTGCTCGCGGCATACACACTGTACTCATACACTGCATTCTGCACTGATCCACTGCTCACGGCATTCTGATGCATTTGCCTTTTGTACTTTTCAGCCTCCCTTCCAGATCCCCACTGTAGGAGGTGCTCCAGTTGGACCTTCGGTTCCTGTCCGAGGGAGAGATGAGGAGGGCAGAGTATTCCCCCGCACCAAGGTGGGGCGTACTCATGTCAGGAGTAGCTCTCGGGCGCCAGTTCCAGATGATGATGATGAGGAGGAGTCAGAGGCGGAGCCAGAGTCAGAGTCATCGGAGGAGGAGACCGGGGATGGCTTGGGCTCGGGCTCAGATGATAGTGCTGATGAGGCTCCTGGACCTTCGTCCAGGAAGAGGACTAGGACAGACCGGTAGCCCCGGAGCCACTCTGGCATTTGATACAGATTTTTTGCTGTTTTTCTTCTTTTTGTACTTTTCCTTTTTGTCGGTAGTTAGGATACTTTGTACTGCCGCAGGCAGGTTTTTGTTTCCAAAACTATGTACTTGAAAAGATGATGAAATGAAACAAACTTTTTGTTTAAAAAGTGTTACATTTACATATCTCATGTATTGTATCGCATCACATCATGCTACATCTCAATATAAGTGAAATTGATCTGTTGTCTGAAAATTGAGCACTTGCACTGTAATAATCAGATAACCAACCAGCCAATAGCAAAATAATCAAGCAAACCACAGTTTAACCTGAGCACACAGCTCATACTCTGTTGGGGATTAGTCTGCATACAGCCTATATCACAGCACTTGGTTCGTCCTGCACACGGCAAACCTTGAACAAGCAGCCCAATCTAACAAGACGGACTACAAAGGTTGAAACGGTTGAAGTTGAAACACACTCAGATGTCCCAAATTTCCCCTTTTCTTCTTTTGCTTTGCAGTCTGGAACCCATATAGCTTCAGATAGGCCCTGGTTTTACTGTTCTCACATGACCTGGGTTGAACCCTGCGGTTTTTACGAAAGAACAAATCCCTTTTTTTTTTTTTTTTTTTTTTGCACAAATGTGGAGAGTGGCACAGCACTCTGAGCACACCACAAATCATTTTTGAAATTGAGAAAATGAGTTCTCGACCGGGTATTGAGCCTATGATTGAACACAGCGCGCTATGACTCAACAAGGAAAAACCAAAGGTGAACAACCTAAACACATCGAGAAACACTCGAAACGACTCAAAACAAGAATCGAGACAATACAAAAGACACGATACGCAGATGTGTTACAAAGACGAGAGAGACCTCAGATCACGAGGAGCCAGTTTCTCCGGGTATTGTTTCCCACCCTTTATTATTTGTGATTCTCACATCACTCGGCCCTCAGGCTCGGCTTTTCTCACAAAACCCTTTTCTCACTTTTCCTCTCATCGCACATCTCTCTATTCTTCATTCTCTCATTTTTCATCCCTCCCCAGGGCGATCGATGGGTGAATGGGAAGTTGCGGGTTCACGCCCAACACTACTAGCTCGCAGCTATTTCTTCCGATGACGTCCAGTCGGTGTTCCAGACAGGAAACGGTGTATCTTTATCTGGCGAATATGGTGCCTCTCTGGCAAGTATGTTGATAGCGGGGGAAAGACAGAACACCTGACTCAACTGTGCCCCTAGTTCATCACTTTGACCATTTTTTGGTTTTCTTTTACTAAAACAGTTTTGACCAAAATGAGAGTCGGATTTAGTATACTCGTTCAATTTTTGATTTGAAAATCATGCAAGTCAGGCTATAAGCACTGAAAATTTTCCTTTTTTAGGTCCAAGAAATGGTCCAGTTTTGGAAAATGAAATAGTTTTCGAGAAAATAGTCAACATCAGTAAAAATTTTCAAAAACTATTTTTGGCGAACAGCCAATGCTAAACGAGCACGGAACCTACCCTCGAGATGCGCAACCTCGGATCGGAGGCAATGGAAAACTGCCCATTGCCTGAAGGGGGGATATGGCAACAGAAAGTTGCCATTGGTTTGGACGGCAACTCAGGGCAACTTATGGCAACGCATGGCAACGGAAAGTTGCCCCTTGTTTGGATGATGCCGCAACATGTTGTAAACCAATCTTCATCGGTGATGGTCATCGCAAGCGTACTCTCGAGCACGGAGAAGACGAAGACGGTCAAAAACCAATATACGGACACAGTCACTGCGAAAGCGTCGGTGGGTGGAGTTCGAGAGGAAGTTGACTTCGTGGTTCCGGTTGTCACAACCGGACTATCGGATGCAGAGGAGGCAAAGGTGATCAAAACCATTTCATGGACTGAGATGCTATGAAAGCATTGGGGGCTGGACTTCAGGATGAAGTTGCCTACATATCCCAAACATGGGAATCAAGCCTTACGTAGTTCCGGTTGAGGTACACTCGGGTATTTTAACCTCCACTTTTTAGGCTCTAACTTTTGCCAAGGTGCCCGATGCGGGTTTTCGACCTTGCGAGCTTTGTTTTTCTTTCTTTTTTTCTCTCTTTTTTCTCATTTTTCTTTTTTTTGCTTTCCTTTTTGTATTTTTTGTGTTTTTCTTTTTCTTCTTCTCTTTTTTTTTGTATATATTTTTCCTTGTTCTAACTTTTGCCTGGGTCGCCCTTCCGGGTTTTCGGCCCAGCGAGCCTCTCGAAGGGTAAAAGTGTAACGAGTCCATGCCAAATGGTTTTGAGATTGAAGCCCTCTGTATCCAGGAGAGCGGCTGTTGCATTGATTTGCAGAAGGATCCATCACGGTTGCTTCACGAGCTCTTTGTGGTGAGATCTGACCTCCTTGATCTGATTTTGGTGCCTCTTGTTCGAGGGCTGCTTCAAATCTGACCACACAGGTCTTACATGGCGGTTGACCGTTGAACAGTCCGAATTGTGATCAAGGCTTGAAAACAAACGGATTGAATCTTGAGGTTGAGAGCGATCCTAGGCTGCGCAATCTCAAGAGCGATTCCATACAAGTCTTCACAGGACCACGCAAAACATTTTGTTTTTGAAAGTTTTTAAGAAAGCGACAAATCGCTCATGCTGAAGATAGTGTGGAACTAGTCTGGATCAAGCCAGGGTCCTTCTCAGTACTCACGCCAACAAGCATGATTTCATTCATTAAAGGCTTAGCACGCCTATCTTTCTCTCAAATTGATCAAAGTTTTGCAAAACCCGAGGAATTCCTTCATCTTCATTTTCGTCGCCACAGTGTTCAAAAGGGTTTTTTTTTTTTGAAAAACTTAGGTCATTACAATGATTTTCAAGGCACAAGAGAGTAGGTAGAATGTACTGTGGTTCCATTCACATCCTCTGGCACAACTAGCTCAAACTGAAAGCAAGCACGGAAACATGATAGCCGCAGCTGTTTCATTCAGATTTTCTGATGCAACTGGCCCCATAGTAGAGACAGACTCAAAAGGAAAACAAAAGAATACTTACAAAACGGTGTTCGAGGCAACAACCCCGGAATCATCTGACATTCTATACAAAGGGGACTGACTCACTACAACAAGACAGACCCTTAAGCAAAAAGAAACTGACTCAAGACAATGAGACAGACTCAAAACAAAACAAAAGACTGACTCGATGCCCAAGTCAGAATTTACAAGACTAGCATTCGCAGATGCTCAAAAATGCGTGCCAGACGCCACGTCAAAAATACTGGGCGCCGCCCACAAATGGTCCAACCCTAATCACATACTCGCAGCATCAGCATCCTCAAAATCCAATAACTGGGTAGTAACGGACTTGGCTGAGGTGGGCGGGAGGATAACCTCGTTGTCGATCAAGTCTTGCACCTCATGACGGAGGTGAAAACAATTATCGGTAGCATGTCCTGTTTGCTGGTGGTACGCACAGTACAAAGCAGCATCATGTGTAGCAGGGAGATTCTTCGGCAAAGGTCGAGGCTCCAAGGGTTTAAGATGCCCCCTCTCGGCCAGGATCTGAAGTGCCTTGGACAGAGGCATGTAGAGAGCGTGAAAGACCCTGCGCCCCCGGGGTAGGTACTTTGAAGTCTGAGTATTCTTGCTAGATGCACTAGCGAAAGGGTCGGCAGGCACTGCCTTGACTTTCTGATCTTTCCCAGGCGCAGGATTGGGAATGGGAGGAACTGTTCTGGCATGACGGGGCCTATCTCGGTTTTCTGACTGACTTGAACTACCCTCAGGAGGGGTGGGGAAAACATTATCCACAACTTTGGTCACAACTGAGGATACTTGTTGTTTACTCATCCCCCCGGCTTTCAAAGCCTCGACTGCCCACAGCAGTTGTTCAATGGGATCGGCATCTACCTTCATTTTGTCTTTGCCTCTGGCCTCAGCCTGATTGAGGGTTTGGGTTAATGTTGATACATCGTTACCATAGCTGGAGGTTACCTCGGGTTGGCTTAGTTCGATCACAATCCGTCCCAACAGCGGGGGCTCCTGGGGTACAAAACTCCCGGCATATGGCGCAGCTGGTGGCGAGGCTGACATTCCGTAGGCGAGATCTGCCACGGACCTCTGGAGATCACCTATCATCCCCATTAGCTCAAATGTAGTAGGCTCGCGAGCCTGATATAACTGGGGGGCCCAGACCGGGTACACAACAGGCGACCTGGGAGGATACGGCACATCAACATTGGTCTCACTTTGCAGAGTGATTTCCTGATCCAGTGCAGCTGTCATAACCACAATCTCCTCCAAATTCTGCGTCATTATAGTCCCGCCTCAGCATGGAGGAACACTAGCTATTCTGGATCAACTCTTTGAACCCCCCCTGAAGGGAAAAACAAACAGCATTTCAGCCCAAAACGGATCAGACACAGGTGTAGCCGAACAACTGTACTCTACTACTGATCACTGTTCCCCAGAATCACTGTCCCAAAACACTGAATTGGATACCCACAGATATAACTGATTCCGTCAACTACTAACACTGGTGCCCTCGGGCCTGATACTCAAACTTTACAAACGGATATGTGCGTTCCTGCAGAGATATACTCTAAAAGCACATAGCAAGTAAAAGAGAGCCAAAGCACCCCTATGTTGGGGTAGGGTTTCCCTGTCCTATTTTGTCAGGAGCTAGGGTTTCACTACGCACGCAGCGGTTTCAAACAACCTAACATTGGGAAAGCAACCTGTTCTAGTTTGGAATGGTCACTATGGATTCCGAATATGCACTAGGTCGAATGGTCAAAAAGGGTGCCCCGGTGAAACCGGGATTTGTGTTCCCATACTGGCAGAGCCCGCAACCGGTCAGCCCTTCCGGCAAACCGCTCAAGAATAGCAAATGGCCAACACGGTGTCCTAGGCGCACCAATGCACATGCAATGCAAAGAGACACATAAATGGAATGAAAATAGGATATCACGAGTTCGAGTCAAGCTCTCTAATCTCCCCAGCAGAGTCGCCAGAAACTGTAACACGTCCCGCGGGGGACCTCGCTACAGTTCGGACCCGATTCATGTCGGTTCTTAATCTTGAACCAAAGAGTCCAAATCCGGCAAATCGTTTTGAGAAAAAATAGATTTTGAAAGAAGTGCCAAACATGGACTGCTTTGCCAAATACAGAGTCGCCACCTAAATATTTTTTATGGGGGAATTTAGGAAACCCTAACACGGTGCCAAAGGCCACATGTCCGTCATTACCAAAGTTGCCTCGGCTCGGGAGCTTGGGTACGATTGGGGAAGGTTAGCTATGAGCACCCCCTCTCGCCCGATCCAAAAATCGGCCTCTACTAACCGTGATATCTTATTTTGAAAACGTTATGTGTTCTTATTCCGATTATTTAGCTAGAATTACTATGTGATGCGCACAGCAAAACAAGTATAGACTAGATTGCCTAATTTGGAACAAAACATTGCATATCCGTTTGTTTGGGAAACGCTTTGGAATTTGCTACTCGCAAGTAGGCTAAAATACGGGTTTCAACGAGCTGTTCCAACTCAAACAATCCAACCTTCACCCACAGGCATTTAGGCAGTTATATCACATAAGCATCTAGCCACATGGTAAGCATGCTGTCATGTTAACATTCACACTCGTGCGAGATGCTAAAGCATAAAATACTTACAAAGTACTCCGTGCCAAAAAAAATAAACTAGTTAGCAAACATGCGTGACCCTAGTTCATGTAAAAGTGGCTAATGCAACAATGTCATTAGAGTAGGCTCGGCTAATCTAGGGATGACATATGAAAATGCACAGATAGCAGGTATTCGATTTGGAATTGAAATACTTATGCAGTTAGCATGATGCGCCGAGCCCGGTGCATCCAATACTGATGAATGATGCACGCATGCATAGAATAAGGATGCTAAAATAAATATGCCCTAATACTAACCATCGAAGCAGGTAAGTAAAAAGGAAGAAAGAAGTGGGGGTTGGAAGACATGCACACACGTACCCACACTTATTACAAATTTGCCCTCGCTCGGAGAGGCCGAAAGAATAATACAATTTAACTAACTAACAAGCTAATTAAATAATTACAGACCACCTAATTAATTAAGCAAATTAATTAATCTAATTTAAGCAATAAACAACCTCGGGAACAGGGTCCGATGTGATGTGTGCCCGATTCCGCTCGGAAGTCACTGCCATGCACAAGCTGCCTCTGCTTTGACTGTTCTGCTCCTCTGAAAATTGCACAACTCCCAAGGTATGCTCTCTCGACACTGTGGAACACCACCGGCTGGGAGGGATGGCCACCGGCCATGTATGATGGTCACCGGCCACCAATTCATCCATCGGCCAACAATGGATGGTCGGTCGGCCAAAACTCCCTGCAGAACCTGCAGTTGACAGCAGCGGAGGACAAAGCATAGCATGGCAATGCATTTCAAGCTATGTATGCACCAACCACACCCCTTATCATGTGAATGACTCAAACGAGGATGGGCCTCGATTCTCGGACCACCAATCACGCATTTCCATGCATGATGGCCCAAAGAATCAAGTGTGCATCTTGATATGGAATGCAATGCACATAAACAAACCAATGGAACTCAACCTCTATCACAAACACTTCAAGAGGCCAAGCATGCATGCAAATGGAATGCAACCTAGACATGGAGGCTAAGTATGCAAAGTGAGCATGCAAGGCGTGCAACAATCATGTTAGTGACAAACATGCAACAACATGTAAAGTAGACTAAGCATGGGAACAATGCAAAGTAACTTGACCAATGGAATGCATGCCAAATGCATCATGATTTCAAGCAAGTAATAACACGTAATAGGCCAAATATGCAACAATGCACAAGGCAAGCATGCTATAACATGAAAATGATGGTCTTAAACTGATTTAGGCAGCCCTAACTAGGCCCAAAACAGCGGCCAATAACTAAGAAAATGGAGCCAAATACACATACAAGCATGCATATAAACATGGTTCATCACTTAGGCACAAAGAGCAACCCTCAAGCATACTTAAGAGGATGCAAACATGGATGCAAGGCATACATTATAAGCTTTGAAATAACATGGTAAGAGGTTCCAAACCATTGAAATAATGCAAATAACGCATGCTCATGGTTCATGCACTTAAAGCTCACAAGCCAAGAATACAAAGGGGCTATACTAAGCATGCCATGGTCGACCAAAACAACCAAAAACAGAACTTGAGCATGCCAAAAAAAACACAAAACCTTCACAAAGCTAGGCCTAAAACATGCTTGAACAAGGGTCAAAGCCTAGGTGCATGTTAAGGCTAAATGATAGCATTACAAGACATGTATGCAAGGCATGCAAGGTGTGTCCAAACTAACTCAACTCAATGCTATTTCATGGCATAATAAGCATAAAAATCAGTTAAGGCATGGCCAACATGAACCTAGACTAAGTGCTCCCTCAAGAGGCAAAAGGTGCCCTTTTCAAGGACAACAAGGAGAGGGGGTGGCCCTCTCCTTCCTAGGACCTCAAGGCACCATCCTCACCTCTGAAATCCCTCAAGATTTCAGTGGTGAGGAGGCCCAAACACTATGGTCCCAGAGCTCACACAAAATGGCACAAAATGGAGCCTTACAAGGCTTAAGAAGGGTCAAACAACCCCAAAACTTAAAGCAACCTTAACCAACTATTTAGAGCACCAAAAAACAGAACTTTTATATGTTATACACTAAGCTCAAAAACAGTTGCAAGGTAGGTAAAAATACAATGCAAAAAAGGGGAATAAAGGGACAAACTTCTTACCCTTGAAGATCCTCTTCACCAATGGAGTTCCAGCAGCTTCTTTGGGTTGAAATCAGTCTAAAACCTCCAAAAGCAACCCTCAAAGGCCTCAGCTCCAAGGGATGGTGTGATGGTGGGTGTTTGTGTACAAAACCAAGGCAAAACACACACAAAATACACAAAGAGAGGGAGATATAGAGATAGGATATATGCAAACCCTAACCCTAGAACTCAAACCCTAAAAGAGCTGTCTAAAATGTCTAACCCCTCACAAGAGAGAAGACCCTCTCTTTTTTATAGAGCTTTTGTCTTGTAAGCTTACAAGACAAGCTCCTAAAGAGAGAGATCCCTCCATACACGTGTATGGAGGGGAGCCAAGTGCATGCCAGCAGCCCAAAAATATCTGCAAAAGCAGATGCACAGTAACCGGCCAGCCAAAGATGCAATTGACCAAAAAAAGATAGCCGGCCGGCCATCTATAGTGCCGGCCAGCCAAACATTTGGCCAGTGGCAACAAAACACAGCCAATGGCCTCAAGCCATGGCCGGTGGAGTGTGGGGATGTCCCAAAAGCCATTCCCTGCCCCTTAAAGGCAAAACACAAGTGTTTGGTGTCAAACCAAATCACAAAACAATCGAGTCGAGAGGTCCTGAGACTAGGCGCGTTGCCAAGGCCTCCGGGAACTCAAGACGAACACAAACATGCATGATCACCGAGTATTCAAGCGGTGACGTCCAAGTCTTGAGGACGGTCAAAAATGGGGTGTCTACACTCACCTACATAAATATACATAAAAACGGAGTGAGCAAGGCTTAATGAATAATAACAATGTAAGGAGGTGAGTTAAACAAGCATAGACTTAGAGAATGTAAATATGCATATCAAACCATACACAGATCTTATTCATAATCATATTTTAAAACGGCCACAGGTCCACATGTAATACAGAACGGCCTCGGGCCTATATATAATACAGAACAGCTTTAAGCCCAAATGTGATACAGAACGGTTTTAAGCCCAAATGTGATGCAAAACAGCTTTAAGCCCAGATATGATACAGATTGGCTTTAAGCCCACAGATAATACAGAACGGCCTTAGGCCCAACATATTATGCAAAGCGGCCTCAGGCCTAACAGATTATACAGAGCAGCCTCAGGCCTAACAGATTATACAGAGCGGCCTCAGGCCCAGATATCAACAGATTGGCCTCGGGCCCATCATTAGCAAAACAGAATGATTCCAGATACACAAAGATATCATTGTTCCATAATGCACATATGTTCCATTTGTTCATCATGAATTCAGATAGTTAACTTGCAGATAACAGAACGTCAGTATTAACTATTAACAGTAAGCAAAACGTACTGCTACAGTACTATTACTCAATAGTGCACAAAGATTTTCCCATGGTTTATTACAAGTCGACATAGTTGTCTTACGAATAACAGAACACTAATAATAACTATTAACAGTAGGCAAATGTATCACTGCATTAATAGGGACAGAACAATTCACATAATAACGGCCTCAGGCCCATGTCTATTACTAGGGACAGAACGACCTTAGGTCCATATCAATGCCATTAATGTACTCCAAGCACAATATCAATTAAGTTAATCAAAGCACAATATCAATGGGATAGGCCATTCACAATTAACAATACTTAAATCCTAATTACAGGAAGTAAGTGAAACATATCATTACACTACTATTACTCACAGTGATCGGCTCCCGGTAGTAATGGGACGATGTCCTCGTCTCGACCTACAAGCACAATGCACAACATATAATATGAGATTATAATCGATCATTTACTTATTCTCTTTGATCATTTAATCAATTAGCCATGGTTGTACCAAGCTCATTATGCCTCAATAAGTTATAATCCATGCCTCAGAAAATAGGAGTAATCGATGGAAAATGGTTTAAGCGAAGAAAAGGTACAAACCGGTAAACAGAAAGTGAACAGTCGCCACTAATTTGGACATAACTATTTCTGTACTTAGAATTTTGGAGTGAGACTACCACCATTGGAAACTAGACTCCCGGGACTTGATTTTAGGCTCAAGAATCACTCAAAACGGAGTCTGGATGCAAAAGATATGTTTGTTCAAAGTTGGCTGGACAGAGCTGTCTCCGCACGTGCGGGGATTGGGCCGCACGTGCGGGACAAGGTGTTTTTTTTAGCAGAATCAATTTTGGGGCTGGACATGGGCTGCCGCACCAGTTTGGCTGTCCGAAAATGTTATGGGCTCTAACACTTCATTTTTCCATTTTTAAGCTTGGTTTCAAACTCAAATCACCCAAAAACATGTAAAATTGCCCCCCAACATGATAAACTAACATCAACCAAGTGTAATTCCATTTTAAATAAACCAATTTTGCCACAATGTTCAAGATCAATGCTTAAGCTTTCATGATCTTCAAGGTTCTCAAAACACAACCCACAAATACACTTGATTCTTGCATGATCTTATTCTTTGGACAATTCTAAAGTTCATTTCATGTGGTATCCATAAGGTTGAGTCTCAATCATAACTAAAATCATAGAATCCAAAGTCTCACTTCTTAAATTGAGTTCAATTAAATACCTACATAGAACCCTAACTCAAATGGGTTCAAATCTTCCCATATCATCATGATTCCATGAAATTGATACTTTAAACATAAGAATTCAAGATAAATTACCATACCTTAGTTCAATCTTTGACTTCCTCTTAGTTCTCTTTAATTCCCCCAAGTTCCCATGGTTAATCTCCTTCCTCTCTCTTCAATCTCTTAAGGTTTGTCTTCAAGCTTGCATGAGTGGTGAGCTCTCTCTCTCTCCTTTGCCCTCTCATCTCTCGGTTCTCTCTCCCCCAGATATTTTGTTTGACTTCAAAATGACAAGTTCACAACTCCCTTAGCATATCCATATATATATAACAAACACATAAGCTTTTCACAATAGGGAGGGCCAAACACGCCCTTACGAATCGCGCAAAATCAAATTTCAATTAAACTTCCCAGATGGCTCTAAAAATTATGCTGATCATACATATGTCCTCTGTTCCGAGTTCTGAAGCCCCTAAGGCCCTCAATTTACAGTACAAAGTTAATCACCCAAACGTGCATTAACGAATCAGACAAATTAGATTTCCAATTAATTTTTCCAAATAGTTCTAAAAATTCTCATTAACATACCAAGTACTCAATTTTGATTTCTGAACCCGTGAAGGTCGGTGATTCCAATTTTAAAGCCATGACTCAACAGATAGTTCATCAATTTGAACAGATATCATTAAAGTAAAATGCATTAACCTGCAAGGACATAAAAGTAATTTCGGATACGGATTTTGGCGTCGTTACAAATATAGCATAGTAGGGTGCTCAAAACTTAAGACTAACTAAGGTACTTGCACCATAGCCATATCAAGCAAGCCCCAAAGGGCCAAGATGACTCAAAACAGTCCCAAGGCAGGCCAAAACAATGCCAAAACATGCATGGAGTAGAGCTAACACATGTTAGAATGGGAGGCATAAAGCATGACGCATGCAAGGCCAATGAGTGGGATTACACTACACATACCCAAACCAAGCATGATGTGACTTCACCAACAAAAATCAGAGTTGTAACATGGTAAAATAACACCAAAAACATGCTGAGATGGTAGCCCCAAAAGCTTAGGCAAGCATGCATACATATTGGCTCATAAGTGAAGCATAAGGCTCAACCCTCAAACACGACAAAGGGATGATAAATGCGAGAATATGGCAGAGGTATATGGTCTGAAATAACATGCCAAATGATGCCATGCCATGCAAAAAGCTCAAATGTGACATGCTAGAGGTCTCAAAGCTTAAGGCTAGCAAAGCCAAATGCACTATAGCTATGCAAAGCCAAGCATGCATGACCAAGACCACTCAAATTAGACCAAAAGCATGTTAAATCAAAGCCAAAAATGTACTGGAGTAAAGCATACACATGCTAAATCAGTAGGCCAAAACACCAAACAAGCTAGGCTAGTGAACAGGCTTGCACTACAAGTGCATAAACCATGCAAGAGGTGACCTTGCCGACCAAAATCAGAGCTAAGGCATGCCTAAATATGAGTAAAAGCCTGCTGGAGTGGAGCCAAAAACATGCTAAAATGGTAGTCCAAAGCATAGAGCATGTTAGGCTAACTAAGAGGATTGCACTACAAGTACATGAAGCATGTAAGAAGCAACCAAACTAACCCAAAACAGAGTTATATCATCTTAGAATAAGGCCTAAAACATGCTAAGATAGAGCCTTATGAAGGTAAAAAAGCATGCCAAAGTGTTAAGCCAACAACACATCCAAACAAAACACAAGAGGGGGGGACCACCCCCATCCATTTTGGGTCTCAAAACCCACTTTCCACCATTGAAATTCCTTTGGAATTTAGTGATTAAAAGGCCAAAACAAGGTGGTTTAAAAGGCATTAAGAGATAGAACAAAGCAAAGGAAAATAAGCCACCAAATGGGGCAAACCACCCCTAACTCAAACAAAGCCTCAAACAAACATTTCAAACACTTAAAAACAAGAGTTTTTATAGTTGAAAGTAAGGCCTAAAAGTGCATGCAAGGATGGCCAAATACTTAAAGAGGGTAACTACTCACCCTTGAAGAACAACTTCAAAACCAGCCACTTCTGAGGCAAAACCAAGCCAAAATCACTCAAATGCAACCTCCAAGAACCTCAGCTCAAGAGTGAAGGTGTTTCCCTAGGTGTTTTAGTGCAAAAGTGTGAAGAAAACTCACTTTAAGGCACAAACTAGTACAAATATAGAGAGAGAGGGAGAATTATAGAGAAAGAGGGATATGTTTAGCCCTAATCCAATTTCTGAACCTTGAACAAGGGGGAAGAAGCTCCCCTTATATAGAATTTCATGCCTCAAGCTTGTTAGACAAGCTAGAGGCTTGGTGCAATCCCTCCATACACGTATGGAGGATGCCTTCTGTGCCTAACAACTAGCAAGGAAAATATCTGCAGAAAGTGCAGAAAGGCCGCCGACCAGTTAAAGTGGTCGACCGACCACCCCCCCTAGTCGACCGACCACTCAAGTGGTCTACAGGGGAGAAAACTGGTCGGTAAGGGAGGAAAGGGGTCTACAAAGAGAGGAGAAGGTGGTGGCATGCTGCTGACCACCTTAGGTGGTCTACAGACCACCCACCCTAGCTAACCAACCACCAAAAGTGGTCCACAGGGAAGAAAAGTGGTCTACAGGGGAGAAAACTGGTCTACACCCCTGTTCCACCCTCCAGGCAAGGGTTGACAAGGTTTGGTTCAAAAACAAACCAAAAAGGAAGAAAGACAAGAGTCCGCAAGACAAGGCACTTAGCCGGAAGCCCCGAAAACTAGTCTACGGGCCACTACAAGTGGCCTACGAGAGGGAAAGGTAGCCTACAACTACAAAAAGTGGCCTACAGGCCTTTGTTTCCCTCTAGGCAAAGGCAGCAAGGCATGGTCTAAAAACCAGGCCAAGAGGAGAAAGTTAAGAGGTCCCGAGACAGGGCGCTTAGCCGAAGGCGCCGGTAACTCAAAAAGAGCACAAACATGCGCAATCACCGAGTGCACAGAGGATGACGTTTGAGTCTTAAGGTCGGTTAAAAATGGGGTGCCTACAGTTGCCCCTCTTTGACAGAACTCAGAAGTCATGAAATGACGGGAGTGAATGTCAAAACCCAGAGACGACCCATTTTTTACAAGGTCGAAGACTTAGACAAACAAGCAAGATAACAAAGAGATGCGCCCGCAGGCAGGGGCAAGATGCAAATGACATGCACAATGCAGAACATAACTTATGATTATGCAAAGAAGACTATAATGAAGCATTTATGCAAAATAAATACAACATTTTAAGCGAATGTTATGCAAAGAAATACTACGGCAAACTCGTACATAAGCAAGTAAACACGAACCAAACTACATCTCATGCAGAAAGGATGTAAGAAAATTATGCAAACTTAACTACGCATTACGCAGGAAAGGCTAAAGGTGACTATCGGGAATACCTGAAGTCTCAAACACAACATTTCTCAGCGTATCACACGCGGGAGAAGGAAAAGCAACATCTCTCGGCGTATCACACGCGGGAGAGGAGAAAGTAACATCTCTCAACGTATCACACGCGGGAAAGGGAAAAGCAACATCTCTCGGCGTATCACACGAGGGAGAGGGAAAAGTAACATCTCTCAGCGTATCACACGCGAGAGAGGGAAAAACAACATCTCTCGGCATATCACACGCGGGAGAGGGAAAAGTAACATCTCTCAGCGTACCACACGCAAGAGAGGGAAAGGTACACCTCTCAGCGTATCACACGCAGGAGAGGGAAAAGCAACATCTCTCAACGTATCACACGCAAGAGGGGGAAAGGTACACCTCTCAGCGTATCACACGCAAGAGAGGGAAAGGGAGCACCTCTCAGCGTATCACACGTAAGAGAGAGAAAGGTACACCTCTCAGTGTATCACACGTAAGAGAGGGAAAGGTACACCTCTCAGCGTATCACACGCGAGAGAGGGAAAAGCAGATGTCGGTGTAAACATTGGGTGTAACCGAATGTCTCTAACCAACGAGGTATCGGTGTAAGCACCAGATGAACCCGAATGCTTCTAACCGACGAGAGAGTTTCGAGGGGACATGAATGATCTTACCTGGAGTTCCTCTGACCGAAACACATATAACATCATCTGGTTGTGTCGGCTTCAAATGGACCGTACATACAATATCGTTTGGTTGCACCAGCCTCAAATGAACCGTACATACAATATCGTGCTTGCATAAGAAAGAAACTCAACAGGTACAATATAGTAGAAACACATGTTCAACGTTACATTAAGATACAATTCCAATACGAGATAAACACGCGCATATACAATGCAAGTGAAAAGTGCAGAGCAATACAAGTGAAAAGTGCGTAGCAATGCCATGTGGCATACACATTCTGTGCACAATAACAATACATTTTCAGTGTAACATCAACAGCATGTTTGAAGTAAAATGTCGAATAAGGAAAAACACGCCTTAACGAGACCAATTCAAACGCAACCTCCGATTTACCTCTTGGAGGGGTCACAATGTACTTAAAAAGGATACACCTTGCTCCTGACGAGTGACGATGAGCCGTGCATCAAAGATGTGAATCGAAGTTCCCGCAGGGACATTTTGAGCCAAAAATAGTGAACTTTTCTTGCACTTTCTCGAGAGCAAGGACTCCAAACAGCATAAAAACACATAGAGAGGACAATGGGACCCTGAAGACCACCCTGGAGAGCTGCCGACCACCAAAACCACCTGTGGACCACCTAGGTGGTCGGTCGACCTGAAAAACTGGTCGGTCGACCAGTTTAGTAAAATCCGGGGAAGTTTGGTCTTTTGAGGTTCGAATCTTTAAATGCACAACTTCAAAACATAAATGCTCACACACACAAGGGCAAAAATCACTCATCTTCCTTCCTAGACCATTTTCCCTCTCAGATCCAGGCTTTGCACGCGTTTTCGAACGCCCCACGCGAAGTTGACTCACTAAGATCTTCCGATTTCCTTCACTTTGAACCGATCAAAATTTGTCTTCGGAGCTTTTTTCTCCATTTTCACCACTTGAGGCATGTTTCTCTCGAAGTTTAGCACATTTTCCCGGGTTTTGACTTTCTTTGACTTTTTCTCTTCCCGAGAGTTGACTTTTGGCAATTTTAGCTCATTTCGCTCATTTTGCACCTTCTTTTCAGATGGCTGACAATGCTCCATACGACGAGGGTCCTCCGAGCATGGAGAAGGAGCCCGACATCATTCCGCTACTACCTAGGATCCGGCCCTTTGACCCTACGACGTACCGTCCCGAGGAGCACATCTTACCACCCAGCACTTTTCATCATTTTACAGACTTTGCGCGACGAGCACCTGCGGACTTGCTACTACGGGAGCCGGAGTCTCACCTGTCTCACTACGCGCCCGAGTTGCATACTACACTCTTACATGTTCTGCGATGTATTTTGTATTTCTTGCACACTTCATGCTTTCGCTCTGTATTTTATCTGCTCGTTCTGAACACATTTTCATATACAGCACTTCTGCTCATCCTGAACACAACTCACACATTGCATTTATGCTCATTCTAAACACAGCTTACACACTGCATTTCTTCTCATTCTAAACACAGCTCACACACTGCATTTCTGGTCATTCTAAACACAGCTTACACACTGCATTTCTGCTCATTCTGAACACAGCTCACACACTGCATTTCTGCTCATTCTGAACACAGCTCACACACTGCATTTCTGCTCATTCTGAACACAACTCACACTGTATTTCTGCTCATTCTGAACACAGGTAGCTTCCCGTTCTACCCAGGGATATGGGTCAATTATAGCGAGGGAGTGGTACATGGAGCTCCCAGATAATGTTCGACAGCTTGTTGATGAGGCAAAGTTCGGTCCATTTTGCATAAGGTTATCGCGTCTTGCGGCGAGTAGGATCCTCCTTGGTGCGCTGGTAGAGAGATGGTGGGACACCACCAACTCCTTCCATTTTTCAACTACCGAGGACATGACGATGACCCCATATGACTTTGCTATGCTGACGGGCCTCGATATGGGAGGTCGGCCGATCCCATATGATTCCGATATGGGTGAGTGGGAGGCAGCATGGACCTATCTACTCGGAGCTCATTCGCCCGTCTACCGGTCATCGGGCACAGTTAGATACACCTGGTTCACAGATTATTACAGAGGGAATGAGCCCGAGACTGTTATGGCCACGGAGCAGTACGCCCAAGGATTTCTGATGTTCCTTCTCAGGACCACATTGTTCTCCGATAGGGGGAACACGGTCGGGCTACATCTTCTGAGTGCTCTAATGGACTTATCCCAGGTTTGGTATTTCGATTGGGGCGACGCTGGCCTTGCTACCCTTTACTGCTACATGAGCTCGACCTCCCGCAGGAGCGAGAACATAGTAGGCGGCTATTGCAGAGCCTGGGAGGTACATTCCGCCCTTCTGATTTTCATTTATGCTCTACATTACCTGTACACTGCACACTCCACACATTGCACACATTACGTCCCAGACTCCGCATTCAGCACCTCGCATTCTGTATTCTCCATTTTCTGTGTATTCTGTATTCTCATTGCCACTATCTTGCTTTTCACAGCTATGGGTATGCGTCTATTTCCCGACGCTTGCTCTTGATCCAGAGGTTGAGACACCACTTGAGGTGCCGTACTCGTGTAGATTTGAAGGTCGATGCCGGCCCAGACCCCGGGAGACCTTGCCATATCTCAGGCATTATTTTGACACAGTACGGGCGACCGAGGTAATCCAGAACTCTCAGTTCTTTATGCTTTCAGCTTCGGTTCATCTTACATATCCATGACAACTAATCAATTCATGCACTTGCTATCTGCAGATCACCTGGCAGCCTTGGGTAGCGATGCCAGGGTTTTCTCGGTTCCAGTTTGCTGGGGCATGGGGCTCCTCCCGATACCGGATTCTGTTTGAGGGACCAGTTGGCAGAGCCTGGTTTCTCGGGGAGCGCTTCATGCGCCAGACACTGGGCCATCACGTTCAGGAGATCCCCTCACCGCCTCCATTAGACATGCAGACCACAGAGAGTCTCTCTCCCCAAGAGGTTAGCAACCTTATGCAGGGTGCTGACACAGTCCTTTTCTTGGAGGAGGGGGAGTACACAACATACCTCCACACATACCTGATGCCCCCGCTGACAGGTGTTCGTGCCCCCATCAGGAGAGTTACTGACATTCCTTTATCGAGCCGCGCCCGAGCTACAGACATCCCCTCTACTAGCAGGGCTAGCACATCGAGAGGTAGGACTAGAGGGATGTCCCCCACTTGGCAATGTGCTGGGTGGCCAGATCCTCCGACTGAGCTGACAGGCTGGCGGTATGGGAAGCTTTATCAGATTCCGCTTGAGTCTCTATTACCAGATCATCGATATGTCAGGGCCCCTGACTCAGCATCAGTACGCTTCACAGCTTTCATCTATCATTCAGATATTTAGACATTCACTGATGACTTGAACTTGCATCTGCAGCCTTCCATAGGATATGTTGAGGGGTTGCTCAAGGCGATGGCCTCACTTGAGTTTATGGTTTTGAGGAGAGAGACGATGCTGCACTCCCACGGCATTCCAGTACTTTCTGGTTTCCTTACATTTATCATACTTTTGCTGATATATCGAAACTCAACATTTCGTTGCATTGATTCACTGCATGTATAGATCACATCCAACACATCACATTCACATACTATATCTGCATGCACTCACTCTATGCACCATACTTGCATCTGATATACATACTCTGGCTGATGTATTCAAACTGCCTTTTCAGGTCACACCTCTACAGCCCGGGCCATCCGGGCCTTCTTCAATAGCAGGGAGAGGGATCCCGACAAGCGGCCGAGGGAGATGTCGAGTGCCTGCCAGACGTGATGACGAGCCTAGCGAGAAGGAGGAGCCAGCAAATCCTCAGTCAGAGACATCCAAGGGCGGAGGCAGTGACACCAGTTCAGGTTCTGAGGGCGGAGATGACACCGAGGAGGATTCCGAAGATGGCGGCTCTGGTTCAGACGGGGGTGCCGACGGTGGTGGTGTAGAGGCTGCTCAGCCGAAGAGGATGAAGATGGCCTCTCGATCCTAAGCCAGATAGCATCGACTTAGATGTTTTTGCTTTGTTTTCTTTTTGCTAGTAGTTATAGCACATTGTACAGCGTTGGGCAGTTTTATTTTCCTTAAAACTTGTACCCTGTTGTAAAAAGAAACCATGATGGAATGAAAACAGCTTTTTGGTTCAAAAGTGTTACATTTTATATTTTGAGCATCGCATCGCATCACACAGTATGAAAATGAGATTGAGTTTTGAAAATTGTGCGCTCGAAAGGCATTGTCTTAATCATGTGGTGAACCAACCAAACAACTGAAAGGACAAAACGACTCCAGAAGCAACACAAGACCTTAATAGGCCAAACAAAGTAATTACAACTCGATAAACGAATTGCAACAACTCGATAAGTAAAACAACAACCCAATGAGCAAATCGTGACAACTCGATAAGCAAATGTATATTGGACAAACAAAACAAAAGGACGCATCCGAAGCAGAAATAAACTCAGACCTTCAGCATTCTCAGTACATAAGAAGGCTAGGGACTCTCTGCTGGAGACAAGAAGTAGCTGTAGACCACTTATGCTCATTGTCGACCAGTTTAATGGACTGTCGACCAGAAAAGTGGTCGGTCGACCCAAAAAGGTGGTCGGTTGACCAGTTACTCAGGGGGATCTTCAGATTTTGCCACCTGCCCTCCACTAGTGCCTTATCTTCTATAAGAGTTCCAGCTTCATGACTCCTTTATTTCAACTCCATTTTTGCCCCAAATGGAAGTATTTCTTGTCCAAAACCTTACAAATTGGATTGCAAACTTGGATGGCTTGGAAAAGTTGAACTTCCAGGGTTTCGGAATAAATGCACTATTCACTCTAAGCTGCACCCCGCTGTGTCTTCCGTTCCTTCATGCCGCGGCTAGGTGTTGGAATCCTAATACGCACATTTTTAGCTTTGGCGGACAGGAGATATGTCCCACTTTCGAAGACTTCCAAGCTTTGATGGAGTCTCAGCACGATGAAGAGATCTTGCCCCAACTCCGTTTTGGCCACATCCAAGCTCTAGGACGGATGTACGGGCTTACTTTGCATGACGTTCGGTCTTTGATTCACGACGGAGAGTTGGACATCCCCAGCTTGATTCATCGATTTTCTGATGCCGGTGACCGTGGCAATCGGCACTGGCAGGGTTTCCGGCAACACGCCCTCTGCTTGTGCATGTTGTCTCATTTCTTGCTTGCCCCAGGCTCCGGTGGGTCTAGCGTCCATTTGATTGAGGTTGCCCAAGGCTTAAAAGATGGCAAGAGCTACATTGCCATGACACTAGCTAAGACATTGATGGGTTTGGATGTTTTCCATCGCCGAGAGACGACTAGATTGGTGGGGAGTCCACTACTGCTGCAGGTAATGTTTCCCTCCCTACTCACATGTCTATTCCTCACATCACTCGGCCCTCAGGCTCTGTTTTTTTTCTCAAAACCTTTTCCTCACTTTTCTCTCAACGTACACCTCTCTATTCTTTAATTTCTCATTTTTCATCCCTTCCCAGATATGGTTGATAGATAAGTTGAGAGTGGTGGACTCATGGCCCGCATATTCAGCTCGCGGCTATTTCTTCCGGCAACGACTAGTTGATGCCCCAAATGAGGGATGGTGGTGCGAATGGATGTGCAGTCTGTCCGCTGTCAACATTGCTTGGCGCTGCCCCTGGCTCAATCTGCCGGCAATGAGTTACAACATGTCTCGCCAGCCGGGCATTCAGTTGATTGGCCTGACACACTGTGTCTTTTACTTCCCGTTCCGATTCTAGCGCCAATTTGGCCATGATCAGACCCGCCCAGAAGAAGGGATAGAGTACCCTACTGCATTTCCAGTCCGAGGCACACAACTAGCTCGGTATGCCATAGCATGGAGGACGAGAGAGCTTCTGGCCGCCGCTCCCACTTTCAGTTGCACCATTTCTGATGAATGCATTGCTTGGCTTGAAGATGAGGCATAGACTGGGCCTACTTTGGCATCAGAGGCTTCCACAAGCTCTAGGAGGGGACGCAGGAACACCTGACTTGATTATGCCCCGAGTTTATTGCTTTAACCTGTACTTTCAAGTTTTCCTTATGAATGTAATAAAAAGCAACTTCAATTTGTATTCAAGAGTAAGAGAACTCTGTACTAAAATCAATGAAATTGAAGGTTGTGGGTACTGAAAATTTTCCGTTTGGTCCAAAAATGGTCTAAGTTGTAAAAAGATTAATTTGAACAAAATCATCTTTTATTAAAACTTTTCAAAATCATTTTCGATATGGATCACAACTAGACACACCTGAGATCTATCCTTGAGATGCACAACCCCGAATCCCAACAACTGGAAAGTTGCCCCTAGTCTGAATAGCACTGCACTGGAGATCACAACCGAGCTCTTGAATGCAAAAAAGACAAAGATGACTAACATGCTCACATGGACAAAGTTGATTTGGAAGTGTTTATGGTTGGACTTCAGAATGAAGTTGCCTACGTATCCCGAAGATGGGAATCAAGCCTTACGTAGTTCGGTTTAGGTTCACTCATGTATTAACACTCTCCTTTTGCGCTCTAACTTTTGCCAAGGCCGCCCTTTCTGGGTTTTTAACCTTGCAAGCTCAGTTTTTATTATTTCAAATTTTTCATGCTCTAATTTTTGCCTAGGTCGCCCTTTCGGGTTTTCGGCCTAGCGAGCCACTCAGGGATATTATTTCTTCAACTTGTCCATGTTGATCGGCTCGGAAAAATCAAGGCTATCTAAATCTATAAAAACGACAGCTCCACCCGACCAGATTGACTTGATGATGTAGGGACTAGTCCAATTGGGTCTGACCTTGCCCCTAGGGTCGTGAATCGGAGCTCGGCTGTCTTTGAGCACTAGATCCCCTTCCTTCAAATTCTTGGACTTAACCTTCTTGTTGAAAGCCCTGGCAATTCTTCGTTGATAACCCTGGACGTGATACAGTGCTTTCAGCCTTTTCTCGTCAAACAGCATGAGTTCTTCGAACCTGTTTTACTGCCAATCTGCCTCAGCTATCTGGCACTCAGCCATAACCCGTAATGACGGAACCTCAACTTCGATAGGCATAATAGCCTCCATCCCATAGACCAAGGAATACGGAGTTGCCCGAGTAGAAGTTCGAATTGAAGTCCAGTAGCCCCAAAGAGCAAATGACAGCTTATCTGGCCAGTCCCTGTAGGTTTCCACCATCTTCTGCAGAATATGTTTGATGTTCTAGTTGGTAGCCTCAATAGCTCCGTTGGTTTGCGGCCAATATGTAGATGACTTATGAAAAGCCACGTTGTATTTCTCCAACAAGTCGATCACCTCCTTTTTGAAGTGGGAACCATTATCCGAAATGATCTCATTCGGGACCCCATAGCGACAGATGATGTTGTTCCTGATGAACTTTGCAACATGTGATGCCTTCAACACCGCATAGGATTGGGCCTCAACCCACTTCGTAAAGTAGTCTATCGCTACCAAAATATACTCATGCCCGTTCGATCCTTTCGGAGTGACTGCCCCAATCACATCAATCCCCCAGACTGAAAATGGCCATGGCAAAGTCATGTTGTACAGCTTCGACGGCGGAATGTTCATGCGATTTGCATGGATCTGGCATTTGTGGCATCGCCGAACGAAACCAATACAATCCTCCTTCATGGTTGACCAATAATAACCCTGTCTAAGGATCTTTCAGGCTAGCGTCACCCCGCTCATGTGTGGTCCGCACTCTCCTCTATGGATGGCCTCCTGTAACAAGCCCGCGTGGGACCTCGGCTACAGTTCGGACTTTTTTTTTTTGTTGCGTTGCGGTTCTAAATCTGAACCAAAGAGTCCAACTCTGGCAAATCGTTTTGAAGAAAAACTGATTTTTGAAAAGTAGTGCCAAACATGGACAGCTTTGCCAGATTACAGAGTCGCCACCTAAATATTTAAAATGGGAAATTTAGGAAACCCTGACTCGGTGCCGAAGGCCACATGTCCGTCATCACCAAAGTGGTCTTGGCTCAGGAGCTTGGGTACGATCGGGGAAGGTCAGCTATGAGCACCCCCTTTCGCCCGGTCTGAAGACCGGCCTCTACTAACCGTGATATCCGTTTTTGAAAACGTTATGCGTTCTTATTCCAATTATTAGCCTAGAATTACTATGTTATGCGCGCAGCAAACAAGTATAGACTAGATTGCCTAATTTGGAAATAAACATTGCATATCCGTTGGTTTTGAAAATGCATTGGAATTTGCTACTCGCAAGTAGGCTAAAACACGGATTTCAACGAGTTTTCCCAACTCAGGCAATCCAACCTCCACCCACAGGCATTCAAGCAGTTTATCTCACATAAGCACTTAGCCGCATGGTAAGCATACTGTCATGTTAGCATTCACACGCATGCGGTATGCTAAAGCAAAAATACTTACATCGTACTCCGTGCCAAAACAATAAACTAGTTAGCAAACATGCATGCCCTAGTTCATGTTAAAGTGTCTAATGCATCGCATACAACATGTAATTAGGATAGGCTCGGCTAACCCTAAAAATGGCATGTGAAATGCACTTTATTCGATGCACGTATTCAATTTGGAATTGAAAATACAATGCGGTTTGCGTGATGTGCCGAGCCCGATGTATGTGAACAAATGCATGAATGCACGCATGCATAGCATAAGGTATGCTAAAAGTAAATATGCCCTAATCTACCATCAAAAGCAGGTAAATAAAAGGGAGGAAAGAAACGGGGATTGGAAGACATACACCCACACACCCACACTTATTACAGATTTGCCCTCGCTCGGAGGGGCCGAATAAATATTACAAATTAATTAACTACACAAGCTAATTAAATATTACAAATTCACTAAATTAATTAACAAATTAACTAAGTTAATTAAAGCAGTAAATGCCTCAGGAAGAGGGCAAGATGCACCACGCGCCCGGGGGTCGCTCGGAATCGTACTGCCATGCATGATTGCCTCTGTTTTCCCTGCTTTCTTCCTCGGAAGACTTCCAAAACTTCAGGAATACTCCCTTGGGTACTGGAGATCACCACCGGCTGGGGTAGAATACCACCGGCTGAAGGATGTGGCCACCGGCACTGAATTCATCCATCGGCTGCCAGTATATTGCCGGTCGGCACTAAACAGTGCCGGTCGGCACAAAATGCCTGCAGAACCTGCAACTCACAGCAGCAGAGGACACAACTTGCATGGCAATGTAATTCAAAGCATGTATGCGCCAAACACACTCCTTATCATGTTTTTGACTCAAAGGAAGATGTGCCTTGGTTCTCGGACCACCAATCACGCATTTCGATGCATGATGGCCCAAAGAACCAAGGGTGCAATTTTGATTTCAAATACATGTAATGCAAACAAACAAACAAGGGTGCTAAACCTCTATCACACTCACTTCAAGAGGCTTAACATGCATGGCAATATGGTGCAATCCTAGACATGTCAACTAGTATGCAAAATGGGCAATGCAAGCAAGCAAAACATGCTAGGTGCACAACCTAAGCAAGGAAGCATACGAACTAAGCGAGGGGGTGAACTCAAACATGGATTAGGCAGCTCCAAATAGGCCTAAAACTATTGGCCAAGATGCTAAATCATGAGGGCCAAACACACATGCACACATGCACAAGTTAAGGCACCAACACTTAAGCATAATAAGCAACATTCAAGCACACTTGAAATGAGTTAAACATGGACTACTAGCATGCATATAAAGCTCTGAAAATCATGCAAAACATGATGCCAAATCATGCAACAAAGTAGGCTAAACATGCAACAAATGGCCCAAGTACTTGAGGTTCACCAACGAGGCTTTGAACTACACATAGTACAACCACACATGGCAATACTTAACCAATTGAAAACAGAGTTTTAACACATAAAACTAAAGCCAAAAGACTACTTAGATGGCATCTAAGAGGCTTGAAATCAAAGGCATGCAACATGACCAAAACATGGAGCATTCAACACATGCTTTTAAAGCATTAAAGAGGCATGCAAGGCAATCAAACAATCATGCTAAATGGACTGAAATGACATGCCAAATGGTTCCAAACCATCAAAATGAGGTAAGCAACACATGCTACACATGCATACTCGAAGGCTAGCAAGCCTAAAATGCAAAGGAGCTACAAGATACATGCTAAGATTGACCAAAATGACTTAGGACAGACGTAAAACATGGCAAAATAAGCATATACACTTCATGGATCTAGGCCTAAAACATGCTCAAACTAGGGCTAACAACCTAGGCATGTTAAGGGACTATTAAGGCATTACAAAGCAACTATGCAAAGCATGCAAGGAGTGCTAAAACCAACACTTAGCAATGTCATATTAGGGCATAATAAACATAAAATGCAGCCAAGACATGCTCAACAAACAATCAAAACTATGCTCCCTTAAGAGGCCAAATCTTACCCTTTTCAAGGACATCAAGGAGAGGGGGTGGCCCTCTCCTTCTTGGGACCTCAAGGCACCATCTTCACCACTGAAATCCCTCAAGATTTCAGTGGTGAAGAGGCCCAAGCACCAAGGTCTCGGATCTCTCGCAAAATAGCACCAAAAGTGGCCTTTTCAAGGCCTAAGGGTGGTCAAACCTACCCAAACCACCAAGCACTCTTAATAAACAATAAAGAGGCTTAGAAAACAGAACTTTTATGTGTTGAACACTAAGCACAAAAACTGTTTTAAACTAGGCAAAAAATGGAATGCAAGAATGGGGGAAAAATGGGTAGTTTCTTACCCTTGATGATCAACTCCAACAATGGTAACCTTGATGCCTCCTTAAGCTTCAAACCAGCCAAGAACACCAAGAACAAGCCCTTAGCACCTCAGTTCCAAGAGGAAGGTGAAACACTAGGTGTTGGTGAGCAATAGTAAGTCACAAACACCTAGTGTACAAAACAAGAGAGAAAGAGAGAGATAGGATAGATACACAAAACCTAACCTAAAACCAGAGCTTCTCCCTCTCCTAAAATGTCTAATTCTCCAATCTTCTAACCCTTGAGCCAAGAGGAGGAAGCCTTCTCTTATAGGCACCAAAACTTACAAGTTAAGGCATCCAAGGGCTCATCCGTGCATACACGTGTATGGAGGGGAAACAAGTGCAAGAAAGCTGTCTGAAAATATCTCCAAAAACAGCTGTAAAGGAGTCGGCAGGGCAAAATGATCATTTTGCCAAAAATAGTGCCGACCGGCACAACAAAGTGCCGATGGCAACTACAGCCAGCTGGTGGCCTCTAGCCACAGCCGGTGGTGTGTGGGGATGTCTCAAAAAGCATTCCCTGCCCCTCTAGGGCAAAACACAGGTGTTTGGTGCAAAACCAGACACAAAACGGTCGAGTTCGGAGGTCCTGAGGCAAGGCGCGCGTAGCCGAGAACTCCGGGAACTCCAAGCGAACACAAACACGGATAATCACCGAGTGTTCCAACGGTGACGTCCAAGTCTTGAGGACGGTCAAAAATGGGGTGTCTACAGTTGCCCCTCTTTGACAGAACTCGGAAGTCATAACAATGACGGGAGTGAATGTCAAAGCCCAGAGACGACCCATTTTTGACAAGGTCGAAGACTTGGACAAACATACAAAACAAACAAGGTATGCGCCCGAAGGCAGGGGCAAAATGCAAGACAATGCAAGAAGCCGAGCATAACTTATGATCATGCAAAGAAAGCTGTAACGGAGCACGCATGCGACAGTTTTAAGCTAGCATACACCGGACTACACTACAATGCAGAAAGGATGTAAGAGAATTATGTAATTCTCAAAACGTCTCACGCGGAGGATACAATACCTGTGCGGTTCGTCCGGCTGCACCGGCCTCAAATGAACCGTACATACAATATCGTGCCTGAAAAGAAAGCAAGCTTAACAGGTACAATATCGTTAGCAACATGCATGACAATGCAATGATGAATGCAAAATGATATGCATTATATACTAGACTACGTATAAACAATGCAAATGATATGCGATGCAATTGAAACAATGCAAACAAAATACCATGCAATTGAATCATGATCCAATCATGAGCGGTTCAAAACCACACAAATGTCAAATAGATTGATGGAAGTAACAAGTCCGTCTACCATAGAAAAGGTGCCACAACCCTCAAAGCGCGTACACGTGCAGAACTATGAGTGATGTAGACGGACACAAGAACAAGTATTGGGTGGAATGACATGAGTGGGGAAACAACCCGCTAACGAAAGGACAATGATCCTAATGCTGGATGCAAAAATTACACTACAATGTAATATCTACAATGGATATGGCGTGTAGCCAAACCGTATCTTGCTTAGGAAAGGCATGCACACATACAAGCCATGTCTAACACAGAAAAGGTGCCGCAACCTCAAACCAAGTTCATCAAGGAATAGGCACGATGCACATGAACCATGCTTTGACGTGAAAAGTAAGGGCACATACCAGACCAAGCTCAACAAGGAAAGGCGCAAGCCATAGATGGAAGATGATGCAGTGAATGCATGCAACTACAATGCAATAGAAATGGATATTTACAGAAAATGCATGACATATGCACTATGCTACAATGATGATGCATGACGTATGCATGTTTTTTTTCGGTTTTGAATTTTTGAAATGCATGACATATACAATATTTACAATGATGCATGACAATGCACTATGATGCAATGACTATGGTTGCAGCTTTCCCTATCTTACCAACAGGGCGATATACTAGGTTGGTTCAGTATCCAGAATTGAGGCGTAAACACGCCGCCTCAACCTATGGGGTTTCCATATAGATTTCAAGCCGAGGGTACACCCCCTGGGTATTTAAACCAGACTTTAGTCTCGGAAATTCCGAACCTTTGCGTTTTAGGCATAAGTCGTTCGAACTCTAGTTTTCACCGTCCCAGTTGGTCTTCTAGGAACTCACCGGAAACACAGACAGGTGGCTTTACCAGACCACCGAAAGTCGTTCGGGCACAACAAACACCAAAGGAATTGCACCTTCAGAGGATTTGAGGTCTCCTAGACCGGGATGCAAAATGCATGCATGACAATGCATGTTTTCTGAAATGCGCGGTAACGCGCGGCTTTACGAATGCATGACAATGCATGAATTGAGATGCGGTGCACAAGACAGTGCGATGTGTGGAATTGCGCGATGCGATGCATGCCAAATGCAATGAGGTGTGCACCTTAATGCACCGAAAGTCTTGCACTTCCCAAAGATTTAAGGTCTCCTAGACCGTGCGTGTTTAAGGTCTCGCCAGACCCGGGGGGGACAACTGATGAGGTGCGCGAAATAGCGCGATGGAATGCATGCCAAATGCAATGAGGTGCACACCTTACTGCACCGAAGGTCTTGCACCTCCCGAGGATTTAAGGTCTCCTAGACCACGCACATATGGTGAAGGTTTCGCACCTTCCAAGGATTTAAGGTCTCCTAGACCGTACGTGTTTAAGGTCTCGTCAGACCACGGGGGGGACAACTGATGAGGTGCGCGAAACAATGCGATGGAATGCATGCCAAATGCAATGAGGTGCACACCTTAATGCACCGAAGGTCTTGCACCTCCCGAGGATTTAAGGTCTCCTAGACCACGCACATATGGTGAAGGTTTCGCACCTTCCAAGGATTTAAGGTCTCCTAGACCGTACGTGTTTAAGGTCTCGTCAGACCACGGGGGGGACAACTGATGAGGTGCGCGAAACAATGCGATGGAATGCATGCCAAATGCAATGAGGTGCACACCTTAATGCACCGAAGGTCTTGCACCTCCCGAGGATTTAAGGTCTCCTAGACCACGCACATATGGTGAAGGTTTCGCACCTTCCAAGGATTTAAGGTCTCCTAGACCGTACGTGTTTAAGGTCTCGTCAGACCACGGGGCAACAATGAGGTTACGCCCATGGGATGCGTATGCCAATACAAATGAGAAATGGAATGCAAAACGAGGCACACGTACCTCGAGATGCAATGAAATGCAAAATGAGGCACGCATCCCTCATTGAATGGAAAATGGAATGCAAAACGAGGCACACGTACCTCGAGATGCAATGAAATGCAAAATGAGGCACACATACCTCATTTGAATGGAAAATGGAATGTAAAACGAGGCACACGTACCTCGAGATGCAATGAAATGCAAAATGAGGCACACATACCTCATTGAATGGAAAATGGAATGCAAAACGAGGCACACGTACCTCGAGATGCAATGAAATGAAAAATGAGGCACGCATACCTCATTTGATGGAAAAGATGCAAGTGTGACACGCATGCCACACGAAAAAAGCAAGACAGTGCAAGTCACAAGGGACGTGCAAGACGGCACGACGCGACGCACTAGACAAAAGGACGGATGCGTGGAACGCACACGGGGCAACTTTTGAATCTTATAAAAGACAAAAGGATACAAAAGGATACAATCTTTGCTTGAATTTGAGTGTTACGCACAGTAGACACGGTCCGAAGTCAAAACGGAGGCCGGTTGAGCATCGGGGGTGCATTTTCTTGCACTTTCTTGAGCTATGAAGACCAACAACTCTTCACTTGGCCTAAACAATGCTGTAGGAACACCACCGGCTGGGAGAGGAAGCCATCGGCTGGCCACCGGCTGCAAAATAACCCCACCGGCACAATATTGTGCCGACCGGCACAAAATAGTGCCGACCGGCCAAAAATGCCTGATCGGGGGCAGTTCTGCCATTTCACCACGGGTCTTTTAAAAATAGGGTTTCTAACCCTATTTCTTTACTTCTCCACCGCCGAAAACTATCCCTCTCTCTCTCTGGAGCTTTTTCTCTCCTCATTTCCTTGTTTTCTTCGCGTTCCAAGCCCGTTTCGTCGTCGGATTCGCGATTTTCTTCGCGTTTCGGACATTTTCCACCGATTGAAATTCCGTTTCGGAGCATCCTTTGCCATTTCCTCCTTTTCGGGACTTGTTCCCCTCGATTTCATCTTCCTTTCCGTGCCTTTTCACCTTCCGGCTTTTCCGGCCATTTCCGGCCCTCTCGGGGTTGACCTTCTCGGTTGACTTTTCATATTCCGGCTTTTCTGGCCATTTTCTCACCACCATTGCCATGGCTGACGACATTCCACATGTCGGGACTCCTCCGGACCATGAGATGGACCCCGGGGTCGAGCTCCTCCCTCTGAGTGAGCATCCTTTCGACCCGGCGACCTACCGCCCGGCGATTCACATGCTACCACCCGATGGACTTCGCCAGTTCAGGAGTTTCGACAGGGCACTAGACCCGGAGCTTCTGCTACGCGAGCCTGCCTCTCACCTCTCATTCGGCACTTCCGAGGTAACCCTTTTCTCTGTTTTACTTTCTGCAATGTAGAACTGTAAACTGTCAACTGCCATAGCTGATTACAACCCTTAATTGCTTAGCTCTGATATACTATACTGTAGTTGATCGTAAACGAACTGACAACTGATATCTATTTTAGGACCGACACGTGCACACACACTGCACTAGCCTTAATCACCCATATACACGGCACACCGTATTTCACTGTAAACTCACCGACACCCGGTACTTATTTGAATCTGAAAACATGCACACATGCTAGATTTATACTGAATCACTCAGACACACTGACGCATCAGACGTTGTAGTTCACTGTAGGCACACCGGCACCTGATATCTGTTAGAATCTGAAAATCTGCACACATGCTAGATTTGTACCAATCTTAACTGTTTCTTAAAAAAAACTGTACATTTTATATTGCTTCGCAATTATTTGTTTGAAAACAGGTAGATTCCCATACCATCCGTGGGTATGGGAATGTTGCTGCGCGAGATTGGTACGCGGAGCATCCCGAGGCGGTTTGCCGGATCGTGGACCGGGCCGGCTTCGGCGCTTTCTGCAGGGGGCTATCCCGACTTACTGCCGGGGGCTATCCCGACTTACTGCCTGCAGACCTCTTCTTGCTGCTCTGGCAGAGAGGTGGTGGGACACCACCGATTCATTTCATCTGTCGGCGACCGGGGACATGACGATGACCCCTTACGACTTCTCGATGCTCACCGGCATCGGGGTGGGGGGTGATCCGATCCCCTTCGACACCGATATGGATGAGTGGACCGCCGCTCAGATTTATCTGCTTGGCGAGGCGCCACCTCTTGCTCGTCCGGGATTGGTTCCCTACTCCTGGTTCGAGGTGCAGTTCAGGGTCCAGCCTACCCTCGTCGATGCAGCTCCGATGACCCAGGAGGCCGTGGAGCAGTACGCACGCGGCTTCTTGATGTTTTTGCTAGGGACCACCCTATTCGCCGACCGGGCGAACACCGTGCCTCTCTGCCTCCTCAGCGCACTGGTGGACGTCCGACGGATTGTGCAGTATGACTGGGGTGCCGCGGCTCTGGCCACCCTTTATGGCTACATGAGCTCCGTCTCCCGTGGCAGCGGGCAGTTGCTCGGGGGCTACTGGCGAGCTTGGGAGGTATGTCTTCTTCTCTTCTTTATATTTCTGCTTTACATTTTCTGTACTCTGTACTGCACACACTGTAGTCTGTTTCGCGCTGACTGTATACTGTACACACGGCACACACATACTCTGCTTTACACTGACTGTATACTGTACACACGGCACACACATACTCTGCACAATACACTGCACAACACACGGCTCTGCTATTTCTGCTTTATTCTTCATTTTTGCTTTATCTGATGATCATACTGACATCTGTTTTGCAGTTGTGGGTCTATGCCTACTTTCCCCGGCTAGAGCCAGTACCGGAGACGGAGACTCCTCTGGTCATCCCCTTCTCACGCCGTTATGACGGGAGGTGCACACGGCGGCCTTGTGATACCTTCAGTTTCTTCCGTCGATTCTTCAACACCATCACCTCTGCCGAGGTATGTTTTACTTACAGTTCATTCAAACTTTGCTTTGCATTTGTGTATTTTGATAACCAGCAAATAACCAACTGTTTCAATTCAGGTCACCTGGCGGCCGTGGGCTGCGGTGCCGGCAGATATTCAGGATCGGTTTGCCGGTGCGGAGGAGACCTCTCGCTACCGAATTTTGCTGGAGGGCCCGGTCTGTCGGGCTTGGTACCTGGGTGAGCGTTTCCTACGCCAGACCCTAGGGTTGCCAGAGCAGATAGTCCCGGTTCACCCTCCTGAGCACATGAGGGACACCGAGAGGTTTTCTCTACAGCAGATGGAGGACTACACCCTTGGCTGGGACGAGGACGGCTATAGGGGCGAGGGCGACTACTCAAAGTACGTCCGGACTTTCCTTATGCGGCCTCTGAGCGGGGGCTCCCGAGCTGAGCCAGAGAGACCTGCGGCGCCGGCGGCTAGGGCAGAGGTGGGAGCAGGAGCGGGATCGTCACAGAGAGCTCGAGCTCGCGGCAGGTGGGGAGTGCAGAGGGGACGAGGGACGGGCTGGCCCGCTCTGCCTACCATGCTGACATACAGGGGGCAGAGTGGGGAGACCTACCAGATCCCTTTTGCTCCTCCTCCGGCTGGTCATGAGTTGGCTGGCATTCCTGACTTGCCTCCGGTATGTACCACTTTATTTCTGCATCTTGCATTGTCATTTCAGTTTAGTTCATCTGATACTCCACAGAATATTGATGCATCTAATACTTTTGCAGGCTTCCTCCGAGTACACACGGCAGTCGGTGGAGTTGTGTGCCTCCCTGATGGGGATGCTGCAGCGGACCCTTGATGTCTTGGCTGTCTACAGTCTTCCGGTATGTTCTTCTGACCACAGCCTGATACCACACATTGTTTCATACAACCTGATGCATTACACAACATCTGATAAACTGCTCACGGCATTCACACACTGTACTCATACACTGCATTCTACACTGATTCACTGCTCACGACATTCACACACTGTACTCATACATTGCATTCTGTACTGATTCACTGCTCACGGCATTCACACACTGTACTCATACACTGCATTCTGTACTGATTCACTGCTCATGGTATTCACACACTGTACTCATACACTGCATTCTGTACTGATTCACTGCTCACGGCATTCACACACTGTACTCATACATTGATAAATTGCTTCATGTATACTGATGCATTTATCTTTTTGCACTTTTCAGCCTCCCTTCCCGATTCCTCCCGTAGGTGGTGGCACTCCATCTGGACCTCCCATTTCTACTCGGGATGGCAGGATATTCCCCCGCACCAGAGGGGGGCGCGGCCATGTGGGGAGCAGCTCGCAGGCTCCAGTTGCAGGGGATGGCGAGTCGGAGGCGGAGGCCTCTGAGGAGGAGGCCGGGGGCAGCTCGGGCTCGGGCTCCGACAGCGACACTTCTGACGATGCTCCTATGCTTCTGCCCAGGAAGAGGGCGAGGATGGATCCCCCGGCGCGAGGCCATTGATGATGATTACAGACTTCTACTGTTTTTTTCTTTCATTTTCTTTTATTGTACTTTTCTCTTTTTGGTAGATAGAGTACTATGTACTGCCGCAGGCAGATTTTGCTTTCCTTAAAACTTATGTACTTGAAAAGATTATGAAACGGAACAAACTTTTTATCTGAAAAAAGAGTGTTACATTTGTATGTATATGCATATTTCATACCTTGCACTGCATTGCATCATATTACACCTCAAATGTAAATGAAAATGATCTGTTGTTTGAAAACTGAGCACTCGCACTGTACTAATCAGATAACCAACCGACTAAACAGCAAAACAGTTCATACAAATCCCTGCTCAATCCGAACACACAGCCCATACTCTGCTGGGGACTAATCTGCTGGGGATTGATCTGCATATAGCCCATAACACAGCATTTGGTTCATTCTGCACACAGCAAACTCTGAACAAACAGCCCCATTCCGACAAGATGGACCACAGCAAAAATTTTCCTTTTTCTTTTCTTGCCTCGCATGGATGTAGAGAACGGCACAGCACCCTGAGCACAAACGATTTGAGAAAAAGAAAGGGTTTTCAACCTGGGTATCGAGCCTACAACTGAACATAGCGGGAAGACTCGGCAAAGGAAACAAAAGGCGCACGACCTAAACACGACGAGACACACTCGGGAAAGACTCAAAACAACAGTTGAGACTGGCAATCAAAAGACACGACACACGGACGTGTTTAGAGAAAACAAAAGATTACAGATTCCGAGGAGCCAATTCCTCCGGGCATATTATTCCCACCCTTTCTGATTTGTGATACTCACATCGCTCGGCCCTCAAGCTCGTTTTTTTTTCACAGAAACCCTTTTCTTACTTTTCTCTCAATTCACACCTCTCTATTCTTTATTCTCTCATTTTTTCATCCCTCCCCTGGGTGGTTAATGAGTGAATAGGAAGTCGCGGGTTCACGCCCGATACAGCTAGCTCACGGCTATTTCTTCTGATAGATAGGGTGCCTTTCTGGCAAGTGCGTTGGCGACGAGGGGAGGGGAAGACGGAACATCCGACTCAACTGTGCCCCTAGTTCGTCATTTTGACCATTTTTGTTTTCTAAAACAGTTTTGATCAAAAATGAGAGTTGGATTAACACACTTGTTCAATTTTTGATTTGAAAATCATGCGAATCAGGCTGTGAGCACTGAAAATTCTCCTTTTTGGGTCCAAACGTGGTCCAATTTTGAAAGTGAAACAGTTTTCGAGAAAATAAGTCAACCTCGGTGAAAATTTTCAAAAACTATTTTTGCAAATAATCACTCCTAGACAAGCACAGAACTTACCCTCGAGATGCGCACCCTTGGGTCGGGGACGATGGAAAATTGCCCCTGGCTTAAAAGGGGGATAAGGCAACGGAAAGTTGCCCCTGGTTCGGACGGTAACTCGGGGCAACTTATGGCAATGGATGGCAACGGAAAGTTGCCCCTTGTTTGAATGGTGCCTCGGCATGTCGTAAGCCAGTCTTTGTTGACGACGATCGGACCCTCGGGCGCGGAGGAGGCGAAGACGGTTTGAATCAATATATGGACACAGTCACCTAGAAGGTGCTGGTGATTTGGACTTCAAGAGGAAGTTAATCACGTAATTCCGGGTTGCTGCAATTGAGACATTGGATTCGAAGGAGGCAAAAGTAATCAAAACCATGACATGGACTGAGATGCTATGAAAGCGTTGGGGGCTGGACTTCAGGATGAAGTTGCCTACGTATCCCAAACATGGGAATCAAGCCTTACGTAGTTCCGGTTAAGGTACACTCGGGTATTTTAACCTTCACTTTTTAGGCTCTAATTTTTGCCAAGGCGCCTGTTGCAGGTTTTCGACCTTGCGAGCTATGTTTTCTTTTCTTTTTAATTTTTGATCTTTCATTTTTTTGTTTTTGTTTTTTTTTTTTTTTGCATTTTTTGTTTTTGCATTTTTTGTATTTTTTATTTTTTGTATTTTTTGCTTCCTTTTCTTTTCTTTGCTCTAACTTTTGCCTGGGCCGCCCTTCAGGGTTTTCGGCCCAGCGAGCTTCTCGAAGGGTAAAAGTGTAGCTAGCCCATGCCAAATGGTTTTTGAAATCGAAGCCCTCTGTATCCAAAAGAGTGGCTGTTATGTCGACTTGTAGAAAAAGTCCTTCATGGTTGCTTTTCGAGCCTTGCTTGGTGGGATCTGATCTCCTTGATCTAACTTTGAGGCCTCTTGCTCGAGGGCTGCTTCAAACTGGGCCACACAGGCATTTGACTGCTTGGACATTCTGAACGGATTCCAGGTTCGGAACAGATAGATTGAACCTTGAGGCTGAGAGCGATCCTAGGCTGCACAATCTCAAGAGCGATTCCACACAGGTCTTCACAGGACCGCGCAAAATATTTTGTTTTTGAAAGTTTTTAAGGAAGCGACACATCGCCTGCGCTAAAGATAGTGTGGAACCAGTCTGGATCAAGCCAGGGTCCTTCTCAGTACTCACGCTGACGGGCATGATTTCATTCATTAAAAGCTCAACGTGCTTTTCTTTCTCTCAATTTCGGTCAAAGTTTTGCGAAAACCCGAGGAATTCCTTCCTCTTCGTTTTTATCACCGCAGTGTACGAAAAAAAGTTTTTGAAAAACTTAGGTCATTAAAACGAGTTCAAGGCACAAGAGAGCAGGTAGAATGCGCTGTCATTCCATTCACATCTTCCGGCACGGTTGATTCGAACAGCAACAAGTACGGAACGTGATAGCCACAGCTGTTTTATTCAGATTTGTTGGCATAACTGGCTCCTTGGTAGAAACAGACTCAAAAAGCAAAAGCAACTGTTTATAAAACAAAACGGTGTTTCGAGGCGACAACCCCGAGATCACCTGGTATACTATACAAGAGGGACTGACTTATTACAACAAGACAGACTCTGTAAGCAAAAGACTGACTCAATACAGAGAGACAGACTCAAAACAAAACAAAAGACTGACTCGACACCCAAGTCAGGATTTACAAAACTAGCGTTGGCAGATGCTCAAAAATGCGTGCCAAACGCTACATCCAAAAATGCTCCAAACACTGCCCGCGGGCGGTTCACCTTCTAATTACACACTTGCGGTATCTGTGTCCTCGGTATCTGTGTCCTCAAAATCCAAGAATTCTGTAGTGACTGATTTGGCCGAGGTAGGCGGGAGGATAACTTTGTTGTCAATCAAATCCTGTACCTCATGACGGAGGCGGAAGCAATTATCAGTAGCATGACCAGTCTGCTGGTGGTACGCACAGTACTGAGTGGCATCATGGCCTGCTGGAAGGGGTTTGGGGAGCGGCCTAGGATCGAGGGGTGTAAGATGCCCCTTTTTGGCCAAAATCAGAAGTGCCCTAGACAAAGGCATGTAGAGAGGATGGAAGACCCTGCGCCCCCGGGGCAGGTACTTTGGAACCTGAGCACTCTTGCTAGATGCACTAGCGAACGGATCGGCGGGCACGGCCTTGGATTTCTGATCCTTCCCGGATGTAAGGTTGGGAGCGGGAAGAACTATTTTGGCATGACGGGGCCTATCCCAGTTCTCTGATTGGCTGGAACTGCCCTCAGGCGGAGTGGGGAAAGCATCTTCCACAGCTTTTGTCACAATTGCAGATATCTGTTGCTTGTTCATCCCCCCGGCTTTCAAAGCCTCGACTGCCCACAGCAGCTGTTCGATAGGGTCGGCATCTGCCTTCATCTTATCTTTGCTTCTGGCCTCGGCCTGGTTGAGGGTTTGGGTGGATATTGGTGCATCATTGCCCTAGCTGGAGGCCATCTCCGGTTGACTCAGTTCAATCACAATTCGCCCCAACAGCGGGGGCTCCTGAGGCATAAAGCCTCCGGCATATGGTACGGTTGGTGGCGAGACCGACATCCCGTAGGCGAGATCCGTCACGGATCTTTGAAGATCACCTATCATTCCCATTAGTTCAAAAGTAGTAGGCTCGCGAACCTGACACAGTTGAGGGGTCCAGACCGGATGCGCAACCGGCGATCTGGGTGGATGCGGCATATCAACCGTAGTTTCGCTGTGTAGGGTGATTTCCTGATCCAACGCGGCCGCCATGACCACAATCTCTTCTGAATTCTGCGTCATGCTGAGACACTAGCTATCCTGGATCAACTCTCTGATTTTCTGAACTGAAACGGGAAACAAGCAGCATTTCAGCCCCAAACAGATCAAACACGGGTGTAGCCGAGCAACTGCACTCTACTACTGATCACTGTTCCCCAGAATCACTGTTCAAAACTGAACTGACACCCGCAGACACAACTGATTCTCGACAATACTGATACAGGTGCCCTCAGGCCGGATACTCAAACTTTGCAAACTGATATATGCGTTCCTGTAGAGATACACTCTAAAAAGCACATAGCAGATAAATGAGAGCCAAAACACCCCTATGTTGGGGTAGGGTTTCCCTGTCCTATTTTGTCAGGAGTTAGGGTTTCAATACGCACGTAGCGGTTTCAAACAACCTAACATCGGGTAAGCAACCTGTCCTAGTTTGGAATGGTCACTACGGATTTCGATATGCACTAGGTCGAATGGTCGAAAAGGGTGCCCCGTTAAAACCGGGGTTTGTGTTCCCATACTGGCAGAGCCCGCAACCGGTCAGCCTTACGGACATGCCTTGACAAGACAAGCCTCCGGCAAACCGCTCAGGAATAGCAGATGGCCAACACGGTGTCCTAGGCGCACCAATGCACATGCAATGCAAAGAAACACATATGTGTAGTCAAAACAGGATATCACGAGTTCGACTCAAGCTCTCTAAACTCCCCAGCAGAGTCGCCAGAAACTGTAACAAGCCCGCGTGGGACCTCGGCTACAGTTCGGACTCTCTTTTTTTGTTGTGTTGCGGTTCTAAATCTGAACCAAAGAGTCCAACTCTGGCAAATCATTTTGAAGAAAAACTGATTTTTGAAAAGTAGTGCCAAACATGGACTGCTTTGCCAGATTACAGAGTCGCCACCTAAATATTTAAAATGGGAAATTTAGGAAACCCTGACTTGGTGCCGAAGGCCACATGTCCGTCATCACCAAAGTGGTCTTGGCTCGGGAGCTTGGGTACGATCGGGGAAGGTCAGCTATGAGCACCCCCTTTCGCCCGGTCTGAAGACCGGCCTCTACTAACCGTGATATCCGTTTTTGAAAACGTTATGCGTTCTTATTCCAATTATTAGCCTAGAATTACTATGTTATGCGCGCAACAAACAAGTATAGACTAGATTGTCTAATTTGGAAATAAACATTGCATATCCGTTGGTTTTGAAAATGCATTGGAATTTGCTACTCGCAAGTAGGCTAAAACACGGATTTCAACGAGTTTTCCCAACTCAGGCAATCCAACCTCCACCCATAGGCATTCAAGCAGTTTATCTCACATAAGCACTTAGCCGCATGGTAAGCATACTGTCATGTTAGCATTCACACGCATGCGGTATGCTAAAGCAAAAATACTTACATCGTACTCCGTGCCAAAACAATAAACTAGTTAGCAAACATGCATGCCCTAGTTCATGTTAAAGTGTCTAATGCATCGCATACAACATGTAATTAGGATAGGCTCGGCTAACCCTAAAAATGGCATGTGAAATGCACTTTATTCGATGCACGTATTCAATTTGGAATTGAAAATACAATGCGATTTGCGTGATGTGCCGAGCCCGATGTATGTGAACAAATGCATGAATGCACGCATGCATAGCATAAGGTATGCTAAAAGTAAATATGCCCTAATCTACCATCAAAAGCAGGTAAATAAAAGGGAGGAAAGAAACGGGGATTGGAAGACATACACCCACACACCCACACTTATTACAGATTTGCCCTCGCTCGGAGGGGCCGAATAAATATTACAAATTAATTAACTACACAAGCTAATTAAATATTACAAATTCACTAAATTAATTAACAAATTAACTAAGTTAATTAAAGCAGTAAATGCCTCAGGAAGAGGGCAAGATGCACCACGCGCCCGGGGGTCGCTCGGAATCGCACTGCCATGCATGATTGCCTCTGTTTTCCCTGCTTTCTTCCTCGGAAGACTTCCAAAACTTCAGGAATACTCCCTTGGGTACTGGAGATCACCACCGGCTGGGGTAGAATACCACCGGCTGAAGGATGTGGCCACCGGCACTGAATTCATCCATCGGCTGCCAGTATATTGCCGGTCGGCACTAAACAGTGCCGGTCGGCACAAAATGCCTGCAGAACCTGCAACTCACAGCAGCAGAGGACACAACTTGCATGGCAATGTAATTCAAAGCATGTATGCGCCAAACACACTCCTTATCATGTTTTTGACTCAAAGGAAGATGTGCCTCGGTTCTCGGACCACCAATCACGCATTTCGATGCATGATGGCCCAAAGAACCAAGGGTGCAATTTTGATTTCAAATACATGTAATGCAAACAAACAAACAAGGGTGCTAAACCTCTATCACACTCACTTCAAGAGGCTTAACATGCATGGCAATATGGTGCAATCCTAGACATGTCAACTAGTATGCAAAATGGGCAATGCAAGCAAGCAAAACATGCTAGGTGCACAACCTAAGCAAGGAAGCATACGAACTAAGCGAGGGGGTGAACTCAAACATGGATTAGGCAGCTCCAAATAGGCCTAAAACTATTGGCCAAGATGCTAAATCATGAGGGCCAAACACACATGCACACATGCACAAGTTAAGGCACCAACACTTAAGCATAATAAGCAACATTCAAGCACACTTGAAATGAGTTAAACATGGACTACTAGCATGCATATAAAGCTCTGAAAATCATGCAAAACATGATGCCAAATCATGCAACAAAGTAGGCTAAACATGCAACAAATGGCCCAAGTACTTGAGGTTCACCAACGAGGCTTTGAACTACACATAGTACAACCACACATGGCAATACTTAACCAACTGAAAACAGGGTTTTAACACATAAAACTAAAGCCAAAAGACTACTTAGATGGCATCTAAGAGGCTTGAAATCAAAGGCATGCAACATGACCAAAACATGGAGCATTCAACACATGCTTTTAAAGCATTAAAGAGGCATGCAAGGCAATCAAACAATCATGCTAAATGGACTGAAATGACATGCCAAATGGTTCCAAACCATCAAAATGAGGTAAGCAACACATGCTACACATGCATACTCGAAGGCTAGCAAGCCTAAAATGCAAAGGAGCTACAAGATACATGCTAAGATTGACCAAAATGACTTAGGACAGACGTAAAACATGGCAAAATAAGCATATACACTTCATGGATCTAGGCCTAAAACATGCTCAAACTAGGGCTAACAACCTAGGCATGTTAAGGGACTATTAAGGCATTACAAAGCAACTATGCAAAGCATGCAAGGAGTGCTAAAACCAACACTTAGCAATGTCATATTAGGGCATAATAAACATAAAATGCAGCCAAGACATGCTCAACAAACAATCAAAACTATGCTCCCTTAAGAGGCCAAATCTTACCCTTTTCAAGGACATCAAGGAGAGGGGGTGGCCCTCTCCTTCTTGGGACCTCAAGGCACCATCTTCACCACTGAAATCCCTCAAGATTTCAGTGGTGAAGAGGCCCAAGCACCAAGGTCTCGGATCTCTCGCAAAATAGCACCAAAAGTGGCCTTTTCAAGGCCTAAGGGTGGTCAAACCTACCCAAACCACCAAGCACTCTTAATAAACAATAAAGAGGCTTAGAAAACAGAACTTTTATGTGTTGAACACTAAGCACAAAAACTGTTTTAAACTAGGCAAAAAATGGAATGCAAGAATGGGGGAAAAATGGGTAGTTTCTTACCCTTGATGATCAACTCCAACAATGGTAACCTTGATGCCTCCTTAAGCTTCAAACCAGCCAAGAACACCAAGAACAAGCCCTTAGCACCTCAGTTCCAAGAGGAAGGTGAAACACTAGGTGTTGGTGAGCAATAGTAAGTCACAAACACCTAGTGTACAAAACAAGAGAGAAAGAGAGAGATAGGATAGATACACAAAACCTAACCTAAAACCAGAGCTTCTCCCTCTCCTAAAATGTCTAATTCTCCAATCTTCTAACCCTTGAGCCAAGAGGAGGAAGCCTTCTCTTATAGGCACCAAAACTTACAAGTTAAGGCATCCAAGGGCTCATCCCTGCATACACGTGTATGGAGGGGAAACAAGTGCAAGAAAGCTGTCTGAAAATATCTCCAAAAATAGCTGTAAAGGAGTCGGCAGGGCAAAATGGTCATTTTGCCAAAAATAGTGCAGACCGGCAACAAATAGTGCCGACCGGCACAACAAAGTGCCGATGGCAACTACAGCCAGCCGGTGGCCTCTAGCCACAGCCGGTGGTGTGTGGGGATGTCTCAAAAAGCATTCCCTGCCCCTCTAGGGCAAAACACAGGTGTTTGGTGCAAAACCAGACACAAAACGGTCGAGTTCGGAGGTCCTGAGGCAAGGCGCGCGTAGCCGAGAACTCCGGGAACTCCAAGCGAACACAAACACGGATAATCACCGAGTGTTCCAACGGTGACGTCCAAGTCTTGAGGACAGTCAAAAATGGGGTGTCTACACCTCCACCAGGCGCTTGGACTCTTCAACATCAACACATAGCTTGTGCATCCCCAAATGACCCCTTTTGTACAGTTTACCTCCGCAGACGATGAACTGAGCAGCCATTCTTCGAATTGCCCTCTTATCTTTGGCATTTGCCCCTGGTGGATATGCTTCTTTTTGCAAGAAGTTCCAGACATCGTAATACTAGGGGTTTTGATCTTGTACCTCATTTATGGCAGCAATCAGCTCGTAGGCCGGCACGAATTTCTGTTCAATGATGATCAGATGCATCCAGACTCCAAAAGGGATGTCTATCATAGAAGATAGATTTGCTAATGAATCAGTGAACCTGTTATTCTCTCTTAACAGATGAGTGAAGTTCAGTTTCTCAAACCGAGGAATCAGATAGTAGATAGCCAGCATTTTCTTGCTCAGATAGTAGATAGCCTTCTCTACCTTATCCTTAGATTCCCACGCAAGCATGTAGCCCATCGTCATTTCGATCACTGACATGTACAGAATCAACGATTTCCCCGGCTCAGACGGTGACAACATAGGTGGGTTCTGTAAATATTGCTTGATCTGCTCGAAAGCAATTTGGCATCGGTCATCCCATTGGAACTTCTTTCCTTTCTTCAGGAGACCAAACAGTGGTTCACAAGTCAAGGTTGATTTTGCAATAAACCGTCTTATGAATTGCACTTTACCCAGAAAGCCTCGCACCTTCTTTTCAGTCCTCGGTGGTGGCATTTCTAAGATGGCCTTGATTTTGGAAGGATCGACCTCGATACCTCTCTGTGTGATCAAGAACCCCAGCATTTTCCCTGCTGTAACACCGAAAGTACATTTCTAAGGATTCAGCCGCAACCGATACTCTCTGATCCGTTGGAAAAATTTCTGCAAGGCGATGTAATGGCCCTCTCTTTCATTGGACTTGACAATCATGTCGTCCACGTACACCTCAACCTCTTTGTGGATCATATCGTGCAAAATCGTGGTCGCAACCCATTGATATGTGGCCCCTGCATTCTTCAAGCTGAACGGCATCACCTTGTAACAATAAGTTCCCCACGGGGTAGTGAAAGCAGTCTTCTCCCTATCTTCAAGTGCCATCAAAATCTAATTGTAGTCTCAAAACCCATCCATGAACGAGAGCAGTGCATGCCCAACAGTGAAGTCCACTAATTCGTCGATATGCGGCAGAGGAAAGTCGTCCTTCGGACTGGCTTTGTTCGAATCCCTGAAGTCCACACATACCCAAATTCTGCAGTCTTTCTTCGGCACCGGAACTATGTTGGCCAACCAAGTCGGATACTCAGACACTAACAGGAACCCTGCATCGATCTGCTTGGTGACCTCTTCTTTGATTTTCAGGGCCCAGTCTGGGTGAATCCTTCGGAGCTTCTGCTTAACAGGTCGGGCCTTTGGGTCAAAAGGGATTCGGTGTTGTACAATCTCAGGATCGATTCCAGGCATGTCTTCGTAGGACCACGCGAAAACATCTTTGAAATCTTTTAATAAAGCGACTAAGTGCTCGCGTTCCTCCGAAGACAATGTGGACCCGATCTAGACCAGCCGTGGGTCCTTCTCAGTACCAACATTAATTGAGGTGATTTCATTAACCAAAGGTTTTACAAACCTCTCCTGCTCTTGATCAAGCAAATGTTTCAAAACTAGAGGAATTTCGTTCTCGTCGTTTTCATCAAAATTTTGAAAGTCCTGATTAATGCAATAAACTAAAGGCACAGAAAAGTACTCAGAAGCCACAGCTGTACCATTCCTATTAATAACATCCAGTCCGTCTGATCCTTCAGTTACAACAGACTCAAAGGAAAACGAAAAAGAGGACCTGGACAAGACTGTGGCATCCCAGTTATCACCCCCAGGAATATCGGACTCAGACTCAGAAGAGCTGGAATCTGATTCTGACCCCACAGACTCGGTGGAATCATATTCCGGCTCACTACCTGACCCGGAACTGCTTGACAAAAAGCCTTCCTCGTACTACCAAATGAGGGAAGGTGCGATGGATGCATCCAGAATGCTAGAAGATGGGCCCACAGACGCTTTATTCCCGATCATGGAAACTGAAAAGTTATCCCCCAAGCACTCTGGTACGATCTGAGGATCTGAGAGAAGACAAGCCAGTGCTACCCCCATCTCAATTTCTGTGCTCTTGGAATCTTCCTCCTTGCACTGCTCAGCCTCAGCTGGTGGGTCCGTCTGCTCTTCGGCAACTTCATCTCCTGACAACTGAAGGTCAAAAAAGATCTCAAAACTCAGCAAGCGCCGCCTCTCTAAATTCAGCCATGGCTCCAGAAAGCCGCAAAACGGGAAGTCATCCCCCTCCCGGACAAAGCTTCCGTTCAAGGTCCCTTAGATAGGTCTGTGCACCAACTCGTAGTGCTTCCCGACTTGCTTAGCCCTGGCTCTTCCAGCCATTTCCCTTCCTCTCCTAGCCCAATCCTCTTTGGTAGGCAGATAACCTAAGCCAAAGGTATATGGGTTGTGTGGCACTTCGACCAATGTTGCGACGCCCTTCTGGCCACTTCATCCCAATCCCATCCTAGGCATGTGTTGAAGCTTGTTCATGAGGTAGACAGATTGCGCGCTGACGTACAGTCCTGCATCAACAACTAGCATATCTTATACAACCCGGGCCTCAGCTAGGGTGAATACTGACAAAAAAACATCCTCCATGCCATGCTCAATCTCTAGAACTGGTGTAGAAACCTCTGGCGGCGGATGTATTGAAGAATTCCCCAAAACAATTGCCACCCCTTTCCCGTGGGGGTATTTTAACATCTGTGTAAGGTGGAAGAGACGGCCTTCACTTGGTGCAGCCACGGCCGCCCGAGAAGTAAATTGAAAGTGGCTGGAACATCCAAGACATGGAACTCAATGTCATGCTGCCTCGGGCCAATCTTAGTCTTGATCTGTATGGTCTCCATCACCTCCCAGCTGGTATTATCATAAGCCCGTATCACCTGGGCTGTAGGCACGAAATCCGCGGGCTTCAACCTGATAGCATATGTTGTTCTCGACGGACATACATTGATTGCGGATTCTGTGTCGACCAAGACCATCGGTATCCACTTCTCTCTGCACTCCATGGAGATATAGAGCGGTTTGTTATGATCTGAGCCCTCAGGCGGCAACTCTTTGTCGGTGAAGGTCAAGGTCGGGGAAGCTCCTCCCGAAAAAACCAATCCTACCAACTGCTCAGGTGTCGTATCAATTGAAAGCTTGGCCCTATCCATGGCTGTAAGGACGGCCTGTCTGTGAACTCTCGAGGCCATTAGTAGTCCCCAGATGAAGATGTCTGCTTGAATCTTCTTTAGCTGCTTCAGTAGAGCCTCCTCTACTAGCAGTTTTTCTTTCTGCCTCTCTGCTTCTTTATCCTTTCCGGATGCCTCCGGCCGATCCAAGTGTGGGGGCTTGAAGTACTGCCCACTTCTAGTCATGTGGTCAATCTCCTCGACATACCAAGTGTCATCCAGTTGGTTCCGACCCCAGTCTTCATCAGTGTGGGCCAGACGCAAGTCGTCGTCTTTCCACCACATGCCATCGGCAACCGACAGACAGCTGTTCAGCTCCGTTGTAACTGCTTCTGTGCTCACAGCACATTCCGCACCCTCAGGTGCCTTGGCTTTTCTAGCCCTCTCAAGATTCTCGATCTTTTCCTGTTCAAATCTCTTCAATGCAGCCCCTTGTTCGGCATCTACTGTACATAAACTACCCGATTCTCGAGCATAATTCTTTGCACCGATGCCCTCCGGCAATTCTTCCTGATTCCCGGTCGTTCTAGCCACTGTAGATGTCCCCATTTCTAACGGTCTCTGTTCTGGCTAAGGCTCCCCAACAACATCTGGCTCGTCACTAAGCCACCCCGTATTTTCTGCCAATCCATCCAAGTCAAACCAGTTGATGCTCACACCTCCCGGGTCCTGTTCATCAAATAATTGAAGGTTGCCGATATCCTCCTCCAGCTCTGCTAGGTCATCTAACCCCTGACTAGGCCCATCCTCCCGAACCACCCTAATCTCTATCCCAACTGGAAATTCTACCCTCGGCTTAGCCTGATCTGCTGATACGATATAACCACACGGGTTGTATGCTTCCTTGGCAAAGCTCCCAGATCCCTCAGGCTCGGAATCAACCTTCTCATTCGCCTCCGAAGTCACCACAGCTTTATCTTCGACGGTCAGCACCATTAGCTCGGGTTGGGTTAGGGAGGTGCTCAACATACACAAGTCCGTGCTGTCCGGGATGAACACCTCAGGCTTGGGTAGGTGGGAGGGTGTGATATATATGCTAGGGTCGTATGGCACAACCCCAGTTTGGATCAGACTGATGTGTTTGGGTGGTAGAGCTTGGTTATGTGGTGGGAGTGGATTGGCAGTGACATTTGGTTTTTCTGAAGGCGCGATCACCATGTTGTCGATGAGATCTTGAATCTCATGACAAAGTTTAAAGCACTGGTCAGTGTCGTGACCATACTGTTGGTGAATGGCACAGTATTTGGCCGGGTTATGGGTTGGTGGGAGGTTATTTGGTAATGGCCGCGACTCCAAGGGCTTCAGATGCCCCTTTCTGATTAAAACCCCTGGGCTTTGGACAAAGGCATATATAGCGGGTTAAAAGTCCTCTGGCCCTGGGGTGGGTATTTGGTTGTTTGTGAGCTGGTACTGGACGAACTGGTGAATGGGGTTGTTGTTTTTGGTGTGGTGGTGGTGACCATGCCCACATCGGAAGCTCTGGCAGCTGCAGCATTACTCGTGCCTGCATTCGAACTGTGGGTAAATGCCTTCTTGGACTGCTCTCTCTCGTGGTCAATCAAACCCTACTTCATGGCGTCCTCAATCTGTACCCCAATCTCGTGTAAATCAGCAAAGGTGGGGAGGGGTAAGACGATCATCTTTTGCATCAGTTTGGGTTAGAGGTTGCGCACAACTATCCGTATCTGATCCTTCTCGACCGGCCTGGTGGTCATCATAGAAGCTTTGGCTCTCCAACGGGTTACAAAGTCAGAGAAGCCCTCTTTTGGCTCTTGCCTCGTTGTCTCGAGATCACGAGTCGTGACCTCAATTTGTGTGTTGTATGAATACTGGGCAACAATGGCCTCAACCATCTCCTCACAACTTCTCTTGGCAGAATCTTCCTACTTCGCGTACCAGATGGCCGCAACACCCGACGGGGTTCGGCCAAAGAGGGAAAGCTTTTGCAGTCTGAAGAGGCCCATTAGCCTTAGGATATCCAAGAACAACCATAAATGCACCATGGGGTCCCTGGAACCGTCAAAACGGTCTATATGCGGCATCTTAAACCGGTCCAGCAAAGTCACCGCCGAATCGGTGTATCCATCCTCTATATCCAGAATGGAATTGACGCCTTGAGCTCTTTTGAACAGCTTTTCTGGCTTGCTCACTTTCAGCGCTGTTGGATCCACTTCAAATTCAAACGGTGTATCACTGGATTAGCTGGTGCTTTAGACAATTGAGGTAGGATTGGGGGTGGAATTTGCCCCGTTGGAACGTCTGTATTTTCTTGGACGTGAGCTGCATCCCTAGGTATTGGAACCCTAGGTGGGGATGGGAGTGGATGCGAAGCAGATGCTCCGGCTTATTGTGGTTGCTGCTGTTGCTGAAGTCTGGCAATTAAGTCTGCCTGTTGTGCCACAACCTCTGCCTGACGTGTAGTAACCTCTGCCTGGCGGGCAGCATCCCACTGCATGGCTTGCATAGTCTCTTGGAGCTGACGCATCATCTCCTCCATACTGGCCATACAGTGCTGATCTAACTGAACAACAGGTGTATCTCTCTCTGCGGTAGAAACAGAAACCTTAGCCCGACTACACACTGGTGGGGTGGATAAGGACCGTTGATCCGGTAACTGCTGTACTGATGAACTGTGCCTAACTGACCTCCGTTTAGTAACCGGGGGTAATGAAAAGAACACTGCTTGTCCGTCAACTAGATTTTTGGATCGATGAAGCGTTCTACCTCTAACCCAGAGTACTTTGGGGGAAACTGCCTCCTCGGAAGCAATGATGCTATACTACCTAGCAAAAAGATAAATAAAGGAAACAACAATCAGAAAAAGATAAATAAACAAGAGGGTACGAATGTCTGAATTTAAACTAATTATTACAACACCAAATTAATTAACTGAGTTAACTAACTAGTACAAATTCAAAACTAATTAATTACACTAATTAGTCTAAGAGCTACCAGCTAATGAACTCAAATGAGAATTAAAGAACCACATGCGCAACCGAGAACATCCTCACGGAAACTCCTCTGTTTTGCTACCAGATTCGATTTTGTTTGTAGTTAGAAAATAATTCTATTTTGCCCCAGCTTTTGCTCTATTCTGTCATGAAAATGACACTGCCTGCCTAAAATGGAGTGGCCGGCCAGCCTTGGAAAGTGTTCGGGCAGATGGAAGGGTGGCCGACTAGCCACTGTTTTGAGGTTCTACCCTGATGCAACAAAATTGAAACAAAGCAAAAACAGAGTGGAAGGTCTCTTTCTTATGCCTTGAACAATAATCGATTGTTTGAAACAACTCTTAAAGAAAAAGGAAAAAGAAAACCAAGAAAGTAGGAAGGTTACAGAAATGATTATTACAAGTGTGAGTAGATGTATGAAAACTATGAAATAAAAGCTATCAACTCAAATAGGTTGGTGTCTAAGGCCTAAACCACCAAACCCATGAGGACTTACAACAACATAAGCATAATATTCAAAGCATGAATGAAGTAAACACATCACAACAGTCCCAAAACTCATAAAATAGTGTTGAAAAATCAGTTTGAAAAGCTAAAAAAAGTGAGCAAAAATGAGAGAGAATTAAAGCTAGCAAGTAAGCCTAAGGCAGGGTGGCTAACCCCTCCATTTTTTGGACCCTAAAACCACATGCTTTAGCCTCTTAAAACTCTAAAAATCAATGGCTAAAAGTTGGGAAACAAGTGGGAAACACAAGGATAAAAGCTTATGAAATAAGGTTCAAAGAAGGGTGGCTAACCCCTCCACCTTTGGTAGCTTTAAATCACAAGTTTCAGCCCACCAAAACTAGTTCAAAATAGCATAGAAACCCAAGAAAAGGAGGTGAGAAGAGTAGGAAAAAGATGGCAAAAGTTATACCTTTGAAGAGAAGTCACTTTTTTGTTCACAAATCACAAGGTGCTCACTCTCAAGGGCTAAAATTTCAGCTAAATAACCTCAACAAGAAGCCTCAAAATATTGGTTCAGGAAGTGTATGTATATTACAAGATAGAGAGGGAGAGCGCTTAGCAAGATTTGAGCTCTTTGAGAATTTTTCTAACCTAAAACCAAGAGGGATGGTCAAGTATATATAAAAAAATAGGTTCCTATCTCAAAAATATCTGTATTGAGCCCATTGGTGCAGTGTATGCACATGGGGGGGACAACTAGTAGCAAAATATCTGCCAACCGAGAAACCTAGTAGGCCGGTCAGGTAGGGGGATGGCCGGCCACTAATTTTTGGCCAATCGGCCACCTGTTGGCCAGCAAACCTCAGAGTGGTCAGGCTAGAAAAAAAATTAGGTTTTGGTACAAAGGGAGTGGAAGGTTCTAGACTCTGAAACTCAAAACCGAGGCTTCTTACTAAAGAAATTGAACGTTTGTACAGCGTATTATATCATCATTGAGTGTTCACCCTGAAGCGCCCAAGTCTTAAGGGCAATAAAAATAGGGTGTTTACAAAGAACACGAGAGGCACTATAACGACCCGGATTTTAAATTGATGTATAGTGGTGCCTATCACCTTAAAATTTGTATGGTTGTCGGACTCTTGATATTGATGGGTTAGTAAGTGAACTTTAAATATTATAATTGAGGACCCTTGGATAATGTTTGGAACCTTGATTGAAGCCTTAATAAGATATATAGATAAGATTAGATAAAGTCCCAAATTTGAGTTTGAATTTTTGACCAGCCGTCACTCTTTTGCCCTTTTCTTTTTCCACAATTTGAATTTGGATGTGAGGTTAGAACCATTGGAAAGCTTATCTCCGGGGCTTCAATTTTCCCACAAGAATGACCTAAAACGGAGTCCGGATAAGAGAGTTACGCCTGTTCAAAGTTTTGGAATCTGTGCTGAAAGCAGGTACGCTCGAGCGTGGGAAGAGACGCTCGAGCGGGGGACGCGAATTCAGCAAGTTTAAATCGCATTTCTAGATCACTTTTGGCATTTTTCATCTCCTTCCTCCTTCCTCTCCTTCTAGGTCCGAAACCCTAGCCCCAAAACCTTGATTTCCCTTACTTTGATCAACAATCCACCATGGTTCTTGCATCAAGGATGGAGAACAAGAAAGGATCAACATTCTTAACCGATTGGAACTTGGATTTGCGAAGGATTCTCATTAAAGCTCCGTCCCTTTGCTTGTTTCTTGAGGTAGGGTCCTAGTTCTCCTTCATGCTTCCATTGATAGATAGATTTGTGATACTTTTGAGTATATAAATGTAAAACCCATATTTGTTTTGAACATCTCGTGTAGTGTTGATTATGAGAATTGGGAGTTTAGAGTTGGAGATGTTGGAAGTTAAATTGGTGGGTTAAAATGATGGATTGTGAATCCTAGATGTATAATCATTGGGAAAATTGGAATAAAAAGTAATGGGTTAATAAGTTAGATTTGTGAATCTATGAAACTCAATGGCCCTTTTGTGAATGTGTGAACTCACTTGTGAACTTGTGAATCCAAAGGACTAAGGTCCAATATGATAAATTGTGAATCTATGAAACTCAATGGCCCTTTTGTGAATGTGTGAACTCCTCAGGCCAAGGGCCAAATTGTAGAATTGTGAATTGACAAAGTTGTCCTACAAAGTTACAGAAACAGACAAATCACATGGTTATGGCATGATTTATATACTATTATTCACTGAGTTCGCTCATTTTGCATTTTGTCTGTCTATTTTGTAGGTAATCAACCGGGAGTTCAGGCCTAACCTTTAAGGCTCATCTTTCTCTTGTCAGCTTTGATACGTCCAGGCACCACCCGAAGCCGTGCATTCTGTAAAGTATTGTTAGGTTATTGATTTATGCTTTGGTTGTCTTTCCTTAATATTTTCGTTACTCGCCCAATTGTGGGTTTAAGTATGAATGTATAAGTGTGTAACCGAAGTTCGGGTGTATGTTTCTATATATATTGTGTATCTAATGCAATGTGTGTGCGATCCTGGCATGGTAGTGGTAGCTCAATAGATGATGTTTTATGTTATTTTATATTGATAATACTTCCGCTCAAGCCCCATATGTTATATATAACAGGTTAAGGGTCCGTTTCTGAATAGGTCATGCCCAAAACTTTTAGGGGCGAGTTTTGGGTCGTGACAGGCACCTCTGTATTGTTTTGCACTTTCTTAGGGAACACTGGTTGTATGCCAAGTATGAGAAATGCTAGTTCTGGCTTCCCAAAGTAAAGTTTTTAGGTCATTTGTTTCCGGGGATCAGATCACTGTAGACTATTCAAAGATCGAAGCAATACAAAACTGTGAATGACCTAAGAACGCTTTTGAGATTCATAGCTTTTTGGGTCTAGCCGAGTATTATCATCAATTTGTGAAATACTTTTCCACTCCAGTATCTCCATTAACTAAGTTAACGCGAAAGGGAGTAAAGTTTTTTTGGAGTGAGTCTTGTGAGAGATCCTTATTGGAACTCAAAACTAGATTGACTGTTGCACCTATTCTAATCATTCCAAAGAGAGGGTTGGGTTATACCGTGTATTGTGATGCTTCTAGGGAAAGTTTGGGGTCTGTCTTGATGCTAGAGGGTAAAGTTGTAGCGTATGGCTCGCGTCAGCTAAAGGCTCATGATAAGAACTATCCAAGTCACAGCTTAAAGTTAGCTGCAACCATCTTTGCTCTAAAGCTTTGGAGACATTATCTATACTGGGAGAAATTTGACATGTTTTTGGATCATAAAAGCCTTAAGTACCTATTTTCTCAAAAATATTTAAACTTACATCAGAGAAGGTGGATGGAGTTCATAGAAGATTATGACTTTGAGTTACATTGTCTTCCGAGAAAGGCCAATGTGGTAACTGATGCCTTAAGCAGAAAATTTGTGAGCACCGTTGCTAGTTTTTCCATGAGAGAATGGGAAATGTTGGGTGCCCTGGGCCAATTCGACCTACATCTTAGCAATTCCCCTGAACATGCCTATAGACCGCCCCGAACTCGCTCCGCGCGCCCCCCTTTCAGAGAGGGCACGAATTGGGTTCTAGCTACTACAGTTCGGACTCCTGTTACAGTTCTGAATCTAATCTCACAAAGTGCAATGTAAGACTGATAAATCACCAAAGAGTCCAAATCCGGCAAATCATTTTGGAAAATCGATTTTAATCAAAAAGCGTCAAACATGGACTGCTTTGCCAGATTTCAGAGTCGCCACCTAAATATTTTGTTTTGGGGAAATTTAGGAAACCCTGACTCGTGCCTAAGGCCACGTGTCCGTCATCACCAAAGTTGCCTCGGCTCGGGAACTTGGGTACGAGAGGGGAAGGTCCTAAAATGAGCACCCCCGCTCGCCCGATCAAAGGATCGGCCTCTACTAAACATGATATGTTATTTTTGAAAACACATGTGTTCTTTTTCTGGTTTATTAGCTAACCTTACTATGTGATGCGCACAGCATACAAGTATAGACTCAATCACGAGAATTGGAACAAAATAATTCAATGTATGTTTTTTAAAATGGTTTGAAAGTGCTACTCGCAAGTAGGTTAAAGCGCGGATTTGCCACCCTCAAGTGGGCTTTAAAACATGATTTTGCCACTTCGCAAAGTGGACTTAAAACTCACTATCATCGAGTTGTCCCAATTCAGGCAATCGAACCTTCAGCCACAGGCATTCATGCAGTTAAAACACTTAAGCAAATAGCCTCATGGCAAACATGCTAACATGGCAACACTCACATCTCATGCAGTATGCTAAAGCATAAACACTCACAGTGTACTCCGAGCTAAAGAAAGAAAACTAGTTAGAAATCAATGTATGATCCTAGCTGTATTAAGATACCTAATGCAACGCATGCAAAATGCAGCTAAATAGGCTCGGCTATTCTAAGATAGCATATGAATGCAACACTTGATAACATGCTTTGAAACACGTATTCAAGTAAGTATTGAAATTCAATGCAATTTGAATGATGCGCCGAGCCCGGTGCATGCAATACGAATGAATGATGCACGCATGCAAAGCATAAGTATGCTAATTGAAACATGCCCTAAAACTAACCATCAAAAGCTGGTAAATAAAAGGGAGAAAGACGTGGGGTTGGAAGACATTCACACACACACGCACACTTATTACAACATTTGCCCTCTCGACGGAGGGTCCGAATAATAAGCTAACTAGCTACGCTAATTGAACTAATTATTACAAACCAAAACTAATTAACTATTCCTAGTTAACTAATTATTACAAAACAAATCGATTAATTAAGCACATTAACTAATTAAGTATAAAATCAACGAATTAGCTAACTAAGTAAAGTAGCTAAAGTAGTTAAAAGAGGTCCTTGGGGCGAGGGGTGCATGCATGCTTGATCGTCTCGCTCGGAAATCCATTGATATGCCCAGAATTGCCTATGTTTGCATTTGATTTGATCTTTGAAAAGTACACTAACCTCCAGATTGCTTCTGCTCCAACATGGGGACCTCCTGGTGGGCTGCCGACTAGAAAAGGGGGCTATAGACCAAAAAAACTGGTTGTAGACCATAAAAAGTGGTCTGTCGACCACCCCTACTGGTCGGCCGACCAGTTGATTTGCCAAGCTCCCGCTTTGCTGCAACAGAGAACAACAAGGGGCATAGTAGTGTATTTACAAGATATGTGTGCACAACCACCCTCCCTATCATTTCTCAAGCTTAAGGGAGTGCGGTACTCGACTCTCGGGCCACCAACCGAGCATCGCAATGCATGATGGCCGAGAAGCCAAGTTTACACAAGTCAATGTCAATGTATGCACAAATAACACATAAGGGCCTCTACCTCTATCATGCTTGATCAAGAGGGTCGGCGACCAAGAAATGCTACACGTTTCATCGCTTTGAGTATGAAACGTGCGACATTCCTCGTGTTTGGACTAACGCCCAATCCGAACACATGCAACGCAAACAAGATGATCAACCTTCAATGCTAAAGTGACATGCGCAAGACTCTATCATGTAAGCAATGCATGCATGGCATGTTTAAAAGCTAAGGCATCAAAGCTAATGAAACATATTACACATGAGGCATGCACTATCAATCTCAAATGGTCAAACCAACCCCGGACAGAGGTCAAACATGCCAAAATAGTGGCTGAAATATGTTAAGATCAAGGCATATAACACAAGGAGAACATGCTCATTTGATGGCTCATTAACAATGCACAAAGACACAACTCTCAAAAGGTCTCAAGGAATGAAAGAAACGAGAACATGACACTCGTACATGCTCTGAAATAACATGTTAAATGATGCCCAAACATGCAACCATCACAAATGTAGCATAGTAGGGTGCTCAAAACTCAAGACTAACTAAGGTACTTGCACCATAGCCATATCAAGCAAGCCCCAAAGGGCCAAGATGACTCAAAACAGTCCCAAGGCAGGTCAAAACAATGCCAAAACATGCATGGAGTAGAGCTAACACATGTTAGAATGGGAGGCATAAAGCATGACGCATGTAAGGCCAATGAGTGGGATTACACTACACATACCCAAACCAAGCATGATGTGACTTCACCAATAAAAATCAGAGTTGTAACATGGTAAAATAACACCAAAAACATGCTGAGATGGTAGCCCCAAAAGCTTAGGCAAGCATGCATACATATTGGCTCATAAGTAAAGCATAAGGCTCAATCCTCAAACACAACAAAGGGATGATAAATGCGAGAATATGGTAGAGGTATATGGTCTGAAATAACATGCTAAATGATGCCATACCATGCAAAAAGCTCAAATGTGACATGCTAGAGGTCTCAAAGCTTAAGGCTAGCAAAGCCAAATGCACTATAGCTATGCAAAGCCAAGCATGCATGACCAAGACCACTCAAATCAGACCTAAAGCATGTTAAATCAAAGCCAAAAATGTACTGGAGTAAAGCATACACATGTTAGATCAATAGGCCAAAACACTAAACAAGTGAGGCTAGTGAACAAGCTTGCACTACAAGTGCATAAACCATGTAAGAGGTGACCTTGTCGACCAAAATCAGAGTTAAGGCATGCCTAAATATGAGTAAAAGCCTGCTGGAGTGGAGCCAAAAACATGCTAAAATGGTGGTCCAAAGCATAGAGCATGTTAGGCTAACTAAGAGGATTGCACTACAAGTACATGAAGCATGTAAGAAGCAACCAAACTAACCCAAAATAGAGTTATATCATGTTAGAATAAGGCCTAAAACATGCTAAGATAGAGCCTTATGAAGGTAGAAAAGCATGCCAAAGTGATAAGCCAACAACACATGTAAACAAAACACAAGAGGGGGGGACCACCCCCATCCATTTTGGGTCTCAAAACCCACTTTCCACCACTGAAATTTCTCTGGAATTCAGTGGTTAAAAGGCCAAAACAAGGTGGTTTAAAAGACCTTAAGAGATAGAGCAAAGCAAAGGAAAATAAGCCACCAAAGGGGGTAAACCACCCCTAACTCAAACAAAGCCTCAAACAAACATTTCAAACACTTAAAAACAAGAGTTTTTGCAGTTGAAAGTAAGGCCTAAAAGAGCATGCAAGGATGGCCAAATACTTAAGCAAAACAAGGCTTAAAGAGGGTAACTACTCACCCTTAAAGAACAACTTCAAAACCAGCCACTTATGAGGCAAAACCAAGCCAAAATCACTCAAATGCAACCTCCAAGAACCTCAGCTCAAGAGTGAAGGTGTTTCCCTAGGTGTTTTAGTGCAAAAGTGTAAAGAAAACTCACTTTAAGGCACAAACTAATACAAATATAGAGAGAGAGGGAGAATTATAGAGAGAGGGGGATATGTTCAGCCCTAATCTAATTTATGAACCTTGAACAAGGGGGAGGAAGCTCCCCTTATATAGAATTTTATGCCTCAAGCTTGTTAGACAAGCTAGAGGCTTCGTGCAATCCCTCCATACACGTGTATGGAGGATGCTTTCTGTGCCTAACAGCTGGCAAGGAAAAAATCTGCAGAAAGTGTAGAAAGGCCACCAACCAGTTAAAGTGGTCAACCGACCACCCCCCTAGTCGACCGACCACCTCAAGTGGTCTACAGGGGAGAAAACTAGTTGGCAAGGGAGGAAAGGGGTCTACAAAGAGAGGAGAAGGTGGTGGCATGCTGCCGGCCACCTTAGGTGGTCTACAGACCACCCACCCTAGCTAACCAACCACCAAAAGTGGTCCACAGGGAAGAAAAGTGGTCTACAGGGGAGAAAACTGGTCTACACCCCTGTTCCACACTCCAGGCAAGGGTTGACAAGGTTTGGTTCAAAAACAAACCAAAAAGGAAGAAAGACAAGAGTTCGCAAGACAAGGCACTCAGCCGGAAGCCCCGAAAACTAGTCTACGGGCCACTACAAGTGGCCTACGAGAGGGAAAGGTAGCCTACGGCTACGAAAAGTGGCCTACAGGCCTTTGTTTCCCTCTAGGCAAAGGTAGCAAGGCATGGTCTAAAAACCAGGCCAAGAGGAGAAAGTTAAGAGGTCCCGAGACAAAGCGCTCAGCCAAAGGCTCCGAAAACTCAAAATAAGCACAAACATGCACAATCACCGAGTGCACAGACGATGACGTCTAAGTCTTAAGGTCGATCAAAAATGGGGTGTCTACAATTCCACCTTATTTACTATCCTTGCTCAACCAATGCTCGTAACAACGGTTATAGAAGCACAACAGAGTGATCCAAAGGTGGACATAATCTGAGGGAAAATATCCTAAGGAAAAGAAGAGAAGGGTTTGAGAGTACATTCTGGCACTAGTGTTCGGTATCTAGACCGTCTCTTTATGCCAGAAACTTGTAGAGATGAAGTTCTTCAGGAATTCTGTTCCTCATGCCATTCGGTTCATCCGGGAGGCACAAAAATATATCGTGATCTTAGCCGTCAATTTTGGTGAAGAGGTATGAAATGAGGCATAGCTTTGTTTGTGTCCAAGTGTCTAACATGTTAACAAGTCAAAGCAAAACACCAAAGGTCAGCCAAGTTATTGCAACCATTGCCAATGGCCGAATGGAAGTGGGAACACATCACCATGGATTTTGTCTCGGGTCTGCCTAGAACATAGAGGGGTAATGATGTGGTTTAGGTAGTTATGGATCGACTAACTAAGTCAGCTCATTTTCTTGCTATGTGCATGGGGGATTTAGTGGATTTCTTAGTTAAGCTTTATGATCGAGAGATTGTCTGGCTGAGATTGTCCGGTTACACGGGGTTCCGATGAGCATTGTCTCAGATAGAAACCCTTGTTTTCCCGCATGGTTGTGGCAGAGTTTGCAAAACTTTATAGGTACGCAATTGAACTTTAGCATCGCCTATCACCCTCAAACAGATGGACAGTCTGAACGTACCATCCAAATTCTGGAAGACACATTGAGAGCTTGTGTATTAGACTTTAAGGGTTCTTGGGAGAGGCATTTGCCTCTAGCGGAGTTTGCCTACAATAATAGCTTTCAAGCTAGCGTTGGGATGGCACCTTTTGAAGCTTTGTATGGGCGTCCGTGTAGATCACTGGTGTGTTGAACGGAGATGGGGGATTCACCTATGCTTGGACTCGAGTTAGTTCGTGAGACTGCCGAGAAAGTGGCTCTCATTCGAAAGAGGTTAATCATAGCTCAAAAAGTTGACAAAAGAGTTATGCCAATCGGAGAAGAAGACCTGTAGCTTTCAAAGTGGGTGATCATGTGTTTTTGAAGATATCACCTAGGAAATTGTCAACTAGGTTCATTGGTCCTTTTGACATTATAGAACATATGGGAGAAGTAGCCTATCAACATGCCTTACCACCACAACTATCTAGGGTGCACAATGTATTTTATGTTTCTATGCTTCGTACGTATGAGGCTAATCCTTCTCATGTCTTAGATTGGACCAACTTAGAAGTAGAGAATGCTTCTTACGAGGAGAAACCTGTAAAAATCTTAGATTCCAGAGAGCAAGTTTTAAGGGGTAAAACCATTCCTCTAATCAAGGTGTTATGGCATCATCACAGGGTAGAAGAAGCTACTTGGGAACGAGAAGCTGAAACCCATGAGAAATGCCCAGATTTGTTAATATTGTTAATTTATTGTTTGTTTTAACATTATGCATTTGGTTAATAGCGTAATGAAAGGTGTTACTTTCTTAGAAACTTACTCTTCTTATCATTAGTTGAATTAGGACTTGTTTTTATTCTCAATTAGTGACTTTGTGATTGTTGGAATCATTCTTTCTATAGAATTCGTTTTCCCTTGGGTTGTTAGGATTGCTATTGACAAGAATTATGAAATTGTGAGGTCAAAATTCTTTGAGGGAGGTAGATTGTAACAATCTATTCTGGGACATCACTTGAGCGGTATATCGGTCGCTCGAGCGGAGATGTAAAGCTCTCAGTATCTTGCCTATTTGCAGACAAAATTGCTCAAGCAGTGAAGTGGTCGCTTGATCATAGAAATAAGACTCCCAGGAGTTTTACTGTAGCTTTACAAAACTTTTGAGACCTTGCGCTTATCGATCGAGTGGTGGAAAGTTAGCTCGCGCGGTCTTGTTGATCTGAGCACTTCGCTCGAGTGGTGGAAAGTTCGCTCAAGCGGTTTGTTCGGGACAACACACTTCAAAGTCGACCCAAACGGTTTTTCACTCACTTTTTCCATATCTCTTCTCTCTCTCACCCATTTCCGAAACCCTAGTCCCTAAACACTTGATTTCCTTTGATTTCAACCAAGATCCACCATAGATCTTCAAAGGGGATGAAGAACAAGCCTAGATCAAAAGTTCTACTGATTGTTTTCTCATTTTAAAGTCTGGTATTCATCTTTTGCCTTCAGTCTTGAGGTAGGGGTACTTTTAACTTAGTATATCTATGATTTGATATATGTATATATATAAGTGTGGTATTTTCCTAGTTATAGTGATGCATCATATGATTTTGTGATATAAAATGGGTTTGACAACAAAAAGGGGCACATATCCAATGTTTTTGGGAAAGATTTTAAATGTTTCATGTTGATTATTGTTATTCATGATGAATATTGACTTTTATGTGCAAAGAACGGAAAAACCCAAAATATTTCAAAAAAAAAAAAAAAAAAAAGCCCTTGGTCTTCAAATTTGATTTAATAATGGGTTTGACCAAATTGACTCTTAAATCTTGAAATTGGTTGAATGATTATAGAAATGGTGTTGAAACATGAGAATTTTTTTTGAATTTTATTCAATATATGTATTAAAATAGGTGAATACTGAGATTGTGGAAAATGGTGGGGTTGGAGAAACCTTTTATTGTTGATACTATTAAATGTTGTTGTGAATTGAACAAACTTTAGGGAAATTGGATTTGAAAACTCGTGCATCATGTGCATTATAATTTTCTCATGTGATTTTAAAATTTCTTGTATGTTTGGAAAATGTCAAAAGGGTATATAGCATATGAGTCTAGGTAGTTGAGTCGGGTTTTGGTAATGGATTGTGTGTTGTATTTGGTACCCGTGCGGGGAGTGAAGGTGCCCAATTGTCTTCTGCATATTGCCAGATGAATATGGGAAAATATTTTTGGATGTCCACGAGCCTACTATTTTTAGAGTCGGCAAATGTGGAAAAACATAGTTTTGGTTGTCCACGAGCCCGCCGTATTAGGAGTCTGCAAACGTGGAAGCAAAAGATTTTGGGTGCCCATTGTCCCGTCGTTTTCAGAGTTGGCAAATGTGGAAATATGTTATGTATATAAATCTATATATGTATGTATGGTTTTGTGGTTCTTGCTTGGGATGCCATAGTGTATTTATCACCCCATGGTTGTATAAGAGACTTTGAATGGAAATCATTCATTGAACATTCATCGAGGCCAAATTGTGTAGCATTAAGGCCGGTAATTAGGATCCCTTAACCTTACTTGCCAGTGAAATTGTATATTTTATGTTTGTTTAATGCCAATCAAGTTAGATGCGCTTGGAGCACAAAACGAGCAAAAATACAGCATTTTAACCAAAAAAAATGCTTTCCACATGCGTGGAGGACCATTCTCGCACATGCGGCCCCATCCATCATAGCCAAACAGGGCCCAAGAAAATTGCACGTGCAGAGTCCCATTCCCGCAAGTATGAAACCCTCACTGCACTCACGGTGGAATTTTCCACACGTGCTGTTGTACCTTGGAAATTGTGCCCGATGTTTTGAACCTATTTTGGAAAAGATGGAGATATAAAAGGCAAAAGAAAAGGCTGGATTAGGGTTCTGAAATTTTCCAAAGGATAGAAGGGGCTAGGGTTTCAAGAGAAGGGTTTCAAGCTTCAATAATATCTCTCATGGTAGTTTTTTCTTCCTCTACCTCTTCCCACTCCTCCATGAGTGGCTAGTTCTTCTATTCGTAGGGTTTTGATGAAACCTTAGCCAAGTAAATAGGGTTTTCTTTTTGGTTTTTGATTATGTAATGGTTAGAACAAGTTGTATGGTGTTCAAGAAGTTTTTAATTATATTTTTATTATTTCTTCAAGTATTCTCCTTACTGTGATTGTTGAATGCTTTCCATGCAATGGTTTTCCGTTCTTTCATATTTAAGGTATGAGACGAGCCATACTATGAGGGATGAATCATTTTGCTACCCTAGTTGAGAGCAAATGACTCGTGCTACTTAAGATGGTTCGTGCCTATTCATTGAAAGTGATAATTTTCTTGATCAATGCTTCGAACTTGTAGTTACAAAGTATTATTTAGTTTGAATCGTACATAATTGATTTTCAAATCCAGACCTTATTTGTGTAACTAGTGGTGAATTCATTACCCTAGATTTTCCCCAAAAATCAGTAACCCTAATTTCACTTTTAATTGTTAGGTTAAATCCTTAGTTTATTTTAGTTATTACTAGTTTATGAATCATCATCTTTTTAATCAAAATTGAATTGGGAATTTAACGATTAAATTAGTTTAATTCCACATTTATCCTTGTGGATTAATACCTGAACTTACCATTATTCTAAGGAATTTTTTAATGTTTATTTTTGGTGTGTAAAATGACCTATCAAATTTTGATCTGTTGCTGGGGACTTCTGGCGAAATTAATTAATTTAAAGCTATATTCTTATTTTAATTTTTAGTTTAGGATTTTATGCTTTCGTGTTTCTAAGTGTGCAGAGTTTTTGCAAGTGAAGCTATCACCAAAGTGCAAGCGGAGCGCAACCGACCTTTAAAAACAAACTGTACACCAAAGTGCATTAAAAAAAAAAAAAAAAAAAAAGAAGCAAATACTCGCAAGCAAAACACCAAAGTGCTAAACATAAAGAGCTCAAGTAGAGATTGGAAACAATGGTCTACACGTCAAGCAATTGCAACATGAGTAAAGCATTTTCATTAAATCGCTGTGAGTATTTTCACCTTTGGTATTTTGCTTTCTTAACTTAGTGCACAAGAGTCGGAACTCTGTGTGTGTGTGTGAGTGGTGTATGCATGGGCGGTGTTCCTGCCGCCTTGAATTGAGGAGTTTGGACCTTGAACTAGAAAGGACTCTAAGGAACCTTAGAGCCACTTCCCGTATTCCTAGACTTGAATATCCATATCCATACTCAAAACCATTAGAGATGGTGAACTTGAATGTCCCGAATGGGCCAAACCGGACCCTTAAGAATTACTTCACACACCACTGTATATACATCACCATCATGCATTCAGTTACCCGACACCACCGCTGCTTATTATGAGATTAAGTCCATTACTATCCAAATGCTTCCACCATTCCATGGACTAGCTCATGCTGACCCTTACAAACATGTGCATGAATTTCTGGAAATTTGATCTACAGTGAAGATCCAAAATTTCACCAATGAGGCCTTAATGCTGTGACTGCTCCCATTTTCACAGAAGGACAAAGCCAAACACTAGCTGAACTCCTTACCTGCTAATTCTATCATAGCATGGGACCAATTACAATAGAGATTTTTGGAGAAGTACTTTCCCATTGGTAAAACCAACCAACTTAGGTGAGCCATCACCAATTTTGCTCAAATTAATGGCGAGCAATTTCATGAAACATGGGAAAGACTTCGTGACCTTCTCTAACAGTGTCCTTACCCCCAAGTGCTTGATTGGCAACTTATTCAAAACTTTTACTATGGTTTAATTGAGCCTCACCGCCAAATGGTGGATTTTTCTTCTGGTAGGACATTCATGTCAAAAAAAAGACGCCGAGGCATGGCGATTATTTGAGAACCTAAGTGATGACTCCCTTCACCATGCCTCCGTAGCTCGGCAAGTTCAGCTATTTGTAGTTAGAGCCCCGAAAAGACGGGGCATTTATGAGGTAGGGCACAATGTAGAGTTAGCCCAACAAGTAGAGGTATTGTCCCATACAATGGACCAATTATTAGCTTCAGGACATGCCCCTACACCGCAAGTTCAACCTCAATTTCACGAGGCATGTGTTATTTGTGCGAGCCATGCTCATGACTTGAGTGAGTGCCCTTCGGCATCACAATTTCCAGAGTTAGTCCAAGAGCATGTGAATGCGACTCAAGGTTTCTCTAACCTGGGTAATGACCCATATTCCAACACATATAACCCAGGATGGAGGAACCACCCTAACTTTTCATGGAGACCTCCTTCACAAGACACTTCTTACAACCCTCCACCACTAAGGCAAAATTTTAATAATTTTGCTAACTAATCTTCCTACTGCCCATCACAACCTTACCGGCAACCACAACCCCCACCTGCTCCTCAAGGCAACTCAGCCTTGAGACTTAAGTGTTGGAAGTTCTTTCAAAGCTTAAGGGGTTAGCACCAATAGTTCACTCCCACACTCACTCTATTGCCAAGCTAAAGGCCTAATTAGGTCAAATGGCTAATAACATGAATAAGAGAGATAAGGGAAAATTATCGAGTCGGACTATGGCCAACCCTACGGGTCAATATAGGGCAGAGGGATTGATTGGGAATGGAAAGCACCATGAACAGATGCAAATGGTGATTGCTTTTGAGGAATGGAAGGGAGTTAGAGCCTCGGCTAGTTGCGTCTAATGTAACTAGGGCTAAGAAGGGTGACCATGATGGTAAACCCAATGAGAGCAAGGGTGAGGGAGAAACTCATAAAGGGGATGACTTAGTCCCTAGTTCTTCACATGAGTCTAAGGCACTATATGTGACTAAGGCACCCTTTCTCTAATGTCTTGATACACCGTTCCCTTTTAATAAGAAGGCAGCATCCATGGAAGCAATGATGGAGATTTTTAAACAAGTTAAAATCAACCTTCCCCTGTTGGAGGCGATTAAGCAAGTACCTTCCTATGCCAAAATTTTGAAGGAGCTTTGTACACAAAAAGCATAAATCTAGGGCACACGTGTCCCAAAAGGTCGTACTTGTGGAGCAAGTAAGCTCCATTTTATTGAGTGACACCTCCCCAAGCTTAAAGACTCGGGTGCCCCAACCATTGCATGCATTATAGGGGATCATTTCATTAATAGGGCCTTGTTAGATTTAGGGGCTAGTGTCAATTGGTTACCATACTCTATGTACGAGGAATTCAGGCTTGGCAAGTTAAAGCCCACTGCTATCACACTCTAGTTGGCTGACCGGTCCCTCAAAGTCCCACGTGGCATGATTGAGGATATGTTAGTAAATGTCGATAGGTTTTATTTTCCTGTTGATTTTGTGGTTTTAGATATGGAACAGGTAGCTAGCTTTAGAAAACAAATCCTGGTGATCTTAGGTTGGCCTTTCTTGGCTACGGCTAATGCATGTATTAATTGTCGTAGGTCATTGATGTTTCATTTGGGAATATGCAAGTGAAACTCAATATTTTCCAAGCATCCCAACAACCCCATGAAAGAGAGGAGTGCTTATTTGTGGATGTTGTGGGTGAGATAGTAGAGGAGGCTTTTCCCTCCATTCTCATAGAGGACCCTTTAGAGGCTTGTTTAGTTCATTTTGGGTTTGACGATTTTGATATTGACAGGTCAGTTGAGGAAGTGAATGCTTTACTTAATTCTTCTTCTACACCGAATTTTCCTCCGTGGAAAGCTTGGTTTGAGTCCCTTTCTACTAGAGAGCCCGCCATACCATCCTTAGTCACACCACCTACATTTGAGTTGAAGACACTTTCAGCCACACTTAAGTATGCCTTTTTAGGGCCTCAGGATACTTTACCAGTCATCATTGCATCTGACTTAACTATAGAGCCGGAGAGTTAGTTAATAAGCGTTCTCGTGGCACATCGGAGTGCTATGGAGTGGTCAGTGGCCGATTTGAGAGGGATAGATCCCTCCACACGCATGCATCATATACATCTAGAGGAGGACGCCAAACCCTCTCGTGAAATACAACGAAGGCTTAATCCTAACATGAAAGAGGTAGTAAAAAAAGAGGTTTTGAAGTTATTGGATGCGGGTATTATATAACCCATCTCGGATAGCAAGTGGGTGAGCCCCACACAAGTGGTGCCTAAGAAATTGGGCATCACTGTTGTTGAGAATGAGTAAGGAGATTTAGTTCCCACACGAACCACCACTAGGTGGTGAGTGTGCATTGATTATAGGAGACTAAATTCCATGACTAAAATGACCATTTTCCATAGCCATTTATTGAACAAATTCCTGAGAGGTTAGCAAGGCAGGGTTTTTATTGTTTTCTTGATGGCTACTCGAGCTATAATCAAGTTTCGGTGTACCCCACTGACCAAGAAAAGACCACATTCACTTGCCCTTTTGGCACTTTTACTTATAGGCACATGCCCTTCAGGCTATGTAATGCACCGACGACTTTTCAACGGTATATGATGGCCATTTTCTCCGACATGGTGGAGAAATTTTTAGAGGTTTTCATGAATGATTTCTTGGCATTTGGACCATCTTTTGAGAAATGCCTTAGAAATTTGACTAGAGTTGCAGAGCGATGTACCGAAGCAAACTTGATCTTAAGTTGGGAGAAGAGCCATTTTATGGTTCCTGAGGGTATAGTGTTAGGACACATTGTGTCCCCTTGAGGTATAGAGGTAGATAAGGCTAATGTTAACCTCATTGTAGGCCTTCCTCCACCCACTTCTGTGCATCAGTCTAATCTTTCATAGGGTATACAGGTTTTTACCATCGTTTTATCAAAGATTTTAGCAAAATATCCCGTCCTTTGTGTAGTTTACTTGCTAAGGATGTACCTTTTATCTTTGATGATGCATGTTTAAAAGCGTCTGAAACACTTCAAGTGGCCCTTACTTCCGTCCTAATCATGAAATCACCATATTGGTCTCTCCCATTTGAAATCATGTGTGATGCCTCGGACTATGCTGTTGGAATTGTGTTAGGCCAAAGGGTGAATCAAGCACCCTATGTTGTTTACTATGCTAGTTGCACTCTCTCATATGCACAATTAAACTACACTACCACCGAGAAAGAGTTGCTAGTCGTGGTGTTTGCCTTAGATAAATTCTGATCCTATCTCCCAGGTACCAAGGTCATAGTCTTCATTGATCATGCTGCTTTGTTGTACTTACTATCAAAAAAAAAGACCAAACCTAGGTTGATTAGATGAATTTTATTGCTTCAAGAACTTGACCCAGAGATCCAAGACAAGAAGGGATCTGAGAATGTGGTGGCAGATCACCTCTCCCGAGTCCTTGTTAAGCACACCAGTGACCTTTAACTTTACATGATTCATTCCTGGACGAACAACTTCTTGTGTGTCACCAGTGAATTACTTGGCGGCTGGGCAAATTCCTAAAACTTGGTCTAAGTAAGACTACAACCGATTTTTCTCTCAAGTCAAGCACTATTTCTAGGAAGACCCGAAATTGTTCAAGTGTTGTCCGGATCAAGTGATTCGACATTGTGTGCCTGAGAGTGAAACCCATAGCATTCTCATCTTTTGTCACTCTCATACATGTGGCGGCCATTTCAGGAGACAGAAAACGGCCACCAAGGTTTTACAATGTGGGTTCTACTGGTCCTCTATCTTCAAAGATGCCCATAACTTCTCTAGAGCTTGTGTGTGTTGTCAACAAATGGACTTTATGTCACGACGAGATATGATGCCGATGACCCCTATTTTGATTGTTGAGATTTTTGATGTTTGGGGCATCGACTATATGGGTCCCTTTCCACCATACTTTTAATTTAAATATATTTCGGTGGCCATGGACTATATCTCAAAGTGGGTTGAGGGAGTGGCTACTAGAACAAATGACCACAAAGTTGTGGTTAAATTCCTCCATGAAACCATTTTTTGTCATTTTGGGTTCCCACATGCCATAATTAGTGACGGTGGCAAACATTTTTTAAACTGATTCTTCAAGGCATTGGTGTGCACATACATGATCACTCACAAAGTTGGCACTCCTTATTACCCCCAGACTAGTGGTCAAGTAGAGGTTTCTAATAGGGAAGTCAAACACATCCTCGAGAAAACTGTGAGGCTCGATAGGAAAGATTGGTCCACTAGGTTGGTTGATGCACTTTCGGCTTATCACATTGCATATAAGACACCCATTGGGATGTCTCCATATAGGATTGTGTTCGGGGAAAGTGTGCCATCCCCTTGTTGAGTTAGAACACTGGGCTTCGTGGGCCATTAAGAAATTCAATTTTGATATGGCCAAAGCCGGTGACCATCGAAAACTCTAACTCAGTGAGTTAGAGGAGCTCGGCATGATGCATATGAGAGCTCCAAAATTTACAAGGCTAGAATTAAGGCATTTCATGATAAACACATTTCTCATAAGTCTTTCGAGCCTCACCAAAAAGTGCGGCTGTTTAATGCCAAATTGCGGTTGTTTCTAGGTAAACTCTGGTGTAGGTGGGATGGCCTATATGAGGTTTTTGAAGTATTTTTGCATGGAGCGGTTGACATTAAAAATCCATAAGATGGTACGGCCTTCAAGGTAAATGGCCAAAAATTGAAACATTATGTAGATGATATTGAGATGGGGGAGAAGATGGAGGTTGTCCACTTGACGGACCCAATATATCTTCCATTGTAATTGCTTTGAGTCTAGGAGACTTTAAATCCTCTAAAGGTGTAATTCCTTTGGTGTTAGCTGTGCCCAAACAGCATCTGACGATCTGGTATAGCCACCTAATTGTGTTTACAGTGAGTTCCTAGGAGACCAACTGAAACGATGGAAACTAGAGTTCGAATGGCAAAGCCTAGAACGCAAAGGTGTGAAATTTCCAAGACTAAAGTCAGGTTTAAATACCCAGGGGTGTGAAGATTGCTTCAAAACCACCTCGACTTGAACTCTGTATGGCAACCCCATAGGTTGAGTCAGTTTTAGTTGTCTCTATTCTAGATACTGAATCAACCTAGTCTGTCACCCTGTTGGAGAATAGGGAAAGTTACAAATATCGTTAGGGAGAAAAGTAGTACCTGTGGTTTTCGCATGAAGATTATACCTTTGTTGAGCATTTAGATGTTTTCGAAGTACTATACTCATTTCGGATGCGACATGAAGGTAGAAATGGTTTGAAATTTTTAGGTTGTAATTGAGATTAAAAAAAACAATTCACGCACGTGCGATATAACCCACCGCACGTGCGGCACAAATCTTGGTCCATTTGTTTGCTACTGTTTTATATGCAGGTGCAATGGGTTGTGCGGCGTGTCACCGCAGGTGCGGTGTGTTCTTTCCTGCACATGCGACATGTCGGAATTAAAAAAAAAAATTCTTTATTACAATTTTTTTAATGTATTTTATTTATTATTATTTATTTATTTTTAGTTTTTAAAAGAGAAAAGATGGATTTTATCCTAACAAGTGCATGGCATGATCATGTGCATCTCGATTATTTATATGTTTTGTTAATGGTATTTCCTATTAAGCTATTGCTCAACCCAAAACTAACAACCTTTTAGGGAAGGATGTGCACCTGCCACCGAAGTGACTAATATTGAGAAGTAATTGGGGATGAGAGTTTGGAGGCTCCTATTTGTATTGCGTGATGAAGCCTTGGGCTATTTTGTGTGGAGTTAGAGCTCCATCTATTGTGTACTCAAGGAAAATCCTTAAAGATATGTAAGCCCATAGGGCATTTTGTTTGTATTATCTCTTATGCATTGAACTGTATACATATATTTTTTTTATTATTTATGTGTTAAAACAATGTTGTAATCCTTTGAATAGTTCAATGGAGAAGAGATAACTTTTGGGTCATGTAATTGATTATTAAATGCTTGAATTATCGTCATTGACTCTATGGTTCATTTATTAGCATCGGGAAGTGTGATGAAATATCAAGACATGACACCACTAATTTTAGAACTCCTAATTACTAGATAATTAATAATAACTAACAAAATTAAAATTACAATATTCTAAAATAATGCAAATATATCATTCCTACGCCCTTAAAATCAACCTTTCCCTCAAGCTTGAAATACAAGTTATATAAAAACCTCCTAAATCCCATATTTTTTTAAACAAAAATTGTACAAACATATGATTGAACATTTCCCCAATCAAGCTTTCACAAGCATTGATCTTGCATATCATAATGAAAATGTTATCTTGCCACTTTGAAATAGCAACAATTGCAGTTGCTTTGTCCTCTGCCATGAAATCAACTTTGTTCAAAATTTGTCTTCATATTGTTTTCTTCCATCTTCTTTGCTTCTTCATGCTATAGTCTCCTAATCAATATTTTGATGTTATTTCATAAATCGATTTTTCTCTCAACCATTTTGAAGACAAGTTTCGTAATCTCTTGTAAATCTTCACAAATTAGCTCCAAGATATCCTGCAACAGTTTGTTTTGGGTGACTGCTCGACCGGTCATTCGGTCGCTCGAGCATATAATCTAGGCTCCCAGTATTTTCACTGTAGCTTTGCAAAAATTTTGGAACCTTGTGTTTACCGCTTAAGCAGTGAAAAGTTCACTCGAGGGGTCTAGTTAAGACAACTTAATTAAAAGTCAATCAAACACTTTTCTCTCTCACTTTTTCCAACTCTTCTCTCTCTACCACCCATTTTTGAACTATAACCCAAAAAATACTTAAATTCCTCAAGTTTTACAAAAGATTTACCTAAAATCCTTCAAGATTCTCACCAATTGGATCGTGTTTTTTTGGGTCAAATTTCTGGTTGGGCCTTCAACTCTTAGCTACCATTTGGATGTAGGGGTACTTTTAACTTGTTATATTCTTGATTTGAGATTTATATGTGGTAATTTCTTAGTTCTAACATTGCATGAGAAAATTTGTTAAATAAAGTGGATTTGTTAAACTAATGGGGGCTTACTTCTAATGATTTTGAGAAAGATTGTAAATGTTCTTGTAGATTTTGATGTTGATGATGAATTACTGACTCTCTATATGCAAATGAGGGGAAAACCTAAATTTTATAAAACCCTAGTGTAACACGTCCCGCGGGGGACCTCGATGCTACAGTTCGGACTCCCCTTTTTTGTTTGTTGCGGTTCGTAATCTGAACCAAAGAGTCCAACTCTGGCAAATCGTTTTCAAGAAAAACAGATTTTTTTTGAAAAGTAGTGCCAAACATGGACTGCTTTGCCAGATACAGAGTCGCCACCTAAATATTTTTAAAATGGGAAATTTAGGAAACCCTGACTCGGTGCCGAAGGCCACGTGTCCGTCATCACCAAAGTTGTCTTGGCTCGGGAGCTTGGGTACGATCGGGGAAGGTCAGCTATGAGCACCCCCTCTCGCCCGGTCCGAAGACCGGCCTCTACTAACCATGATATCCGATTTTGAAAACGTTATGTGTTCTTATTCCGGTTATTAGCCTAGAATTACTATGTGATGCGCACAGCATACAAATATAGACTGGATCGCCTAATTTGGAAATAAGCATTGCATATCCGTTTGTTTTGAAAGTGCTTTGGAATTTGCTACTCGCAAGTAGGCTAAAACACGGATTTCAACGAGTTTTTCCAACTCAAGCAATCCAACCTCCACCCACAGGAATTCAAACAATTTATCTCATATAAGCATTTAGCCACATGGTAAGCCTACTGTCATGTTAACATTCGCACGCATGCAATATGCTAAAGCATAAATACTTACATTGTACTCCGTGCCAAAACAAGAAACTAGTTAGCAAACATGCATGTCCTAGTTCATGTTAAGTGGCTAATGCATCGCATACAGAATGTGATTAGGATAGGCTCGGCTAACCCTAAAATGGCATGTGAAATGCAATCATTCGGTGCACGTATTCAAGTTAGATTTGAAGATACAATGCAGTTTGTATGATGTACCGAGCCCGGTGCATGCAATACTTTATGGATGAATGCACGCATGCATAGCATAAGGTATGCTAAAATAAATATGCCCTAATCTACCATCGTAAGCAGGTAAATAAAAGGGTAGAAAGAGGTGGGGGTTGGAAGACATGCACACCACTCACCCACACTTATTACAGATATGCCCTCGCCCGGGGGGGGGACCAAAAGAATATACAAATTAATTAACTACGCGAGCTAATTAAATATTACAAATTGCCTAATCAGTTAACGAACTAACTAAACTAGGAGAAAACAGTAAATCGCCTCGGGAAGAGGGCTCAATGCATGCGCGCTTAGATCCCGCTCGGAATTGCACTGTCATGCATAGTTTGCCTCTGTTTTCCCTGCTTTGCTCCTCTGAAGACTGCCAAAGTCTCAAGGATGCCTTTCTGGACACTGGAGAATACCACCGGCTGAATAGAATCACCACCGGCAGTGAATTGTGGTCACCGGCACAAAATTCATCCATCGGCTGTTGACTTACTGCCGGCCGGCAGAAAATGTTGCCGGTCGGCAGAAATACCTGCAGAACCTGCAACTCACAGCAGCAGAGGGCAAAACTTGCATGGCAATGCTATTCAAGCTATTTATGCACCAATCACACTCCTTATCATGTTTGCGACTCAAGGGAAGATGTGCCTCGATTCTCGGGCCATCAATCACGCATTTCCATACATGATGGCCTAAAGAATCAAGTGTGCACTTTCATGTCAAATGAAATGCAAACCAATCAAACAAAACAAGGCCCAATTCCTATCACCAAATCAAGGAACAAGGCATGCATGCAAGATGCAATGCAACCTAGGCATGCAAGCTAAGGATGCAACATGGCATGACAAGGCACTTGTGCGAGCATACTAGCAAACATGAGGCAAGCATGCAACCAAGCAAATGATGGTCTTAAACATGATCTAGGTAACTCTAATTAGGCCTAAAATCAGTGGCCAAAACTAAGGAAATGAAGGCCAAAATGCACACACACATTCATGCAATCATGGTCCAACACCTTAAGCATAAACAAGGCAACTCTTAAGCACACTTAAAAAGACCAAACAATAGACAATTAGCATGCAACAGAAGCTCTGAAATTATCTAAAACATGGCGCCAAACCAAGCAACAAAGCGAGCTAAACGTGCAACAATGGCCCCAAGCATTCAAGGCTCGCCAAAGAGGTAATGGACTACACTTAGTACAATCACACATGGCAAGACTTAGGCGACCAAAATCAGAGTTTTAACACATAAAACTAAGCCCAAAAGGCCAACTAGATGGCATCTAAATGGTTTGAATCCGAAGGCATGCACAATGGTCAAAACATAGGGCATACAACACATGCTCATAAGGCGTTAAAGAGGCATGCAAGGCAAGCGTATGAGCATGTCAAAGGGACTGAAATAACATGTTAGGTGGTTCCAAACCACCAAAATGATGCAAGCAACACATGCTACACATTCACATACTTGAGGCATACAAGCCCGACAAGCCACAAATGCAAAGGAGTTATACTAAGCATGCCAAAATCGATCCAAACAACTATGGACAGACCTAAAGCATGGAAAAATAAGCACAAAACATTCACAAGGCTAAGCCTAAAGCATGCTCGAACAAAGGCTAACAACCTAAGGCATATTAAGGCAATTACAAGGTATTACATGGTAGGCATGTTAAGCATGCATGGTGTACCAAAACCAACACACAACATGATTATATTATGGCATAATAAGCATGAAATGCAGCCTAGACATGATCAACACACACTCTAACATAGGCTCCCTCAAGAGGCCAAAAATGGTCCCTTTCAAGGACAACAAGGAGAGGGGGTGGCCCTCCCCTTTTAGAGACTTCAAGGCACCATCTCCACCACTGAAATCCCTCAAGATTTTAGTGGTGAAGAGGCCCAAATACCAAAGTCTCGAAACTCACCAAAATAGCACAAAAATGGGGCCTTTCAAGGCCTAAAGGTGGTCAAACACACCCAAACGACAAAACACTCTTAACAAACAATCAAGAGGGCCTAAAAACAGAACTTTTTTATGTTATACACTAAACACAAAAACAGCTCTAAGATGGGTAGAAATAGGATGCAAAAATGGAGAATAAATGACTAGTTTCTTACCCTTGTTGACCTTCTTCACAAAGGGAGGACCAGCTGCCTCCTTGAGCTTCAATCCAGCCAAGAACAGCAAGAATAAGCCCTTAGAACCTCAGTAGCCAAGGGGAGGTGAAACACTAGGTGCTTGTGTGCAATAGTATGGACTAAAACACACACTAGAGTCAAAAGAGGGGAAGGTATAGATATAGGATAGATATATGTCCTAAAGCTGAAACCAGAGCTCCTCTCCCTCTCCTCTTTTATTTTTCTAACCCTAGAACAAGGGAGAGAAGGCCTCCTCTTAAAGAGGAGGCAATCTTGTAATGCTTAGCAAGTAAGCAAACAAGAGGGGCATCCCTTCATACACGTGTATGGAGGGGAAGCAAATGCCATCCAGCTGTTTCAAAATATCTCCAAAAGCAGCTGAACAGTAGTCGGCTGGCCAAAAATGCCATTTTGACAAAATTGACTGCCGACTGGCAACAAAGAGTGCCGACCAGCAATATATATTGCCGGTGGACACAAACAACAGCCGGTGGCCTCTAGCCACTGCCGGTGGTGTGTGGGGATGCCTCACAAGGCATTCCCTGCTCCTCTAAGGCAAAACACAGGTGTTTGGTGCAAAACCAGACACAAAACGGTCAAGTTTGGAGATCCTGAGGCAAGGCGCGTAGCCGAGACCTCCGGGAACTCCAAACGAACACAAACAAGGATGATCACCGAGTGTTCCAACGGTGACGTCCAAGTCTTGAGGACGGTCAAAAATGGGGTGTCTACACCTAGTTTTCAAATTCAATTGATAAAGGGGATTTTGTTCAATTGACTCTTAAATGATGAAATTGAAGACATTGAGTGTACTTTGGCATTGAGTTATGGACTTTTGATGACTTGTGGAAATAAATTCTTGAGATTTGGAGATGATGGAATTGTGAAATTGAAGAAATTATTATGTGATATATACATTATTGTTAATGTTGTTGTGGATTGAACAAACCTTAGGGAAAATTTACTGAAAACTCATGCATCATATGCATCATACTTTCTCATCTGATTTAACCACCTTGTGGATGTTTGGAAATTGTCAAAGGAGGTAAATACTGTATGAGTCCAGGTAGTTGAGTTGGGTTTTGGGAATTAAGTTGTGTATTGTATCTGGTAACTGTGCAGGGAGTCAAGGTGCCCAATTGCCCTATCTGCACATATCGCTGGACAAATGTGGAAAACATTTTTGAGTGTCCACGAGCCTTCCGTTTATAGAGCCGGTGAATGTGGGAAAACTTGATTTTTGGTGTCCACAAGCCTGCCGTTTCAGGAGTTGCAAAAGTGGAGAGGGAAAGGTTTTGGATGCCCATCACCCCGCCGTTTTTAGAGTGAGCATATGTAGGAATATTTTCTGTATATAAATCTATAGATGTATATATGGTTTGGCGGCTCTTGCTTGGGACGTCACAGCATATTTACCACCCCATGCTTGCAAACGAGATTCTGGATTGATGACATGAATTGACACTTTGGCATTAAAAGAGAAAATATAATTTTTTATCCTAACTAGTGCATGGCATGATCATATACATCCCAATTGTTTATATAATTTGTTAAATGTGTTTCCTATTGGGGACTAGCGCACCCTAAAACTAACCACCCTTCAAGAAATGATGTTGATGCACCACTTCAATGATTCCCTTGGGAAAGATTTTGGATGGGGACCTTTGATGTTTTATGTTTAAGCCTTGGGCTATTTTGTATGGGAATTTAAAATTCCATTGTTGTGTATTCAAGGACATTCCTTGAGAAGATTTTAGTCTTTTGGCTCTTTCTTTGCATTATTTCTTGTCTTTTGAACTATTTTTTATTTTGTTGATAAATGTAAAGAAACAATGATGTAATCATTAGAATAGTTCAATGGGAAAGAGGTAGTCATGTAAACTATTTTATTATTATGGATTTACTCTTTCTCTTTCTCTCTCTCTCTCTCTCTCTCACACACACACACACACACACACATACATTTCCATATTGGGCAAACCCAAGTGTACATGTTTGATTAAGGCATTTTCCCCAGGGCGTTACAATTTGGTTCCAGAGCTAACCGAGTTTGAATACTTGGAGCTCGTGGGATGTGGCTTATGCCACGGGATGGGACGTTAGTACTTTATATGTTTATGTGCTTATGTGACTATGTGGGTATGGGATCAAGTTTCTAAGATATGATTTGCGTCCATTACATATCGAAGTCCCTATGGAAAGGCACTTGGTCAATTTTTTTTCCACTTGGAAGTCCTTAAGTGTCGTGGAATAAGTCGGTATCTTAGGGGAATGATCCATATGTGCTCTATTGCTTTATGTTTGATGAATATATGGAAAAGGTTGTGACTATTCAAGAGTGACGTGTGGGTTGGCATCTGGGTGCATAAATTGTAGTTAATTCCATTCTCTCTTACTCTTATATAGGATGTTTGGACATTGGTAGAGGTCGTGGTAGACCTTGCTGGGGTGATTTTCCTCCCTAAGAAGAAGGGGTAGGACAAAATAATGTGGTCGCTCCACCGGCCCAAGATACAATGGGGACATTAGCCTGAGAAATGGTTGCAACTCTTCTAGAGTCTATGGACATACTCTGAGCTGAGCAATCGACAAGGACAATAGAGAGAGAAACTCGAACCTCATTCTTGAAGAAATAATTATTTCACTCTAACCCTGCTGAGTTTAGTGGCGGGCTCGATCCTGTGAAAGCTAATGAATGGCTAGAGTAGATCGTTAAGTCCTCTGAGATCTTGAAAATTCATGATGGAGAACTCTATTTTGCGTTAGCGGCATATCAACTAAAAGGGGAGGCCGGGCAGTGGTGGAAATTTGTTAAGGTTAGGGTTAAACACACTTGGGAGGCATTCACCTATGCCTTCCAAGAGAAGTTCTTGCCTCCCACAGCTAGGGAGAGGTTGAGGAAATAGTTTGAGGAGCTTAGACAACTAGATACGTTGGTGGTAGAATTTGAGGCCACTTTCACTAGTTTGGCTTGCTTTGCACCTGAGCTTGTGGCGACTGAGGAGTGCTGATGTTTGAAGTTTGAGAAGAGATTGAGGCCCAAGATCTTGATGAAGGTGATGGGCAATATGTTCAGAGAGTATGATAGGCTAGTTGAGGTCGCGACTCATGTAGCAATCATGTTGGAAGTTGAGGAATCAAGGTTGAAAAATAAGAGGTCAAGTTATGTTAAATCTCGGGGTGATACAGGATACCCTAAGAAGTCCAGGGGTTCTTCTTCTTCTTCCTTTCAATCCTTGCCCCAACAGACCAAGTCTTCGGGGTCTGTTTCTATAAAGAGTTCGGGGAATACAAGTCCTAGCCGTATCACTTGTTTCATGTGTGGCCAAAGGGTCACAAGGCATCAGAGTGTGAGCAAAATCTTAACCATCAACAGTCTGCTCGGTCTCAGAGCCAATCTTAGGGGAGGGTTCAATCACCCGCATGCTATCATTACAGTCGAGGCATATAAAGAGGTCTTGCCCACAGTTAGTTGAGATAAGAAGTGCTTCAGTGTCCCTACAGTTTGGGGGTTATCAAGCAAACCAGGGTCAGAAATATAATTATTAGCCGGCCCAGCCTGGGCAGGCATCTAAAGCAACGCAACGGGCCACATCTGCACAGTCAGTGCAATCGGCCTACATTTCGAGGGGTGATTAGAGTGAGTAGAGGCCACAAGGGTAAGTTTATGTTGTCACTGCTTCTAAGCAATCTTCTAGACCATCAATGATAAGAGGTACATTTCTTATCTATAATACTTAGGCCAATGTATTAATAGATACTAGAGCATTGCATTCATTCATAGCATTTGCATTTGCATCCATGTTAGGCTTGAAGATCAAACGACTAGAGTCTTCACTTATGGTAGAGTCACCAATTGGGGGTGTTGTCTTGAATCGGGGATGTCATGGATGTGTGATTGAAGTCATTGATCGTCGACTTCCTTTCAATCTTGTGCTATTAGATATGTCGAGTTTTGACGCTATCCTTTATATGGACTAGTTGCCTTCATATCGTGCCACCATAGATTCCTACCGTGGAAGAGTTATAGTGTGCACAATGGGTGGGACTATTTTTATTTTCTGGGAGATGGGACCGATGGTGGGTTGCTGCCATTGTATGACCTGCGAAGTAGAGGCAAACTTAGCTTTCTTCTTGCAACCATTGTGGATGATAGAAGTAGTGTGGTTCAGGGGGTATTTTCTAGAGTGGTTTGTGAGTATTGATGTTTTTCCTGAGGATCTCACCAAATTGCCACCTCACCATGAGGTTGAGTTTTTTATAGACTTGGTACCTGGTACGACACCCATCTCCATGTCACGTTACAGATTTGCACTAGCAAAGTTGCTTGTATTGAAGAAGCAAGTACAAGAGTTATTAGACAAAGGTTTTATACGCCCTAGTACCTCGCCATGGGGAGCACCTACTCTTTTTGCCAATAAGAAGGATGGTTCGTTGTGGTTATGCATCAACTATAGCAAACTAAATAGGGACACGGTTAAAAATTAGTATCTGTTGCCTAGGATAAACGATCTTTTCAATCAACTTAAAGGTTCCTGATGTTTCTCAAAGATAGATCTAAGATCGGATTATCACCAGTTACGTGTGAAAGAGGAAGATAGTCCAAAGATGGCCTTTCGTACTTGGTGTGGCCATTGTGAATTTCTTGTAACGCCGTTTGGTTTAATCAATGCCCCTACCACTTTTATGGACATAATGAATTGAGTCTTCCGAGATTATGTCGATAAATTTGTGGTAGTGTTTGTTGACGATATACTTATCTATTCACCTTAAGAGGAGAAGCATGAAGAGCACCTTTACTTAGGGCACACTGGTTGTATGCTAAGTATGAGAAATGTGAGTTCTAGCTTTTCGAGATGAAGTTTTTAGGTCACATTGTCTCCGGTGAAGGGTTACTGTAGATTCTTCAAAAATCAAGGCTATGCAGAATTAGGAGCGACCTATGAATGCCTTTGAGATTTGTAGCTTTTTGGGTCTTGCCAGGTATTATGGGCAGTTTGTGAAAGACTTTTCTACCCTAGCATCACCATTGACGAGACAAACCAGAAAAGGAGTAAAATTTGTTTGGAGTGAGTCTTGTGAAAAATCTTTTTTAGAATTAAAAGCTAGATTGACCTCTGCACCAATTTTAATCATTCCAAAGAGAGGGCTGGGTCACACCATATATTGCGATGCTTCTAGGGAAGGTTTGGGATGTGTTCTGACGCAAGAAAGTAAGGTGGATGGCATGGTTCACACCAGTTAAAGATTCATGAGAGGAACTACTCAACTCATGATCTTGAATTAGCTGCTGTATTTTTGCTCTAAAACGTTGGAGGCACTATCTCTATGGGAAGAAATTTTATGTGTTCTCGGATCATAAAAGTCTCAAATACCTATTTTCACAAAAAGATTTGAACATATGTCAGAGAAGTTGGATGGAGTTAATGGAAGATTATGATTTTGAATTGCATTACCATCAGAGGAAGGCCAATGTGGTGGTCGATGCCTTGAGTAGGAAGTTTGTAAGAACCGTTACTAGTCTTGCCATGAGAGAGTGGGAGATGTGACGCTCCAAAATCTATACTAAGGGTTGTAGTCAAGGGAAAGTCACTAATGAGTCCTATGACCAATGACCAAGTAAGATCCCAGATCGCCACGCACTATCCTTTTGACAGATCCTAAAAGGCATTGACGCAAGGTCTCATAAGCAACGTAGAGAACTATATTGGTAAAAAAAAGAAAAAAAAAAAAGAAAAGAAAAGGCATATAATAATAAGAGAATAGTTACAAACATCCTTAGCTACAAAAGTTAATTCCGTCAACATTGTATTCCAAAAATAAAATTTCAGATAGATTATACAAAACACAAAAAAAATTCCAACTTCTCTAGGACAGCCAAAGGTCTTCGAAAGTTTTCGACTCGTCGTATTCTACTGCAAGATCCTCTTCAGTACCTGGCTTGATACGCCGCGAGCTTTGAATACCCAGTAAACATGCACACACCTCGTCCCTTTTTCTCATTATAATACACAGTTGCAATTACAACAATAGGGGAAAGAAACATGATATTCAAATTAATAACAAAGGTTACAAGGTTAGTTGTTAGTAGTCCAGAAAGCCCCCAAAGAGATTTCATCATTCCAACCACGAGAATTGGATGCGGATTATTCGTTATGCCCCCTCTTTTGCTGATTTGCAGACCTTACCCCGGATGCCTACCAATTGTTACATACCGTGTAACGCCAATCGAGGACCTCAAAAGAGACAGTAAAATAGGGCCTTGCCTATTCCCTCCTTACACCAAACCATCTAGGGTCCGAATACAACTGCTCTGTTAAAGGGTTTCAAAACCACCACTTGCGCAAGACTTTAACTTTCAAAAGGGAAAACGTCCCACTAACCCATTCAATTTGAACAAAACTTTATCTCATAACTATACTCATATGATCGAGACCCTATTAGCCACCCCATTAATTTTTCCATTTAGATTAATGTTTAAGTTAGTTAGTACAAGCAAGTAACAAAAGAATAAATTTGCATAAATGTGAGCATCATCGAAGGACTAAAATAAAAGGTATATAACCATGACAAATGTAATATCATACCAAGACATGATCATATATTCATAAGCACATTCATGAACACAAGAGGAAAAAACACCAATCCAAACAAAATTTTCAGATTCAGTACCACTTAAAGATTAAAATCAAAAGGACTATTTCAGATTTTTTCCGAACCTGGCCTTCCTATGGCTTGTAGAAAATTATAGTTTAGTTTTCAGAACATGGTCTAGAAATGGAATAGCTTTTCTAGATTTTTAGTTATTTAAGAAATACTCTAGCACTGTCTACATTCGTCGACCATTACGAAAATCGGATTTTATTACAAACCGATGACTCTTTTTCAATGAAACCAATTTTCCTTGAAATTTAATGCTTTAAGAAAGGTTTTGACAAAAAAAACCAAGGTCCATATGATATTTCTATATTTTTCTAGAATTTTCAAAAGTTGGCTGTAAAATAGGTTTTTCATGCACAGTACTCAAAATAAGAAGGTTGGTGAGAAAATAGGTCAACTAAGGGAAATTTTTCACTTCTTTTGTGATAAAAACATAAAAAATAATGTATCAATAACTCAAATTTTTAGAGTGATGGTACGCCTTTGGAAATAATGTGAGATATGGGAAGAAAAAAGTTGTTTTGCATCTATTAAGAGAAAATATGAATAGAAGAAGGATGAAGCCCAATTCATTAACTTTGAACACATGAACACCATTACAACACATCTAAAAAGGTGATTTTAAATCTCTAATAACATATATTTGAAAACGGAAATAGAATGAGAGATGGTGATGTGGCTTACTTGAGGTTTGGTTGGTTAGCTAACAAAACCTTCATTTTCTTTCCTTTCCTCCACCAAGCCCACTCTCTTGCCCTCTCTTTTGCTCAGTTGAATGAGGTGTTTGTATATGAGTTCTTGTGTGTAAATTGCTAAGGGAGGGGTTTTATTCATACCAAAATTGGTGCAAAAGGTCTAAAGTACCCATTGGTTGGAAATGGATTGGATATTTTGGATTTAGTTTGTATCCAATGGAATAGTAGATGATTAGAAGCCTTAACTGAGTACCTAAGCATGATCTTGTTAGGGTTTTATCATAATCAAATTATCCTAGTTACAACTGCAATGCATAAATACATCTATATATATAGAGTTTGCACCTAGGCGAAAGATCTTCCTTAATTCATGCAAGTTTGTTTCAAAAAGTACACCTATTGCATCTATATATGTATGGCCGGTCACATGATGATGATTTGGGGGGATTATTTTATGTTTTTTCTTGCTTACAATTGTTGGAAATTTCAAAATATAATGTATAAATAGGTGTAAAGGTACAATTGTATACATATATATAATAGTACTAGTGGGGGATCAATTAGTGATTTAATAAAAATGTGAGAGCTTTGGGTTTAATTTATGAATTTGAACATTTATTTTAGAGTAGAATTAAAACAAATTAGGGTTAAAGAATCTACTTCGGTTTGGATTTCTTGTTTCAAATAAAAAGGCTATCAACCGACGAACGTTATAAAAATCGGAAAAATCTAGGATTTTAATTGGTATTTCAATATTTAGGGAGTCATTTAATCAGTATTAGGGTATTAGAAATAATTCCGAAGTTACAGAGATCGATTAGGGTTTGTGAGTTTCGCTTCTAGGGTTAAAGTTGAAATTATTTAGAAAATCAAGGGTCTTTATTACAATATTCCAAAAGTAAGGGACTTTAAGTAAATAAAATTTTCAAGAGCGTCACAGGAGATGTTGGGTGATCTAGGTGAGTTTAACTTGCTTCTTGGCGAGTCTCGTGAGCAAGCCACTTTGTTTTCAATTCTTGCACAACCTACACTTGTCTCGCAAGTTATAGAAGCATAACAAGGTGATTCAGAAGTTGAGGTAATAGAGAGAAAATTTCACAAGGAAAGGAGGAAAAAGGGTTGAGATTACATTCTTACTCAAGTATTCGGTATGTAGACCGCTTTTTTGTACCAAAATCTTGTATAGACAAAGTACTCTGGGAATTTCATCACTCACACCTTACGGTACATACGAAAGGCACAAAAATGTATTGTGACCTTAGCCGTCAATTTTGGTGGAGAGGTATGAAGCGAGATGTAGCCTTATTTGTGTCCAAATGCTGAACTTATTAACAAGTCAAAGCAGAGCACCAAAAGCCAATCGAGTTGTTATAACCCTTGCCTATAGCCGAATGGAAATGGGAGCACATCACTATGGATTTTGTTTCAGGTCTTCCTAGAACACAGAAGAGTAATGACGTGGTTTGGGTTATTGTAGATCAAATGATTAAGTTGGCCCATTTTCTTGCTATGTGTATGGGCGATTCGGTTGATTACCTCGCTGAACTTTATGTTAGGGAAATTGTCTGGCTTCATGGGATTCCGGTGAGCATTATATCAGATAGAGACCCTTGCTTTACCACATGATTGTGGCAAAGTTTACAAACTGTCATGGGCACTCAGTTGACCTTTAGTGTCACGCCTCGGATTTACGAGATCCGGCCCACGTGAGTAAACCACCCTATGATAGACGATCACTAACAACACTCATGCAAATGTATAAAATATAAGCACACAGTACATGTGTTATTCCAATTTTATACATTCTTAGATACAATATCTAAGTCAAATGGATGCTCTGTAACAAAACATACAAAGATGTTATAAATCAAATTAAGATGTCCAAAGGCTTACATCATATATAAAGGGTGCAACCTTTACAAGAATGGCACACAGCCAACAAATACATAAATGGCCTTGGTTGACAAATAAAGGAACCACCCTACATGGTACCAAACACAACTTCAACATCTTAATCCACATCCTCATAAGCATACTTGAAAAATATTTTCAACCACGTAGGGTGAGCATAAAGCCTAGTCGGAAATATTTCAAAAACTAAATATACTCCGCCAGTGTAAATGATCATGAATGCAACACATACATATATAATATGCTCAATGCATTCTCAAGTTCACTTTCTTTCTCAATAAAAACCCTTTCTTTCCAGTCTTCCAAACCTTTCGTTTATTCAAAATGTTTTCCAAATTCAATACATTAGTTTGATATAAAAAAATCCATTTCCATAAGTCAATCGAGGTGTCTCAATATCAACTAGCAATTTCATTGCCAATTCTAATACGAATACATCATTAACCAACAACAAATACATTGCTAAAATCATTTAAAATCATTTCTTTCCAAAACCAAAATGGTAATAAATAAAATGGGTAAATCTCCAAAACCAATATAACCTTTCAAGGAAATTTCGTCCGCAGGAAACCGTCAAACAGGACCCATGTAAACGTAGGGTATACAAGCACTACAATTTTCCATTTTACAGAAATTTCGTCCGCGGAATTGACACCCATGTATATGCGCGATTTTCGGGACTTTCACCCTGGACACACAGGCCAACTTAATTCAATGGAGCTATCCCCTTTCTCCTCCCAACAATGGAGTATACCCCATTTCTCCTCCTAAACATCATACATGTACAATGTGTTAAAACACACAGTCATATTCAATAACAACCATTTCTCAAATTCATCATTTTATTTACTCTTTCCAAATAGCACAATACATGTGATCCAAAATATGATTTTCAAAATGAAACAAATGCTCTTAAAACATAACACAAGAATTTCCAAAATCTCTTTCCAAAACATACAGTCATACAATTTAAATCCTCCAAATCCATTGCATGTTCCATGATATGTAAGATATATAAATAGTCCAGTTTGCCTAGTCAACATGCAATTTCTACAACAATCATAGTTATCCTCCACCGATAGCCTAAAACAAATATCTCTAAACAAATAAATAAATTTCATTAAAGGTACACTTTTCCAAAATCTCAAATGGAAGTGATAATACATATCAAACTCCACCATCATCATTAATCATCATTTCAATTTCACATTTCTCAACATTTAATCCATTTCCTCTTTACAATCTCAACATTTACATTTTACGGCATAATTCATTTCCTCTTTGAAAATCCATTTTGATGCAAGAAATAGTTCATTTCAACATATATCAACTCCAATTTCATAATCACAACCTTTTTCAAGAAAACATTTAGAGACCCCTCTTTTACATTTTGATTTGATAATCCAACATTTTTTCAAAAAGACCAACATTTTGGGGTTTCACCAAATTAGGGCTTTTTACATTTAAAAACTCATATACATTATTTGTAAGTGGAAAATAAACTTTTGTAGCTAAACCATAGCTTAACAATCCCATTTGGAACAAACCTAACTTACAAACAAATTATCAAAAATCAATCTAAGAACAATGGGGTCTATATATTTAAAATACACCACAAAAACACTACCGAACTCATATTGAGTTTAAGAAATAGACCCTACATCTTGAAGCAAGAAGGAAACAAGTTGGAAAAATCACCGGCGACTAAACAACGATCCCTTGAGATTAAGTGGAAGCCCTTGTTGTGATCTACATTTTGGTATATGGAACTAAGGGTCAAAAATGTATGGAAATAGATAAAATCAAGCCTAAAAAGCTTGAGAAAGAAAAAATGGCGGAAAGAGAGAGAGAGAAGGGAGTGAAAAGTGAAGTGGTTTGATCCAAAAAGTGGCTTTTAAAGATCTAATTCTATGTTGTACGCTCGAGCGTTGAAAGTTGCGCTCGAGCGCACTATGCTCACAGCACAAATACGCAATTTTCAAACAGGTATAACTCTCTCGTTCGGACTCCGTTTAGGGTCGTTCTTGTGTCCAAATTGAAGCCCTGGAAGTAAGCTTTCCTATGGTTCTATTCTGACATCAAGATTCATAGTGTGGAAAAACAAAATGATAAAAGAGTGAAGACTACGCAATAACAACTATTCGAATTTTGAGTTTTTGATTCAACCTCACCCAACCACTATGGTAACACTTCAACCAAGGCTCAAATATCGACTAAGAAAGCTTCCAATCAAGATAATCAAATAGTCAAATATAATTCCATTATAACATGAAGTACACAGTGCTACAACCTCCCCACCTTAGGAAATTTCGTCCTCGAAATTGAAGTAATGCCAAAACCAAAACCACGCAACGATGACAAGGAATACAACACCAACCCGCATTTAGATCCATCGTGGGATACTCTAGGTTCAACACCTCGGGGCCCCAAAGATGCTCGAACAACAAAACACCAAAGAACAAACACATATGCCTCTTCGACCCACATGACTCGTAGTGGTCTATGAAACAAGAAATAACAATCACCACAACAACAACGGTAACCACTTGGACTCCAAGACGTCAACCACACCTGAATCACCTACAACACCGAAATCGCTACCGAGTGCTCAAACGCTCGGACACAAAGAATAAGAGGACTCCTTGCACACCAGACTCTCGACCCACTCTCAGAACGAGAACACGAGGTAAAATACGACTAAAGAATAACGAATATGGCATAACAAGCCTCGAACAAATTCTAAACCCCCATAAGGAAAACACATAGCACATAACTAGCAACTCAAGCTAGATTACAACACACCACACAACACAAGGTACCACATCCAAGTTAAAGAAAATTCCTTACTTTTCCAATTTGTCTCAAAACGCTTTGCCTTTCCAAAAGGTGCCCAAACCGCACCGTCACAATCTAAATACATTTTCAACCGTCCACAACAAAATTCAGAGATTTCCACGATATTTTTTCGAAAACAATAGATGATATTTATAGCACAAAACCATTTTCATTTTGTATCTGATTTGTTGGATTCAACTTTTATTAAACTGAAAACTTACGTTTTAATTCAAAACCGTTTTAGTTCAAGAAAATACCCAAGGCCACAATACCAAAAGATTTTTTTTTTTTTTTCAAAATCATTCATTAGCATTCCTCCAGTGAATCACAACACGGTCATCCAACAAAGCCCATCACACCCACGGTGATGCCACAATACCAAAACCTAATTTCCACAATGAGAATCCCGAGAAATTTCCAAAATACCAGCAATGCAATAACACAAAAAAAAGAAATTTTTCACTCACAATCACATAACGGTGCGAAAGCACAGTAAAACCGTAACCCCAAACCGGTTACCTCAAACTCAAAATAACTTCCCAACTGTCTATATGAAATTTACATGCCATGCTAAGATATCAATCAATTACACAATCCTTCAATTCTATCCTATCCTATTCGTAAGGTGACTATATGTCAACTAATCCAAATGTCAACCAATCTATTATTCAACACCACTATCCCATACTAGCCTCCAAACACCGACATGCCACTTAACTCCATATCTTAACACTACACCAACACATATTACCTAACCAAATCAACTCCATGATGGAGTTCCTCACACAATCTTACATTCTCATTGAATCACACAGGATTTCACAAGTTAACCCATACTACCTCAAATCCTTGTCCATCCCCTGCACTTATGCCTACATGGCAACACTTCCTCGCACCGCACTTGAGTTCGAGCAGAACTCCCAAAGATCATGATACACACTCTCCCCAAGACCAATGAAGTAAATAACAAACTTATTCAACTCATTACCCACTCCACACAACCTTACCATACCATTAGAAGTTTCATCCTTAAACTAAAACCACAACAGAAAGTCACCCCGATACTAGGGATCTTACATGGGGTTCATAAGCAACCTCCACTTATGACGAAAGTAATTTAATTTAGCACACATTAAACAATGCAACAATACAATAAACATAATATTACCACACCAAGGCAACCTCTCAGGATAGTCCCATGACCAATCCATTTCTACACATCTACTAACAACATACTTCTACATACCGCCAATCTAAAACAAAAGAATCCATACTTAAAAACAATTCCATAAAATCAACAATACCCTCAATAGACTAGAAATAGCTGCTCCACAAAAGAAACTCAAGTCACTCTCATGCCAACCACTCTTGCTAACTCAAACACCAACACTGCCAACTCCCAAAAACCTGATAAGGAATTCTTAAAGATGTTATAAGGGCATCGATCCATCTAACTCACTACTTGGTATGAACAACAATACTCCAACACCAAACACCCCCTTAATGGATTCCAAATACACACAAACCACTGGAGTGACCAAAACACCACACTTCTAGAAATTAACAACAGAAGTTAGCCACTCGAGTGCAAGAAGTACCATTCGAGCGTAACACCGCTCGAGCGCAAGAAACACCGCTCAAGTGAGGAATACCAACTCTCAGAAGTTTTACAAACAGAAGACCACCGCTTGAGTGCAAGAAGCACTGCTCGAGCGTAGAATACACTCTCCCAGTAGTTTTGCAAACTTGCAAAAATATTGAGAGTTTGCAAAGACTGCTCGAACACAAGAAGCTATGCTCAAGCATAGAGGCCAAAATCTAGGCAACCAAAGTTTTGAAAAACAAGCTATCAACCTGTTCTAAATGCAACCAACACAACCTAAAAGCCAAACTCATTGAGGGAAAGGAGAAATAAGACATGAACAACAATATAGAACAACAAAACTCGAATCCAGAATATCAAATGGGTCGGGTCTAAACCAAATCATCATATCTCCAACGAAAACCAATAACCAACATCAACTAATATTGAATATATTGACTGGTAAAACTCTATCCTCACAATAACTCAACAAGTCACAATGACCCTCAAGGTACTCATTTTCCACAACTAACTCTACCGTCCGTCTATTCTAAACTAATTTCAACCAAATACAAATTATTTAACATAGCATACAAACCCCAATCAAAATAAGGCTCTCCGACCCTCGCATTCCCAAGTCAAACGCAATAGTTCTTACACTTTCAAATGAAGATTTCCCAATTCTACAACAACTCACATCCCAACTAACTACACTCCACAATACTAACCTCCAGGTTACCAACACCGTAGTCGGAACTATACACCAACACTACCCACATTTACAAGGGCAATTCTAACTCTTCGTGTTCTAAAAACTCTAACACTACCAACACCCCTTCCATAGGTTACAAAACTTAAAACAATTCACTCAATTAGGGAACACACCCCACGCCTTTGACCACTCAAGGTCATAAGTAATTCCAACACATACCAATCCACGGACTAACGACCCACACCAAACCTACACGACGTCACTTAAATGAGTATGACAACTCCATCCAACCACCATGCACAAAGGACTTAAAAATCACCGTCTCTTAAAGACATTAATTGTCACTAAGGACAAACCAACACCAACTCACAACTTATGCTAATACACAACACATCACCAGTATAGCACTCACCGAGGTGCCCAACTCTGAGTCCACTACTCAACCCAAAATGTTTCTGTAAGGAGGGAAACACACAACTTAGGATACATAACACTGGTGCCTTTCCCCAAAATACTAACACAACATAATCACATAACAATTACTCAAACAACCCAATTGAGGCTCCAATTAATTTACATACCATCTACCACATAACACATAACACGTAATCACACTAAGTCTACAAAGATAATCATTTGTTCTAGTACTCGCTTAGATTTCTCATTAGAAACAACGTTGATCAAGCGTGTTTCCAATAAGACCTCCAAGTTAGTCAACTACTCGCCGAATAATATCTATGAATCTCAACACCATGCCTACATAAAATGCAACATATAAGTATGTTATCATTTAGCACACAACATACAAATGTCCTCACCAAGCATGATAAACCCATTATGGCTAACCACTTCCCGCGAGGCCAAGGTTTTCAAACCTGGTTAGCTTTGATACCAACTTGTCATGCCCCGGCTTTATGAGGTCCGGCCTACATGAATAAACCACCCAATGATAGACGATCACTAACAACATTCATACAAATGTATATAATATAAGCACACAGTACATGTGTTATTCCAATTTTATACATTCTTAGATACAACATCTAAGTCAAATGGATGCTCTGTAACAAAACATACAAAGATGCTATAAATCAAATTAAGATGCCCAAAGGCTTACATCATATACAAAGGGTGCAACCCTTACAAGAATGGCACACGGCCAACAAATACATAAATGGCCCTTGGCCGCCAAATAAAGGAACCACCCTACACAGTTCCAAACACAACTTTAACGTTTCAGTCCACATCCTCATAAGCATACCCGAAAAATATTTTTAGCCACGTAGGGTGAGCTTAAAACCCAGTAAGAAATATTTCAAAAACTAAATATGCTCCACCAATGTAAATGATCATGAATGCAATACATACATATATAATATGCTCAATGCATTCTCAAGTTCACTTTCTTTCTTAATAAAAACCATTTCTTTCCAGTCTTCCAAACCTTTCATTTATTCAAAAAATTTTCCGAATTCAATACATTAGTTTGATATAAAAAAATCCATTTCCAGAAGTCAATCCAGGTGTCATAATACCAACTAGCAATTTCATTGCCAATTCCAATACGAATACATCGTTAACCAACAACAAATACATTACTAAAACCATTTAAAATCATTTCCTTCTAAAACCAAAATGATAATAAATAAAATGGGTAAATCTCTTAAACCAATACAACCTTTCACAAAAATTTCGTCCGCAGGAAACCGTCAAATAGGACCCATGTAAACGTAGGCTATACAAGCACTACAATTTACCATTTTATAGAAATTTGATCCGCGGGATCGACACTCATATATACGCGCGATTTTCGAGACTTTCACCGTGGACACACAAGCCAACTTAATTCAATGGAGTCCATTCCCTTTCTTCTCCCAACAATGGAGTACATGCCCTTTCTTCTCCCAAACATCATACATGTACAATGTATTAAAACACACAGTCATATTCAATGACAATCATTTCTCATATTTATCATTTTATTTACTCTTTCCAAATAGCACAATACATGTGATCCAAAATATGATTTTCAAAATGAAACAAATGCTCTTAAAACATAACACAAGAATTTCCAAAATCTCTTTCCGAAACATACAGTCATACAATTTAAATCCTCCAAATCCATTGCATGTTCCATGATATGCAAGATTTATAAATAGTCCAGTTTGCCTAGTCAACATGCAATTTCTACAACAATTATAGTTATCCTCTACCGATAGCCCAAAACAAATATCTCTAAACAAATAAATAAATTTCATTAAAGGTACACTTTTCCAAAATCTAAAATGGGAGTGATAATACATATCACACTCCACCATCATCATTAATCATCATTTCAATTTCACATTTCTTAACATTTAATCCATTTCCTCTTTACAATCTCAAATTTAAATTTAGGACATAATCCTTTTCCTCTATGAAAATCCATTTTGATGCAAGAAATAGTTCATTTCAACATATATCAACTCTAATTTCATACTCATAACCTTTTTCAAGAAAACATTTAGAAACCCCTCTTTTACATATTGATTTGATAATCCGACATTTTTTCAAAAAGACCAACATTTTGGGTTTCTCCAAATTAGGGCTTTTTACATTTAAAAACTCATATACATTCTTTGTAAGTGGAAAATAAACTTTTGTAGCTAAACCATAGCTCAACAATCCCATTTGGAACAAACCCAAACTTACAAACAAATTATCAAAAATTAATCCGAGAACAATGGGATCAATATATGTAAAATACACCACAAATACACTACCAAACTCATATTGAGTTTAAGAAATAGGCCCTACCTCTTGAAGCAAGAAGGAAACAAGTCAAAAAAGTACCAGCGATGAAACAACAATCCGTTGAGATTAAATGGAAGCCCTTGTCGTGCTTTACATTTTGGTATATGGAATTAGGGGTCAAAGATGTATGAAAATAGATGAAATCAAGCCTAAAAAGCTTGAAAAAGCAAAAATGGCGGAAGGAGAGAGAGAAGGGAGTGAAAAGCGAAGTGGTTTGATCCAAAAAGTGATTTTTAAATATCTGATTCTACACTGCACACTCGAGCGTTGAAAGTTGCGCTCGAGTGCACTATGCTCACAACACAAATTCCCTATTTTCAAATAGGTATAACTCTCTCGTCCGTACTCCGTTTAGGGTCGTTCTTATGTCTAAATTGAAGCCCTAGAAGTAAGCTTTCCAATAGTTCTAGCCTCACATGAAGATTCAAAGTGTGGAAAGATAAAATGATAAAAGAGTGAAGACTACTCAATAACAACTATTCAAATTTTGAGTTTTTGATTCAACCTTACCTAACCACTATGGTAACACCTCAACCAAGGCTCAAATATTGACTAAGAAGGCTCCCAATCAGGATAATCAAAGACTCAAATATAATTCCATTATAACAGGAAATACAGAGCACTATATTTAGCATCGCCTACCGCCCGCAAACCGATGGACAATCCAAGCGTACTATCCAAATTTTGGAAGATATGTTGAAAGCTTGCATATTAGACTTCATGGGTTCTTGGGATAGACACTTGCTTCTAGTAGTGTTCGCCTGCAATAATAGCTTTCAAACTAGCATTGGGGTGGCACCTTTTGAAGCCTTTATGGGCATCCGTGTGGATCACCGGTGTGTTAGACCGAGGTGGAGGATTCACCCATGCTTGGGCCAGAATTGGTTCGTGAGACTACTGACTAAGTAGCTCTCATTCAGAAGAGGTTAATTGTGGCCCAAAGCCGACAGAAAAGTTATGCCGACTGAAGAAGGAGACCTCTATCTTTTGAAGTGAGCAATCATGTGTTTTTGAAGGTATCGCCTAGGAAAGGTTTGATGAGATATGGGTGAAGTGGGAAGTGTCACCCAGATTCATCGGTCCCTTTGATATCATCAAATGGGTGGAAGAAGTAGCCTATCGTCTTGCCCTACCACCGCAACTATCCAGGATACACAACGTGTTTCACATTTCTACACTTCGTAAATATGAACCCAATCCTTCCAACATCTTAGATTGGACGAATATGGAGGTAGATTAGAATGCGTTATACGAGGAGAGACCTATGAAGATCCTAGACTCCTGAGAACAAGTTTTGAGAGGCATGACTATTCCCTTAGTAAAGGTATTGTGGCACCATCATAGAATGGAAGAAACTACTTGGGAGCAAGAAGTAGTGGTCCAAGAAAAATATCTAGATTTATTTAATAATGTGTAATTTTGTCGGATGGTTGTGTTTATCACTATATATATCATGAATTATGGAAAGAAGTAATGTGAAGTTTTAATCTCTTAAAGACTTGAACTTTTGTGTCTTGATGAGAATTTTGACTTGATTTTGGGTTTCAATTGGTAATGTTGTGATGATTGGAGTTATTGTTGTTGTAGTATTCATCTTCCTTGCTAATTGTTGGAGTTGTTTTGGCAAGAATTACTAAATTTCGGGGATGAAATTCTTTAAGGGGTTAGGTTATAACATTTTGTTTTAGGTGACCGCTCGAGCGGTCATTTGGTCACTCTAGTATAGAATCTAGGCTTCCGGTATTATCACTGCAGCTCTGCAAAACTTCTGGAACCTTGTGTTTACCACTTTAGTGGTGAAAAGTTTGCTCGAGCGGTCTAGTCGGGATAGCTTACTTAAAAGTCAATCAAACACTTTTCTCTCTCACTTTTTCCAACTCTTCTCTCTCTCTCTCTCTCTCTCTCTCTCTACCACCCATTTTCAAACCATAACCCTAAAAACACTTGAATTCCTCAAGTTTTACTAAAGATTTACCTAAAATCCTTCAAGAAAAGTGAAGAGCAAGTTTGATTCAAGATTCTCACCGATTGGATTGTGTTTTTTTTTTGGTCAAATTTTTGGTTAGGTCTTCAACTCTTAGCTACCATTTTGAGGTAGGGTACTTTTAACTTGTTATATTCTTGATTTGAGATTTATATGTGGTAATTTCTTAGTTATAACATTGTATGAGATAATTTGTTAAATAAAGTGGGTTTGTTAAACTAATGGGGGCTTATGTCTAATGATTTTGAGGAAGATTATAAATGTTCTTGCAGATTTTGATGTCGATAATGAATTACAGACTCTCTATATGCAAATGAGGGGAAAGCCCCAAATTTTATGAAACCCTAGTTTTCAAATTTAATTAATAAAGGGGATTTCGCTCAATTGACTTTTAAATGATGAAATTGAAGGCATTGAGTTTACTTTGGCATTGAGTTATAGACTTTTGATGACCTGTGGAAATAAATCCTTGAGATTCGGAGATGATGAAACTATGAAATTGAAGAAATTATTATGTGATATATATATATTTGTTATTAATGTTGTTGTGGATTGAACAAACCTTAGGGAAAATTTATTGAAAACTCACGCATCATCTGCATCATACTTTCTGATGTGATTTAACCATATTGTAGATGTTTGGAAAATGTCAAAGGAGGTAAATACCGTATGAGTCTGGGTAGCTGAGTCGGGTTTTGGGAATTGAGTGGTGTGTTGTATTTGGTACCCATGCGGGGAGTCAAGGTGCCCAATTGCCCTACTTGCGCATATTGCCGGATGAATGTGGGAAAGGTTTTTGGGTGTCCACGAGCCTGCCATTTATAAAGTCGGCGAACGTGGAAAAACTTGATTTTGGATGTCCACAAGCCCGCCATTTCAGGAGTTGGTGAAAGTGGAGAGTGAAAGGTTTCGGGTGCCCATTGCCCTGCTGTTTTTAAAGTCAGCAAATGAAGGAATATTTTATGTATATAAATCTATAGATGTATGTATGGTTCAGCGACTCTTGCTTGGGACGTCGTAGCATATTTACCACCCCATGCTTGCAAACGAGATTCTAGATTGATGACATGAAATGACACTTTGGCATTAAAAGAGAAAATATAAATTTTTATCCTAACTAATACATGGCATGATCATATGCATCTCAGTTGTTTATATAACTTGTTAAATGTATTTCCTATTAGGCACTAGCTCACCCTAAAACTAACCACCTTTCAGGAAATGATGTTGATGCACCACCTCAATGATTGGCTTGTGAAAGATTTTGGACGAGGACATGGAAGCTCTCTCTCTCTCTCTCTCTCTCTCTCTCTCCATTGATGTTTTATGTTTAAGCCTCGGGCTATTTTATATGGGAATTTAAAATTCTATTTTTGTGTATTCAATGACACTCCTTGAGAAGATTTTAGTCTTTTGGCTCTTTATCTTTTGAACTATTTTTATTTTGTTGATAGATGTAAACAAGTGATGATGTAATCACTGTAATAGTTTAATGAGAAAAAGGTAGTCATGAAAATTATTTTATTATTATTATGGATTTACTCTCTCCCTCTCACACACACAAACACACATACACACACATTTCCATATTGGGCAAACCCAAGTGTACATGTTTCATTAAGGCATTTTTCCCGGGATGTTACATGTCCTACGGTGTAGCCACCACCATTGTCGAGGATCAGTGGCTCTGATGCCAATTGTTTCGTATGCTTTTCTTAGCAAGTTTAACACAAATAAAAAAAGAACAAATAGGGAAGAAGAGACCCACTTCGAGTGGGAGACCTCCTGCTAGTTCAATTCGAGGTGAAACTAACCTCCATAAACTTCACAAAAAGTTAATTAGAAAACATCCAGCTCTTTTTCATTGAATACAATGTTTTTAAATATAGAAACTAGATAACCATCCACTAACCGACTAACACCACATCACATGTAACCTAACTAACCCTCTAACATTAGAACTCCTAATTACTAGATAATTAATAATAACTAACAAAATAAAACTTATGATATTCTAATATGATACGAATGCATCAGACAATGATCGAGAAAATGGTAAGCGAAGAAATTTTTGGGTCCTCTAAGAGAACCATGTCACCTTTATCATTTGATGCTCTAATTCACTTACATCAAGCCATTCAAGTATATGCTACAGAGGCATGACACATCAATTTAATGTGGTTAACTCTCACCCCACGTTAAGACGCCACATATGCCATTTGGTGCTCCAATTCACTTACATCACGCTACTCAAGCATCTGTCAAAAAGGTATGCCATATCAACTTAATGCAATTAACTCTCACCCCACATTAAGACGTCACCTATGCCATTTGCTGCTCCAATTCACTTACATCACGCCACTCAGTATCTATCAGAGAGGCACGCCACATCAACTTAATGCAATTAACTCTCACCCCCACGTTATTAGTAGAATAACGGCACATTAACCTCATTAATCTGTTAAGTTGACAGCTGCTTCAATCCATTTAACAGCTATTTCATTATTCGTGCGTATCTTTCCTTCTCTCGATGTAAATTTTTTCAAAACTAATAATAAATTAAAAATATAAATTTTGAAACAAGTTTGAAACCAAAATTATTGAAGGACCATTTTTCAATCTTTTATCTGCATCTCAGTTCTCTCAAACAGATTCAGTTCTCATTTGACAACTACACATTGTAGCCTAAAAGTTAAAAACTCACTAAAAAAGTCAAACAAATCAACAAATAAGTCAAAAAGTCTAATACTCCTTTCTATTCACTCTTTTTTTTGTAAATCTTTTCATAGAAAACTAAAAAGTCATTGTAAACATATTTGTTTTTTTCGTCTCATATTTTAACTAAAAAACAAAAAATGTTGTCGATCTCTTCTTGCACACTTCTTCAATATTTTTTTTTATTCTTCTCAAACTTGATTTTGCTTGGCACCCACACTGACTATGGAGTTTGGCAAATCTTTGCTACCTTTTATGTTGGGCAATGACGTTTCGAGACAATAAGTACAACAATGGTTTGAGTTATGGGATAAGCTATGAGACAGAACATGATGCAAGGACAACCACATTGGACCCTTTTGCAGTATCAGCGTCACTGCCATAAACTTTTACCCCGAACTCTAGCAATGAAGTAACAATTGTTTTTTTTTTTAATCTTTTTCTTTCTGTTATGCATTGTCCTGTCTACATATTGTTAATGTAAGTCAACCAGAAAAACTGATTCGGCCAAAACCCCCTCATTGAGACTATCTTTAGTGGAAAGGACAATCCCAACTATTTCACTTTGTAAACCCGCTCAAGAAGTAGTGTTTCCTTCGTCAATGACAAAAAAAGATTTGTTTCTATTTTTTCATGCAAGATCTTGCCCTCCGATGTGTATGGTATAGATTTGAATCAAATCCTTCAACGCACGAGTTTCTTTATCGATCGTATTCTATAGAGTTCGTAATCCCAATAGATCATCAAACTTAAAGTTCTTCTGAAAAAAAAAAAAATAAATAAATAAATAAAAATTCAATTTTGATTTTGATTAAGAGTACATAATTGTTGTAACAATTTGTTCTACGTGACCATTTGAGCAATCAATTGGTCGCTCGAGCAGAGATGCAAGGCTCCTAGTATCTTGCTTGTTTGCAGACAAGACTACTTGAGCGGTATTGTGGTAGCTCAAGCGTATAAATGAGGCTCCTAATATTGTCACTATAACTCTGCAAAATTTCTGAGACTTTGCGTTTACTACTCGAGTAGCGGAAAATTCACTCGAGCGATTTCTTTGTTTTTGTGTCCTTCGCTCGAGCGGTGGAAAGTTGCTTGAGAGGTCTGCTTGAGACAACAATTTTAAAAATCAATCTAAACACTTTTTCTCTCACTTTTTCCATACCTTCTCTCTCTCTCTCTCTCTCTCTCTCTCTCTCTCTCTCTCTATATATATATATATCACCCATTCCCGAACCCTAACCCTAAAAACACTTGATTTCTTTAGTTTTACCCAAGATCTATCTTAGATCTTCAAAGAAGGGTTGAAGAACAAGCTTAGATCAAGAGTTCTACAGATTATTTTACGATTTCATCAAAGTTTAGAGTTGGGTCTTCATTTCTTGTCATCAATCTTAAGGTCGGGGAGCTTTTAACTTGATATATCTTTGATTTGGAGAATGTATGTGTTATTTTTCTAGTTATAGATACGTATGAGATGATTTTGTGTCATAAAGTGGGTTTGATCAATATAAAGGGGGTTATACGTCATGATTTTGGAAAACTTTATGAATATTCTTGTTGACTATTATTATAAATGGTAAATATTAGCTTTTTATATATAAGAGGGGGAAAAGCCTCGAATTTTCCTAAACCCTAAAGTTTAAATTTTGATTAAGTAAGGGGTTTGACCCAATTGACTTTTGAAACATGAAATTGGATGGGCAATCTTGACAATAATGATGGATATGAGTTTTTGGCATTGTCTTGGATATATGTGCATATAAACAGATATATGTGAAATTGAAGAGCTTAGACAAGTAGATATACCAGTGGTGGAGTTTGAGGCCACTTTCACTAGTTTGTCATGTTTTGCACCCGAGTTTGTGGTGACGAAGAAGTGTTGATGCTTGGAGTTTGAGAAAAGATTGAGGCCCAAGATCTTGATGAAGGTGATAGGAAATATGTTCAGGGAGTATGATAGTCTTGTTGAAGTTGTAGCTCATGTGGAGATCATGTTGGAAGTCGAGGAGTCTAGGAAGAAACACAAGTGGCCTAAGTATGCAGAGTCTCAAGGTGACACGGGATCCTCCAAGAAGTCTAGGGGTTTCTCTTCTTATTCTTTTCAGTCTTTTCCACAGTAGGCGAAGTCTCCAAGTTCTGGTTCTATGAGGAGTTCAGAGAGTACGGGTCTGAGTCGTATTACTTGTTTCAGATGTGGCCAACAAGGTCACAAGGCATCAAAATGTAGGCAGAGTCTTGGTCAGCATCAGTCGACTCATTTTTAGAGCCAATCTCAAGGAAGGGGTTAGTCGCCCAATCAGAGCATATAAAGAGGTCTTACCTACAATTAGCCAAGATGGCTAGTACTTCAGGGTCTTGACAGGTAGGACGTTATTAGACGGGTCAGGGTTAGAGGTACACTCATCAGCTAGTTCAGTCTAGACAAGCATCTAGGGCAGTGCATGGGGCCACTTTTGTACAATCGATGCAACCGGCCTATGTCCAGAGGGGCGATTGGAGCAAGCAGAGGCCACAAGGGCGAGTTTATGCCATTACCACATCTAAGCAGTCGTCTAGGCCATCGATAGTAAAAGGTACATATCTTATCTTCAATAATTGGGCTAATGTGTTGATAGATACCGGAGCATCTCACTCATTTATAGTATCTACATTTACATCCATGTTGGGGTTAGAGATTGAACAACTAAAGTCTTCGCTTATGATAGAGTCATCAGTTGAGGGTAAAGTTGTCTTGAATAGGGGATATCGCGAATGTGTGATTAAAGTCGTTGATCGTCAACTTACTTTCAATTTTTTGTGATTCGATATGTCGGGTTTTAATGTCATCCTTGGTATAGACTAGTTGTCCTCCTACCGTGCCATCATAGATTGCAACCATGGGAGAGTCACTGTGTGCACATTGGGTGGTGATTATTTTTATTTTCTGGGGGATAGAACCAATAGATTATTGCCGCCATTGTATGACCCACGTGGTCGAGGCAAACTTAGCTTTCTTCTGTCAACCTTTATTGATGATGAGAGTGGTATAGTTCGGGGTGCATTTCCTAGAGTCATTTGCAAATATACAGATGTCTTTCCTAAGGATATCACTAAATTACCCCCTCAGTATGAGGTTGAGTTTTCTATAGACTTGGTGTCTGGCATGGCACCCATGTCCATGTCACCCTATATGTTTGCACCAGTAGAGTTACTCGTTTTGAAGAAACAGTTACAAGAGCTATTAGGCAAGCGTTGTATACACACAAGTACTTCATCATGGGGAGCACCGGCTCTCTTTGCTAAGAAGAAAGATAGCTCATTATAGCTATGCATTGATTATCGCAAGTTGAATAGGGTCATGGTTAAGAATAAATATATGTTTCCTAGAATAGATGACTTTTTGATCAACTCAAGGGTTCACGATTGTGATAACCCTGTTCCGTAATATGCTAATTGGTCCTTATAATGAATGTGATTATCTGTTTGATATGATTTTGTGTGCCATTTATGTGAAAATATGTAGTTTTGAATTTCTATCTATTCACCATAGGAATATCTGTTTGATTATCTACTTTGGAATTTAAATTGAAGGCCTTATCGGCCGCAGAACCCGAAATTGATTACGCTATTGTGATTGGCATAATGTTTAGAACCTACGGTGAAATTTAATTGGAAATTGAGTCGGATCAAAATAATTAGATTCAGAACGATTAATTAAGTGCCATTAATTGGCTATAATCAAATTTGATTGAGTGGGGCTATAAAAGGGCCTTATTATATTTAATTCCTCCTCTTTTAAATCTTTTTGGCTGAGATCAACTCTCTAGTAAAAGAGAGAACCGACTTTGAGAGAGAGAGGAGGCATCTTTGTGCATTTTGGCTCAAGATTTGTGAATTGGAAAGGCTAGGTGCAAGATTTGACCACAATTGTGAGAATTAAGGCTCCTAGGTGAGTAATTAACCCTTGACTCATGGATTTTAGTTTGTAATTTGTAAATTAAGTTGAATGATGATAAAGAACATGAATTGAGTTGGTTTTATTGAATTGGAAGTCAATATGCACATGCATGTGAGAAATTGTTTTGAAATTGCATGTTTGAGCACAAAATGTATAATCCATGTAAGATTTTAGTTGAAGCTCATATTTTGACCATCTCTTCATCATCTAAGTTGAGAATAGAAGTTATGTTCCACATTCATGTACCATCCATAAGAAAATGGGTTTGAAATACATGGAATTGTTGTGATGGAAACAAGTTTGGTGTAATTTGGAACATGCATGTAAGTAATTCATGGAATTGAGCTTCATAATGTTGTAATTTGGTGTTTGTACCATGTTAGTACATGTATATGTGAAGTTTGAGCCATAATATATAAGATACGTTGATTTGAATGTTGAATTTGAGCTCAAGAACAATTCTGGATTTTCCAGAATTTGGGATGTCCGCTCGAGCGGGGAAGGCACCGCTCGAGCGGGAAATACGAGCTCCCAGGACTTTTTGCAGACATGACGTCCGCTCGAGCGGGGAGCTATGTAGAATGACCTTCAGATCGAGCGTCCGAGTTCACGCTCGAGCGTAAAAACGATGTAACCAGTACTTTTGCAGACCTCATGGGTCCGCTCAAGCGGGGAAGTCCACGCTCGAGCGGGGGACCCCTGTTTCTGAAATTTAAAAAATGCGTTCTGTGTTTCATTTTCCATTCTCTTTCACTTCTAAGTACTCTTAGGCATGCATTAAGCATTGTAAATGAGTTAGAAGGATAAGAATGAAGCCTAAAGAGGAATACGTGAATTAAGAACGGATTGATTTGTTTGTGACCCATTGTGTTCATGGAATGTGTAGGGTCGAGCTCCAGGGCAAATCATCCAGCCGATCACTGTGAGTAATATCTTAATAAAGATATTTGAAATATGTTGTTTGTCCAATTACTTATTCCGCTATAAGCTTTATGAGTCTGTTGATTTGAATTGTGGACAAATGTTTACTATGCCATATGGTTGGGCCTAAGGCCGTTCGCTGTGAAAGAATGAATGGGCCAGAGGCCAATTTGACATGAATGAAAGAATGAATGGGCCAGACGCCAGTTTGACATAAATGAAAGAATGAATAGGCCAAAGGCCAGCTTGACATGAATGGAAGAATGAATGGGCCAAAGGCCAGTTTGACATGAATGATACGAATGAATCGGCCAAAGGCCGTATGACATGTATGACACGAATGAATTGGGCCCGAGGCCGTATGATGTGTTTGAAACCGTAGTCATTTGACCTATATATATATATATATGCTAGATAGAAATACGAATTGGGCCCAAGGCCGTTTGAAGCACGTTGTTCTAAATACCGTTTGTGTGACTTCTTTATTTGATATTATTCACTGGGCTTTCGCTCACGCTCATTCATGTGTTTGTAGGTGAGCGAAGAGAGGTCCAAACCCAGCCTCAGTGAAGTTTGTGTGGAACAACCAAGGTTTTGAAGGGTCAGCCCATACGTCTCACGCACAAGACTTGTCTTCGCCCTTTTGCTATTTTGTTACATTTTGACATATTGGCAAGGACTTTGGATTACGTTTGTATATAGTTTTGATTGGCTGACTTAGACTTAAATGATCCTGTATGTACAGAACTTTGTGTTAGTACTGTGGGAGCCGAATATGTGGCTAAATCGGAAGGGGTATATTATAGTATTAACATTAACCGGCTGTATCCTGCATGATTAGGATAGGCCGAATACAATACGTAGGCCGATTAAGAAAGGATCCTCGAAGCCGAATAGAAGAACGAGTAATGATTGAAAAGTAGGCCCAGGCCCCGAGGTCCTAAAAAGAACAGATATAAATATAGAAGCAGCGTTCTTGGAAAGGTATGTAAGAATAACTCCACTTAACTTAGTAAACAAGCTTTCTTGACCATTGAGACTGACTTGCCCGTCGGAGTGCTAACCCCGGCACCCCCGACCGGAGTGTTGGTGCTTTTACAGGTGACTAGCTGAGGATCAAGAGCGTCTCCCAGGATCTGAAGAGTATTTCCAAACGACTTCCCCACAATTGGCGCCGTCTGTGGGAATACTCAAAGTACATCCATGGAAGGCGTGATGCAAGATCCTCCGATAGCCACTGACGAGACTACACAGAGAGACGAAATCACTCCGGCAAATATGCTCGGGAAGGAAACCATCGCTGTGAGACGCGCCTTGAATTTTGACTCGCCAACGACTTCAGCGCAGGAGACGATGCAAGCCATCATAGAACAAGCTAAACAGAATGAACAAAGGCTGGAAAATATGATCGTAGAAAACGAACGCCTCCGTCAAGATTTGGCCCTGGAAGTAGCAAAATCCAAGAAGCCGCGCGCCAAGACCCCAAACGACCCCTGAGGGCAGGTAGACAACGACCTCGAGCCCGACCAAGGGAAACCGATAGTGACTCCAACTCATTATCCACAGAGCATAACAAGGGACGCTCAGACACTTCCAGCTCCTCTAAAAAAAGTCCACACACAAGGAACAAGCGCAAAAGAAGCAGTTCAGACGAAAAGGACCGGCATGATCCTTTTATCCGACGAATTGCGAGGGCGGCCCTGCCCAAGAAGTTCAAAGCTCCATCATTTACTCTCTACGACGGAAAATCAAACCCCACTGATCATATACGTCACTACAAGCAGGCCATGACGTTGCATGCAGACAATGAAGCCCTCATGTGCCGAATATTCCCCAGCAGCTTGGGGCCATTAGCTGTCAGATGGTATTACAAGCTAGAGTCGGCTTCGATCAGAAGTTTCCATCAATTACAAAAATCCTTCAGGGCCAGGTTCATCACCAACGAGGTATAGCCGAAACAGGCTGACTCTCTCTAGGCTATGCAAATCCAACCAGGAGAAACGCTGAGAGCATCTTCGGCGCGATATTGGGAGTGCTTCAATCTCGTTGACGACGCTTGCAATGACTCCATGGCCGTCACCGCCTTCAAAATAGGACTACATCCCGACAGTGCTCTTCGCAACTCCCTGACCAGAAGACCCCCCAAAACAGTCTGGGCGTTGATGAAGAAAGTCAAAGAGTATTGCAAAGTGGAAGACGATGCCTTGAGGATTAAAGCCAGACAAGTGTCCTCCAAACCGGCACCTCCTGAAATTGCTCAACCAATAAGTTCCGTGCCACCTCCGAGCCCTGAGCCGCGACAACGTGCTAAACGAGACAAAAGGCGGGACTCTCGCCGATCGAGTAATCAATGCTCCCACCCGACGAATGAACAATTGCAAGTCGACAGTAGACGCTCAAGGCGCGCCGACAAAAAGTACACGGAACTGTCAGAGCCAATCACCGCGGTAATGACCAAAATCCAACACCTTCCATTCTTCAGATGGCCGTCAAAGATGGTGGGGCCACCCGATACACGACGAAGGGACCGGAGGTGCGAATATCACAAAGATCATGGCCACGAAATAGAGAGTTGCTACGCATTAAAAGATCACCTGGAAGAACTGGTGCAAGACGGCCGACTGCAGCAGTATGTGAAACAGGGAAAGCCAACCAAGGCATTACCATTGAGGCAGGACTCTCCCCCACTTGGCGTGATCCATGTAATTTACAGCCAGCCTACACCCCCAGCCGTGCACACAATTCGATCGCATCCAACTCTACAGGGGCGCCGTATTTCGACTGACCGGTCCGAACAAGCTCCAACAATTGCCTTCAACGACTCCGACCTCAATGACGCAACGGCTTCCCACATCGATCCGTTGGTCATTGGATTACGCATAAACCGGTTCGTCATTGAACGAATTCTCATAGACCCAGGGAGTAGTTCAGAGGTCATGTACTACGAAGCTTTCACCAAGCTCGGCCTCAACGAGTCGGATCTATCTCCGGCGCCTCACCCACTGTTCGGCTTTAATACGAATCCCGAATATCCATTGGGCAAGGTCACATTACCTGTTCGAGCGGGTTCCAGAACGGTCGAAGCGGAATTCCTGGTCGTGAAGCTCCCCTCGCCGTATAATGCCATCATGGGAAGAAGCTGGCTACATCTCATGAAGGCCGTCCAAAGCACCTACCATCAGATCTTGCGTTTCCCAACAACCCACGGCATTGAAGAAATACGTGGTTCCCCCCAATCGGCACAAGCTGAGTTCTGATAAAAACCCTATCACTGACCCGATCTGTGGGCTCTGATACCTGTAAATATATTTCGCCTCTGCAATACGAACTATTTGTCCTCGTCCCTCAAAATCATATGTCAATTCCCAGTGGGGCACTCGCCAGGATTGGCCAAATCAAGTCTCCGAATTCGGAGCGCCGTTCGTGGATATCACGATCGGCCAAATCAAGTCTCCGAATTCGGAGCCCCCTTTGGCGCATGACGCCTTAGGGCCGATTAAGTCTCCGAATTCGGAGCCCCCTTCGGCGCATGACGCCTTAGGGCCGACTAAGTCTCCGGATTCGGAGCGCCCTTCGTGGATATCACGATTGGCCAAATCAAGTCTCCGGATTCGGAGCGCCCTTCGTGGATATCACGATCGGCCAAATCAAGTCTCCGAATTCGGAGCCCCCTTTGGCGCATGACGCCTTAGGGCCGATTAAGTCTCCGGATTCGGAGCGCCTTTCGTGGATATCACGATCGGCCAAATCAAGTCTTCTAATTCGGAGCCCCCTTTGGCGCATGACGCCTTAGGGCCGATTAAGTCTCCGAATTCGGAGCCCCCTTTGGCGCATGACGCCTTAGGGCCGATTAAGTCTCCGAATTCGGAGCCCCCTTCGGCGCATGACGCCTTAGGGCCGATTAAGTCTCCGAATTCGGAGCCCACTTCGGCGCATGACGCCTTAGGGCCGATTAAGTCTCTGGATTCGGAGCGCCCTTCGTAGATATCACGATTGGCCAAATCAAGTCTCCGGATTCGGAGCGCCCTTCGTGGATATCACGATCGGCCAAATCAAGTCTCCGAATTCGGAGCCCCATTTGGCGCATGACGCCTTAGGGTCGATTAAGTCTCCGGATTCGGAGCGCCCTTCGTGGATATCACGATCGGCCAAATCAAGTCTCCGAATTCGGAGCCCCCTTTGGCGCATGACGCCTTAGGGCCGATTAAGTCTCCGGATTCGGAGCGCCCTTCGTAGATATCACGATCGGCCAAATCAAGTCTCCGAATTCGGAGCCCTTTTTGGCGCATGACGCCTTAGTGCCGATTAAGTCTCCGAATTCGGAGCCCCCTTCGGCGCATGATGCCTTAAGGCCGATTAAGTCTCCGGATTCGGAGTGCCCTTCGTGGATATCACGATTGGCCAAATCAAGTCTCCGGATTCGGAGCGCCCTTCGTGGATATCACGATCGGCCAAATCAAGTCTCCGAATTCGGAGCGCCCTTCGTGGATATCACGATCGGCCAAATCAAGTCTCCGAATTCGGAGCCCCCTTCGGCGCATGACGCCTTAGGGCCGATTAAGTCTCCGGATTCGGAGCGCCCTTCGTGGATTTCACGATTGGCCAAATCAAGTCTCCGGATTCGGAGCGCCCTTCGTGGATATCACGATCGGCCAAATCAAGTCTCCGAATTCGGAGCCCCCTTCGGCGCATGACGCCTTACGGCCGATTAAGTCTCCGGATTCGGAGCGCTCTTCGTGGATATCACGATTGGCCAAATCAAGTCTCCGGATTCGGAGCGCCCTTCGTGGATATCACGATCGGCCAAATCAAGTCTCCGAATTCGGAGCCCCCTTTGGCGCATGACGCCTTAGGGCCGATTAAGTCTCCGAATTTGGAGCCCCCTTCGGCGCATGATGTCTTAGGGCCGATTCAGTCTCATTAAGGCCGAATGGGCACTGGGTTCAAGCCTCCAAATATGGAGCCCGCTTTAGTGCTTCAAAGGATTATTGCATTAATCCGTTCGGCCATACTAATCGGTCTACAGTGCTAAGCGCTAATTACGTCTCCGAATCCGGAGCAAACGTTGGCACGAACAAAAGATATTGATAATTGATCCTATGCAACACGCTAGAATAGATCATACATTCAAAGTAATGTGCTTTAGTACACAAGCAAAATTCAGAATAACACGCAAATATATTTAAAATAAAACCATTTATTTAATTAAACAGTTGTTACATAAACACAACCCCCATTCGAGCATTACAATATCGAAAGCAAAAAAGGAACAAAACGCGCCGGTAAAGCAGCTTCGCTGGATCGACGACCGTCGCCCTAAACCCCTCCACAGCATGCAATACCTTGAACCAATTACGCTTAAGCCCACGACTTGCATCGCGTCGAACTTCCCCTGACACCATTGACAATGTCAAGGCAAAGATCCAGGACAAGGAAGAATGAACTTGATAGTTATTGACTCTCCATTCGGGGTGATTTGCTTCGACGACTTGGAGACTCACAGATCTCAAGCTCTTTGGATGACCTAACTCCCTCACGGGTAGGTTTTCTGCTGCAAACCATCTCAACACCAAACTTGACCGAAGTTTGAGCCTCTGTAACCAAAATCACCATCCCACACAAGGAATGATGAGTCAAGTGGGATTATTGGTACGAAGCGCCTACTCCTTTTATTCTCAGCAACGACCGCGATCTCGAGGTCCCAATCCCAAGAAAATTTTATTAACGCCAAAAAACGCACTGGCTGAATAAGACGAGCGTCGATTGACATTCGCCACGACCGCCATCCCGACGGTTGGCCGAAACACGCACTGGCTGGGCCAAAGCGAAATAGATTAATTAAATCGGTCGGCCAAGTCTTCACATGCCGATCGCCCTCGACCAGCCCACTAATCCAACTGGCCAAGCATCAATGCGCTGACGCAAGTCAAAGATAAATGGCCGTTGAAATAGCCTCAATAAAACCTTAACGATCGTCACGAATGTGTCGATCCTGCCCATGTGCAGATCCTGCCGATAAGAACACGTACTGCCGGACAGTTAACAGCTACCTAGGTCGGACAATATTTAGACATTCATTCAAACATTTAAGCAACACGAAATACATATATGCCGAATATGAATGACAACGAAACATTTATAATGAAACGTTTTTTATTCAATAAAACAACAAGTTACATAGTTTCAAACGCGCCCTGCGTTCCAATCTTACAACTATTAAACTCATACGGCGTCACCCTCATCCTCACTCTTCTCAACTTCGAAAGCAGAAAACGAAAAATCTTTATTCCTGTAGCGCGGTGATGCCGAATCAATTCTCGACGCTCGTAGAGCTTCTGCGGCTTGAGATGCCTTGATCCAACCGTGCCTAAACCCACGGTTTTCACATCGGCACACTTCTTCGGCCAATTTTTCCCTGGTTTTCTCGATTCCCACTTTTCGGCCCTCATGGAAACCTTTCTCATAGGCCCTCCCCTTCGCGCTCTCTATTGTGAACATACTTGCCGTCTCTCGATCGGCAACTGTGGAGCTGATAAGCCGACTAGTAACCCTCTCTTCCACAATTGGGTTCGCGTGCGCGGTGGATTGTGCCTGAGCCGCCTTGGTCTTCCTTAGTTCCCGCTCGGCCGCCTCCACACAGGCTTCCAAACTTCGAATACGTTCTTCCTTCTTCTCCATCTCTTGACGGGCAGTGCGCAGTCGCATGCCGATTTCGTAAGCAGTGTAAAGCCCCTTCACCGCGCTGTGAATGCCCTCGCGAAACACCTCGTAGTCCTGTCGACCCAGCATTTATTGCTGAACCTCAGAAGGAAATATTTGTCGGGCAAAGTCGACCGCTACGTCTGGGTCTCGAACGATCGAGTCCGCCTCCGTCATGGGTCTATTCTTCACAAATACCGCAAAGCTTCATGGGCACGGATTCGCGTCAGACCTCCTCTCGACTCGGGACTGTGGAGATTTACCCTGCGACTGCTTATCTTGCCTGGGTGATCTGCTGCGACGTCGAGGAGACTGACGCCTCTCGCGACCCCTAGAACTCCTACTTCCTGAGCGCGAAGGTTCACCACCTCGATTCATATCTCCGCCCAGCTCAGCTAGGGTCTTCGCTTCCCCTTTACTGTTAAAGAAGAGTCGGTTCGACATTCGCGCAATCAGTCTTCTTGCAAGAGCTCAAGTCAGTTGTTTGCCAAGATCATAAAAGATGTACCTTTGTTCACTTACCCTTCATAGAGGCAGCACGATCGAGGCACTCTCATTAATTGAAGAGCCTGAATCGCCCGTCGCCGACTGAGTCGACGGCAGGGGCACGATTTTACCATCAAGTACCCCAACCGGCTCACGAATCGATTCTTCAAACCTCTTCAGGAACCGCCTGGGGCAAGGGCAGATTCATCAATATATACGGCTCAAGTACCCCAGCCGGCTCACGAATCGAATCGATTCTTCAAACCTCTTCAGGAACCGCCTGGGGCAAGGGCAGATTCATCAATCTATCCTTCAGGAACCACCTGGGGCAAGGGCAGATTCATCAATATATACGGCTCAAGTACCCCAGCCGGCTCGTATATTCCTCAATATATACGGCTCAAGTACCCCAGCCGGCTCACGAATCGAATCGATTCCTCAAACCTCTTCAGGAACCACCTGGGGCAAGGGCAGATTCATCAATCTATCCTTCAGGAACCGCCTGGGGCAAGGGCAGATTCATCAATATATACGGCTCAAGTACCCCAGCCGGCTCGTATATTCCTCAATATATACGGTTCAAGTACCCCAGCCGGCTCACGAATCGAATCGATTCCTCAAACCTCTTCAGGAACCGCCTGGAGCAAGGGCAGATTCATCAATATATACGGCTCAAGTACCCCAGCCGGCTCACGAATCGAATCGATTCCTCAAACCTCTTCAGGAACCGCCTGGGGCAAGGGCAGATTCATTAATATACTCGGCTCAAGTACCCCAGCCGGCTCACGAATCGACTCTTCATAATTCTAATCCAGTCGGCATGTGAAGGACGAATCAATATTGCCACTGGATATTCAACCCCTAAAAGCTGGAACTCAGTAACAATTTTACGCAAAATAGCGAAAGACATCACAATGTTTCATTAACATAACCACACAAATTGTGTACGAGTAGAAGTGAAATTACAAGGAAATTTTCATTAATAAATTACGTACAAGATAGTAACCAATTTATATATGAAAACTACCCTGAACCAACAAAATTCTACCAAACAAATATCAAAAACTTACACAAAAATCAAAAAACTTAATAAATTTGGAAACGCCTCCCAATTCACTCCTCAGTGTCGGATTCAAGTGGCTCAACATCTACTTGCTCGTAAGGAATTGGCACAGCCAACGTAACCCCAGCGGCAGCAAGGGCTTTGAGCCACCCGTGTTTGAACCCCCGATTCTCAAATTTGGGAACTTCATCAACATATTCCGTAAAGGCGGCTCTTTTTCCTACCTCAAAAGCCTCCGATTCAGCTTTCTCCTGGGCCGCCTTGAGCTCCTCTAACTGAGTCTTCGCCTCGGCAAGTTCGTCTTTAGAGAGCTTGAGCGACTCCTCACTCGCACTCGCTCTAGCCTCAGCATCAGAACGAAGCTGTTCAGCAGTGCGAGCCCTCTCCTTCTCCGCTTCGGCTCGTGCGCTCTCCATTGCGGCTCTCATTTTCTCAAACTCGGCCCTACTCTTCTGACCGTCCACTTCTGTTTGCAAATGGTCAATTCTGCCAAGAGTATCGTGCAGGCGGCGGCCTAAGTCGGCGATCCTGCCGACGGTCTGCAAAAACAAGTGATCGTCAGATACCCTTGTAAAAATGGACTCAAACGAATTTAATACCTACCAGAAGTGCCGACTGCGCAGACAGGGCTACGGCCAAAATATCCGGCGTGGCGCAAAAGGCCGCATTGTCCGCTGGCAAGGAAATTGAGGCCGCCAGGCTCAATGCAATGGCCAGATCCTCAATGGCCGAAGCGTTGGAAGAAATCGGCATATCTCTGATCTTTGGCTGAATTACGAAAGGAGCAACCACGTCCGATTCTTCGAGGCGAGGCCGTTTGTCAGCAGGGCTAATTTCTGAACTAGCCTCCTCCTCGGCGCCACGTTTTTGGCTGCGCTCCTCCGGAATCAGCCGTTCTTCACCGGCCTGCTGTTCAACTTTTTCCGTGCCGACCGGTGTAACCTGAGCCGTTCCTTCAATAATGGGTATAGAGGCCTTAGCTAAGCTGGCATCAGATTCGGCGACCTCGGCCTTTTTTCAAGCAGCCATTCGCTCGGCATTTCTCTTACGCGCCATTTGCGTAAGGCTTTCCTTTGCCATACCTTCGAAGAAGTCGCTAGGAAGATCTCCCAAATTCGCGTAAATATCTCCGGAAGAGAACTCTGCCCGACCCGAAGTGGATAGAGAGGAAGGCTGGTTGAGTCCGGCAGCCTCAAACGCTGAACGCACGGCCTCGTCGACCTCTTCGGCCTCCTCAGTGAGTTCTCTGGCCGGATCGGCAACTACTATCACCGGCTCTACGTCTTGCCCCCGAATCAGAAGCTTCAAGACCAATTTGCCTAAGGTTCTTGTAGCTGGGGAAGATAAGAGCCGAAAGGTTCTGATCACCGGATGGAATCGGAATGTTGTCCACAGCCGAGAACGTGGTATAAGTCGGTTCGTACCGAAGTAAAATGTGCGCGGCTCTCCCTTGTTTTTGCACGTTTTGGCGGCCGAAGTAGTTAAGTGCAGTCTTAATGTCCCCGAGGACTGCGTCGTCAACAGAAGTCAGAATCTTCTTCAATTTATTACCTGCAAAAGATGAGAGATTAAGGAAAGAGAGTCGATTAAAAAACAGATCAACAAACATAAGATACTACTTGGCAACCTGGATCACCCTTATGTCTGGGAATGGGGTCTAGGCGATCTTCGCCCTCAGCGAACTCCCAATTACCTTGGACATTGACCATTACATCGTCAACCCTCTTACCAGAACTAGCAAGCATAGTCACCAAATGATGGTCAGTATCCTTGGCCCTAAGGAAGTACCGCCCCAGCCGACCGGAGGATTTGGCTAAAGCATAGCAGTGCCGAATGGCCGGAATTCTGAGATTGATCCTAAGGCGTCGATTCAATTCTATAATCCCCATAATGATTCGAAAGACATTTACATTGGGTTGAGAAGGAATCAGACTCCAATAGCGAAGGACGGCCCTAAGCAATGGATGTAGGGGGAAACGAACTCCGCCCTCCGCAATGGACAGGAGGGGGAATACGATCGTATTCTGATCCTCTCTCTCCATATCTAGAGAACTGTCTGTTACAAGAGACAAATGAACGTCATCGGGAATGGAACAATGTCGCCGGAATCCAGAAATGCGACTCTCAGAAAGGAGGTCTTTCAAATGTTTAGCCATTTCAACGGGGACCCAAGGATTCGCCGAAAGTAAGAACAATAAACAGAGAATAGGACTACAAAGAAAGGAGAAGAAGACTTACGAAGAGCAGATGAGACGAAGATAGACGGACGAAAGTTGCAGAAAATATGAGTGCGATGGGAGATGCGCGCTGGCGGTCCAAACGTATCAGATGATCGACGAAATGTGTATCCAAAAGGACTGAAGTTTCAAATCACAATAAATGCGAAAGACACATGAATAGGGCGGGAAAGTATAATGATAAACGAAAAGGCGTGCGCCTCCTGACATCTTCTGACATTTGTCTTAGGGAACGCGAGGCTGCCTGATCAATGATAAGCTTTTCGAATTCTAGACCAAACACGCCGATTAACTACCGTCAATGGGGAGTTCGGGGGGCAATTGTGGGAGCCGAATATGTGGCTAAATCGGAAGGGGTATATTATAGTATTAACATTAACCGGCTGTATCCTGCATGATTAGGATGGGTCGAATACAATACGTAGGCCGATTAAGAAAGGATCCTCGAAGCCGAATAGAAGAACGGGTAATGATTGAAAAGTAGGCCCAGGCCCCGAGGTCCCAAAAAGAACAGATATAAATATAGAAGCAGCGTTCTTGGAAAGGTATGCAAGAATAACTCCACTTAACTTAGTAAACAACCTTTCTTGACCATTGAGACTGACTTGCCCGTCGGAGTGCTAACCCCGGCACCCCCGACCGGAGTGTTGGTGCTTTTACAGGTGACTAGCTGAGGATTAAGAGCGTCTCCCAGGATCTGAAGAGTATTTCCAAACCACTTCCCCACAAGTACATATTTTGATGTGAGTTATTAATACCTATATGTATGGATTGTTATGACGTGCCATATAAGCACAGCTCTATAGACAAAAGTTTGAAATTGCTTCCGTTTGGCCCCTTTACTCTGTTGAGTTATGTCTGAAATGGTTTGAGGCCGTAGGTAATCCCTTGATTACTGGCCGGTTATGTCCTTAACCTATAGGGGCGGGTTCGGGTTATGACAACGATGTTTCTCAAAGATAGATCTAAGGTTTGGTTATCATCAGTTGCGAGTAAAGGAGGAAGATGTACCGAAGATGGCCTTTCGCACTTGATATGGCCACTATAAGTGCCACGTGATGCCATTTGGTTTGACTAATACCCCCACCACTTTTATGGACTTGATGAATCGAGTCTTCCGAGAGCATCTTGACAAATTTGTAATGGTTTTTGTAGATGATATCTTATCTATTAACCTTCAAATGATGAGCATAAAGAGCACCTTTGAATTGTCTTGCAGTTGCTTAGGGAACATCAATTATATGCTAAGTATGAGAAATCCTAGTTCTGACTTGCCGAGGTGAAGTTTTTGGGTCACGTTGTGTCCGAGGATAGGGTCATTGTAGACTCTTCAAAAATTGAAGCCATGCAGAATTGACAGCGACCTAAGAATGCCTTTGCGATTCATAGCTTTTTGGGTCTTGCCAGCTATTATAGGCAGTTTGTGAAAAATTTCTCCATCCTAACATCTCCATTGACTAGGTTAACTAGGAAATGAGTGAAGTTTATTTGGAGTGAGTCATGTAAGAAATCCTTCTTGGAGCTAAAAGTTAGATTAACCACTGCACTAATTCTAATCATTTCGGAGAGAGGGTTAGGTTACACCATTTATTGTAATGCTTCTAGGGAAGGTTTAGGGTGTGTCTTGATGCAAGAGGGTAAAGTTGTGACATATGGTTCACGTCAGTTGAAGACTCATGAGAGAAACTACGCAACTCATGACCTAGAGTTAGCAATGGTTATCTTTGCTTTAAAACTTTGGAGGCTCTATCTATATATAGGGAGAAATTTGATGTGTTGTCGGATCATAAAAGCCTTAAGTACTTATGTTCCCAAAAAGATTTGAACCTATGTCAAAGAAGATGGATGGAGTTCAGGGAAGATTACGATTTTGAATTGCATTATCATCTGGGAAATGCCAATGTGGTGGCCAATGCTTTGAGTAAGAAATCTGTGAGCATCATTGCTAGTCTTGCCATGAGAGAGTGAAAGTTGTTGGGTGATCTAGGTGACTTTGACTTGCACCTTAGTGAGTCTCTTTAGCAAGCCACCTTGTTTTCAGTTCTTGCACAACCGATACTTGTCACGCGGGTTATAAAAGCACAACAGGGTGACCCAGAAGTTGAAGTAATAGGAAAGAAAATATCCCAGGGAAAGGAGGAAAAGGATTTAAGGATACATTCTGATTCTAGTGTTCGGTACCTAGACCGCCTCTTTGTACTAGAAACTTTGTGGAGACAGAGTACTTCGAAAATTTGATCACTCATGCTATAATAACCCTCATCATTGCTTACCGATAAACTACTGATTACTGCTAAACTGAGACTGATTATGATTGATAACTGAAGTAATCGAAATACTGAACTGACCGACTGAAGTCTGAAACTGATTGATTGAGTATACCTGTTTGAATTGCATTCTATCTGTTTGACTGTTTGATTATCTGTTCATGTTTTTATGTTTAAACTACAAATTGAAGGCCTTATTGGCGGCCGAATCTGAAATTAATCAATGTTTTGGGTTAATCGTAATTTGTGTGATTTTATGGTATATTCAGTTAAAATGTGATTTAGTATGATTAAACTAGATCAATATTGATAAATTACATGAGTTAGGCTTATTTGCAACTTTGCCATCCTTAGTGGCCCACTACCCAAACCTTTTTGAACTCATTACATTAGAAACAACACAATTTCATCAGCCATTTCCCTTGTTATTGCTGACTAGAGAGAGAGAGAGAGTAAGAAGAAAAGAGTGATTCAACTTGATTCATCTTGTTTTGCTTGTGAATTGAGAAGATTGGGGGAGCTTGTGATCAATTGAGCTTCTAGACTTGTATTTGAGGACCTAGGTAAGGAATTTATCCTCTTAATTGTGTCGTTAAGTTAATCCTTGCGTGATTCTTGCCAAATTGAAGAGCCAAGTCATGAATTAATTCTAGCATGTTGAGTTGTAGCTCTAATCTTGCATGCATGTGTACATTGAAGAGTTTTGAGGTTGTAAGTTCATCATTCCTCACATGCATGTTCATCTTTTGATCATAGTCCATGATTTCATCCTATTTTGAAAAGAATTGGCTCATTTGAGCTAGCATTGAAGCCTTGAATTGATCTAAACTCATGCATGTCATGTTTGGATTATGTTCTTGAAATTTAGTTTGAAATTGAGCTTGATTGAACTACCCTTGGGCTTTGATTTTTCAAATTGAGCTTTAAATCATGTTATTCTATGTATTTACAAGTGTTTTCCAGAAAATTAGCCCAAGAGGATCGAAATCTATGCATTAAAACTGAGTTTTGAGCTTGAGGTTCAAATCTGGAATTTCCAGAATTTGGACTCACGCTCGAGCGAGGGATTCCACGCTCGAGTGTACCCTCTGGGCCATGAAAGTCCGCTCGAGCAAGAAAGGTGACGCTCGAGTGTGAAATTCGTGTATCTAGTACTTTGTATGAGCTTGCAGTCCGCTCGAGCGAGAAAGTTTACGCTCGAGCGAGGACTTGTGTCTCACGCTCAAGCAAGGGTCGAGCGCTCGTCGAGCGTGAATTTTGAGCATCCAGTATTTTCACTGTAGCTTACAGTCCGCTCGAGCGACGAAAGTCACGCTCGAGCGAAGCTCCTTTGTCTGCATGTCTGCTCGAGCGTAGAAAGCCATGCTCGAGCGAGACCCCTGTTTTCTGAAAATTTTGTAAGTGTTCAAAAGTACATCTTTGCATCCTCTTTCCATCCTAGGCATTCCTAGGGCATATTTAAGGCATCTTAAAGAGGATATAGATGTAGAACCACATCGCGGCAGATTAGGGATTAAGTTATTATCTTTCTTAACTGTGTAGCTTAGTGTGTGTTCGTCCGGTAAACTGTGTAGGGTTGGCTTTCCGAGGAGACGCTCTAGTTTACCGTAGCCCAGAACTCTGTGAGTAACAATTGTGTAAAGATATGTTCAACTGTGGATATTTCTGACTATTTAACTGAACTGCTTTCTGAACTGATACTGTTAATTGAATGAATGTATGTCCTATATTCTGAACTGTATTGTGGCATCCTTAGCAACTACTGTTACTAACTGTTACTGTTACAGAGATCTCTGTCGGTTCCCTTGTTGGGGCCATTACTGTTTACTGATTGATGGCCATCATTTGCTGTTCGGTCTTTTAAGACTTACTGCTTACTGTACTGCTATGCTAATGGATGTACCACATATGACTGTTTAACTGAATGACTGATACACTGAATCAATGAACTGTTTTCATTACCGTAAGGACATTCATTCTTAACCTCTTTACGCATTATGTTATTCACTGGGCTTTAGCTCACTGTTTATATATATATGTAGGTGGTCAGGCACCAGACCGGAGCTAGGAGCGTGGGTTAGACCCCTTTTTTGTCAAGACAACCACTGTGCCTCACTACGAGGTGCCAAGCTTGCCAAGCTATGGCTTAGGGGTGTTTCAATTTCCCCCGTCTGTCTCCGTATCTGTTTGTATAATTGTATAGACTGAATGTTTTTGTACTGTACTGTTTTAAGAGGGATTAGGTCCCTGTTCTGATCGACTGTAAATGTTGTACATACTGGTTTGCACTGTTTATATATATATATGTAGGAAAAGTCTTTTTGCATACAGACTCACAGCTCATTGGACATTGTTTATTTACTGTAATGGCTTCCGCCATGCCCCTGTACTCTGTTTTACCGTTCTACTGTTAAGCAGGCCTTCGGTAATCTCAGATTACTGGCCGGTTACGGTGCTAAACCCATAGGGGCGGGTTTGGGTCGTGACAGAGTGGTATCAGAGCGATACTTAACCACGAGTTATACTGCACACACGTGTCCAAATGAGCTATAAGGTGTCCTAGAAAGTAATAAGGCATTGCATGAGCATGATAAGTGTGTGGTTATGACATGACTGAAATGTGCTAATGTGATAAACTGTTTAAGTATGCAACTGCTTATGTTGATAATGGCTATAACTACTTATAGTGAAATGGATAATGCAAACACTGCAAATGAATCTGAGTCCTCATCCTCTGAGGCGAGAATAGCAAGACTGGAAAGAATGATGGAATTAATAACTGAAAGATTAGATCAACAACAGAACCAACAGCCCCCACCTCCTCCTCCGATACAGCCGGAACAGGATGTCAATGTTAATGATGGGGACATAATTGCTCTCACCCACAAGTTCAGCAAAAATGAAACCGCCATCCTTTCAGGGAGGCCTTGAACCGTTGAAAGCTAAAGCATGGGTTCTTGAAACAGAAAAATTGTTTGAGGTTTTTCCGTGCTCTGAAGCACATAAAGTACTGTTGGCCACCTTTACTCTGCAAGAAGAAGCTAGAAGGTGATGGATGCTTATCCGTGACGACAACACTGTAATGACTTGGGCTCAATTCAAAAGAGCCTTCTTCGAGAAATATTTCCCACAATGTGTCAGAGACAGAAAAGTAACTAAATTTGAACAGCTGAGACAAGGCACAATGTCCATTGCCGAATATGAAACAAAGTTCACCGAGCTTGCTAGATATGCACCACACATGGTGGACACTGATTACAAGAAGGCCAGAAAGTTTGAAGGCGGCCTGAATGTTGCAATACTGGACAGAATTAATGTTTTGAAGCTACCGAACTATGTAAATGTTCTTGACTGAGCTTTGATAGCTGAATCAAACATCGAGGCACTGAAAACTGAAACACCAGTGTCTGAATGGCGTGGTAAAAGGCAGGGTTTCAAGTTCAAGAAAGGCAAACATAACCCATTGAACAAGAAACAGAATACGGGGTCAACAACTAGCCCCAGCCAAGGGAGTGGTTTCATACCACCCTGTTCTGAGTGTGGCAAGAAGCACAAATGGGTTTGTTACAAAATATCCGAAGCCTATTACAGGTGTGGCAAGGTGGGCCACATGGTTAAAGACTGCCCCTCTGCTCCGCAGGCCAATAGCAAAGCTACACCAAGCGTGGCAGCATCAACTGTTGTACCAAAACCAAACCCTAAAGCTACTGGGAAAGAGCCTATGAGGCAGGGCCGAGTGTGAGCCCTAGTACCGGGAGACGTCCAAAATACCGAGATCGTAGTGTCAGGTATTCTCTCTATTTGTACTCAAAATGCATATGTACTGATTGATTCGGGGTCTACACATTCTTATGTATCACATGTTTTTTCGCGAAAATTGAATAGACCTTTAGAACCCATGAATTATCTGTTAGCTGTATCATCACCCGTTGGGGGATCCATGACTTGTGCATACATGTACCCTGCTTGTGAAATTATTGTTGGAGATGCACATCTGTTTATTGACTTACTGCCTCTAAACATTGATCATTTTGATGTAATATTGGGGATGGACTGGTTAACAAAATATCATGCCACCATAGACTGTGTAACGAAATAAGTAGTTTTCCGTCCACCGGGTTGTGGACGCGCCCCGAGGGAGGGCCTTATGCTACCACAGTTCGGACTCGCTTTGTCACGGTTCTTAATCTAAACCAAAGAGTCCAAATCCGGCAAATCGTTTTGAGAAACAAATTTTTGAAAGAAGTGTCAAACATGGACTGCTTTGCCAGATACAGAGTCGCCACCTAAATATTTTTTAATGGGGGAATTTAGGAAACCCTGACTCAGTGCCAAAGGCCACGTGTCCGTCATCACCAAAGTTGCCTCGGCTCGGGAAGTTGGGTACAATTGGGGAAGGTCAGCTATGAGCACCCCCTCTCGCCCGATCCGAAGATCAGCCTCTACTAACCATGATATCCGATTTTGAAAACGTTATGTGTTCTTATTCCAGTTAATTAGCTAGAATTACTACGTGATGCGCACAACACAAAAGTATAGACTAGATCGCCTAATTTGGAACGAAGCATTGCATATCCGTTTGTTTGGAAAATGTCTGAAATTTGCTACTCGCAAGTAGGCTAAAACACGGATTTCAACGAGTTGTTCCAACTCAAACAATCCAACCTTCACCCACAGGCATTCAGGCAGTTTATATCACATAAGCAGCTAGCCACATGGTAAGCATGTTGTCATGTTAACATTCACACTCATGCGAGATGCTAAAGCATAAAATACTTACAGTGTACTCCAAGCCAAGACAAGAACATGTTAGCAATCAATGCATGATCCAAGTCCATGTTAAGTGGCTAATGCAACGCATACAGAATGCAATCTAGAATAGGCTCGACTAATCTAAGGATGACATGTGAAAATGCACAGATAGCATGTATTCAAGTTCGATTTGAAATACTTTATGCAGTTAGCATGATGCGCCGAGCCTGGTGCATGCAATACTAATGAATGATGCACTCATACATAGCATAAGGTATGCTAAAGTAAACATGTCCTAATACTAACCATCAAAAGCAGGTAAGTAAAAGGGAGAAAGAAGTGGGGGTTGGAAGACATGCACACACGCACCCACACTTATTACAAATTTACCCTCGCTCGGAGGGACCGAAAGAATAATACAATTTAATTAACCTACAAGCTAATTAAATATTACAGACCAATTAATTAATTAACAAATTAACTAATCTAATGAAAGCAGTAAATAGCCTCGGGAAGAGGGCCCAATGCAATGCGCGCTCGGCTCCGCTCGGAAAGTCACTACCATGCACAAGCTGCCTCTGCTTTGACTGTTATCCTTCTCTGAAGACCGCACAAATCTCAGGGTTGCTCCTCTGAATGCTGTGGAACACCACCGGCTAAGGGAATTTGTCACCAGCCATGGAGAATGGTCACCGGCCACAAATTAATCCATCGGCCACTTATGGATGGCCGGTCGGCACTGCAGATGGCCGGCCGGCCAAATCTTCCTGCAGAACCTGTTTTTGACAGCAGCAGAGGGCAAAACATAGCATGGCAATGCATTTCAAGCAATGTATGCACCAATCACACCCCTTATCATATTCATGACTCAAAGGGATATGGTTCTCGATTTTCGGACCACCCACCGCGCATTTCCATGCATGATGGCCCAAGAAACCAAGTATGCATTTTGATATCGAATGCAATGCACATAATCAAACAAAAGGGGGGTTCAACCTCTATCATACTTAACTCAAGAGGTGAAGCATGCATGCCAATGCAATGCATCCTAGGTATGGAGGCTAGTATGCAACATGGCAATGCAATGTGTAATATCGGTTAGGCACACAACCTAAGTAAAGAAGCATGTAAGGCATGAAGCAATGCAACCTACAAGTATGCAAGACACAATGTGGATGTTCAAGCATGCAAGCAAACATGTGGCTTCATTTAATCATGCAACAACACACTAGTATGCAACAACACACAAGGTGAACATGCAACAACATGCAAAGGGGTGGACTTAAACTAATTTAGGCAGCCCTCAAACAAGCCTAAAACAGTGGCCAATGTTATGGAAATGAGGGCCTACACACACACACACATGTACACGTTGATGGGCCAACACTTAAGCATCAAACAAGCAACCTTTAAGCACACTTAAAAGAGCCTAAACATGAACAATTAGCATGCAATGTAAACTCTGAAAATCATGTTAATGATGGTGCCAAACCAATTTAAACAAGACAAACATGGCATGCAATTGGTCCAAGTACTTGAGGCAAGCCAAGGAGACTTAAACCATGGCTAAGTCAACCAAGCCTCACAAGGCCAAGAGGACTTAAAACAGGTTCAAGGCAGACCTAAACAAGGCTAAGAACGTACCTAGATGGCATCTAGGTGGTCTAAATATGCGAGCATACAAAGAGGCACATTCATGGAGCAAAAGGCAACAACCTTTCAACACATTGAACGAGCATCAAATGCAAGCATGTGGGCATGTTATAAGGACTGAAATAACATGGTAAATGGTTCCCAACCATTGAAATAATGCATGTAATGCATGCTCAAGATCCATGCACTTGAAGCTCACAAGCCAAGAATGCAAAGAGGCTATACTAAGCATGCCATGGTCGACCAAAACAACCAAAAACAGAACTTAAGCATGCTAAAACAAGCACAAAAGCTTCACAAAGCTAAGCCTAAATCATGCTAGAACAAAGATCAAAACCTAAAGCATGTTAAGACCTAAACATGGCATTACAAGGCATGTATGCTAAGCAAGCATGGTGTACCTAAACCAACATAAAACAGTGCTAATACATGGCAATATAAGCACAAAAATCAGTTAAGGCATGGCCAACACACACTTAACAATGATGCTCACACATGAGGCAAAAATAGCCCTTTTCAAGGACAACAAGGAGAGGGGGTGGCCCTCTCCTTCTTGGGACCTCAAGGCACCATCCTCACCACTGAAATCCCTCAAGATTTTAGTGGTGAGGAGGTCCAAACACAATGGTCCCGGAGCTCACCAAAATAGCACAAAAATAAAGGCCAAACAAGCCTTAAGAGGGGTCAAACAACCTCAAAGCTCAAAACACTCTTAAACAACTATTTAGAGTAAGCAAAACCAAGACTTTTATATGTTATACACAAAGCCCAAAAATAGTTGCAAGATAGGTAAAAAAAACTATGCAAGAATGGGGTATTTAAAGGTAAAGTCCTTACCCTTGAAGACCCTCTTCACAAATAATGCTCCAGTTGGTTCTTTGAGTTCAAAACCACCCAAGAACACCAAGAACAACCCTTTGGCCCCTTAGCAACCAAGAGAAGGTGTAATACTATATGTTTGTGTGCAATAGTAAGACTAAACACACACAAAGAGTACAAGATAAGGAGATATAGAGATGGAATAGATACACTACTCAAACCCTAATATTAGAGCTCTCTCTGAATTTTTCTCTCTCCCTCATGGAGGGAGGAGAGGCTCCCTCTTATAGAGAATCCCTCTTGTAAAGCTTCCAAAGCAAGCTAGACAAGAGGGAAATCCCTCCATACACGTGTATGGAGGGGAGCAGAGTGTATACCAGCTATCACAGCTGGCATAAAAATATTTGCAAAAGCAGATGAACAGTGGTCGGCCGGCCAAAAATGCAATTTGACCAAAAAAGATGGCCGGTCGACCATCTATAGTGCCGGCTGGCCAAACATTTGGCCGGTGGAAACAAAACACAGCCGGTGGCCTCAAGCCATGGCCGGTGATGTGTGGGGATGGCCCACAAGCCATTCCCTGCCCCTCCAAGGCAAAACACAAGTGTTTGGTGCAAAACCAGACGCAAAACAGTCGAGTCGAGAGATCCTGAGGCAAGGCGCGTAGCCGAGTCCTCCGAGAACTCAAGCCAAACACAAACAAGGATAATCACCGGGTGTTCAAGCGGTGACGTCCAAGTCTTGAGGACGGTCAAAAATGGGGTGTCTACAGTTGCCCCTCTTTGACAGAACTCGAAAGTCATGACATTGACGGGAGTGACTGTCAAAGCCCAGAGACGACCCATTTTTGACAAGGCCGAAGACTTAGACAAAGCATACAAGCTACAGATAAAGATATGCGCCCGAAGGCAGGGGCAAAATGCATGGCAATGCACGAAGCCGAGCATAACTTATGATCGTGCAAAGAAAGCTGTAATGGAACATAACAATGCAACAGTTTTAAGCTAGCATACACCAAACTACACTACAATGTAGTGAGAGTGTAAGAGAATCATGTAATTCTCGCTACGTTTCACGCGGAGAATACAATACCTGTCCGGTTCGTCTGGTTGCACCAGCCTCAAATGAACCGTGCATACAATATCGTGCCTGAAAAAGAAAGCAACTTAATAGGTACGATATCGTTAGCAACATGCATAACATGCAAAATGAATGCAAAATGATATGCAATATATACAAAACTATGTATAATAATGCAAAAGAAAATGCAATGCAATTGAATCATGATCCAATCATAAGCGGTTCAGAACCACACAAATGTCAAATAGATTGATGGAGGTGCAAAGTCCATCTACCATAGAAAAGGTGCTGCAACCCTCAAACCAAGTTCAACATGGAATAGGCGCGTACACATGCAGAACTATGAGTGATGTAGATGGACACAAGGACAAGTAATTGGGTGGAATGACATAAGTGGGGAAATGACCCGCTGAGGAAAGACCAATGATCCTAATGCTGGATGCAAAAATTACACTACAATGTAATATATACAATGGATATGGCATGCAGCCAAACCAAATCTTGCCTAGAAAAGGCGTGGACACACACAAACCGCGTCTAACACAGAAAAGGTGCCGCAACCCTCAAACCAACATACCAGCGTGGAATAGGTACGTACACATGCAGAACTGTGTTTTGACGTGAAAGATATGGGCACATACCAGACCAAGCTCAACATGGAAAGGCGCAAGCCATAATGGAGGTGATGCAGTGAATGCATGCAAGCTACAATGCAATATTTACAAATATACAATGGGATGGATAGGGATACGATGGATAAGGCACGCGGGCCAAACCAAATCTTGCCTAGGAAAGGCATGGACACACACAAACCGCGTCTAACACAGAAAAGGTGCCGCCACCCTCAAACCAAGTTCAACATGGAATAGGCGCGTACACATGCAGAACTGTGTTTTGATGTGAAAGATATGGGCACATACCAGACCAAGCTCAACATGGAAAGGCGCAAGCCATAGATGGAAGTGATGCAGTGAATGCATGCAAGCTACAATGCAATATTTACAAGTATGCAATGGAATGGATATATACAATGAAATATGCATGACATATGCAATATATACAATGAAGTGCATGACATATGCAATATATACAATGAAATGCATGACATATGCATTATTTACAATGAAATGCATGACATATGCATTATTTCTTTACAATGATGCATGACATAAGCATTATTTACAATGAAATGCATGACATATGCAATTTCTTTTCTTTTGTTTTTTTTTTTTTTTTTGAAAATGCAAATGATTCATGTTGATGCGAATGCGTGATACCCGTACGTCCTTTGATGTGCACAACAATGCACATGATCTTGAATGCGCGACCACGCACGTCGCTAGAAATGCATGACAATGCATGTTAACTCTTATGTGCGACAATGGGCGTCACTCGAGATGCATGACAATGCATATGAACTCAAAACGCGTGTTTAAGGTCTCGCCAGACCGAATGAAGGTGTATGACAATGCAAATAATACTTGGAATGCGCGACACCGTGCGGCTTTTGAAATGCATGACAATGCAACTATTGGAATGCATGTTAATGCAAACTAAACTCAAGTGTGCGTTACAACGCACGTCCCTCGAAATGCATGACGATGCAAATGAAGTGCGCATGACAATGCGTCATAAGAATGCACACACTAATGCAAGCATGGTGTGCGCATGACAATGCGAGATGTGTGCGCAATAACGCGAATGAAATGACGCATAATCAGCGCGCGTTCACGACAAAGTGTTGTAACGCAATGCATGTGGGGCAACTTTCAAATCTTGTAAGAGACAAAAGGATACAAAAAGGATACGCCTTGCACCCGTATTCAAGTGCCCCGCACAGAAGACACGGTCCGAGGTCAAAACGGAGGCCGGTTGAGCTTCGGAAATGCCATTTCTTGCACTGTCTTGAGAAATGAAGGCCCCAAACCACACATCTAACCCAAACAAGGTTGTAGGAGGCTCACCGACCATAAAGGGAGGTCACCGGCCATCCACCGGCCATAAAAACATCCGACCGGCCAAATATTTAGCCGACCGGCCAAAAATGTAGCTGACCGGCCAAATCTTGCTGAATCGGGGCAGTTTTATCCTTTCGCCTTGGGTCTTTTAAAATAGGGTTTCAAACCCTATTCTTTTCATTCTCCTTGGCCGAAATTTCACCCTCTCTCTCCCTAGGATATTTTCTTCCCTTCAATCCTCCATTTTCTTGCGTTTCGTGCCCGTTTCATCGTTCGATTCGCGAAGTTCTTCGCGTTTCGAACATTTTGAACCGAACATTTCTTTGTTTCAGTGTTTCTTTTGCTATTTCCACCTTTTAGGGTTTGTTCCCCTCGAGTTTCTCTTGATTTCCGTGCCTCTTTCATTTCCTGCCTTTTCCGGCCACTTTCCGCCCTCTTGGGGTTGACTTTTTAGTTGACCTTTCGCATTCTCATCCGGTTTCCACTTTCCCGGTCATTTTCACACCCCCTTTGTCATGGCGGACGATATTCCACGGGGTGGGACTCCCCCGGATCATGAGATGGATCCCGGGGCTGAGCTTCTCCCCTTGAGCGTCCGCCCGTTCGACCCAGCGACCTACCGGCCGGCGATTCACATTCTGCCTCCCGACGGACTACGTCAGTTCAGGAGCTTCGATAGGGCGGCGCCTCCAGAGCTTCTCCTGTGCGAGCTGACGTCTCATCTGTATTTTGGTGCTTCCGAGGTATATTCTTCCCTCTGTTTTATTTTTCGCAATGTAGAACATTTAACTGCCATAGTTGATTCTGCTCTTTAACTGCTTAGCCTGGATACACCTATACATTGTATACTGTAGTTGACTGTGAACACACTTGCAACTGATATCTGTTTGAATCTGACACGTACACACACATACTGTATTTGCCCGAACCACTCAAACACACTGACACAGCACGCACTGTAGTTTACTGCAATCACACCGGCACCCGATGTTTGTTTGAATCTGAAAACATGCACACACGCTATATCTGTACTGAACCACCCAAACACGTTGACACATCGCATGTTATAGCTTACTACAAGCACACCGGCACCCAATGTTTGTTTGAATCTGAAAACGTGCACACACGCTGTATTTGCGTCAATTTTGACTATTCTTCAAAACTGTACATTTTATATTGCTTCGCAACGGTTTTGTTTTTGAATACAGGGAGATTCCCATGCCGTCCGGGGGTATGGGAACATTGCCGCTCGAGATTGGTACGCGGAGCTACTCGATGCGGTTTGCCACATCGTGGATCAGGCCGGCTTCGGCGCATTCTGCAGGGGACTCTCGCGCCTCACTGCGAGCAGGCCTCTCCTTGTGGCTCTAGCGGAGAGGTGGTGGGACACCACCGACTCCTTCCACTTCTCTGCTACGGGAGACATGACAATGACTCCCTATGACTTCTCGATGCTCACCGGCATTAGGGTGGGGGGTGATCCGATCCCCTTCGACACCGACATGGACGAGTGGGAGGCCACTCAGATCTACTTGCTTGGCGAGGTGCCGCCTCTCGCGAGTCCCGGCTTCGTCAGGTACTCATGGTTCGAGGTCCAGTTCAGAGTTCAGCCAGCCTTAGTTGAGGAGGCTCCGATGACCCAGGAGGCGGTGGAGCGATATGCGCGCGGCTTTCTCATGTTTCTACTGGGGACGACCATTTTCGCCGATCGGGCGAACACCGTGCCCCTCTGTCTCCTGAGCGCTCTTGTGGATGTCACACAGATCTTACGCTACGACTGGGGTGGCGCTGCCTTGGCCACTCTATATGGATATATGAGCTCAGCCTCCCGTTACAACGGACAGCTGCTCGGGGGCTACTGGCGAGCTTGGGAGGTACGTTTCCTTTTTCTGTTTTTCATTGCTGCTCTACATTTTCTGTACTCTGCACATTGCACACACTGTACTCTCTGCTTCACGCTGACTGTATACTGCACAACCGGCACACACATGCTCTGCATTACACCGATTGTACACTGTTCACACTGTACACTCTGCACAATACACGGTTCTGTAATTTCTGTTTTATTCTGCATTCTGCTTTATCTGATAAGCATACTGGTATTTACTCTGCAGTTGTGGGTCTACGCCTACTTTCCGAGACTTGCGCCTGTGCCAGACGTAGAGACCCCTCTTGTCATTTCGTTCTCGCGCCGTTTTGACGTGAGGTGTGTGCGGAGGCCCCGGGAGACGTTCATCTTTTTCCGCCGCTACTTCGACACCATCACCCCCGCAGAGGTATGTTCAACTTGCAGTTCATTTAAGCTTCGCTTTACACTATATTTTCAATAATAGTAGATAACAAACTGCATTTCATTTTCAGATCACCTGGCAGCCTTGGGCTCCATTGTCAGCGACGATGCGGGCACGGTTCGTCGGTGCTGAGGAGACCTCGTGCTTTAGGATTTTGCTAGAGGGCCCGGTCTGTCGGGCTTGGTACCTGGGTGAGCGTTTCCTATGCCAGACCCTAGGTTTACCTTAGCAGATAGTCCCGGTTCACCCTCCTAAGCATATGAGGGAGACAGAGAGGTTTACTCCCGAGCAGATGACTGACTATATGATCGGCTAGGAGGCAGATGGTTTCAGGGGTGAGGGCGACTACTTGGAGTACGTCCAGACCTTCATTATGTGGCCTCTGAGCGATGGCCGCTGAGCTGAGCGAGAGAGGCTTGTGGCGCCAGCGGCCGGAGCAGGAGCAGGGGCAGGGACATCGAGGACAGCTCGAGTCCGTGGCAGGGGTGGAGCTCAGAGGGGACGGGGGGCTAGTTGGCCAGCGCTCCCCACTACGATGACATGCCGAGGACAGGGTGGGGCGACTTACCAGATTCCCATTGCTCCCCCTCCGGCTGATCATGAATTAGTCGGGTTCTACGACTTACCTCCGGTATGTACTACTTCATCTTGCATCTTGTATTGTCATTTCATTTCAGTTTATTGATATTCCGCAGAATACTGATGCTTCTAACCCTTTTGCAGGCCTCTTCTGAGTACACTCGCCAGTCCCTGGAGCTGACTGCTTCTGTGATGGAGATGCTCCAGCAGAGCCTTGACCTTCTATCCATCTATGGCATTCCGGTATGTTCTTCAACTGCAGTCTCAAAATCTACACAATCTGATGCATCATATTGTCAACACAACACCCGATACACGACCCTCACGGCATCTGATATACTGTAGCCCACAGACTGTTCACAGCATTACTCACGGCATTCATACACTGCATTCAAACACAGCATTCTGTACTGATAAACTACTCACAGCATTCACACACTGTACTCGTACACTGCATTCTGTACTGATAAACTGCTCACAGTACTCACACGTTGTACTCATGTACTGCATTCTGCACTGATAAACTACTCACAGTATTCACACGCTGTACTCATACACTGCATTCTGCACTGATAAACTGCTCACAGTATGCTGATGCGTTTGCCTTTTGTACTTTTCAGCACCCCTTTCAGATTCCTCCTGTGGAAGGTGCTCCGGCCGGACCTTCCGTTTCCACCCGAGATGGCAGAGTATACCCCCGCACCAAAGCGGGGCATACCCACGTTGGGAGTAGCTCATGGGCACCCGTTCCTGATGATGATGATGAGTCTGAGGCTGAGGCTGAGGCAGAGTCGTCCGAGGAGGAGACCGGAGACGGCTCGGGCTCAGACTCAATTGACGATGCTGATGACGATGCTCCTGGACCTTCGTCCAGGAAGAGAACGAGGACGGACCCCTAGGCCTGAGCCCTTTTGACATTGATCCAAATTTTTGCTATTTTTCTTCTTTTTTGTACGTTACTGGTAGCTAGAGTACCTTGTACTGCCGCAGGCAGATTTTTGTTTCCAAAACTATGTACTTGAAAAAGATGATGAAATGAAACAAACTTTTTATCTGAAAAAGTGTTACATTTGTACATTTCATATATTGCATCGCATTGCATCATGTTGCAACTCAATGTAAATGAAATTGATCTGTTGTCTGAAAATTGAACACTTGCATTGTAATAATCAGATAACGAACCAGCCAACAGCAAAACAACCCATGCAAACCACTGCTCAACCTGAACACACAGCCCATACTCTGCTGAGGATTAATCTGCATACAACCCGTAACACATCGCTTGGTTCATTCTGCACATGGAAAACCCTGAACAATAGTCCAATAAGACGGCATACGGAGGTGGAGCCGGCTGAAGTTGAAGCACACTCAGCTGCCCCAAATTTTCCCCTTTTCTTCTTTTGCTTCGCATAAACGTAGAGAATGGCACAGCACTCTGGGCATGAACGACTTTTGAAATTGAAAAAGGGTTTTTCAACTGGGGTATCGAGCCTATAACTAAACGCAGCGAGAACGACTCAAACAAAAGGTACACGACCTAATCACAACGAGACACGCTCGAAAAAGACTCAAAACAAAAGTTGAGGTAAACAAAACAAAAGACACGACACACAGACGTGTTACAAAAACGAGAGACCTCAAATCGCGAGGAGCCAGTTCCTCCGGGTATTATTTCCCACCCTTTCTCATTTGTGATTCTCACATCACTCGGCCTTCAGGCTCGGTTTTTCTCTCAAAACCCTTTCGCTCACTTTTTTTTTTTTTCTCATCACACATCTCTCTATTATTTATTCTCTCATTTTCCATCCCTCCCCAAGGTGATTGATAGATGAATAGGAAGTCGTGGGTTCACGCCCAACATTATTAGCTCGCGGCTATTTCTTCCGGCGACGTTTAGTCGATGTTCCGGATGGAGAATGGAGTATCTTGATTCATTCCGATTTGTGCTTCGCACTTGGCTTGATACCTCGTTGTTTGGAGGATGTGAGAGCTTTCAGCCCTCTTCTTATTAACCTCAGTTGTGCCTTCTTCTGGCGAATAGAGTGCCCTTCTGGCAAGTATGTTAATGATGGGGGGGAAGACAGAACACCTGACTTAACTGTGCCCCTAGTTCATCGCTTTGACCCTTTTTTTGTTTTGGTTTTCTACTAAAACAAATTTGACCAAGGCAGGAGTTAGATTAACATACTTGTTCGATTTTTGATTTGAAAATCATGCAAGTCAGGCTGTGAGCACTGAAAATTTTCCTTCTTTGGGTCCAAAAAGTGGTCCAGTTTTTGGAAAAGATGGAATAGTTTTCGAGAAATAGTCAACCTCAGTAAAAAAAACTCAAAAACTATTTTTGCAAACGGTCAATGCTCAACGAGCACGGAACTTACTCTTGAGATACACAACCTCGGATCGGAGGCAACGGAAAATTGCCCCTAGTATGGATGGCACTATACGGCAACGGAAAGTTCCCCCTGGTTTGAAAGACGACTCATGGCAATGCATGGCAACGGAAAGTTGCCCCTTGTTTGGATGATGCCGAAGCATTTCGTAAGCAGTCCTCATTGATGACGATCACGACCGAACTCTCGGACATGGAGAAGACAAAGGCGGCCAGAACCAATATATGGACACAGTCACTTTGAAAGTGTTGGGGCTGGACTTCAAGATGAAGCTGCCTACGTATCCCAAACATGGGAATCAAGCCTACGTAGTTCACGGTGTCACAACCACACTATCGGATTCAAAGAAGGCAAGGATGATCAAAGCCATTACATGGACAAAGTCGCTATGAAAGCGTTGGGGGCTGGACTTTAGGATGAAGTTACCTGCGTATCCCAATCATGGGAATCAAGCCTTACGTAGTTCCGGTTAAGGTACACTCGGGTATTTTAACCTTCACTTTTTAGGCTCTAACTTTTGCCAAGGCGCCCGATGCGGGTTTTCGACCTCGCGAGCTTCTTTTTTCTTTTTCTTTTCAATTTTTTTGCTTTGTTTTTTTTTATATATTTTTTTGCATCTTTTTCTTCTCTTTTTTTTCCTTTTCTTTTCTTTTCTCGCTCTAACTTTTGCCTGGGTCGCCCTTCCGAGTTTTCGGCCCAGCGAGCCTCTTAAAGGGTAAAAGTATAGCAAGTCCATGCCAAATGGTTTTGAGATTGAAGCCCTCTGTATCCAGGAGAGTGGCTGTTGTATTGATTTGTAGAAGGATTCATCTTCGGCTCTTCGAGCACATCAGACATTTTTGCCCCTAGTTCAAGGGGTGCTTCTGATCTGGCCACGCAGGTCTCACATGGCGGTTGACCGTTGAACGTTCTGAATGGGTTCAAGGTTCGAAAACAAACGGATTGAATTTTGAGGCTGAGAGCGATCCTGGGTTGCACAATCTCAAGAGCGATTCCACACAGGTCTTCACAGGACCGCGCAAAACATTTTGTTTTTGAAAGTTTTTAAGAAAGCGACAAATCGCTCGCGCTGAAGATAGTGTGGAACCAATCTGGATCAAACCAGGGTCCTTCTCAGTACTCACGTTAACAAGCATGATTTCATTCATTAAAAGGCTTAGCACGCCCATCTTTCTCTCAAATTGATCAAAGTTTTGTAAAACCCGAGGAATTCCTTCCTCTTTATTTTCACCACCACAGTGTTCCAAAAACAGTTTTGAAAAACTTAGGTCAATACAATGAGTTTAGAGCACAGAAGAGTAAGTGAGATGCTCTGCTATTTCATTCAAGTCCTCTGGCACAACTAGCTCAAGGTAGCAATAAGCACGGAAACATGATAACCGCAGCTGTTTCATCCTGGTTGCAACTGGCTCCACAGCAGAGACAAACTCAAAAGAAGACAACAATGGTGTTCGAGGCGACAACCCCGGAATCACCTTCTATACAAGGGGACCGACTCGTTACAACAAGACAGACCCTTAAACAAAAAAGACTGACTCGAGATGATGAGACAGACTCAAAACAAAACAAAGGACTGACTCGACACCCAAGCCAGTATTTACAAAACTAGCATTCGCAGATGCTCAAAAATGCGTGCCAGACGCCACATAAAAATACCGGGTGCCGCCCACAGGTGGTCCAACCCTGATCACATACTCGCAGTGTCCTCAAAATCCAAAAGCTGGGTAGTAACAGACTTGGCTGAGGTGGGTGGGAGGATAACCTCATTGTCGATCAAATCTTGCACCTCATGACGAAGGCGGAAACAATTATCGGTAGCATGACCAGTTTGCTGGTGGTACGCGCAGTACAAAGTAGCATCATGTGTGGGAGGGAGATTCTTTGGGAGAGGCCTAGGCTCAAGGGGTTTAAGATGTCCTCTTTCAGCCAGGATCTGGAGTGCCTTAGACAAAGGCATGTAGAGAGCGTGAAAGACCCTGCGCCCTCGGGGCAAGTACTTTGAAGTCTGAGTATTCTTGCTAGACGCACTAGCGAAAGGGTCGGCAGGCACTACCTTGACCTTCTGATCTTTCCCAGGTACAGAGTTGGGAGTGGAAGGGACTGTTCTGGCATGACTGGGCCTATCCCAGTTTTCTGACTGGCTTGTACTACCTTCGATTGGAGTGGGGAAAACATCATCCACAGCCTTAACTACGACTGCGAATACCTGTTGTTTACTCATTCCCCCGGCTTTCAAAGCCTCGACTGCCCACAGCAGTTGTTCAATGGGATCGGCATCTACCTTCATTTTGTCCTTGCCTCTGGCCTCAGCCTGATCGAGGGTTTGGGTTGATGTTGAAACGTCATTGCTATAACTTGAGAGCACCTCAGGTTAGCTAAGTTCAATCACAATCCGTCCCAATAGCGGGGGCTCTTGTGACACAAAATTTCCGGCATACGATGCTGCTGGTGGCGAAGCCGACATTCCGTAGGCGAGATCCGCCACAGACCTCTGGAGGTCACCTATTATCCCCATCAACTCGAATGTAGTGGGCTCGCGAGCCTGATACAACTGGGGGGCCCAGACCGGGTGCGCAGCGTGCGACCTGGGTGGATGTGGCACATCGACATTGGTCTCGCTTTGCAGGGTGATTCCTTGATCTAATGCGGCTGTCATAACCATGATTTCCTCTAAATTCTACGTCATCATAAACCCGCTGTACTGAACGGTGACTGACGGATCAGATATCTGCCTTGCCTCAGCAAGGGACAATACTGGCTATTCTGTATCAACTCTCTGAACTGAAAGGAAAAACAAGCAGCATTTCAGCCCAAACAGAACAAATACAGGTGTAGCCAAACGACTGTACTCTACTACTGATCACTGTTCCCCAAAATCACTACCTCAAAACACTGAATCGGATACCCACAGATATAACTGATTCTCACAAATACTGAGACTGGTGCCCTCAGGCCTGATACTCAAACTTGCAAACTGATATGTGCGTTCCTGTAGAGATACACTCTAAAAGCACATAGCAAGTAAAAGAGAGCCAAAACACCCCTATGTTGGGGTAGGGTTTTCCTGCCCTATTTTGTCAGGAGCTAGGGTTTCACTACGCACGCAGCGGTTTCAAACGACCTATATCGGGTAAGCAACCTGTCCTAGTTTGGAATGGTCACTATAGATTCCGAATATACACTAGGTCGAATGGCCGACAAAGGGTGCCCCGGTAAAACCGGGGTTTGTGTTCCCATACTGGCAGAGCCCGCAACCGGTAAGCCTTATGGCACACAGCCTCTGGCAAACCACTCAGGAATAGCAGATGGCAAACACGGTGTCCTAGGCGCACCAATGCACATGCAATGCAAAGAAACACATAAGTGTAGTCAAAACAGGATATCACGAGTTCGAGTCAAGCTCTCTAAACATCCCCAGCAGAGTCGCCAGAAACTGTGGACGCACCCCGAAGGAGGGCCTTATGCTACCACAATTCGGACTCGCTTTGTCACGGTTCTTAATCTGAACCAAAGAGTCCAAATCCGGCAAATCATTTTGAGAAACAAATTTTTGAAAGAAGTGCCAAACATGGACTGCTTTGCCAGATACAGAGTCGCCACCTAAATATTTTTTAATGGGGGAATTTAGGAAACCCTGACTCAGTGCCAAAGGCCATGTGTCCGTCATCACCAAAGTTGCCTCGGCTCGGGAACTTGGGTACGATTGGGGAAGGTCAGCTATGAGCACCCCCTCTCGCCCGATCCGAAGATCGGCCTCTACTAACCATGATATTCGATTTTGAAAACGTTATGTGTTCTTATTCCAGTTAATTAGCTAGAATTACTACGTGATGCGCACAACACAAAAGTATAGACTAGATCGCCTAATTTGGAACGAAGCATGGCATATTCGTTTGTTTGGAAAATGTCTGAAATTTGCTACTCGCAAGTAGGCTAAAACACGGATTTCAACGAGTTATTCCAACTCAAACAATCCAACCTTCACCCACAGGCATTCAGGCAGTTTATATCACATAAGCAGCTAGCCACATGGTAAGCATGTTGTCATGTTAACATTCACACTCATGCGAGATGCTAAAGCATAAAATACTTACAGTGTACTCCAAGCCAAGACAAGAAAATGTTAGCAATCAATGCATGATCCAAGTCCATGTTAAGTGGCTAATGCAACGCATACAGAATGCAATCTAGAATAGGCTCGACTAATCTAAGGATGACATGTGAAAATGCACAGATAGCATGTATTCAAGTTAGATTTGAAATACTTTATGCAGTTCGCATGATGTGCCGAGCCTGGTGCATGCAATACTAATGAATGATGCACGCATGCATAGCATAAGGTATGCTAAAGTAAACATGTCCTAATACTAACCAGCAAAAGCAGGTAAGTAAAAGGGAGAAAGAAGTGGGGGTTGGAAGACATGCACACACGCACCCACACTTATTACAAATTTACCCTCGCTCGGAGGGACCGAAAGAATAATACAATTTAATTAACCTACAAGCTAATTAAATATTACAGACCAATTAATTAATTAACAAATTAACTAATCTAATGAAAGCAGTAAACAGCCTCGGGAAGAGGGCCCAATACAATGCGCGCTCAACTCCGCTCAGAAAGTCACTGCCATGCACAAGCTGCCTCTGCTTTGACTGTTATCCTTCTCTGAAGACCGCACAAATCTCAGGGTTGCTCCTCTGAATGCTATGGAACACCATCGGCTAAGGGAATTTGTCACCGGTCATGGAGAATGGTCACCGGCCACAAATTAATCCATCGGCCACTTATGGATGGCCGGTCGACACTACAGATGGCCGGCCGGCCAAATCTTCCTGCAGAACCTGTTTTTGACAGCAGCAGAGGGCAAAACATAGCATGGCAATGCATTTCAAGCAATGTATGCACCAATCACACCCCTTATCATATTCATGACTCAAAGGGATATGGTTCTCGATTCTCAGACCACCCACCGCGCATTTCCATGCATGATGGCCCAAGAAACCAAGTATGCATTTTGATATGGAATGCAATGCCCATAATCAAACAAAAGGGGGGTTCAACCTCTATCATACTCAACTCAAGAGGTGAAGCATGCAAGAGGTGAAGCATGCATGCCAATGCAATGCATCCTAGGTATGGAGGCTAGTATGCAACATGGCAATGCAATGTGTAATATGGGTTAGGCACACAACCTAAGTAAAGAAGCATGTAAGGCATGAAGCAATGCAACCTACAACTATGCAAGACATAATGTGGATGTTCAAGCATGCAAGTAAGCATGTGGCTTCACTTAATCATGCAACAACACACAAGTATGCAACAACACACAAGGTGAGCATGCAACAACATGCAAAGGGGTGGACTTAAACTAATTTAGGCAGCCCTCAAACAAGCCTAAAACAGTGGCCAATGCTATGGAAATGAGGGCCTACACACACACACACACACACATGTACACGTTGATGGGCCAACACTTAAGCATCAAACAAGCAACCTTTAAGCACACTTAAAAGAGCCTAAACATGGACAATTAGCATGCAATGTAAACTTTGAAAATCATATTAATGATGGTGCCAAACCAATTTAAACAAGACAAACATGGCATGCAATTGGTCCAAGTACTTGAGGCAAGCCAAGGAGACTTAAACCATGGCTAAGTCAACCAAGCCTCACAAGGCCAAGAGGACTTAAAACAGGTTCAAGGCAGACCTAAAGAAGGCTAAGGACGTACCTAGATGGCATCTAGGTGGTCTAAATATGCGAGCATACAAAGAGGCACATTCATGGAGCAAAAGGCAACAACCTTTCAACACATTGAAGGAGCATCAAATGCAAGCATATGGGCATGTTATAAGGACTGAAATAACACGGTAAATGGTTCCCAACCATTGAAATAATGCATGTAATGCATGCTCAAGATCCATGCACTTGAAGCTCACAAGCCAAGAATGCAAAGAGACTATACTAAGCATGCCATGGTTGACCAAAACAACCAAAAACAGAACTTAAGCATGCTAAAACAAGCACAAAAGCTTCACAAAGCTAAGCCTAAATCATGCTAGAACAAGGATCAAAACCTAAAGCATGTTAAGACCTAAACATGGCATTACAAGGCATGTATGCTAAGCAAGCATGGTGTACCTAAACCAACATAAAACAGTGCTAATACATGGCAATATAAGCACAAAAATCAGTTAAGGCATGGCCAACACACACTTAACAATGATGCTCACACATGAGGCAAAAATAGCCCTTTTCAAGGACAACAAGGAGAGGGGGTGGCCCTCTCCTTCTTGGGACCTCAAGGCACCATCCTTACCACTGAAATCCCTCAAGATTTCAGTGGTGAGGAGGCCCAAACACAATGGTCCCGGAGCTCACCAAAATAGCACAAAAACAAAGGCCAAACAAGCCTTAAGAGGGGTCAAACAACCTCAAAGCTCAAAACACTCTTAAATAACTATTTAGAGTAAGAAAAAAAAAGAGTTTTATATGTTATACACAAAGCCCAAAAATAGTTGCAAGATAGGTAAAAAAGCTATGCAAGAATGGGGTATTTAAAGGTAAAGTCCTTACCCTTGAAGACCCTCTTCACAAACAATGCGCCAGCTGGTTCTTTGAGTTCAAAACCACCCAAGAACACCAAGAACAACCCTCTGGCCCCTCAGCAACCAAGAGAAGGTGTAATACTATGTGTTTGTGTGCAATAGTAAGACTAAACACACACAAAGAGTACAAGATAGGGAGATATAGAGATGGAATAGATACACTACTCAAACCCTAATATCAGAGCTCTCTCTGAATTTTTCTCTCTCCCTCATGGAGGGAGGAGAGGCTCCCTCTTATAGAGAATCCCTCTTGTAAAGCTTCCAAAGCAAGCTAGACAAGAGGGAAATGGAGGGGAGCAGAGTGTATGCCAGCTATCACAGCTGGCATAAAAATATCTGCAAAAGCAGATGAACAGTGGTCGGCCGGCCAAAAATACAATTTGACCAAAAAAGATGGCCGGTCAACCATCTATAGTGCCGGCCGGCCAAACATTTGGCCGGTGGAAACAAAACACAGCCGGTGGCCTCAAGCCATGGCCGGTGATGTGTGGGGATGGCCCACAAGCCATTCCCTGCCCCTCCAAGGCAAAACACAAGTGTTTGGTGCAAAACCAGATGCAAAACAGTCGAGTCAAGAGATCCTGAGGCAAGGCGCGTAGCCGAGTCCTCCGAGAACTCAAGACAAACACAAACAAGGATAATCACCGGGTGTTCAAGCGGTGACGTCCAAGTCTTGAGGACGGTCAAAAATGAGGTGTCTACACGGGTTTGCCTGAATTTGTGTTTAATGGGAGTGGAGTAGTACCTCCTCCGTATTTGATTTCATCTGTGAAAGCTGATAAATTGATTAGAAAGGGGTGTGAAGGGTATCTGTATTCTGTATTGACTGTATCTACTGATGATAATGCTAATGTGAACAGCATTCCCATAGTCAGAGAATTCCCAAATGTTTTTCCAGATAATCTGCTAGGGGATTTGATTGACAGGGAGATTGAATTCACCGTTGATGTGATTCTGGGAACACAGCCAGTATCTAAAGCTCCTTACCGAATGGCTCCAACTGAATTGAAAGAATTGAAAGTGCAACTACAGGAATTGTTAGATAAGAAGTTCATCAGGCCCAGTACTTCACCGTGGGGCGCACCTGTCTTGTTTGTGAAAAAGAAAGACGGCTCACTGAGACTTTGTATTGATTACCGTGAACTGAACAATGTAACTGTGAAAAATAAATACCCATTGCCTCGTATTGATGACTTATTTGATCAGTTACAGGGTGCTCAAGTGTTTTCTAAGATCGATCTCAGATCAGGATACCATCAGTTGAAGGTTAAACCAGAAGACATTGACAAAACTGCTTTTCGAACGAGGTATGGACATTATGAATTTTTAGTTATGCCTTTCGGAGTTACCAATGCACCTGCTGCATTTATGGACCTCATGAACAGAATCTTTAAACCCTTTCTCGATGACTTTATTGTTGTATTCATAGATGACATTCTGATTTATTCAAAGAATAGAGAAGAACATGAACATCATCTGAGACTTGCCCTGCAGACCCTAAGAGAACAGAAACTCTATGCTAAACTGTCTAAATGTGAATTTTGGCTTGATCATGTTATGTTTTTGGGACATGTCATTACCAAGGATGGAATTTCAGTTGATCCACAGAAAGTTGAAGCAGTGATAAATTGGCCTAGACCAACAAATGTTACAGAAGTCCGAAACTTTTTGGGATTGGCTGGATATTACAGAAGATTTGTCAAAGATTTCTCCAAAATTGCCTTACCATTGACTCAGTTGACTCAGAAGGGGATATCTTTTGACTGGACTAACCAAAGGGAATCAGCATTCCAAGAGTTGAAAACTCGACTCGTGACTACACCGGTTCTTACCCTACCTTCAGGTACGGATGGTTTTACCATTTTTAGTGATGCTTCTCACAAGGGCTTGGGATGTGTTTTAATGCAGAATGAAAGAGTAATTGCTTATGCTTCCCGACAACTGAGACCGCATGAAGAGAACTACCCGACCCATGATCTAGAACTTGCTGCAGTAGTATTTGCCTTAAAAATCTGGCGTCACTACCTTTATGGGGCAACATGTGAGGTGTATACCGACCACAAGAGTCTGAAATACTTCTTCACACAGAAAGAACTGAATATGAGACAACGGAGATGGCTAGAATTGATTAAAGACTATGACCTACAGATTTTGTACCATCCAGGGAAAGCCAACACCGTTGCTGATGCATTGAGTCAAAAATCGATTGGAAATTTAGCCTGTTTACTCACTGGATAGAAAGGGTTGCTTTGTGACCTTGAGAAATCTGAAATCGAGATTGTTTTGCGAGAACAAGGTGGAACAATAGCTGCTATTTTGGCTCAACCGGCATTGATTGAAGAGATTAAAGAGAAACAGCAACAGGATGATTTCTTGAAGAAGATCATCAATGAACGAGAATCTAAACCGAGGCCGGACTTCAAATTTGAGAATAATGTACTGAAATTTCAGGGAAGACTGTGTGTACCAAATGATACTGAACTGAAGAGAAGAATTCTGCAAGAAGGCCACAACTCCAAACTGTCTATCCACCCAGGGAACACGAAAATGTACCAAGACTTGAAACTGAATTTCTGGTGGCCGGAAATGAAGAAAGAAATTGCTGATTTTGTATCAAAATGTCTTCATTGCCAACAAGTTAAAGCCGAACATCAACGACCTGCAGGCTTATTGCAGCCCTTACCGATACCAGAGTGGAAATGGGAACATATCACCATGGATTTTATTGTGAGATTGCCTCGCTCCAGTAAAGGTATGGACTCAATTTGGGTTATTGTTGATAGACTGACTAAATCTGCTCACTTCTTACCTGTCAAGACAATTTATAATGCGGACAAATTGGCTGTGATTTATATTGATGAAATTGTTAGACTGTATGGAGTGCCTGTGTCCATTGTTTCTGACAGAGATTCGAAGTTTACATCGAGATTTTGGCAAAGCTTACAGACTGCATTGGGTACTGAACTGAGACTGAGTAGTGCCTATCATCCTTAGACAGATGGCCAATCAGAAAGAACCATCCAGACTCTAGAGGATTTACTGAGAATGTGTGTCCTTGATTTTCAGGGAAACTGGGAAAGCCATTTGCCATTGGCTGAATTCGCCTACAACAACAGCTTCCATTCAAGTATTGGTATGGCGCCTTTCGAGACATTGTATGGCAGGAAATGTAGATCTCCGATTTGCTGGGCAGAAGTTGGAGATGGGCCTTTGCTGGGGCCCGAGATTGTTTATGAAACTACTGAGAAAGTGAAACTGATACAACAGAGACTGAAAACTGCACAGAGCCGACAGAAAAACTATGCAGATGTCAGAAGGCGAGACAGAGAATATGAAGTGGGTGATCACGTTTTTGTGAAAGTGACACCAATGAAAGGCCAGACTCGTTTTGGGGTCAAAGGCAAATTAGCACCGAGATATGTCGGACCGTATGAGATTATTGAGAAAATGAATCCAGTGGCGTATCAAGTTGCGCTTCCTCCTGAAATGGAGCATTTGCACAACGTATTCCACATCTCTATGTTGAGGGATTACCTCCGAGATCCTTTTCATGTGATAGAGCCTACTCATGTAGTACTGAGTGATGACTACACTTACGAGGAACGGCCCATTCAGATTGTAAACAGACGGATTAAGAAATTGCGAAACAAAGAGATTCTATTAGTGAAAGTTGACTGGCAAAACCATGGTGGCGTGTATGCCACTTGGGAAAGGGAAGATGACATGGCCAAGAGATATCCTGAACTGTTTCCACTGAACCCTGTTTTCTTCCAGAATGAAGGTAACTCGAGTTTAGAGGACTAAACTCTTTTTAAGGAGGGGAGACTGTAATAACCCTCATCACTGCTTACCGATAAACTACTTATTACTGCTAAACTGAGACTGATTATGATTGATAACTGAAGTAATCGAAATACTGAACTGACCGACTGAAGTCTGACACTGATTGATTGAGTACACCTGTTTGAATTGCATTCTATCTGTTTGACTGTTTGATTATCTGTTCATGTTTTTATGTTTAAACTACAAATCGAAGGCCTTATCGGCGGTCGAATCTGAAATTAATTAATGTTTTGGGTTAATCTTAATTTGTGTGATTTTATGGTATATTCAGTTAAAATGTGATTTAGTATGATTAAACTAGATCAATATTGATAAATTACATGAGCTAGGCTTATTTGCAACTTTGCCATCTTTAGTGGCCCACTACCTAAACCTTTTTGAACTCATTACATTACAAACAACACAATTTCATTAGCCATTTCCCTTGTTATTGCCGACTAGAGAGAGAGTGTAATGACCCCAAAATGTATGGCGTAATTATCAGTAATTACTTATGTGTTTATATGAATTAATTGAAGAATATCTGTTGGAATTAGAAGAATATCTGTTGAGATGACAACTTAGGGAGTGAAATTGATGACCGTAATGGGTTCTGAAAATGAAATTGAACACGCCTATGTGATACCGGGAATTTTTAGAGTCATTTGGGAAAATAAATTGAGAACTGAATTTCGTCTGAATCGCTAAGTCTTGTTTGGCTCATGTTTACGGCACAATTCTATATTTATGATATATAGATAAGGATAAGGACTATGTTGACCATGTATTGACTCAACAAAAGAGGAAAGAAAATATCTAAGAAAGAGAGAGAGGGAGTTCGTGAGAAAGGGAAGAAGAAAGGGAAGAAAAGGGGAAATCAAGCTTAAATCTTCCTCAATTAAAGAATCAAGGTAAGGATCTTCTCTAAATTCTTGAAGTAAGGTTGATGCATCAATGATCTCATGTTAAATAAGAGGATTGAAAGGGGAAATATGTTTAATTTGAGCATGCATGGCATGAATAGATGATTGATGGTTATATTTGTCATATTTTGAGGAAGAACCTCCATGGATTTAAAAATGAACCTTTTATGAACATGTTTTATGATTTTTCATCTTCAATCAAGGTTTGATCTTGTGCATGATGCATTTGGGTTTTGTTTGGAAGTTTTGAAGCTTATTTTAAAGTGTTTTCAAGTGTTTTTGGCCTTGAATTTTATGATTTTGGAAGTTGATTTTGCAAAAATGGAGGCCACGGTTTAGCAAAAAATGAACTGGTTTTTCACCCAGATTTTCGAAGTCCGCTCGAGCGGGGGTTTTGCCGCTCGAGCGGGAATTTCACACATCCAGTATCTTTCTCACAGTTTGCAGTCCGCTCGAGCGGGGGTTTTGCCGCTCGAGCGGGGACCTATTTTTCAGAAATTTCACAAAGTGTTTCAATGCATGTTTTGGCATCCTCATTACATTTTTAGGCATTCCTAAGCCTTAATTAAGTTAAGATAATGAGATTATGAGATGGTAGCACCATTAAGAGATTACATGCAGGTGTTTACACTATGTGTTAAGAAGTTATGCTATAATGTTTGTATTTGTAGGTCAAACCTCGAAGACCGTGCAACCGGTTTTGGAAACCCACTGTGAGTAACATTTCTGCAAAGATATGTTAGTATGATCTATGTTTAAACGTGCTACGTTATGTTATGGTTTTGAAATGATAAATGTTTTCTGTGAACGAATGTCCAGTTTGCGAATCTAGTATGGCATCCATAGATAGTCCTAAGTGGACCAGTTTACGAGATCTCAGTATGTGTTTAATCGGTGTCCGGGACCGGTTACTCTAGTCGTTGGACGACAAATGTTATGTTATGTTCTATGGAGTATGCCATTATGTATGTTCTGATATGAGATGATTATGTTTATGAATGATTTATTTTGCGGACATATGGAATGTGGAATTCGTTCACTACCCCTTTACTTTAATGTTACTTGCTGAGCTTTAGCTCATTGTTTGTATATATGTATTTATAGGTGAGCATTCTGGGAGTCAAGCCTAGGCGGGGTCTTGACCGAGCCGCCGTTTTGAAGCCTACCTGATGTTTTGTGTGCCTCCGAGCTGGGGCTAGGCCTGGAAGGCCGTACGAGCTTTGTTTTGTTATAACTGTGGCACGTGCATATGTTCGTTTTGTATATGATATTTTTGTTTCATGTTATGTAAAGTTAGTGGGTAAATTGACATTTTTGGCATGTAATGTATGTTCATATAAATGCACAGCTCTTTGGACTATAGTGTTTGTCTTCGCTTCCGCGAGCCTCGTATATTTATGTTTTGTTCAGGAAGGCCTGTGGTAATCTAGGATTACTGGCCGGTTACGATGCCAATTTTTTGAGGCGGGTTTGGGTCTTGACAGAATGGTATCAGAGCGCACGAGTTAATTTACCCACACATGTGTCCATATGAGCTGTAGGGTGTCCTAGAAAAGAAATAGGGCATGGCATAAATATGTGTGCATGTGTGTGTGTGTTTTGAATGTAAAGAGATAAGAACTGTAAATGATGAGACAACAGAGGAACCACTATGTTGAGAATAAAATGTTCTATCTGTTATGGGTTCTATAGACCAATGGAGACCACCAATGCAAGGAATGTAGATGATACAGAATCTTCTAATGCCAGAATAGATCGGTTAGAAAGAATGGTAGAAGCTTTAACAGGGTTGGTGAGACAACAACAAGAACAAAACCAACAACAACAGAGACAACCATTTCCGCCTCCTCCTCCGCCACCTGTTCAAATGGAACCGATCAATAATGATGATATTATCACTTTGACACAGAAATACAAGAAACTAAAACCACCAGAATTCTCAGGGGGTATCGAACCATTAAAAGCGGAGGCATGGGTACTTGAAACTGAAAAGATTTTTGAAGTGTTTCCGTGTACTGACGCATATAAAGTTCTGTTAGCAACATTTACTCTGACAGAGGAAGCTAGAAGATGGTGGATGCTCGTGCGAGGTGAGAATAGGGACTTGACATGGGGTCGATTCAAAGAGATGTTTTATGACAAATATTTCCCACAATGTATGCGAGATAGGAAAATATCTGAATTCGAACAGCTGAAGCAAGGTACCATGTCAGTGGCAGAGTATGAAGCGAAATTTACCGAATTAGCCCGTTATGCTCCTCATGTGGTTGATGCGGAGTACAAGAAGGCAAGGAAATTTGAGGGTGGCTTACATGTTGAAGTGCTTGACCGGTAAATGTGTTGAAATTAGACAAATATGTTGATGTACTTGACAGAGCCTTGATGGCTGAAACAAATATTGCAGCCTTGAAAATGTCTAAATCAACAACAATGACTGAAGCAGACAGTAAGAAATTCAAGAAACAAAAAGTGGAAATAGTTAGTGAATCAGTGGCCTCCGTGAATGAAAATTTGAATTCAAGTTTTAGCGTTAATACAACAAAGGGGAGTAGTGGCAGTGTAGGTAGACCTATTTGTAAGGAATGTGGAAAGCAACATTGGGGCATTTGTCGCCGTGGATCTGGAGTCTGTTTCAAATGTGGACAGAAAGGACACTTAGCGAGAACTTGTCCACAAGCCTATCCGAGTAATGAGAGACCCATTGCTAGTGGAGTTAACTCAACGATGACACCGAAGACAGGTACAATATCTACTCCCGAGGGGAACACTTTGAGACAAGGAAGGGTTTTCACCCTAGTTTCAGAAAAGACACCGCATAGTGGAAAAGCGAATGCAGGTATGATTTTAATTATCTATCATGATGTTAGCACTGTTACCTATGCGATGGAAAATATTGAACATGTGACTGTGACGGAACAAATCATACGTAAATTATGTTAAATCAATTGAAAGTGAACGACATGAACTAAATTGACTATGACTATGATGAAACAAATTTACCTTTGCGATTACCTTTGCTATGGATTATTATATCTACGTTACTACCTTTGCGTTGACGCTATGGAGCTTGTTAGTTGACTTCAGTCCTATGTGCAAGATTTGTTTCTTATGTGTTCGACTGCTATGATATTGCTTTCACTGCTATGAGATGGATCCAAGAACTACTTTATGTGTTTGAATGGCTACGGACTGAATAATAACATGTGCTTGAGATTTCTGATTGAGATTTTGCCAGGATAAGCAAAGTTTGGAGGACCAAACTTCCTAAGGTGGGGAGAATGTAATGACCCCAAAATGTATGGCGTAATTATCAGTAATTACTTATGTGTTTATATGAATTAATTGAAGAATATCTGTTGGAATTAGAAGAATATCTGTTGAGATGACAACTTGGGGACTGAAATTGATGACCGTAATGGGTTCTGAAAACGAAATTAAACACGCCTATGTGATACCGGGAATTTTTAGAGTCATTTGGGAAAATAAATTGAGAACTGAATTTCGTCTGAATCGCTAAGTCTTGTTTGGCTCATGTTTATGGCATAATTCTATATTTATGATATATAGATAAGGATAAGGACTATGTTGACCATGTATTGACTCAACAAAAGAGGAAAGAAAATATCTAAGAAAGAGAGAGAGGGAGTTCATGAGAAAGGGAAGAAGAAAGGGAAGAAAAGGGGAAATCAAGCTTAAATCTTCCTCAATTAAAGAATCAAGGTAAGGATCTTCTCTAAATTCTTGAAGTAAGGTTGATGCATCAATGATCTCATGTTAAATAAGAGGATTGAAAGGGGAAATATGTTTAATTTGAGCATGCATGGCATGAATAGATGATTGATGGTTATATTTGTCATATTTTGAGGAAGAACCTCCATGGATTTAAGAATGAAGCTTTTATGAACAGGTTTTATGATTTTTCATCTTCAATCAAGGCTTGATCTTGTGCATGATGCATTTGGGTTTTGTTTGGAAGTTTTGAAGCTTATTTTAAAGTGTTTTCAAGTGTTTTTGGCCTTGAATTTTATGATTTTGGAAGTTGATTTTGCAAATATGGAGGCCACGGTTTAGCAAAAAATGGACTGGTTTTTCACCCAGATTTTCGAAGTCCGCTCGAGCGGGGGTTTTGCCGCTCGAGCAGGAATTTCACACATCCAGTATCTTTCTCACAGTTTGCAGTCCGCTCGAGCGGGGGTTTTGCCGCTCGAGCGGGGACCTATTTTTCAGAAATTTCACAAAGTGTTTCAATGCATGTTTTGGCATCATCATTACATTTTTAGGCATTCCTAAGCCTTAATTAAGTTAAGATAATAAGATTATGAGATGGTAGCACCATTAAGAGATTACATGCAGGTGTTTACACTATGTGTTAAGAAGTTATGCTATAATGTTTGTATTTGTAGGTCAAACCTCGAAGACCGTGCAACCGGTTTTGGAAACCCACTGTGAGTAACATTTCTGTAAAGATATGTTAGTATGATCTATGTTTAAATGTGCTACGTTATGTTATGGTTTTGAAATGATAAATGTTTTCTGTGAACGAATGTCCAGTTTGCGAATCTAGTATGGCATCCATAGATAGTCCTAAGTGGACCAGTTTACGAGATCTCGGCATGTGTTTAATCGGTGTCCGGGACCGGTTACTCTAGTCGTTGGACGACAAATGTTATGTTATGTTCTATGGAGTATGCCATTATGTATGTTCTGATATGAGATGATTATGTTTATGAATGATTTATTTTGCGGACATATGGAATGTGGAATTCGTTCACTACCCCTTTACTTTAATGTTACTTGCTGAGCTTTAGCTCATTGTTTGTATATATGTATTTATAGGTGAGCATTCTGGGAGTCAAGCCTAGGCGGGGTCTTGACCGAGCCGCCGTTTTGAAGCCTACCTGATGTTTTGTGTGCCTCCGAGCTGGGGCTAGGCCTGGAAGGCCGTACGAGCTTTGTTTTGTTATAACTGTGGCACGTGCCTACGTTCATTTTGTATATGATATTTTTGTTTCATGTTATGTAAAGTTAGTGGGTAAATTGACATTTTTGGCATGTAATGTATGTTCATATAAATGCACAGCTCTTTGGACTATAGTGTTTGTCTTCGCTTCCGCGAGCCCCGTATATTTATGTTTTGTTCAGGAAGGCATGTGGTAATCTAGGATTACTAGCCGGTTACGATGCCAAACTTTTTGAGGCGGGTTTGGGTCGTGACAGAGAGAGTAAGAAGAAAAAAGTGATTCAACTTGATTCATCTTGTTTTGCTTGTGAATTGAGAAGATTGGGGGAGCTTGTGATCAATTGAGCTTCTAGACTTGTATTTGAGGACCTAGGTAAGGAATTTATCCTCTTAATTGTGTCTTTAAGTTGATCCTTGCATGATTCTTGCCAAATTGAAGAGCTAAGTCATGAATGAATTCTAGCATGTTGAGTTGTAGCTCTAATCTTGCATGCATGTGCACATTGAAGAGTTTTGAGGTTGTAAGTTCATTATTCCTCACATGCATGTTCATCTTTTGATCATAGTCCATGATTTCATCCTATTTTGAAAAGAATTGGCTCATTTGAGCTAGCATTGAAGCCTTGAATTGATCTAAACTCATGCATGTCATGTTTGGATTATGTTCTTGAAATTTAGTTTGAAATTGAGCTTGATTGAACTACCCTTAGGCTTTGATTTTTCAAATTGAGCTTTGAATCATGTTATTCTATGTATTTACAAGTGTTTTCCAGAAAATTAGCCCAAAAGGATCGAAATCTATGCATTAAAACTGAGTTTTGAGCTTGAGGTTCAAATTTGGAATTTCCAGAATTTGGACTCATGCTCGAGCGAGAGATTCCACGCTCGAGCGTACCCTCTGGGCCATGAAAGTCCACTCGAGCGAGAAAGGTGACGCTCGAGCATGAAATTCGTGTATCCAGTACTTTACATGAGCTTGCAGTCCGCTCGAGTGAGAAAGTTTACGCTCGAGCGAGGACTTGTGTCTCACGCTCGAGCGAGGGTCGAGCGCCCGTTGAGCGTGAATTTTGAGCATCCAGTATTTTCACTGTAGCTTACAGTCTGCTCGAGCGACGGAAGTCACGCTCGAGCGAGACCCCTGTTTTCTGAAAATTTTGTAAGTGTTCAAAAGTGCATCTTTGCATCCTCTTTCCATCCTAGGCATTCCTAGGGCATATTTAAGGCATCTTAAAGAGGATATAGATGTAGAACCACACCGAGGCAGATTAGGGATTAAGTTATTATCTTTCCCAACTGTGTAGCTTAGTGTGTATTCGTCCTGTAAACTGTGTAGGGTTGGCTTTTCGAGGAGACGCTCTAGTTTACCATAGCCCAGAACTCTGTGAGTAACAATTGTGTAAAGATATGTTCAACTGTGGATATTTCTGACTATTTAACTGAACTGCTTTCTGAACTGATACTGTTAATTGAATGAATGTATGTCCTATATTCTGAACTGTGTTATGGCATCCTTAGCAACTACTGTTACTAACTGTTACTGTTACTGAGATCTCTGTCGGATCCCTTGTTGGGGCCATTACTGTTTACTGATTGATGGCCATCATTTACTGTTCGGTCTTTTAAGACCTATTGCTTACTGTACTACTATGCTAATGGATGTACCACATATGACTGTTTAACTGAATGGCTGATACACTGAATCAATGAACTGTTTTCATTACCGTAAGGACATTCATTCTTAACCTCTTTACGCATTATGTTATTCACTGGGCTTTAGCTCACTGTTTATATATATATGTAGATGGTCAGGCACCAGACCGGAGCTAGGAGCGTGGGTTAGACCCCCTTTTTGTCAAGCCAACCACTGTGCCTCACTGCGAGGCTCTGAGCCTGCCATGCTATGGCTTAGGGGTGTTTCAATTTCCCCCGTCTGTCTCTGTATCTGTTTGTATAATTGTATAGACTGAATGTTTTTGTACTGTACTGTTTTAAGAGGGATTAGGTCCCTGTTCTGATCGACTGTAAATGTTGTACATACTGGTTTGCACTGTTTATATATATATGTACGAAAAGTCTTTTTGCATACAGACTCACAGTTCATTAGACATTGTTTATTTACTGTAATGGCTTCCGCCATGTCCCTGTACTCTGTTTTACCGTTCTACTGTTAAGCAAGCCTTCGGTAATCTCGGATTACTGGCCGGTTACGGTGCTAAACCCATAGGGGCGGGTTTGGGTCATGACACATGCCTTGCTGTGCATTTGGAAGGCACAAAAATGTATCGTCATCTTAGTCGTCAATTTTGGTAGAAGGGATATCAAGCGAGATGTAGCCTTATTTGTGTCCAAGTGTCTAACTTGCCAATAAGTCAAAGCAGAACACCAAAAGCTAGCCGGGTTATTGCAACCCTTACCCATAGTTGAGTGGCAGTGGGAGCACATCACTCTAGATTTTGTTTTAGGTCTCCCTATAACACAAAGAGGTAATGATGCAGTTTGGGTTGTTGTGGACCAACTAACTAAGTCAGCCTATTTTCTTGCTATATGCATGGGAGAGACGGTTGATTACTTAGCTGAGCTTTATACTAGAGAAATTATTTAGTTTCACGGGGTTCCGGTATGCATCGTCTGAGATAGAGACCCTTGTTTTACCACACGGTTGTGGCAGAGTTTGCAGTGTTATAGGTACCCAAATGACTTTTAGTACCACCTATCACCCTCAAACCGACGGGCAGTCCAAACGCACTATTCAAATCATATAAGATATGTTGAGAGCTTGTGTTTTAGACTTCAAGGCTTCATGAGAGAGACACTTACATCTAGCGGAGTTTGCCTAAAATAATATATATCAGGCTAATATCAGGATGGCACCTTTTGAAGTTTTGTATGGACGTCCGTGTCAATCACTAGTGTGTTGGACTGAGATGGGGGACTCATCCATGCTTGGATCGGAGTTAGTTTGCGAGATCACTAAGAAAGTGGCTCTTATTCAAAAGAGACTAATTATAGCTCAAAGCCGACAAAAGAGTTATGCCGAAAAAGGAGAAGACCTCTATTTTTTGAAGTGGATGATCATGTATTTTTGAAAATATCATATAGGAAGGGTTTGATGAGATTTGGGTAAAGTGAAAAATTGTCACTTAGATTTAACGATCCATTTGACATTATAGAACGGGTGAGAGAAGTAGTTTATCGTCTTGCCTTACCACCACAACTATCTGGAGTGCATGATGTGTTTCACATTTCAATGCTTTGTAAGTATGAACCTGATCTTTCTCATGTCTTAGATTGGACAAACTTAGAGATGGATGAAAATGCCTCATATGAAGAGAGGCCAATGAAGATCTTAAACTCTCGAGAGCAAGTTTTGAGAGGCAAACCATTCCTTTGGTAAAAGTGTGGTGACACCACCACAGGGTGGAATAGGCTACTTGGGAACAAGAAGCCGAGGTCCGCAAGAAATACCTAGATTTGTTTAATGATGGGTAATCTTGTTAATTTTTTTTTTCCTTGACAATATATAGTTTGACTTGAGAAGTGAAGTAAAGAAAAAGTGTTATTTTATTAGAAACTTAGACTTTCATATCATTAATTGAATTATGATTTTGTTTCATTCTCAATTAACGATATTGTGATTGTTGGTGTTGGTGTTACTATAGTGTCTTCCTTTGGGTTTGTTGGAGTTGTTGTTCACAAGAATCACGAAATTTCGAGGACGAAATTCTTTAAGGGGGGTAGATTGCAATAGTTTGTTCTGGGTGACTACTCGAGTGATCAGTCAGTCGCTTGAACGAAGGTGGGAGGCTCCTAGTATCTTGCTTGTTTGCAAACGGGACCGCTCAAGCAGTATTGTGGTCACTCAATTGTATAAATGAGGCTCCCAATATTTTCACTGTAACTCTGCAAAACTTCTGAGACTTTGTGTTTACCACTCGAGCAGTCAAAAATTTGTTGGAGTGGTCTCTTTGTTTTTGTGCCCTTCGCTCAAGCGATGGAAAGTTTGCTCGAGCAATCTATTCGGGACAACAGTTTTAAAAGTCGATCTAAACACTTTTTCTCTAACTTTTTCCATACCTTCTCTCTCTGTATCACCTATTCTCAAACCCTAACCCTAAAAACACTTGATTTATCTTAGTTTTACCCAAGATCCATCTTAGATCTTTAAAGAGGGTTGAAGAACAAGCTTAGATCAAGAGTTCTATCGATTATTTTGCGATTTCATCAAATTTTAGAGTTAGGTCTTCATCTCTTGTCATCAATCTTGAGGTAGGAGTGCTTTTAACTTAATATATATTTGATTTGGAGTACGTATGTGATATTTTTCTAGTTATAGATGTGTATGAGATGATTTTGTGTCATCAAGTGCGTTTGATCAATAAAAGGGGTTTATACCTCATCATTTTGGAAAAGTTTATGAATATTCTTGTTGATTATTGTTATAAATGGTAAATATTAGCTCTTTATGTATAAATGAGGGGAAAGCCTCGGATTTTCCTAAACCCTAAAGTTTAAATTTTGATTAAGTAAAGGGTTTGACCCAATTGACTTTTGAAACATGAAATTGGATGGGCAATCTTGACAATAATGATGGATATGAGATTTTGGCGTTATCTTGGATATATGTGCATATAAATCAATAAAAGTGAAATAGAGGGAATGGTGGATTTGAAGAACATTGTTGCTCATATGATGTTTCCATGTATAATGAACAAAGCTTAGGAAATTAGGATTTGGAAAAAAATTCATGAATCACTTGCATCACGCTTTTCTCTTGTTACCTTAGATTGTAGACAATTGGAAAGTGTTGGAAGGCAGTAAATAGTGTATGAGTCCGGATAGTTGAGTTGGGTTTTGAGTAATGGGTTGTGTATTATATTTGGTACCCGCATAGGGAGTCAAGGTACCCAATTGCCCTGTCTTGAGCATTTCACCAGACAAATGTGGGAAAGGTTTTTGGGTGTCCACGAGCCTGCCATTTTTAGAGTTTGTGAATGTGGAAAATATGATTTTGGGTGTCCACAATCCCGCCATTTCAAGAGTCGGCAAATGTGGAGAGAAAAGGTTTTTGTAACGCTCCAAAATAATTAACAATAACCCATTTGTTGACAGTGCTACAATTAATCAACAATTTCATATCTTCCATTCATTTTATCTTTGATAATTACAAAAGATGATATATGCAATATATATTCACAAATCTTAGATTCTGAATCTATAGCATATGACATAGATACAAGAGTAAAAAGGCAAATAAGACCAAATATTGAAATGCCCTAATGGCTACAACTTTCCAAGACGATGCTTGGTTACAACAAAATGAGTTTAAACTCAACACATGTAAAACCTGAGGCTTAATCAAAAATAATTACATAAAGAAACCAAAAAGGAAGCCTTAAGCTCTAAGTCCTCCCAAGCTATGTCCTTAGCAGAGACATGTCATCAACACCTGAAATATGTTTTCCACATAGGGTGAGCCAAAGCCCAGTAGAGATACTCTAACACAGTATATGAATCTTAGCAAAATCATAAGATGAATGCACATGCATGCCATTTTTCAAACATTCCTCGTTTTCCATCTTAAAACAATGCAATGCCAAATTATACATCAATTCATGAAAATAATCCTTTTTAAACAAAAAAATAAGGCAGTCGATACAAAACACTGGGAATCTCTAGATACGTGTCTGCCAATAGGCTATACAAGCACTACCAAAGTCATTTTACAGTACTAACCTGAAGGATCGGCATCTAACCATGCAAGTTTTTGGACTTTTACCAATGACACACAGGTTAACATCATAAACACAACCACACCCCCTAACCAGATTCACCAAGGTATTCACCTTTTTTTCTCAAAAACCAATACATTTGCAATGTTCAATGTGTAATGATGGTCAATGCACAGTGGATGAGAAATTAGTTCGAATTCAACCTAATCCTCATGCAATGTCTACAATAATCAAGATTATCCTCCACCGATAGCCCAAAACAGATATTTCTATTCAATAAATAATTTTCAATCAAAAGATATAATTTTATCAATTACAATGGGAGTGATATTACATATTCAACTCCACCATCATCATCAGCATAACCATTATTCCAATTTCACAATATCCAACGTCATTTTTCCATTTTCCTTTCACAATCTCAAAATTTAGGGCAAAACCCCCTTTATTTACAAAATCAATTTTAAGAAAAGATTCCCATCATTCAACACTACCCATCCATAACCATATTCCCACAACCATTTTCAAGAATCAAATTGAAAAACCCCTCTTTTAATTTCAAACCAAACCATAGGTTTTACCAAAAATTCCCAAATAAATAACCCTTTTCAAAGAGCAAATAACTAAGCTAAAAATTATATAAAAGAGTCAAAGAAATCCTTACCTCAAAGTAGAAGACACGAAGAAAAGCTGGGTAGAGCTTGACGAAGTCAAAAACACCAAATGTTCCGATCAAAACAAAACCCTCGACGTGCTCAACGTTTTTTCCCAAAGGACTAAGGTGAGAAAATTCAGGGATTGAGAGTATTTGGAGCAAGAAATGAGAACTAGAGAGAGTGTGTGTGTGTGTGTGTATGGATCTAGGATTTTGGAATGTTTAGAGAGAGAAAGAGATGAAAAAGTGATCCTAGAGGCCTTTCTCTCAGACTGATATACGCACAGACCGCTCGAGCATAAGAATTAGTCATTTAAGTGACAGACACAAAAAGAAGACACTGCTTGAGCGACTAAAACCATCGTTTGAGCACATAATGACCCCCTTCCAGTAGTTCAGGCCTGCAAAAGTTCGCTCAAGTGCAAGAAAGACCGCTTGAACGAAGATATCAAACTCTCAGCAGTTTTGTAGATTCCAAAAGAACGCTTGAGCACAGGAATGGTCGCTTGAGCGAACAAGCAAAATTCTGGGCAATAACACGTTGGAAAACTAACTTCCCATCCTGTTTCAAACACAACCAAAACTTCCAATAGCCAAACTCAACAAACAACAAGATGGAAATAAGCTGAACAATAGCTAAATACGTGGGTTCTTGGATCCAAAAGCAATAAAACGGTCGGATTTAAATCAGAATTGTAATAGTTTTGAGTGTCAATCGCCCCGCCGTTTTTAGAGTCGGCAAATGTTGAAATATTTTCTGTATATAAATCTATATATATGTGTGTGTGTGTGTGTGTGTGTGTGTGTGTTTGGTTTTACGGTTAGGTTTTCTCATCTCTAACGCGGCATGATCATGTGTATTTCAATTAATTATATAACTTGTTAATGGTATTTCCTATTGGGCAATTGCACACCCTAAAACTTACAACCTTTCAGGAGATTATGCTATTATGCCGCCAAAGTGAGTTGGTTGAGGATGGATTTTTGAATGGGAGCACTGAGGCTCTATGAATGTTAACTGTTGAAGCCTTGGGTTATCTTTGTGTTGGAAATATAATTCTATCTTTTGTGTATTCGAGGAAAATCCTTAAAAGGATGTAAGTCCGTAGGGCATTATGTTTTGTATTATCTCTTATGCTATGAACTATTTAATATTTCGATGAATGTACGTGACAATGATATAATCACTCGACTGGTTCAAAAGGGAAGAGATAACTTTTGGGAATTATCTTTGAATTAATAGTGTTAAATGATGACAATTTTCGAGGCATTACAATTAGTGAAGCATTTTTAGATGAGATTGAAAATTGAACGATGTATATTTCGTTTATTATGATTTTTTTTTATTGAATTTGATTGAATGATAGTGTTTTTGTTGCCAATAGAATAATTTTACTTTGATTTGCTCTAATATTATATGTCAAGTGTTTTATTTTGCTGATATTCTATTTAACAGCAAGTAAAATTTTACTCTGATTTGCTATAATAATATGTAATCTATCTCTTATTTGTTGATGCTCTATTTTAAATTAACAGTAAAATTTTACTCTATTAAAGTTATTATTTCATTTTACTCTGTTAAAGTTACGTTTTTGTAATTGTTTATTAACAACTATAGTGACTATGATGTTTAGTAATGATGATGGTATTTTACTATTTAAATAATAAAATTTTTCAATAAAAATTATTATAAATCAAAGTAAAATTTTACAGTTGACGTTAATTTCAAAGGTAAAAATTTTACTTTTTTTAAAAAAAAAGAATTTCCTAGCCAACCATTGTTTGATAAATCTTAATTAAAGAATTTTAAAAACACGAATTTTATTATAGAGCAACATTTAAATCAAAAGTTATATTATTTTGAAGTTTAAAATATTAAATTAGTCACGAAGGATATTTTGATAATAGTGGTGACTTTCTAAGAAATTTTTTCATACTTGTCCTTAATGCATGAAAGTTTTATTATGAGGGAATTTTGACCAAATTTTTCAAAAAAATATTGCTAATTTAAGTATCCTAAACTAATAGTTTTGCTAATGTTGTTTTTTCGAGCAAGCTCTGAGACTCTACTGAAACTTTGAGCTCGTTTGGAAATTAATTATTTTAATAAATTTTTGACTTTTTTAAAAGACGTACAGAAAAGAGTAAATAGAATAATTTGACAATTTAAAATGACTTTTTGATTAAAAACTTTTATTTTCTCAAAATATCTTTTTTGACAATTATAATGACTTTTTAACCAAAAAAAAACTTTTATTTTCTCAAAATATCATTTTTGACTTTTTGACAATTTATAATTTGTATATGGGGATTATTGAATCCCATGAGCAAGCAAAATACAAAGTGGAGACAGAGAACGACTTGGAGCAATTAATTAAATTATAAAATAGCTTAAATTTTGCCCTTTATATATATATATATATAATCTTAAGTCAATCTAAAGAGTTTGGGAAGTTCAAAAAATAGCTAAAAAGTTAAAGAATTATGTAAAAATGTTAAAATTTTCATTTTCTCACTATATTTTGCACTTTTTTTTCTTTTTTTTTTTTTGTAAAAAGTTAAAAAAATATTCCAAACATATTAATTTTTTTCACATTATATTTTAGTCAAAAAATTAAAAAGTTACTAAAATAACATATTCTCAAACTAACTCCAAATATAAAATAAGACATACAATTAAAAAATAATAACAATTTTAAAAGGGCAAATTACACTAACAGTCCCTATAGTTTGGGACTTGTGTCACTTTGGTCCCTGACTTTTCAATTGTTATATATTTGACCTGAATTTTGAATGTTGTTCCAAATAAGGACAATTGAAGATACCATTGTTTAATTTCAAAGACAAAATCGTTAATTTAATAAAATATAAACTAATTTGACAAAAATATATGTCAAAAAAATATTTTTAATTTTTTTAAAATTATTTGTATCCACCAATGATAAAATTATGTAACATTGATAAAAATTAATAAAAATTACATGATTAATTTTTAAAAATTAATTTTACATAATCATTATCCAAATACATAATAAAAATTAATTTGGTAAAAAAAATAAATAAATGTCTAAAAGATTTATCAATTTTACATAATTTTATTTTTAGTGGGTAGAAATAATTTTTAAAAATATTTGTTTGACATTTATTTTTGTCAAATTAGCTTATATTTTATCAAATTGATGATTTTACCTTTGAAAAATCTAATGATATCTTCAATTGTTCTTATTTGGAACAATATTCAAAATTCAAGGTCAAATGTGTCATAATTGAAAAGTCAGGGACTAAAGTGGCAAAGCTCCAAACTATAAGGGCTATTAGTGTAATTTACCCATTTTAAAATTAACTTTCTTAAAATTGTTAATCTCATTGAATCTAATTTATTACATGATCTTATTATGCACACTATGAACATATTCATTTTCAGCTTGAGTTTTATATTTTTTTTTTCAAAAAACACAATTTTATTCACAATTCAACACGGGTTAGTAGTGTTGTAGTAGTTTTATTAGTGAATATTCCAACAAGTTTGTTTTTAGGAGAATAATATACTAGTAGTAATAGCAAAAATTATTTACAAAATAATAAAAAAATAAAAAAAGCTATAATTATAATTATTAATATTTATAATATTTTTTACTTTTCTATTTTACGTGCCACCTTAATTTTAAGATAGGGAATATTCCAACAAGTTCAACATACAAACCAAACAATAATAGCATCCATTTGGAAGTTTAATTTAGCTAGCTGTTAGTACTGACACCATCATGAGTTTGTTTTTTATTTTATTTTATATTGTACGGAAATTACCCAATTGGTCCGAATATATGGTTGTCGTTATTCGATCGACTTGATTTTTTATAAGATAACATAATTGATAAATCTAAAAATATGAACCGTTCAAATTATTGAAACGAGATTCAAAAGTAAGTCCGCTGAGCCAGATAGTACCTCTTTAACCTGATGAAAGACTAGAGAGAAACCAATTTTAGATGTATACATATATATAATTTATGATCATATTCTATTTGTGGTGGACATATTTCTTGAGTATAAATTTTTTTTTCTACTGAATTTTAGTTCACCCTTTATAGTTAACAATTTTTCAAGTTTGGACGGTGCACCGCTACCTTAAGGTCGATGTTGCGGATTGAAGGACCTCTGTATCCTTTTTGTTATTTTGTATAAAGGCTTAGGGCCATTGACATAAATCTAAGAAGAATTAACTAAAAAGTCCTATTAGAAACATGGATTTACCAATAAGTCCTCCTGACTTTTTGGTGCACCATCTTCTTGACTCAAAAGTCCTATTTTTTATTTTTTTAGTGGTGTTTTCATAAAAAATTGACGCTAATTGTTAGTTTTTAGTGACAATTTTTAAAAATTGTCACATAAAATGGTCACTAACTGCCATTTTTAGCGTCATATTTAGAAAATATTACAAAAAAAAGTCATTAATTGTCAATTTTTAGCAACGGATTCATAAAATCACCATAAAAAATCTTTTTTAACAACGATTCTGATAGAACCAACTTTCAATGACAAATTAATAAGACTTAACAAGAATTAAGTCCAATTATTAAGATTTTTTTAATCCATACAAACACTGACTTAATAGTGCACAGGTTCTTATAAATGAACGTGTGAGTAATTTCTCCAAGGGATAATTACCAACTAGTCCATTAAGTAGACTTAGGGCTTGTTTGGAAATTTGGGTATTTTAGTTGACGTTTTAGCTATTTTAGTTGGATTAAAAAAGTTGCATTTTGGATGATAGTTGACTTTTTTTTTTTTTTTTTGAACAAGCTTTTTTTTTTTTTATAGTTGATTTGCTGGTTGTGAGTGAAAAAATGAAACGATTATAGATTGGATATAACATTTTGTCTTATTAACTTCTTTTTTTTTTTTCTTTTTTTGTCTTTTTTTTTGTCTTTATTAGCTAGTTTAACCCAAAAGTTGCATCCCAAACACCCCCTTACATACCATTAAGTTTTATTAACTTTTTGAATGCATCAATAAGTTCTACAATACCTATATCTATCAAGTTATTTCATCTTCTCTCTCTCTCTCCACCATTTTTCCAAAGCTTCACACCATTATTGTCTGCCACCACTGCCGTCGCCACCGTCTTTTACATGCCACCAACATCGTTGTCGTCGCCCACCCACCAGCATCACCGTTTTTGTTCAAATGCCGCCATCATTCGCTAACTATCTCCACTATCGTCCCAGATCTACACTCTATTGTCACCGATCTACTTTACTGTTGTAGATTTACACTCCACCTTCACCGATCTACACAACCACCATATCACCACCACCTCCTCTGTTTCAAATTCAGATTTATTTTTTAGTGATAAATTTATCAGTCTCTCTTATTCTTTGTGTATGTGAAAGAGGATAGTGAATTCTTATAAATGAGTGAGTGAATATGAGTAACGATGGTAGACATTTAATGAATAAATATACAGGAATAAATTCATCAATCAGGATTTGCAGATAAATAAGTCTAGTTAATAGGACTGACTCGCAAGTACCCTTAAAGTTAAAGTGACTGAAACTAATGCAAATAATGTGAAATCACAGTAATAAACAAATAAAACAATATATTTTAGTATAAAATATATAATATCATTTATTTTTTCATTTATACAACTCAACTAACGAATTATTGATAAAAATATGATTAAATCTAATGTAAATTAAAATCTTAAATGAGTTCAATATAATTATGTTAAAATTATGAAATTTACTGTGTTTTATTTAAATTTCAAATGAGATTAATGTAATTTTTCCTAAAATATAAATTGTGGAACTCACGTGAAACTTCTCTAATATAATACACAAGTAGATTTGCTTAGATTTTTTTTCTTTTTTTATTTGGCACTTATTTTATTTTATTTTTTTTAAGATTTGTTTTATATAAGATATTATAATGAAACCAATAAATTTACAATCTTTTACAAAAAAAACACTCAAATTGATAGAGAAAGCCCCAAATAATATACAAGGAATGGCTAATTAAGCTAACCCCATTGGTTATTTGGCACTTATGTTGAGTACTAAAATTTCTTATACTTTTAAAATAGGAGAAATTGTAAATAAGTGGGACAACAGAGAAGTTATTGCACACGAAAAATTTACATCTTGTACATAAAAATTTACACGATTTTTGTTGCACATTGGGCAACAGAAGCATGCTTGGTTAGAGTTTTTTAAAAACTCTTTTTAGAAAATTATATTTTTTTATTTTTCGTATTTTTTTATTTTTACTGAATTTTTTTAATATTTTAAGTAATTTTTTTTACTTTTTAGACATACTTAACATAAATATAACTAAAAAGTAAAAAATTTGTGTAAGAAACCTTTTAAAAATTCACTAAATACCAAAAATATAAAAAAAAAATACAAGAATTCAGTACATTTTTTATATTTTTATGTATTTATTAATTTTTAAAAATATTTTTTCACAAATTTTTTACTTTTTAGATACATCTAAATAAAGTGCATCTAAAAAAGTAAAAAAAAATATTTAAAATTTTAAAAATATTCACTAAAAAAAAAACACGAAAACTAAAAAATTCAGTTTTCAAAAAACTTAATCCAAAAAACTCAAACCAAACGTATTATTTTTTTACTGTTTCACTGATTTATAATTTCCATTAAAATATCATATCATAAAAGTAACGTATGGTGACCGTTCGATCGCGTCCAGGTTTTCATGTCGGACTCACCTAGTATGTCTTCTGTCTATTGACAAAATTATTGGCCGGAATTTACGACTGACCTTTAATTTTATTATTGGATTTTACAAGATTTATATTTGATCTAGACAAAACCGTTTAATAAAGAAAACAAGATAAAATAAACAAAAACAAAACATGCATTATATACACTTTTTAATTAATGATTAACAAAATTAAAAATTTAATTACATCAATAAAAGAAATATTTATTAATAAATCTCATATCACAAACAAGTACTCTAATGAGTCCCAAATTTTTTCTATTGATCTGTTAAGTCCTATTAATGAAAAGTTTCTTTCTGTGTGGTCTTATTTTTTATTTTGATAATGTTTTGATAGACAGTTATACCAATTTATTAATGTAACAAGTATGATGTGATACTCTAATGTGGTAGATATTAATATGACACTCTAACGATGTGATACTCCAACAAAAATAATAACACCTTAGTGTACTTTTTTTAAACGTGACAACGTAGCAGATTTGATGTGACACTTCAAAAAAAAATAATAACTCCTTAGTATATTTTTCTCAAACATGACAATGTGGTAGGTATGATGTGACACTCTAAAAAAAATTTAAAACTCTTTAATGTACTTTTTTCAAACGTGACATGTGACACTTCAACGTGGCGGATATGATGTGACACTCTAAAAAAATTAAAAACTCTTTAGTGTACTTTTCCCAAATGTGACATTCTAACGTAGCGGATATGATGTGGTACTAAAAAACTATTTAGTGTACTTTTTTCAAATGTGACACTTCAATGTGGTGGGTAAATGAGTCATTATACATCTAAAAGAACTAAATGGATCACAAGAAAAAATATGAGACTATATAGATTATAAGTCTAAAATATATGACTTATTGGTCAATTTCCGAAAATAAAAATCGTTAACACCTTATAGCAACAAACATCATATTCCAATAATGTGTGCTTAATACACTACAACATATAAGAGTTTTAGAGATCAAATGTTTTGGACTCTAAAAATGAAAATTTTGTTACAAAAGACATTTAGAGACTAATTTCTATCATCATGAAAATGTCGCTAAAAAGTCGTCCCAAAAAGTCAAAAATAAGACTTTTAACGACAAAATTTTAAAAATATTACTAATAAATAGACTTTTAGGGACAAAATAATTTGGTCTCAAAATGATTTATTTTTTTAGATAAAAAATTTGGTTCCAAAAAGATAATAATTCATCACTAATGTTTAATGTTCGTTGCTAAAAATATAATAACGACACTTTTTGCAACAAAAATATTTGATACCTAAAAAATAATTTTATTCTTAAATTTTGATCTTTAAAATTTTAATTTTTTTTGTAATAAAGGCCTCGTTTGGGAACAGGCTAATTTAGTAACTTTTTGGCTATTTGGCTAAAATGTGATGTAAAAAAAACTAGTATGTTTGGGATGACTTTTTGACTTTTTACGAAAAGATGTGCAAAAAGTAGAGAGAAAATGGAATTTTTGACTTTTTGGTATGAGTTGTTGGCTTTTTGACTTTTTTAATAACTTTTTGACTTTTTGACTAAAATAGCCTCTTGCCAAACGAGGCCTAAGAGTCATGATTGTTTTTTATATTTAAAATTCATGTCATAAAAATTGAGTAGGACTCGCCTCCTATTTCATTATAGAATTTCGTAATAAAAAAATTTATACCATTCGATCTTGATCTGGGGTAACATGCATTTCACACGTTTAATAAAAAAATTTAAACAAACGCATGAAAAATTATGTACATTCTTTAAGTACCCACCTAACCCCGTTCTAAAGAAAAAGTTATCCATTATTGTAAAAATTTAGCTTAAACTTAGGGTTGATATGAGATGTTCTAAAAAAGTATACTTTTTAACTTATTGACTTATATGAGTTGGGTTTGAGTTGGGTTTGATGTGATGTGTTAGAGAGGTGATGTGATTTAAATAAGATAATGTGACTTAAATAGGATAGTGACTTTTTGACTTTTTGTATTATTTAATTTATGCCAAACCAACCCTTAATCGACAGTAATTGATTTAATTAATTTTCACACAAAATAAAATAATCAAATTTTGTGATTGAGTTTTATACTTTAAACGGATTAGGGATTACTTTGGAGATAATTAAATAAAGAATCGACAAAACAAAATAGAATATGTATTATTCAAATAAATTGTAACTTGCTATAATGAACTTAAACAAGAACAAAAAAAAATTAAAAATTATAGCAATCGGAAGAAGAAAATTATACGGGTTAAAAAAAAACTATCAATAATCTAGTCCAAAAATTGCTGCCTTAACTGCTCATAATTAGATATTATGATTTGTGAGTGATTGTGGATGATTGCATCTCTTTTAACTTATTTACAACCTCAACTACATGAGAGAAGTAATCTAAACCCACGATTACTCCAACAAACTCTTGATTTCCTCAATATTATTAGGGTAAATTATACTGACACCCTCTGAAGTTTATATTTATTACAGTTCTTCTTTTCACCTTTTGAAAATTACATCTTCCCATTTGAGGTTTAAAGTTTCATTACAGATTCCCCCATCAGCCCTTTTAATTTTTATAAATACCAATTTTACCCTCATTGGGTAAATTATATTAACACCCCTCACATTTTAGAAATTACAATCCCCTCCCTAAGGTTTAAAGTAATATTACCAATTGCTCCCTCGGTTAGTATTAGTTGGAAAAAAAATTAATTGAAAAAAAAATTCATTGGAAAAAAATTAATTGAAAAAGAATTCATTGAAAAGAAAATTTGTTAGTAAAATTTTTAAATTTTTGTTTAAAAACTAACGTAAACTCATTTTTTGAGTATACCTTTTTTTTCTCAAATTTACAAACCAAGGCAATTATTTATAAACTAAAAAAATTATCAAATAAGTTTTTATGACAGTTTTTAAAAATTTTATAAATATAAATTGAAAACTGAAAACGAAATGGTTACCAAACAGGCTTCAGATGATAAAAATATCGTAAAATTAACAAATAATTAAATAAGTTACCAACATAAGAAATGACTTATCAAAAGATTCTTACGCTATGTATGGTTTGATTTTTAAAATTTTCTTTTAAAAATTAAAAATTAATTTGGTTAAGAAATAAAAAATAAAAAAATAATTTTTAAAAAATAATTTCATTTAAAAAATAAATTTTTTTATTTTTTATTTCTTAACCAAATTAATTTTTAATTTTTAAAAAAAATTTCTAAAAATCAAACCATACATAGCCTAAGAATCTTTGATAAGTCATTTTTTACGTTGATAACTTATTTAATTATTTGTTAATTTTACGATATTTTTACCATCTGAGACCTGTTTGGTAACCATTTCGTTTTCAGTTTTCAATTTATATTTACAAAAATTTTAAAAACTGTCATAAAAACTTGTTTGATAATTTTTTTGGTTTATAAATGGTCGCATCAGTTTGTAAATTTGAGGAGAAAACGTAAATTCAAAAAATGAGTTTACGTTGGTTTTTAAACAAAAATTTAAAAATTTTACTAACAATTTTTTTTAATTAATTTTTTTTTAATTCATTTTTTTTTCCAACTAATACTAACCGATGGGGTAATTGATAATGTTACTTTAAACCTTGGGGAGGGGATTGCAATTTTTTAAATGTGAGAGGTGTCAATGTAATTTACCCAACGAGGGTAAAATTGATATTTAAAAAAATTAAAAGGGCTAATAAGGGAATCTATAACGAAACTTTAAACCTCAGGGGAAGAGATGTAATTTCCAAAAAGTAAGAGAGGAAACTGTAATGAACATAAATCTCAAAAGATATCAGTGTAATTTACCCATATTATTAATATCCTATATCTGATAGGATCACTTTACAGATTTTGTGTTTAACTTAATTTTAACTCCTTAATCTAAACAAGTAATTTTCAAAACACCATAAACTCTTTTGACCCTCTATTTAACATATTATCATGCCAGCTCACTGGCACACTTATCATGCATTTTAACATTCCTAAACAATTATGTGATTGCCAGCTCACTAGCACACTTATCATGCATTTTAACATTCCTAAGAGCATCTCTAACGAGGACTCAGATTTTTCATCAAATTTGAGTTAAAAATGATTCATTTCACCAAATCTAGGATGAGATGCTCCAATGGTTCACCTTTCACCAAATTTGTCCCGGGACGACCGACCGGCCGGTTGACCGGTTAGGCAAAAAAAATTTTTTTTTTTTTTTGAATTGTCTGAACCTTTTTTTTGAACTTTCTGAACTTTTTCCGGGACGACCGGGTGGTCGACCGGCTAGTTGACCGGTTAGGGAGAAATTTTTTTTTTTTTTTTTTTAAACTGTTTGAACTTTTTTTCTGAACTGTTTGAATCTTTTACTGGTCAACGGCTGGTCGACCAGTTGGTATAAATCCAACGGTCAGTAATAGTGATTTGGTGAAACGCTTCACCTGTATTCAGTTTGATGAATTTTTTGATGAAATCTCAATCTGATATCGATTTGGTGCAAGCGTTGGAGCAGTGAACAGTTGGTTTTTTACCAAATTTTAAATTTGATACTGGGTTTGATGAACCGTTGGAGATGGTCTAAACAATTATCTGATTGCCAATTTATGTTTTTACTTTTTTGCGGAATAAAATAATAATACTAAAATTAACTATGACTGACACTTATCATGTCATTTCAACATTCCTAAACAATTAATTCTACTTTTTTGCCAATTATCTGATTGCCAATTTATGTTTCTACTTTTTTTTGTTTAATAAAATAATAATACTAAAATTAATTATGACTGACCGACAGATGATCAATTCTGCTCTATCGATGAGCCACACGATCAAATAATGATCAACTTAGTGGGACCTTTCTTTGAAGGACAATGATAGAGATCATTGAAAATAATGTTCTAAAATAATTATTAATGATAAGACATTACTTCTTTTTTTTTTTAAAAAAAAAATAGACACAACGACATTGTGATAGTAAGAAGTTGTTTAGGATGATCTAAATAAGTGTACTTTTTATCTTTTTATAAAAAGATGTACAGAAAAATAAAGAGATAATGTGATGGAAAAAAAAATAAAAAGATAAAAAAATAAATTATTTAAAATATGCCAAACTTAACTTAAATAAGATCCACTATCACATTATTAGTGATGACACTAATTAATACTCCCACTCATTTTCCTTCTTTTAAACAAAAAGTTGAGCTGACAAAACCAACTAGAACACCAATTATATATAGACTACACGCATATATGCGTATACAAAAATATTACATATATATTTCTATGTTGACAAAAGGGAAATGCGCGAGAGCGCGAATATGCAGAGCGCGAATAATCCGAAATATTATCTTACCGGTAAGATAATATGAAAAACCTCCAAAACGACGTCGTTTTGGAGGTTTCAGGCGATTCGGGGGCTGATTTTCGAGCTACCAATCACTCTTGACAAAACCTACTACCATGAATAAATAAAATAAGATAAAATAAACAAAAACAAAACATGCATTATATACACTATTTAATTAATGATTAACAAAATTAAAAATTTAATCACATAAATAAAAAGAATATTTATCAATAAATCTTATTTCACAAATAAATACTCTAATTAGTTCCAAATTTTTCTATTAATCTATTGAATTCTATTAGTGGAGAGTTTCTTTCCGTGTAATCTTATTTTTTTTATTTGGGTAGGTACCGTTTGGTAACACTTACGTTTTCAATTTTCTGTTTATATTTACAAAAATTTTAAAAACTCAAATTAAAACTTGTTTAGTAAAATTTTTTATTTATAAATCAGTGGTCTCAGTTTATAAATTTGGCCAAAAAATGAAAACACAAAAAATGTATTTCCGTTTTGAGTTTTTAGTTTTTTTTTTTACCACCCAACACTAGCCACCACCTGCCACCATTTTCCACCACCACCCACCCCCCACCCCCCACCCCCCACCACCACCTGCCGCCACCACTCACCACCCATCACCCACCACCACCCACCTGTTACCCACTTGCCACCACCACCACTACTATCACCACCACCCACCACTCACCTGCCATCCACCCGCCACCACCCACCACCCACCACTACCATCCACCGCCCGTCACCACCACTCACCACCTACCTGCCACCACCAGCCAGCCACCACCACCAGTCACCTGCCGCCCACCCGCCACCACCACCACCATCACCCACCTGCCACCACCATCCACCACCACCACCACCACCACCACCACCTACAACCCGCCACCGTCACCACCACCACCCGCCATCCGCCACCCACCACCTGCCACCACCACCACCACCCACTCGCTACCACCCGCCACCGTCACCCACCCACCCACCATTACCACCCACCCGCCGCCACCTGCCATTCGCCACCCACCTGCCACCACCACCCACCATCCGCCACCACCACCCACTCGCTACCACCGACCACCCACCACCGTTATCCATCCACACACCATCACCACCCGCCACCACCCACCTGCTACCAACACCCACCACCTGCCACCACCACCATCCACCACTCGCCACCGTCACCCACCCACCCACCACCACCACCCGCCACCACCCACCACCACCTGCCCGCCACCACCACCCGCCACCCGCCACCACCACCACCCACTCGCTACCACCCGCCACCGTCACCCACCCACCCACCACCACCACCACCACCCACCCGCCACCACCAACCACCACCAATTACCCACCACCCACCGTCACCACTTTCCACCACCGTCTTCCGCTGCCACTTGCCACCACTTGTCATTTCTCACTCTTTTTTATATTTTTAAAATTTTTTAAACATTTTGTCAATTATCAAACACGTTTGTAGTTTATGTTTTTCTAAAAATAAACAAAAACCAATTTATAAAGTTTTTGTAAATATAAACTGAAAACGTAAACGTTACCAAACACACCTGTAGTGTTTTGGTAGACTGTTCTACCGTTTTATTAATGTGACAAGTATGATGTGATACTTCAATGTGGCAAGTATTAATATGACACTCTAACGATGTGACTCTCCAAAAAAATTAAAAACTCCATAGTGTACTTTTTCTAAATGTGATAACGTGGCAGGTATAATGTGACACTCTAAAAAAAATAATAACTCTTTAATATACTTTTTTTAAACATGACAACGTGACAGATATAATGTGATACTTTAACGTGACAAACTTATTGATCAATCTCCCAAAATAAAAATCGTTCACCTTATAATAACAAAGATTATATTCCAATAATGTGTGCTTAATAAGAGTCATGATGTTTTTTTATATTTAAAATTTCATGTCATAAGAATTGAGTAGGACTCACCTCCTATTTCATTATAGAATTTCATAATAAAAAATTTTATAGTATTCGATCTAGATCTAGAGTAACATGCATTACACACGTTTAATAAAAAAATTTAAACAAACGCATGACAAATTATGTACATTCTTTAAGTACCCACCTAACCCCGTTCTAAAGAAAAAGTTATCCATTGTTGGTAAAATTTTTACTTAAGCCTAATCAACAGTGATTGATTTAATTAATTTCCACACAAAATAAAATGATCAAATTTTGTGATTGATTTTTACGCTTTAAACAGATTAAGGATTACCTTAGAGATAATTAAAGAAAGAATAGACAGAATAGAACAAAATATGTATTATTCAAATAAATTGTCACTTGCTATAATAAACTTAAACAAGAACAAAAAATTAAAAAATATAGCAATCGAAAGAAAAAAAGAATCGGGATTGAAAAAAACTATAAGCAATCTAGTCCTAAAATTACTAACTTAACTACTCATAATTAGATATTATGATTTGTGAGTGATTATGGATGATTGCATCTCTCTTGGCTTATTTATAAGCTCAACTACATGAGAGAGATAATCTAAACCCACGATTACCTCAACAAACTCATGATTTCCTCAATATTTCATGATTTCCTCAATATTATTCATATCCCATGCTTGATAGGACCACTTTGCAGATTTTGTGTTTAACTTGATTTTGACTTCTTAATCTAAGCAACTAATTTTCAAATGACCATAATGACTAACTCTTCTGACCCTCCATTTAATATATCATTATGCCATTTCACTAACACACTCATCATATGATGTCAACAATCCTAAACAATTATCTATAATATGCGTGTCTGGTTGCCACTTTATGTTTTTACTTTTTTGCACAATAAAATAATAATACTAAAATTAATTGTGGCTGACCGATAAGTGATCAACTCTTCTCTATCGATCAGCCACACGATCAAATAATGATCAACTTAATTGGCACCTTTCTTTTGAACAAAAGGTTGACCTAACAAAACCAACTAAAACACCAATTATATATATGTATATATATACCACATGCACAAGGATAGACCGAGAGGGGGCTGGCAGAGGCGATCGCCCTCCAAAATTTTGAAAAAACCCCTTTAGATATAGTATTACAAATGTTTTAAATTATATAGGTTCACCACCCCAAAGTTTTTGCAAAAATTTAAGAACCACCACTCCTTAAATTTTTTACTATAAAATTTAAATTTTTGATTATTTTTTTGATAAATACTAAAAATAATAATAATAATAATAATAATAATAATAATAATTTATTTTTTAAGTATGATTACTTTTTATTTTAAATTTAGTGATGTTAAAATAATTGAGAATTTATTTGTTAATATGTTAAAGTCCTTTTTGTCTGATTAGGCCCAAAATTTTTAATTGTTTGGTTATAACTAAATAAAAAGAAAAAAAAAATACTACTCACGTGTAACCTGTCCCACGCTTGAAAATGTCCCCAAATTCTTATTAACCTAATTGTTTAACCCCCTTCTCCACTTTACTCTGTGTGTGTGTGTGTGTGTATGTGTGTAAATGATATGGAAGTTTGGAAAAGAACTCGGCACTGGAACAACAAACGGAGGAATACTAATCTCCTTGCGTCCTTGCATCCTCTAATTCGTTTAAGCCCCCATGCATCCTCTTATTTGATTTTCACTTTTTCACTTCTAGGTAATACTAATCTCTTTCATTTTTTTTTTTCAAATTTATTTGCTCATTCATTGTCTGATTTTTTTTTAAATGATTAATCTCGTTTTTGGAAATAACAAAAATCTGAATATACTTTGTTTGGTTGTTGAGAAACTGGAGGAAAACTAATGAAAATGAAATCGAAATCTTCTCTTGCTTTGGTTGCAAAACCAAGCATTTACTAAATAATAATAATAATAATAATAATAATAATAATAATAATAATAATATCTTTAATTTCTCAGAGATGAATAGGATTAAATATCTTTAATTGCGTTGCAATTTACTTCAATTTGGATGTTATTCACCTTGTTAGGGTTAGAAATTCTATTACTCTGAAGATTTTTATTGTTTACCCATTCAAAATGACATGTCCTTTGTTAGATTAGATTATATTGTTAGTGTGCTTCTTACCTAGTGAGTAACAAAAATTGTTTAATAATTTTAGGTTCTTAAATAAAATTGAGTTGAATGTTAGGTGAATTATGGTGAACAAAAAAATTGATTCTTTCTTTAAGAAAAGAAACTCTCAAGATCTAGAAGTTAATACAACTATAAAACCTTCCACTGATAATGTTGAAGCTTCAATTCTTGAACAACATCCTTGTAAAGTGCCTAGAATAGAATCCAAAGAACTTGATACATCTTCTTTGGTAAGGGATCTAGGACTACAACCACAAATTTGGGATTATTTGATATCTCAACGTGATGAGATTCGACGAGCTTACATCAAATTTGGACCATACCAACCTGACAACCAACCTTTTGAAGAGAAGAATGGACGTGGTTTTCTAGCTTCTTGGTACAAGTTATTTCCAGATTGGCTAGAATATTCTCCAACCAAACATTGTGCCTTTTGTCTTCCTTGCTATCTTTTTACAAAATCGAATGGACACACTACTTCTAGTGCTTTCATTTCTGATGGATTTTCTTCATGGAAGAAAGTCAATAGTGGGAAGAATTGTGCTTTCTTTACTCATATGGGATAGGGTCCTAATTCATTGCACAGAATTGCTGTTAAATCTTGCCATGATTTAACAAATCAAGCGCAATACATTGAGAAGATAGTTGAGAAGCAAACTTCTCAACAAGTTGCAAAAAACCGTTTGCGGTAGAAAACTATAATAGATGCTGTCAAATGGCTTACATTTCAAGCTTGTGCATTTAGAGGTTGTGATGAAAGTCATGATTCTAATAATCGAGGGAATGTTAATGAATTGATAAAGCTCTTGGCATCTTATAATGCGGATATGGTAGATGTCGTGTTACACAAAGCTCCTCAAGATGCTTCATACTACTCGCATCGAATTCAAAAAGAGATTCTTAGTATTTTCTTTGACAAAATACAAAGATTCATTCGTAAGGAGATTGACGAAGCACAATTTTGCATTATAGTGGATGAAGCTCGAGATGAATCAAAGAGGGAGCAAATGGCCATTATTATAAGATTTGTTGATAAAGATGGTTTTATAAAGGAGCTTTTTTTTTTTTTTTTTTTTTTTTTTTTTTTGTGGACATAGTTCATGTATCAGATACAACATCAGCAACTTTGAAAGAAGAAATATGTATTGTCCTATCTCGTCATAATCTCAGTGTACAAAATATTCACGGTCAAGGGTATGATGGTGCCAGTAATATGCATGGAGAGTGGACTAGGTTGCAGGCCTTATTTCTTCATGACTGTCATTTTGCGTATTATGTTTATTGCTTTCCTCATCGACTCCAATTAGCATTGGTAGCGATTGCAAGAGAGGTTATACCCGTTGCCTAATTTTTTTCTTATCTGGCTCTCACAGTTAATCTATGTGGCTCTTCTTGTAAAATGCATGATCAGTTGAAAGTTGCTCAAGCTAAAGAAATTGCAGCAAAACTTGCTATTGATGAAGTTGAAACTGGTAAAGGCAAAAATCAAGTTGGGACATTGAAACGGGCTGGAGATACTCGATGGGGTTCTCACTTGGGATCTATTTCCAGTTTGATAAATATGTTTAGTGCAACTTGTTCAGTCTTAAGTAATGTCATCAATGATGAAACCACCTCTACTCAACGTGTAGATACAGATGGAGTTTATGATAAGATTACATCTTTTGAGTTTGTGTTTATCTTACATCTTATGAGAGATATTATGGGGACTACTGATGATCTTTGCCAAGCTTTGCAACATAAATCTCAAGATATATTGAATGCAATGCATCTAGTGTCGACTACAGAAGCACTTGTTCAAAAATATAGAGAAGATGGATGGATTCCTTTGTTGGAGAATGTTCAACTATTTTGTGGAAAATATGACATAGATATTCCTGATATGAGTGCTCGTTACACATCTGGTAGAGGTCGTGCTTGTCACCAAAGAGATCACATTACTATTGAGCATCATTTTTGAGTTGATATTTTTACAATTATATGTGATTCTCAATTACAAGAATTGAACAACAAATTCAAAGAAGATGTGATAGAGTTGTTTATTCTTAGCTCTGGTTTAGATCCTAAGGATGATTACAGTTCGTTCAAAATTGAAGATATATGCAATCTTGGAAATCAATTTTATCCTAATGACTTTACAGAGCAAGAAAAAATACATTTAAAATTTCAATTGCAAAACTACGAGATTGACATCCTTAAATATCCTGAGTTTTAGCAATTGTTGACACTTTCTGACTTGTGCCAAATGTTGGTAACAACAAGGAAGTCAACAATTTATCCTCTTGTCGATAGATTAATTAGTCTTGTTCTAACTTTACCAGTTTCTACGGTGACAACAGAACAAGCATTTTCAACCATGAAAATTGTAAAGACTAGATTGTGCAACAGGATGGTGGATGATTTTCTTTCAAGCTACTTGTTAACATATGTTAAGAAAGAGAGATTTTGATGTAGATTCCATCATAGATGCTTTTTATATTACGAAAGAACGTCAAGCACAACTTTAAATGCCTAAGTAGATATGTAAAGCAAATAATTGCTTTTTTGAAAATTAATATGGATTTACTAAAACATATCCAATTGTATTTTAATAATATTTTGTAATTATATACGATGAATGGAAACATCTAATTATATGTTTTTGTGATATTTGGGTAGAAATTGATATTGTATATCACATGTTCATTACAAATTTTTTGATTGCATGTACACTCGCTCCCCGCTCCCCCAATATTAGAATTCTGTGTCCGTCCCTACACATGCATGTATGCATACACATAAATATTTTATATATATATATATATTTCTATGTTAACAAAGCCTACTACTATGAATTATATATACATGCCTGCATTCATATATATATACATAAATAGTAATGAAAGCAATAGGAAATAATTTATGGTTGATCGACAGATCACAAATCTGTCGACAGGTTTCTCAAACTTCTTTCAGTTTACAGCCATCTATAGTGGATTGTTTTTTTGGCCTGGACCTATCTAATCGACATGTCACAATAAGATTAGATTTGATCATAATTAATTGATCACAATAGACAAGAAAATAAAATATGGTGTCAATAATGCACCTCTCATTTAAGATAAAAGTGAATTTTGCCTTAAATAAATTAAAGGACAAAAATTTAGGCCAACTAAAATAACATTTTTTAACCATTATTGTTTTTTGAACCATATCACAAAGACTAACTTTTGGTGTGATCCACACATTCAAAGTGGATGTTTTATTCCAAAACCTACACAATTGATCAAGAAAAATTCACAAATTTTGACATTTTGAACAATGTCAAAAAATTCACATCCAATAAACGTGGATTGTTCATAATTTTCAGCCATCTTTGATGTAAAATTATGCCCCCCACATTCATAAATTTCAACCATCTTTGGCTTAATATCATGCCCCTCAAGTGAATTTTCATCTTCATTTTGTAATGAATTTTTAACATTTTTTTAGAGAAGGGGTTGTTCTTCTTTTTTAGCCATTACCGACTTGTCATTCTTTGCCATGTTTGGAAAAACATCATGCCCCCTATGTTCATAAATTTAAGCAATCTTTAGCTTAAAATCATGCCCCCTAAGTGAACATCTATCATCAAAATTCTCAATATTTTTTTTTAGAGAAGGGGTTGCTTTTTAATTTTAGCCATTAATGGCCTATAAATATTCTCCAAAGTCATATTATCTTTATGACTTGGTGTGTTAACCCTTAAAGCCACATTCCTTGGTTCTTCATGAATGAGTGGCTCTTAAAAAATATGTATATTAACCTTATGAGCCACATTATTTTCATACCTTAATTTTTCATTAACCATTATGCCTTTTAATTTTTGCTTCCAACATCGATTTTTTTTTTTTTTAATCAATTAGAAAAATTTGGCCTTTAAGTCAATGAATTTTCCATTACAGTAATTTAAATCTCTGTTAGACTTATTTATTTTGATGATTTATTTAATTATATTTTAATTTATTTGAAAGAGAAAAATAGAATCCAAAAATTACTTTGATGATTTATTTAATTATATTTTAATCAAAATTTACTTTGATGATTTATTTAATTATATTTTAATCAAAATTTATTTTGATGATTTATTTGAAAGAGAAAAATAGAATCAAAATTTATTTTGTCCCATTATTTCTCACCTAAACCTTTACCCTAAATGTTGTTAGAATGTATTTAATATTTGATTAAATCAGGAGTTCAAACGGCCCAAAACAAAGGTTCAAACAGCTTAGCACAACAGCAGGCCAAAAGGTTCAAAAGGTTCAAGTGGAAGATATTCAAATTAGTAATGATGGAAGTACAACGGCTATAAACGGCTATAAAGGTTTAAAAGTCCAAAAGGTTCAAAAGGTTCAAGTGGAAGATATTCAAATTTGTAATGATGGAGTAGAAGATATTCAAGTTGGTAATAATGGAAGTACAACGGTTATAAACGGCTATAAATTCAAATGACTACAATGGCTATAAATTCAAATGAATAAAACGGCTATAATTTTCTTTATATATACCAAAGCCTCTAATGTAAACAAGTAACAAAAAACCTGAAAATATTCTTTAATCTATAATCACTCACATCTATTTTCAGAAATTATATACTGAGCCTTATAGCTTTAAGTCCATCTTTCTTGTGTGAGATTTATAGAAAAATCAAAACTTCATTTTATATATCTATCTTTGAGAGATATTTATTGTAAGCTTTCTTTGAAAGCAAAAATACCATTTCATCTTGTAAAAATGTTGCAAACGCTGTGTTCTTGAAATCTTGAGAGTGATTATGAATCACCTAAGATTTGCAAGGGTTTGGACTTATAAAATCTATGTAAAATCTCTGGAGGATTGCTCCATTTGTAAAGAGGTTGCTAGCACCCCTGTGAAGCTAGAAGATAGTGGAAAATCTCAAGTGAAGCTTGAGGAGTGGACGTAGGCCGAGTTGAAACCGAACCACTATAAATTTGTTTGCCTCTCTTTCCCTTATCTCTTTATTTTATTTTAAATTGCCATAGCTATATTTCACATTTTTACTGTGCTAAAATCATTAACTAACATAGTTGTTAAGACACTTGTTTTAATTATTTTTATTTCATTAATTATATTTATTTATTGTGCTAGTCATAATTTTTATTAGGGTATTGTTAATTTTAATTATAAAAACATAATTCACTCCCCCTCTTAGGTTGTCTTTTGAGTAACAATTGGTATAAGAGCCTAGGCTCTTATTTTAGATTTAACCATCTAGGAGTTTCGATCCATGGCAACTTTAGCTGAAGGACAAGCCACAAATAGGCCACCATTGTTTGACGGAAACAACTATATAAGATGACCCTATACCTACAAGCCACTGATTATACCATGTGGATTATTGTCACCAAAGGTCCAAAAATTCCTACCAAATTAGTAGACAATATTAGTATACCTAAAACTGAAGATGAATGTGATGAAAAAGGTCATAAATTATTGCAAGCCAATGCTAAAGCCAAACTCACTCTTGTTTGTGGATTAGACTCTAAGAAATATAATAGAATTTCAAATTGTGATTCGGAAAAAGAAATTTGGGACAAACTCGAGGTAACGTATGAAGGTATAACCAAGTGAAGGAATCTCGTATTGATATGCATGTTCATAGTTATGAATTGTTTAAAATGAACTTTGACGAATCTATTTCAAGTATGTTTACCAAATTTACTGAAATTGTAAGCTCTTTGAAATCTCTTGGCAAAACTTATACTAACAGTGAGTTGGTAAGAAAAATTCTTAGGTGTTTACCAAAGAATTGGGAAGCAAAGGTTACGGCCATTATAGAAGCCAAAAATCTCTCTACACTTGGATTGGATGAGCTTATGGGTTCCCTTATGACTCATGAGATCATCATGAAAGGACATGAGGATGTTAAAAAAAAAAAAAAAAAAAGGTGGAATTGCATTCAAAGTCTCGTCAAATGAAAAAGAACATGAAAACTCCAGTGAGGATGAAAGTTATGCCATGTTTAGTAGAAATCTCAAAAAATCTTTCAAGAAAAACAATTATAGAGGAAGAAGATCTTTCAAGAAAGAGTACAACAAAGATAACAAGAAAAAGCCTATAATTTGCTATGAGTGCAAAAATCCTAGACATATGAAGATAGATTGTCCAAAATTGAAAAATCGTGAAAAAGACTACAAAAGAAACAAAAAGACCATGATAGCAACTTGGGGAGAAAGTGAAGATAAAAGCTTAAGTGATGAAATTGAAAATGAAGTAGCCAACTTATGTCTCATGGTTCTTGAAGATGAAGACTCTACTCAAGATGAGGTAACTACTCTTTATAAAGAACTTGAAAGTGCATTCCATGAACTATCAAATGAATTTAGAAAAGTTTGTACCAAAAATAATGTGTTGAAGAAATCTGTTGCATCTTTATCTATTAATGTAGAAAAATTAAAGAAAGAAAAAATTGTTTTGAAAAATGATTTTGACACCATCTCTAATGAGAAAACTGCTTTACAAAACAATGTTGATGATTTAACAAAAACACTTAAAAATTTTGTAAAAGGTATAGATAATCTTAACATGCTCCTTGGAAATCAAAGATGTGTTTTCGATAAGGTAGGCATTGGATATGACCCTATTAAAAAACAAAAGAATCTCAATACAATTTTTGAAAATGCACCTCTCATGACTCACCGTCATATTACTTATCATTATTGTAGAAAGAAAGGCCATTATATATCTTCTTGTCCATTTAAAAATAATATAAACATAAGAATTAAAAAGATTTGGATTGTTAAGGGATCTAACAAAACTAACCAAGAAGGACCCAAGAAACTATGGGTACCAAAAACCAACACTTGATTGTCATCTTGTGGGTTTGTTTTAAGTCCAAAGCTAAAGAAGGGAAGTGGTACCTTGATAGTGGATGCTCCAGACACATGACCGGAGATAAATCATTCATTACTAAACTATCATCGAAAGATGGAGGATTTGTTACTTTTGGAGACAACAAAAAAGAAAAAATCATCGATATTGGTAGCATCGGTATTTCTCCTAACCCTTCTATTGAAAATGTTTTACTTATTGATGGACTTAAGCATAACCTACTTAGTATTAGTCAATTATGTGATAAAGGTAATCAAGTTATTTTTGATAAATCACTTTGCACAATTGAAAGCACAAATGATCATAAAGCTTTATTCGTTGGTAATCCCCATGATAATGTTTATATTTTTCATCTTAATGATCTCTATGCTAGTAATGTTAAATGTTTATATGTTAATAATGAAAATAGTTGGTTATGGCATAGAAGACTTGGTCATGCTCATATGGATTTAATTGCTAAACTTTTGAGAAAGGATTTGGTCATTGGACTTCCAAAAATTAAATTTGAAAAAGATCATCTTTGTAGTGCTTGTCAACAAGGAAAACAAACTAAAACATTATTTAAATCAAAATCTCATATTTCCACAACTAGACCTTTACAACTATTACATATGGATTTATTTGGTCCCTCAAGGACATCTAGTCTAGGTGGTAAACGTTATTGTCTTGTTATTGTTGATGATTATTCAAGATTTACATGGGTTATGTTTTTAGCACACAAAGATGAAACCTTTTCTTCTTTCACAAAACTCTATTGTAGAATTCAAAATGAAAAATGCTTTCTTATTACTAATATTCGCACTGACCATGGTAGAAAACTTGAAAATGAGAAATTTGAATTGTTTTGTAATGAGCATGGTATTGGACATAATTTTTCAGCACCTAGAACCCCTCAACAAAATGGTGTAGTAGAAAGGAAGAATAAAACTTTAGAAGAGATGAGTAGAACAATGCTTTGCGAAAATAATCTTCCTAAATGTTTTTGGGTCGAAGCCGTTCACACCGCATGCTATATTTTAAATCGTGCATTAATTAGACCTATTTTCAAAAGGACTCCTTATGAACTTTGGCATGATAGAAAGCCCAACATTAGTCACTTGCATATTTTTGGTTGTAAATGCTTTGTGCATAATAATGGTAAGGATATCTTAGGTAAATTTGATTCAAAATCTGATGAAGCAATTTTTCTTAGCTATTCCTTAACTAGCAAAGCTTATCGCGTTTTTAATAAAAGAACTCTTGTTGTGGAAGAATCTATACATGTGGCATTTGATGAAACTAACATCTCTACTCAAAAGCAAATTGTTAGTGATAATATAGATTTGGAACCAAATGTGGAAGATTCAAGTATCTACAAAGAAGAGAACCAACCATGTAAATTGAACAAAGATATTGAACAATCTATTCTCCCACCTCAAGAAGAAGGAGGAAAAAATGATGATTTGCCAAGAGAATGGAAGTTTGTTCATAATCACCCTCAGGATTTAATCCTAGGTGACCCTACAAAAGGTATTGAAACTCGCTCTTCACTTAGAAATATTTGTAGTAACTTGGCTTTTCTCTCACAGATTGAGCCTAAAAACTTTCAAGAAGCCGAATTTGATGAACATTGGATGATAGCTATTCATGAAGAGCTTAACCAATTTGAGAGAAACAAAGTGTGGGAACTTGTGCCAAAACCTAAAGATCATACCATTATCGGTACCAAATGGATCTTTCGAAACAAGCGTGATGAATTCGGCACAATTATAAGAAACAAGGTTAGATTTGTTGCGCAAGGATACAATCGATGAAACCTTCGCTCCGGTTGCTAGATTATAAGCCATTTGCATGTTTTAGAGATTTCAAACTTTATCAAATGGATGTAAAAAGTGCCTTTCTTAATGGTTTTATAAATGAAGAAGTTTATCTTAAACAACCCCCAGGTTTTGAAGATCATGCTTTTCCAAATCATGTTTTTAAACTATCAAAAGCTTTATATGGTTTGAAACAAGCACCTCGTGCATGGTATGAACAATTAAGTAAATTTTTGATTGAAAATAATTTTTCTAGAGGAACGATTGACACAACGCTTTTTGTTAAAACTAAAAATGATGATTTACTTATTGTGCAAATATATGTGGATGACATTATATTTGGTGCTACTAATGAAACCTTGTGTAAGGAATTTGCTAAGTGTATGCAAGATGAGTTTGAGATGAGCATGATGGGGGAACTAAATTATTTCCTTCGGCTTCAAATAAAACAATGTAAGGAATAAATTTTTATCAACCAAGCTAAGTACACAAAAGAACTACTCAAAAAGTTTGGTATGTATGACTCAAAAATAGCTGGAACACCTATGAGCACATCCATTAAGCTAGACAATGATGAAAAAGGTAAGTCCATTGATCAAACAAAATATCGAGGTATGATCGGCTCACTTCTTTATTTAACTGCAAGTAGACCCGATATTATATTTAGTGTTTGTATGTGTGCTAGATATCAATCAAATCCTAAGGAATCACATCTCAGTGTTGTTAAAAGAATTTTTAGATATCTTGTTGGCACTCAAAATTTGGGATTGTTTTATCCTAGAGGTGTTGCATTTGATTTAATTAGTTACTCGGATGCCGACTTTGCCAGATGCAAACTTGATAGAAAAAGCACCAGTGACACTTGTCACTTTCTTGGTAACTCATTAGTATCTTGGTTTAGCAAAAAGCAAAATTCTGTTGCTTTATCAACGACCGAAGCTGAATAAATAGCTTCTGGAAGTTGTTGTGCCCAAATACTTTGGATGAAACAACAATTGGAGGACTGGGCCCTGAATGGGATTGGGACGAAGTCGCCGGAAGGGCGTTGCAGCATCGACCGAAGTGCCACACAACCCATATACCTTTGGCTTAGGTTACTCACCTACCAAAGAGGATTAGGTAAGGAAAGGAAGAGAAATGGCCGGAAGAACCAGAGCGAAACAAGCCGGGAAGCACTATGAGTTAGTGCACAGACCTATTCAGGGGACCCTGAACAGACGCTTTGTCCGGGAGGGGGAGGATTTCCCGTTTTATGGCTTTCCAGAGCCATGGCTAAATTTAGAAAGGCGGCGCTTGCCGAGTTTTGAGATATTCTTTGACTTGCAATTGTCAGGGGATGAAGTTGCCGAAGAGCAGACAGGCCCACCAGCTGAGGCTGAGCAGTGCAAGGAGGAAGAGTCCGAGAGCACAGAAATTGAGATGGAGGTAGTGCTAGCTTGTCTCCTCTCAGTTCCTCAGATCACACTGAAGTGCTTGGGGGATAACTTCTCAGTTTCCATGATCGGGGATCAGGCGGCTGTAGGCCCATTTTCTAGCATTCTAGATGCATCCATCGCACCCTCCCTCGTCTGGCAATACGAGGAGGGCTTTTTATCTAGCAGTTCTGGGTCAAGTAGTGAACCTGAATCTGATCCACAGAGTCTGTGGACTCAGAATCAGATTCCAGTTCATCCGAGTCGGAGTTCGGTATTCCTACGGGTGATAACCCGGATGCCACTGTCCTGTCCAGGTCGCCATTTTCATTTTGCTTTGAGTCTGTTATAACCGAAGAATCAGACGATCTGGAAGTTGCTAATGAGAATGGTGTTGCTGTAGCTTTTGAGTACTTTTCTATGCCTTTAGTTTATTGCATTAATCAGGACTTTCAAAATTTTGATGAAAACGACGAGGAAGAAATTCATCCAGTTTTACAACGTTTGATTGATCAAGAGTAGGAGAGGTTTGTAAAACCTTTAGTTGATGAAATCACTTCAATTAACGTTGGTACTAAGAAGGACCCGCGTTATTAACGTTGGTCCAGATCGGGTCCACGTTGTCTTCTGAGGAACGCGAGCGCTTAGTCGCTTTATTAAAAGATTTCAAAGATGTTTTCGCGTGGTCCTATGAAGACATGCCTAGAATCGATCCTGAGATTGTACAGCACCGGATCCCTCTTGACCCAGAGGCCCGACCTGTTAAGCAGAAGCTCCGAAGGATCTGCCCGGACTGGGCCCTGAAAATCAAAGAAGAGGTTACCAAGCAGATCGACACAAGGTTCCTGTTAGTATCTGAGTATCCGACTTGGCTGGCCAATATAGTTCCGGTGCCGAAGAAAGTCGACAGAATTCGAGTATGTGTGGAGTTCAGGGATTTGAACAAAGCCAGTCCGAAGGACGACTTTTCTCTACCGCATATCGACGAATTAGTGGATTTCACTGCTGGGCATGCGCTGCTCTCGTTTATGGATGGGTTTTCAGGCTACAATCAGATTTTGATGACCCCTGAAGACAGGGAGAAGACTGCTTTCACCACCCCGTGGGGAACTTACTGTTATAGGGTGATGCCGTTCAGTTTAAAGAATGCTGGGGCTACGTATCAACAGGCTGCGACCACAATCTTGCACGATATGATCCACAAAGAGGTTGAGGTGTACGTGGATGACATGATTGTCAAGTCCAAGGCAAGAGAGGGCTACTACACCGCCTTGAAGAAATTTTTCCAACGGATAAGAGAATACCGGTTGTGGCTGAATCCTCAGAAATGTACTTTTGGTGTTACAGCAGGGAAAATGTTGGGGTTCTTGATCACACAAAGGGGTATCGAGGTCGATCCTTCCAAAATCAAGGCCATCTTAGAAATGCCACCACCAAGGATTGAAAAGGAGGTGTGAGGCTTTCTGGGTAAAGTGCAATTCATAAGACGGTTTATTGCAAAATTAACCTTGACTGGTGAACCACTGTTTGGTCTCCTGAAGAAAGGATAGAAGTTCTAATGGGATGACCGATGCCATGTAGCTTCCGAGCAGATCAAGCAATATCTACAGAACCCACTCGTGTTGTCACCATCGGAGCCGGGGAAATCGTTGATATTGTACCTATCAGTAACCGAGATGATGATGGGCTGCATGCTTGCGCAGGAATCTGAGGACAAAGTGGAGAAGGCTATCTATTACTTGAGCAAGAAGATGTTGGAATATGAGACCCGCTACACTCTGCTAGAGAAGGCTTGTTTGGCCTTGGTATGGGCTACCAGGAAGTTAAGGCACTACCTGTTAGCTCACTCTATAATAGTGGTTTCGATATTAGATCCCATCAAATATCTTTTCGAGAAACCAGCACTTACGGGTAGGCTAGCCCGTTGGTTGCTTCTACTTTCCAAATTCGATCTGAAGTATATGATGCGCAAGTCAGTGAAAGGGAGAGCGGTAGCGGAGTTCCTAGCCGATCACCCAGTGGACGGGGATGAAGTAGTAGAATATCTATCCCCAGATGAGGCCATTCTGCATTTTGAAGAAGAAACCTGGACTATGTACTTTGACAGAGCGTCAAACCAATACCGGTATGGGATAGGGGTGTTGCTGATAGCACCCGACAATTCTCGTATACCCTTGGCCTTCAAGCTCCGGTTCAAAGTATCGAATAATGAAGTAGAATATGAGGCATGTATTGCTGGACTAGAAGCCACCCTGGAACTAAGGGCAAAACGGTTGGATGTCATCGGGGACTCGAACCTTGTTGTATCTCAAGCTAAAGGAGATTGGAAAGTTAAAGAAGAAAAGATGAGACTCTATCACCAGACCTTGGACGTTCTGATTCCTCGGTTTGAGAAACTGAATTTCGCCCATCTGTTAAGAGAGAACAACAAGTTCGCTGATTCATTAGCAACTCTATCTTCTATGATAGACATCCCTTTTGGAGTCCAGATGAGTCCAATCATCATTGAACAGAAATTCGTGCCGGCCTACGAGCTGATTGCTGCCATAGATGAGGTACAAGATCAAAACCCCTGGTATTATGACATTTGGAACTTCTTCGAAAAGGAGGCTTATTCTCCAGGGGCAAATGCCAAAGATAAGAGGGCAATTCGAAGAATGGCTCCTCAGTTCATCGTCTACGGAGGTAAACTGTACAAGCGGGGTCATCTTGGGATGCATAAACTGTGTGTTGATGCTTAAGAATCAAAGCGCCTGATGGAGGCCATCCACGGAGGGGAGTGCGGAGCGCACATGAGTGGGGTGATTCTAGCCCGGAAGATCCTTAGACAAGGTTATTATTGGTCAACCATGGAGGTAAATTGTATTGGCTTTGTCCGGCGATGCCACAAATGCCAGATCCATGCAAACTGCATAAACATTCCGCCGTCGAAACTGTACAACATGACTTCGCCATGGCCTTTTTCAGTCTGGGGGATTGATGTGATTAGGACAGTCACTCCAAAGGGGTCCAACGGGCATGAGTACATTCTGGTAGCGATAGACTACTTCACGAAGTGGGTTGAGGCCCAATTTTATGCGGTGTTGAAGGCGTCGCATGTTGCTAAGTTCATCAGGAACAACATCATCTATCGCTATAGGGTCCCGAATGAGATTATTTTAGATAATGGTTCCCACTTCAAGAAAGAGGTGATAGACTTGTTGGAGAAGTACAACGTGGCTTTTCATAAGTCATCTACATATCGACTGCAAACCAACGGAGCTGTTGAGGCCGCCAACAAGAACATCAAACACATTTTGCAGAAGATAGTGGAGACCTACAGGGACTAGCCAGATAAGCTGTCATTTGCTCTTTGGGCCTACCGGACTTCAATTCGAACTTCTACTGGGGTAACTCCATATTCCTTGGTTTATGGGATGGAGGCTGTTCTGCCTATCGAAGTTGAGGTTTCGTCATTGCGAATTATGGCTGAGTGCTAGATAGCTGAGGCAGTTTGGCATCAAAGTAAGTTCGAAGAACTCATGCTCTTTGACGAGAGAAGGCTGAAAGTACTGTATCACGTCCAGGGGTATCAACGAAGAATTGCCAGGGCTTTCAACAAGAAGGTTAAGTCCAGGAATTTGAAAGAGGGGAATCTAGTGCTCATAGACAACCGGGCTCCCATTCACGACCCTAGGGGCAAGTTCAGACCCAATTAGACTGGTCCCTATATCATCAAGTCAATCTGGTCGGGTGGAGCTGTCATTCTTATGGATTTAGATGGCCTTGAGTTCTCCTAGCCGATCAACATGGACAAGTTGAAGAAATACTTTCCCTGAGTGGCTCGCTAGGCCGAAAACCCGAAAGGGCGACCTAGGCAAAAGTTAGAGCATGAAAAATTTGAAATAAGAAAAACTGAGCTCGCAAGGTTGAAAACCCAGAAAGGGCGGCCTTGGCAAAAGTTAGAGCGCAAAAGGAGAGTGTTAATACACGAGTGAACCTGAACCGAACTACGTAAGGCTTGATTCCCATCTTTGGGATACGTAGACAACTTCATTCTGAAGTCCATCCACAAACACTTCCAAATCGACTTTGTCCATGTGATTATGTTGGTCATCTTTGTCTATTCTGCATCAAGAGCTCGGTTGTAACCTCCAGTGCAGTGCTATTCAGACTAGGGGCAACTTTCCAGTTGTTGGGATCCGGGGTTGTACATCTCAGTGATAGATCTCAGGTGTGTCCAGTTGTGATCCATATCGAAAATGGTTTTGAAAAGTTTTAATAAAAGTTGATTTTGTTCAAATTAATCTTTTTACAACTTAGACCATTTTTGGACCATAACGGAAAATTTTCAGTACCCACAACCTTCAATTTCATTGATTTCAGTATAGAGTTCTCTTACTCTTGAATACAAATTGAAGTTGCTTTTTATTACATTCATAAGAAAACTTGAAAGTACTGATTAAAGCAAATAAATTCGGGGCATAGTCAGGTGTTCCTGCGCCCCCTCCCAGAGCTGGTGGAAGCCTTTGATGCCAAAGTAGGCCCAATCTGCGCCTTTTCATTGAGCCAAGCTATGCACTTATCAGAGAGGGTGCAACTGAAAGTGGGAGCGGGGGCCAGAAGCTCTCTCGTCCTCCATGCTGTGGCATACCGAGCTAGCAGTGCGCCTCGGACTGGAAATGTAGTAGGGTACTCTATCCCCTCTTCCGGACAAGTCTAATCATGTCCAAATTGGTGCCGGATTCGAAATGGGAAATAGAAGACACAGTGTGTCAGGCCAATCAGCTGAATGCCCAGTTGCTGGGACATGCTGTAACTCATCGCCGGCAGATTAAGCTAGGGGCAGCACCAAGCAATGTTGCCAGCAGACAAACTGCACATCCACTCGTACCACCATCCCTCATTTGGGGCATCAATTAGGCATTGCCGGAAGAAATAGCCGCGAGCTGAATATACTGGGCATGAATCCACTGCTTTCAACTTGTCCATTAACCATATCTGGGGAGGGATGAAAAATGAGAGATTAAAGAATAGAGAGGTGTACGTGGAGAGAAAAATGAGAAAAGGGTTTTGAGAGAAGAACCGAGCCTGAGGGCCGAGTGATGTGAGAAATACACATGTGAAAAGGGTGGGAACCATTACCTGTAAGAGTAGTGGACTCCCCGCGAATCTAGTCGTCTCCCGATGGCAGAAAGCATCCAAACCCATCAGTGTCTCAGCTAGTCTCATGGCAATGCAGCTCTTGCCCTCTTTCAAGCCCTGGGCAACCTCAATCAAATGGACGCTAGATCTTCCAAAGCCTGGGGCAAGCAAGAAATGAGACAACATGCATAGACAAAGGGCGTGTCGCCGAAAACTCTGCCAAAGATGATCGCCGCGGTCACTGGCGTCAGAAAATCGATGAATCAAGCTGGGGATGTCCAATTCTCCATCGTGAATCAAAGACCGAGCGTCATGCAAAGTGAGCCCACACATCCGTCCTAAGGCTTGGATGTGGCCAAAGCGGAACTGGGGCAAGATCTCTTCATCGCGTTGAGACTCCATCAAAGCTTGGAAATCTTCGAAAGTAGGACACATTTCTTGTCCGCCAAAGCTAAAAACATGAGTTACCTAGCCGCGGCATGGAGAAATGGAAAACGCAGTGGGGTGCGGCTCAGCGTGAATAGTGCATTTTTTCCAAAACCCCGAAATTCAACTTTTCTGAGCCATCTAAGCTTGCAATCCAATTTGTGAGGTTTTGGGCAAGAAATGCTTCCATTTGGGGCAAAAACTGAGTTAGAATAAGGGAACCACGAAGCTGGAACCTTTATTGAAGATAACAGGTGAGTAGAGGACAAGTGGCAAAAATCTGGAGGTTCTCAGCATCACTGGCCGACTGGCCAGTTAAAGTGGCCGACAGCCACTGCAGGTGGCCGACAATCACTCTTGCTTTCCAACAAGCAGCCTCTGGTCCTCCTGAAGTGGTCAAAGTGCTGGAATTTGTGTCTTGTTCTGTTTCAGATGCGTTCTGTTGTTCGGTTTTACTCGTTTTGTTGAATTTGCTTCATTTACCGAGTTATTGAGTTTTGTTTATTGAGTTGTCGCTCTTTGATTATCGAGTTGTTGCGATTTGTTTATCGAGTTGTTGCTCTTTGCTTATCGAGTTATTGTAATTCGTTTATCAAATTTTTCTTTAAGTTGTGTTGTTTTGTTTGTCGTGTTGGTTCACTACCTGACTTGGCAATACACGAATGTTCAATATTCATCAATCTCACTTTTGTGCAAAATAGTGCGATGCGATGCGATGCTTAGAATGTAAAATGCAACACTTTTTCAACAAAAAAGCTACTTTCATTCCATCCTGGTTTCTCTTTACAAAAGTACAAAGTTTTAAAGAAAATAAAAACTGCCTAAGGCTGTACAATATGCTAAAACTACTAGCAAAAAGAAAAATAAAGCAGAAACATCTACATTGGTGCTGGCTATCTCAAGCTTGAGAGGCCCTTTTCGCCCTCTTCCCGGCCGAGCGGGCTCTGAAGCACTGTCGTTGTCGGTACCGCTATCTGAACTAGAGCTGCCTTTGCTCCCGCCCTCGGAGCCCTCCTCGGCATCATCGCCACCCTTAGAACCTAAGCCGGTGCCGTCACCTCCACCCTCGGATGACTCTGACTGAAGACTCACAGGCTCCTCCTCCCCACTAGATTCGTCATCATGTTTGACAGGCGTCTGACGTCTCCCTCAACTGTGTGCCGGAGTCTCTCTCCCTGCTGCTTGAGAAGGCTCAGAGGGTCCTATCTGCAAGGGTGTGACCTGAAAAGGCAGTCTGAAATTATTAGCAAGTATCAAGTACAAGTGCGATGCAGAAGTCAGATACGATATGTGCATGCAGTATGTTGATGTGATCTATACATATAGTGAATTAGTGCAATGAAGTGTTCAGTTTCAATATATCAACAAAAGTATGGCAATGCATGAAAAATTGAAAATTTACCTAGATCCCGTGGGAGCTAAGCATGGTCTCTCTCTTTAAGATCATGCTCTCAAAGGAGGCCATCACCCCGAGCAGCCCCTCGACATACTCCGTGGAAGGCTGCAGGTGCAAGTTGAAATCATTAGTGAATGAATGAATGTCTAAGTATCTGAGTGATAAATGAAAATTGTAATGCATACCGATGCTGAGTCAGAAGCCCTGACATATCGATGATCTGGCAATGGGGGCTCAAGTGGGATCTGATAAGGTGTCCCATACCGCCAACTTGTCAACTCTGTCGGAGGATCTGGCCATCCAGCACACTGCCTAGTGGGAGGCATCCCCCTAGCCCTACCTCTTGATGCTCTGGCCCTGCTTGTCAAGGGAACAGCTGCAGCTCGGGCACTGCTCGACGAGGGAATGTCAACAGCTCTCCTCATAGGGACATGAGCACCTGTCAATGGGGGCATCAGATATGTATGGAGGTATGTCGTGTATTTCCCCCTCCTCGTGGAAAAGGTTCGCGTCAGCATCCTGCATAAGGTCGCTAACCTCCTGGGGAGAGAGACTCTCTGTGGTGCGCATGTAGGGTGGAGGCGATGAAGGGACTGCCTGAAGGGGATGGCCCAGTGTCCGGCGCATGAAGCGCTCTCCAAGAAACCAAGCTCTACCAACTAGTCCCTCAAACAGAATCTGGTATCGGGAGGCGGCCCATGCCCCAGCAAACTGGAATTGAGAGAACCCTGGCATCGCTATCCAAGGCTGCCAAGTGATCTGTGGATAGCAAGTGCATGAATCGATTAGTTGCCATTAGATATGCGAAATGAATTGAAGATGAAAGCATAAAGAACTGAGGGTTCTGGATTACCTCGATCGTCCGCACCATGTCAAAGTAATGCCGAAGATATGGTAGAGTCTCTCGGGGCCTCGGCAAGCATCTCAAGTCATATCGGTGTAAGTAAGGGACCTCGAGAGGTGCCTCGACCTCGAGCTCAGGGGCTAGCGCCGGGAAATAGGTGTACATCCATAATTGTGGAAAAGCGAGAATAATGGCAGTGGGAATACAGAATACACAGATAATGCAGAAAACAGAGCATGTGTGCAATGCAGAATGCAGCAAGTACAAGAAATGTAGTGAGCAAGGTGTGAATCACCATGTACAGAAAGTATAAATACAGAGTGGAAAGTGTACTGTGTGCGCAGTGTATAATGTGTGATGCATGCAATATACAGGAAATGCAAAGCAGAAAGCATAGCAGGAACTGTAAAGCTGAAAAGTAAAGCATATCTCCCAGGCTCTCCAATAGCCACCTACCCTCGTCCCGCTCTTGCGGGAGGTCGAACTCATATAGCAATAGAGTGTGGCAAGGCCAGCGTCGCCCCAATCATAATGTCGGACCTGGGACAGGTCTACCAGAGCGCTCAGGAGATATAGCTTGACCGTGTTCGACCTGTCGGCTAACAGTGTGGTGCCGAAGAGGTACATCAAGAATCCACGGGCATACTACTCTATGCCCTCAACAGTCACGGGCTCGGTCCCTCTGAAACGGTTCAAGAACCATGTGTACCTGACTGTGCCAGATCGGAAGCGGGGTGGGTGTGCTCTCAACAGGTAGATCTAGGCTGCCTCCCACTTCCCCATGTCTAGGTCATACAGAATCGGTCGACCTCCCACATCGAGGCCTATCAGCATAGAGAAATCATATGGGGTCATCGTCATGTCCCCAGTGGTAGAAAAGTGAAAAGAGTTGGTGGTATCCCACCACCTCTCTACTAATGCACCCAAAGCGGTCCTGTTCGTCGTCAGATGCGAAAGCCCTGTGCAAAATAGGCCAAAGCCTGCCTCGTCGACAATATGCCGGACACCGTCTGGGAGGTCTGAGTACCACTCTCTCGTAAAAGTCAATCCATACCCTCGAGTGAAGCGAGAAATCACCTGTATTCAGAATGAACAGAATACTATGCATGAGCTGTGTGCAGAATGAACAGAATGTTGTGTATGAGCTGTGTGCAGAATGTACATAATATTGTGTGTGAGCTGTATTCAGTTTCAGGATGAACAGAATGCTGTGTGTGAGCTGTGTTCAGAATGAGCAGAATGCCGTGTGTGAGCTGTGTTCAGTATGAGCAGACTATAGTGCACGAAGTGTGTTCAGTATGAGCAGATGAAATACGGTGCAAAAGTACAAATTATACGAGAAATGTGAAGTACATTGCAGAAAATGTAAAAGTGCAGTGCATACCCCGGGTGCATCATGGGACAGGTGGGATTCTGGCTCCCGTAATAGCAGGTCCGTGGGTGCGCGCCGTGCAAAGTCTGTAAAGTAAGGAACACTACTCGGTGGTAGTACGTGCTCCTAGGGGCGGTACCTCTCCGGGTCAAAAGGCCAAATCCTGGGCGGGAGCGGCATGATGTCAGGCTCGTCCTCTACTCTGGGGGAACCCCCATCGTGTGGGATATGGTCCGCCATCTGAAAGGAAGTTGAAAAGTAAACAAAGATGAGCAAAATGAGAAAAAATGGCCAAAAGTCAACTCTCGGAAAGAGAAAAAGTCAAAGAAAGTCAAAACCCGGGAAAGGGTGCCAAACTCAAGACAAGTTCGAGAGAAACATACCTCAAATGGTGAAAATGGAGAAAGAAGCTCCGAAAACAAATTATGTTCGGTTCAAAGTGAAGGAAATCGGAAGATTTTAGCAAAGCAACTTCGCATGGGGCGTTAGAAAACGCGTACAAAGCCCGGATCTAAGAGGAAAAAGGGTCTAGGGAGTGAGAGCAAGAGATTTCGGCACTAGAGGTGTGAATGAAATGGAGCTTGGAGTTGTTTCCTTAAAGAGCCGAGGCCAAAAGACAAAACTGCCCCAAAATATTGTAAACTGGCCAACCGGCCAGGTTTCGTGGCCGACCAGCCACTTAAGTGGCCTACCACCTTGAAAAGTGGACGACAGTCCTTAGGGGTGGCCTACAGGTGTTCATGATTCTCCCTGTGTGTTTTTATGCTGTTTGGAGTCCTTGGCCCTCGAGAAAGTGCAAGAAAAGTTCACTATTTTTGGCTCAAAATGCCTCCGTAGGAACTTCGATTCAAGTCTTTGATGCACGACTCATCGTTAATCGTCAGGAGCGAGGTGTATCCTTTTTAAGTACATTGTGACCCCTCCAAGAGGTAAATCAGAGGTTGCATTTGAAGTGGTCTCGTTAAGGCGTGTATTTCCTTGTTCGACATTTTACTTCAAACATGCTATTGATTTTACATTGGAGGTGCATTGTTGTTATGCACGGAAGGTGTATGCACTCTTCACTTGCATTGCTATGCACCCTTTTCACTTGCATGTGTATGCACTTTTCACTTGCATATGTATGCACTTTTCACTTGCATTGTTATGCACCCTTTTCACTTGCATTGTTATGCACCCTTTTCACTTGCATTGTTATGCACCCTTCCACTTGTATTGTTATGCACATTCCACTTGCATTGTTATGCACACTTCACTTGCACTGTTATGCACCCCTCAAGTTGCATTGTTATACACTGTTCTACTTGCATTGTTATGCACCGTTTCACTTGTGTTGTTATGCACGTCTCCCATGCATTGTTATGCACCTTTTCACTTGCGCATTGTATATGCACATGTTTATCTCATATTGAAATTATATCTTGGTGTAACGTTAAACATGTATTTATACTATATTGTACCTGTCAAAGTTTCTCTTTTATGCAGGCACGATATTGTATGTACGGTTCATTTGAAGCTGGCACAACCAGACTATATGGTGTGTGCGGTTCATTCAGAGGAACTCCAGGTAAGATCATTCCTGCCTCCGTGAACTCTGTCTTTGGCTAGAAACATTGGGACGAGTGCCCCAATGTTCATACCACCCTCCGGTGTTTGTACCGTACCCTTTCTCCTCTCGTGTTTGACATGCGCTTGGACGTACCCTTCTCTTCTCGCGTTTGACATGCGTTTGGATGTACCCTTTCTCCTCTCGCGTTTGACATGCGTTTGGACATACCCTTCACCTCTCGCGTTTGACATGCGTTTGGATGGACCTTTCTCCTCTCGCATTTGACATGCATTTGGACATGTCTTTCTCCTCTCGCGTTTGACACGCATCTAGATGCCTTTCTCTTCTCGTGTTTGACACGCGTTTGGATGACTGCGCTTTCTTGTGCAGTCCCTCTCCTTTTGCGTTTGATACGCTAGGAGGTGTTTCATTTGAGACTTTGGGTGTTCCCGATAATTGCTTCTAGTCTTTCCTACGTGGTCCGTGCTTAAGATTGCATATAATTTTCTTACATCCTTTCTGCATGAAATGTAGTTCGGTCTGTAATTCTCACACGTGGCGTGTTTACTTACTTTCTTATGTACGAGTTTCCTGTAGCATTTCTTTGCATAACATTTGCATAATGTTTCTTTACAGCCCTTTTTGCATAATCATAAGTTATATTCTGCATTATGCATGTCATTTGCATTTTGCCCCTACCTGCGGGCGCATCCTTTTTGTTATCTTGCCTGTTTGTCTAAGTCTTCGGCCTTGTCAAAAATGGGTCGTCTCTGGGCTTTGACATTCACTCACGTCATTTCATGACTTCCGAGTTCTGTCAAAGAGGAGCAACTGTAGACATCCCATGTTTGACTGACCTTAAGAGTCAGACGTCATCGTTTGTGCACGCGATGCTCGCGCATGTTTGTGCTCATTTCGAGTTTCCGGGGGTTTCGGCTGAGTGCCTTGTCTCGGGACCTCTTAACTTTCTTCTTCTTGGTTTGTTTTTGGACCATGGCCTTGGTGCCTTTGCCTGGAGGGAGACAAGGGCTAAAGGCCACTTTTTGTAGTTGTAGGCTACTTTTCTCTCTTGTAGGCCACTTGTAGTGGCCCGTAGGCTAGTTTTCGGGCCCTCCGGCTGAGTGTCTTGTCTTGTGGCCTCTTGGATCCCTTCCTTTTGGCTTGTTTTTGGACCGTACCTTGTTTACCCTTGCCTAGAGGGAAGGGAAGGCCTGTCGGCCACTTTTGGTGGTTATAGGCCACTTTTTCCTCCTGTAGGCCACTTGAAGTGGCCTACGGCCATTTTTCTATTTTTTTAGATATTTTTATTGCCAGCTGTGCCAGCACAGAAGGCATCCTCCATACACGTGTATGGAGGGATTGCACCAAGCTTCTAGTTTGTCCAACAAGCTTGAGGCTTGGAATTCTATAAGAAGGGAGCTCTCTCTCCCTTTCAAGGGTTGAGAATTTTGAAGAGCAAAAATATCTACTCTCTCTCTAGAATTCTCCCTCTCTCTCTATATCCGTGCCTTAAAGTGTTGTTTCTTCATACTTTTGCACTCAAACACCTTCATCTTGTTGCTGAGGTACTTGGAAGCCTTATTTGAGTGGTTTTAGCTAGTTTTTGCCTCAGAAGTTGCTATTTTGATGTGGTTCTTCAAGGGTGAGTAGTTACCCTCTTTAAGCTTTGTTTTGCTTAAGTATTTGGCCATCCTTACATGCTCTTTTAGGCCTAACTTGCAACTACAAAAAGTTCTATTTTTAAGTGCTTAGAATGGTTGTTTGAGGCCTCTTTGGTGTTGAGGGTGTTCTACCCTTTTGTATGCCTTATTTGCTTAGGCTTGGTGCCATCCTTTAAGGCCTTTGAGATCACCTTTGTTTGCCCTTTTCATCACTGAATTCCAGAGGAATTTCAGTGGTGGAAAGTGGGTTTTGAGACCCAAAATGGATGGGGGTGGTCCCCCCCTTTTGTGCTTTGTTTGCATGTGTTGTTGGCTTAACACTTTGGCATGTTTTTCTACCCTCTTGAGGCTTTATCTTAGCATGTTTTAGGCCTTATTTTGCCATGTTATAACTCTGTTTTAGGTTGGTTTGGCCTCTTGTTGTTTGCTTTTTGCACTTGTAGTGTAAACTTGTTCACCAGCCTAACATGCTTCATGAGTTAGCTTGTTATTCTAGCATGTATTGGCTTCACTCCAGCATGTTTTTGGTGTTATTTTGGCATGCTTTAACTATGATTTTAGTTGGTGGGGTCATCTCTTGCTTGGTCTTTGTACTTGTAGTGCAATCCTCTTTGTAGGCCTAACATGCATCATGCTTCATGCCTCTCATTCTAGCTCATGTTAGCTCTATCTCAGCATGTTTTTGCCACTGATTTGCCATGTCATAACTCTGTTTTTGATTGGTTTGGTTGCCTCTTGCATGCTTCTTGCACTTGCAGTGCAATTTTGTTCACTAGCCTAGTGTATTTGGTGTTTTAGCCTATTGATCTAGCATGTGTATGCTCTACTCCAGCACATTTTTGGCTATGTTTTAGCATGCTCTAGGTCTGATTTGAGTGGTTTTGGTCATGCATGCTTGGCTTTGCATGGCTATAGTGCATTTGGCTTTGCTAGTCTTGCACTTTGAGACCTCTAGCATGTCATATTTGAGCTTTTTGCATGGCATGGCATCATTTGGCATGTTATTTCAGACCATATACCTTTGCAATATTCTTGCATTTATCACCCTTTTGTTGTGTTTGAGGGTTGAGCCGTATGCTTCACTTGTAAGCCAACTTGCATGCATGTTTGTCTAAGCCTTTGGGCTATCGTTTCAGCATGTTTTGGCCTTTGTTTTGGCACGGTTGAGCTCTGTCCGGAGCTGGTTTGGTCGTTTAGGCTATGTATTGCATGCCTTTTGAGTAGTGCTCTTTGCTAGCCTTATTCTTTGAGACGTCTAGCATGCCTTATTTGCGGTGTTTATGTGATTTGGCATCATTTAACATGTTATTTCAGAGCATATAGCCTTGCCATATTCCGATGCATATCACTCTTTGATTGTGTTTGAGAGTTGTGTTTAATGCCTAGCTTGCGAGCCAATGCATGAGCATGTTGTTGTAGTTTTTGGTGCTTCATTTCCAGCATGATTTTGCCACTGTTTTGGCATGATGTAGGTCTGTCCATAGCTGGTTTGACCATTCGAGATTGATAGTGCATGCCTTATGTGTAATGTCCTTCACTTGCTTTAGTGCTCTTGGCCCCTTAACATGTCTTGCATACATTGCTTGCATGATAGCGTCTTGTGCATATCACTTTAGCATCAAAAGATAAACATACATTGTTTTCATTGCATTACGTTTGGATCGGACGTTAATCCAAACATGAGAAACGAGAGACGTTTCATACTTGAAGTGATGAAACGTGCCTCATTTCTTAGTCGCTGTCCCCCTTGATTGTGCATGATAGGGTGGAGGCCTCTTGAGTCTTGTGTGTTACTTGTGCATTCATTAACTTGTACAAACTTGGCTTCTCGGCCATCGTGCATTGCGATGCTCGGTTGGTGGCCCGAGAGTCGAGTACCGCACTCCTTTGAGCTTGAGAAATGATAAGAAGGGTGGTTGTACACACATACCTTGCAAATGCCTTGTTTTGCCCTTGTTGAACTCTGTTTGCAGCAAAATGGAAGTGTGCAGAAGTAACTGGCCGACCGGCCACTTTAAGTGGCCTATAGCCTCCTTAAGTGGCCGACAAGTGGCCTCCAGCCTCCCCTGGTGGCCGACAGTCCACCAGCTTGAAGATGGTTCAAAGTGATTCTGGTTCAGAAGCAGAAGCAGTCTGGGAATTGGTTCAGTGTTCAGGAATCAAAGCAAATGCAAACAGAGGCAACCAGTGGCAAGGCGACGGGATTTCAGAAGGAAGCAACCGAGCATGCATACATTCCTCGCCCCGAGGCTCCTTTTAACTCCTTTGCTTAGATGGTTAACTCGTTGATTCTGTACTTAAATAGTTAATGCATTTAGCTATTCATTTGTGTTTGTAATTAGTTAACTAATTAGTTAATTAGTTGTGATTTGTAATAGTTAGCTTAATTAGCGTAGCTAGTTAGCTTTCATTTCATTCGGACCCTCCGTCGAGAGGGCAAATGTTGTAATAAGTGTGCGTGTGTGTGTGAATGTCTTCCAACCCCACGTCTTTCTCCCTTTTACTTATCATCTTTTGATGGCTAGTTTAGGGGATGTTTTGATTAGCATCCTTATGTTTGCATGCGTGCATCATTCATTTGTCTTGCATGCACCGGGTTCGGCGCATTATTCAAACTGCATTGTATTTCAATACACTTTCTTGAATACGTGTTTAACGGCATGTTATCAAGTGTTGCATTCTTATGCCATCTTGGATAGCCGAGCCTACTTAGTTGCATTTTTGCATGAGTTACATTAGGCATCTTGACATAACTAAGATCATGCATGATTTCTAACTAGTTTTCTGTTTTGGCTCGGAGTACACTATAAGTGTTTATGCTTTAGCATCTTGCATGAGTGTGAGTGTTGCCATGATAGCATGCTTGCCATGAGGCTATGTGCTTATTTGATTAACTGCATGAATGCCTGTGGATGAAGGCTTCAGTACTTGAATTGGAATAATTCATCAAAATGTGAGTTTTAAGTCCACTTGGAGTGGCAAATCATCATGTTTTAAGCCCACATTGTTTGGTGGCAAATCCGCATTTCTTAGCCTACTTGCGAGTAGCATCTTCAAACCATTTTTCAAAAAACAAACATGAGATATTTTGTTCCAAATCGAGCAATTTAGTCTATACTTGTGTGTTGTGTGTATCACATCGTAAGGTTAGCTAATAAACCGGAATAAGAACACATGTGTTTTTAAAACAACATATCATAATTAGTAGAGGCCGATCCTTTGATCGGGCGAGCAGGGGTTCTCATTTCATGACCTTCCCCCCTCGTACCCAAGTTCTCAAGCCGAGCCAACTGTGGTGATGACGAACACGTGGCCTTAGGCACGAGTCAGGGTTTCCTAAATTTCCGAAAACAAAATATTTAGGTGGCGACTCTGAAATTTGGCAAAGCAGTCCATGTTTGGCGCTTTTTGATTAAAATCAATTTTCCAAAACGATTTGCTAGATTTGGACTCTTTGGTGATTTATCAGTCTCGCATTGCACTTTGTGAGATTAGATTCAGAACCGTGACAGGAGTCTATAGACACCCCATTTTTTACCAACCTTAAGACTCAGACGTCATCGATTGAGCGCTCAGTGATTGCGCCTGTTGTGCTCATTTCGAGGTTTCGGAGTTTTTGGCTGAGAGCCTCGCCTCCGGACCTCGGGACCCTTTGTACTTTGACTCGGTCTGCAGACCAAGTCTTGTTTTCGTTTCCCGGAGGGAGGGAGAGGTCTTGTAGACCATCTCTCAGTGGTCGTAGGCTACTTTTCGTGGTCATAGGCCACTGTTCCTATTTGGAGACTAGTTTTCGGTTTTCGGAGCCGTTGACTGTGCGCCTCGGCTTGGGACAGCTTAACATTCTCTATTTGGCACGGTTTTCGGAACACACCTTGTTTCCTCTGTCTAGAGGGACATTGTGGTCCGGGAGACCACTTTTGTGGTCGTACGCCACTTTTAATGCTCGGCAGCTGGTTTTCGGGGCTCCCGGCCGCGCGTCTTGCCTCCCGAACCCTTGTCTTGCATCCGTTTTGGTTTGTTTTGGGTACAAACCTTACTCTCCATGTTTGGGAAGTGGTATAAGGGCGGGAGACCAGGTTTTATCCTTGGAGACCATTTTTCTCCCCGCTAGCCGGTTTTCTGGTCGGGAAACTGGTTTTCTTGGTCTTTGGGCCACATTTTTTGGTTTCCCACCCCACCATTGGCTTGCTTTTGGTGTGGAGACCACCGATTCCCCTTGCCGACCACTTTTTACCTGGGAGACCACTTTGGGTGGTCGGCCGACCACCTTTTCTGGTCAGCAGCTTTCCTTCTGTTTTGTCAGACTGAATGGATGCCAGCTGTGCCAGCTAGAGGGCACAGACTGTATCCTCCATACACATGTATGGAGGGATTGCATCCAAGTTTTAGCTTCTTGAGGAAGCTTTAACTTTGTTCCTCTATACGAGAGGCTCTCCCTCTCTATGGCAGAGGTTCTAAAAATTTTGTTTAAGGCATAGGCATATATCCCTCTCTTTCTCACTCTATATTGGTTTTTTTTTGCTTCACACTTGTGCACACAACCTCATAGCCAACACTCTTACCTTGTTACTAAGTTGCTGGAGGGTCTTGAGAGGGCTCAAGAGTTGGTTTTTGGTTCAGAAAATCTGCTGGTTTTGCTGAGCTTCAAGGGTAACCTCTTTTCTCCCTTTTAAGCTTTGTTTTGGTCACTCTCTTAGCCATACTTGCATGCTTATTTGAGCTTTGTTTTCAACTAAAAAAGGCTTTATTTTTTAGCACTTAACATGTTTGTTTAAGGCCTCTTGGGTGCTGAGGGTCTCCTACCCTCTTGCATGCCTTGTTTGGCCTTGTTTTGTGCCATGCCTTAGGGCCTTTGAGCTAATCCTTGCTTGGCCTTTTAGCCACTACAATCTAGTGGATTTTCAGTGGTTGACATGTGGTTTTGAGGTCCTAAATCAGAGAGGGGTGACCCTCTCTCTTTTTGTCTTATTTACTTGCATTTTTGGCCTATCAAAGGAGCATACATTCTCATACTTTCAAGGCTTGGTTTAGGCACCTTTTGGTGACTTTTAGGGCCTGCCTAGACTCTTTCCATGGTTGGTTTGGTCACCCTTGGCATACTTCTCATATGTGTAGTGTATTTCCATTTATGGCTCATCAAGGTAGCATGTCAATCTAGCATGTTCTAGCTCCATTTCAGTGGGTTTTTGGTCATCATTTGACATGTCATGGCTCTTTTTTTGGCTGGTTTGGTAACCTCTCACATGCTCCATATGCTTGTAGTGTAAATCTCGTTTACTAGCTTGGTTCACATGATGTTTTGGCTCTTTATTCTAGCACATTTTGACTTTGTCCCAACATGGTTTTGTTCATATTTTGGGCTGCCTTAGCTCTGTTTTGAGGCCTCTTGGTTGAATGATGCTCACCATGCATGCTTGTTGTGTAATAGTCTTGACTAGCTTTGAGTTTTGAGGTCTCTTGCATGCTTAACTTGAGATATTTGCATGTTTTGGCATCATTGGGAATGTTATTTCAGAGCATGTAGGGCTGCTATACTTCCATATTTTCCACTCTTTAAGTGCTCTTTAGAGTTATGCTTTTATGCCCTATTTGTGAGCCATTGCATGAGCCCCATTTTTGTGCCTTTCAAAGCCATCATCCCAACTCATTTTGCTACTGTTTTGGCTTGCATAGGGTCTGTTTGGGGTTGGTTTGGTCATTTGAGCATCGCCTTGCATGCCTCTAGTGTAATATGCTTCACTAGCTTTCGATACTTGAGCTTTTCAACATGCATTGCGTAAGTTGTTTGCATGATTTGAAGTCATTTTGTATGCCATTTTAGTGCTGGAACACATGCCAGTGTACTCCATGTTTCATCTTTTCAATGCTCTTGGAGAGTTGTATTTTGTGCCTTAGGCTTGGGCCATTGCATTATACATGTTTGTGTGTGTTTTGGTGCCTTGATTTCATCATCAATGGCCGCTGATTTGGACATGGCTGAGGCCTATTCATTTCGGTTTAAGTCCATTATGCATTGAGTATGTCATGTAGTTCGTAGCATTGAGCATGCCATGTTGTTACATGATTGATCATTGCACTCGTGCATGCCATTTTCATCGCATTATGTATGTTAGTTACCACGTGCATTGTGTATGTTAGTGTCATGAGCGTTGTGTATGCCATATAGTTCATAGCATCGTGTATGCTAGTTTGCATGTTTGCATGATCATCCCTTGCATGCTTGCATGTCCAAGTTGTGTTGCATTAAGTTGCATGATTGAGTCGCACTATGCATGCCATATTTGTTGCATTGTGTTTGGAATAGGCGTTAGTCCAAACACGGAAAACGAGGGACGTTTCATACTCGAAGTGATGAAACATACCTCGATTTCTAGTCGCCGACACTCTTGACTATACATGACGGAGTTCTAGGCTTTAGGTGTTTGTATGTGCATTCATTCCATATTGAGTTGCGCGATTCGGCCCCTCGGCCATCATGCATCGAGATGTGTGATTGGTGGCCCAAGGGTCGAGACCTACACTCCCTTGAGCTTATGTAATGATAGGGAGGGTGGTCACGCATACATGTGTTGCAAATACTTTGCCATGCCTCTTTCTTGCCCTCTGTTGCAAAAAACCAGAAACCAGCAGCAAAAACTGGTCGGCCGACCAGATAAAGTGGCTGGCCGACCACTTTTTCTGGTTTTCACCACAAAAAGTGGTCAGCAGGTGGTCTCCAAGGCCAATATCTGGTCGGCAGCATCCCTACAGATTCCCAAGGTGGAGTTTCATCTCTCTGGAGCTTGGTGCAAGTTTCTGAGATCAATTGCAAACAGAGGCAAATCAGGGTGTTGCGAGGGATTTCCGAACAAGGCGACTCGAGCATGCATGCATCCTTCATCATCCAAGATAGAGCTGAGGCAGCCCACTTCACATAGTTTGCATGCTTATTTAATTGCTAATTTAGTTGATTTGTTAACTAGTTAGTGTTGTGTAATAATTAGCTGTAGCTTGTTATTCATTTTGTTGTGTAATAACTAGTTTAATATTATAGTTGGTTAATTAGTTGGTTCTGTATTATTTATTCGGACCTTCCGTCGAGAGGGTACAACTGTTGTAATAAGTGTGCGTTTGTGTGATGCATGTCTTCCTACCCCCATTTCTTTCTCCCTTTTATTTACTAGCTTACGATGGTTAGTTTTAGGGCATGTTTCAATTAGCATCCTTATGCTCGCATGTTTGCATCCATTCATCTGTCTTGCATGCATCGGGCTCGGCGCATCATACTAACTGCATTGTATTTCAATTCCTGTTTGAATACATGTATCAAATTGCATTTCACATGACATTTTAGAATAGCCGAGCCTATTTTAGTTGCACTTTGTATGTGTTGCATTAGGCATTCTTGACATAGCTAGGATCATGCATTGATTTCTAATATAGCTTTTGTTTTGACTCGGAGTACTCGGTAAGTGTTTATGCTTTAGCATCTTTGCATGTGTGTGAGTGACTGCCATGATAGCATGCTTGCCATGAGGCTAACTGCTTATGTGATATAATTGCCTGAATGCCTATGGGTGAAGGTTAAGTTACTTGAATTGGAACAATTCATTGATTACGAGTTTTAAGCCCACTTGAGAGTGACAAATCACCATGTTTTCTAAGCCCACTTGAGGGTGGCAAAATCCGCATTTTAGCCTACTTGCGAGTAGCAAACCGCTTTTAAAAACAAATATGAGATGTTTTGTACCAACTTAGGCGATCCAGTCTATACTTGATATGCTGTGCGCATCACATAGTAATTCTAGGTTAATAACCAGAATAAGAGCACATGTGTTTTCAAAAACAAGATATCATGTTAGTAAAGGCTAATCTTTGATCGGGCGAGCGGGGGTGCTCATTGCATGACCTTCCCCTCTCGTACCCAAGTTCCCGAGCCGAGGTAACTTTGGTGATGACGGACACATGGCCTTAGGCACGAGTTAGGGTTTCCTAAATTTCCCAGAAATAAAATATTTAGGTGGCGACTCTGTATCTGCCAAAGCAGTCCATGTTTGGCACTTCTTTCTAAAAATCAGTTTTTCAAAACGATTTGCCAGATTTGGACTCCTTGGTGACTTATCAATCTCGCATTGCACTTTGCAAGATCAGATTAAGAACCGTGACATTGAGTCCGAACTGTAGTGAGCCCAATGAACAAAACGGGATTTTCCCGGGATATTCGGGCACGTCTACAGAGTCCAAACTGTAGTAACTAGAATCCAATTCACGCCCTCTCCGAAAGGGGGGGGGGGGCACGGAGGAAGTTCGGGCGGTCTGCAGGTGGAAATGAAAGTATGTATTACTCTCGGTTATAAATGTTTAGAAATATATGTCTTAGTATAATGGTGTGGATGTTCCTTACCTATGGGCCTAGGGCCAGAGAAGGTACGTAGTAGATGTATTGATGTGTAAATGTATATAGTGTGTCGGAATGTAAGATTAGGTTAACACTTGTTTTCAAACAAGTGTTGAGATGAAATTATTTAATTCATAGTAGAAGGGTAAAGGTTGAGGGAAATGTTGTGATGAAATGCTTTTGAGCTAAAATGGAAAGATAGAAAGAGAATAAGAGGTTTTTACACATTGTGTGTTAAAGAGGATGATTTTGGGAAAATGTACGAATATAAGTGTATTTTGGATATTTAATTATCACATTATTTATATTGTATTGTTGTGGTGCATTCATGATCGTAGCTATCTGTATGTTGTTATTGTTTGAGATCATGTTAGGATTCCTATTGAACTTTATGTTCATCCCATGTTGGTAATCATTTTTCAAGTGCAAGTTGAGAGATAATTCAAGATCGGTGATCTTCTTTAATTGTTGGCCACAGGGCCATATATTTGTTGGCGGAATGCCATTATTGTAAAAGAGTTAAACCCTTAATTTTTATGTAAAGATGTAAGTCTCCTGGCATTCATGTTTAACTGTAATTCATATTTCATTCAATATATGTATGATGAAAGGACTTTTTTTTTTTTTTTTTTTTTTATGGATGTAATATATGTATAGTTCCATATGTTACTATTGGAAATGGATTAATTTAATGGAAATGGTAATGTTATTCGGGTAATAAAAAGTGGGGCTTGACAACTTAGTATCAGAGCGAGCCGAGTCAAATACTTTGGGCTTATGGGAAGTGATTTTTACTACAATGGGTTTATTATGCTTTGTTAGGACATTTGCAGATAGTTAGGATAAGTGTTGGGACTCTATGTGTTGCATTTATGTAAGCATGGGATTAAGTTTCCTGTATAGTGTTGGTAACTGGTGAACTTGCTTTGAAGTCTTATTGGAAACATGCTTGATTAACGTGGTATCTGATGAGAATTCCTTGAGAGTTCTGGGACGAGTAACTATCTTTGTGGATGTGATTCGATTATGTGATTAAATGTTTAACTATTTATGTGAATATGATTGTGTGATTTTTTGTTAAGTGTGTCTTGTGTCTTAGTGGTGGTGAGTGTGTGTGCCTTGAGAAAAGCCATTATTTTGTTCACTAAGTTTGGTTTTGTTTTTGGTTTATAAGATGTCTACACAAGGTAGTAGAGGTCTTGTCGGGAGTAGAAGTGTTAGTAGGGGCACAACAAATCCGTTAGCACTTGCCTTTGTAGCATCGATTGTGGGCAAGGAAGTTACACACGAGATTATAAGAGACATGAGAGATACTCTAGCTCGCAATGAGGGGGACCATGGCTGTACCTTCAAGCTTACTAAAGAGTTTCTCTGCCCCAATCCACTTGAGTTTTTGGGAGATCCTAAACCGTTGGAGGCAGAAGACTGGTTATAACAAATTACCAAGACTCTTGATATGCTCAGAGTTGAGGACGAAGAGTTGAGGGTTGTTTTGGTTGGTTTCCAACTAAAGGGAGATGCTGGTTATTGGTGGAAGTCTGTGAGGATTTCTGTGGGCCACTTACGTTGCCTTAACTAAGGCCATTTTAGCTAAGTATTTTCCTCATTTCGCTCAGGAAAGATTGAAGAAACAGTTTGTTAAGTTGCACCAAGACGATACTCCTTTGGCATAGTTTGAGGCGAGATTCACCAATTTGTCAAGATTTGCTCCAGAGTTGGTCGCAACAGAGGAGCGTCGTTGTCTTGAGTTTGAGGGAAGGTTATGTGATGACATCAGGGGAAAGGTTGTTGGGGCTATGTATAGAGATTATCATACACTTGTAGAGGCAGCGGCTTATGTGGAAGCCATTATTCTTGATGTTGGTCAAGATGGGAAGGAAGATGATATATCGATAATTCTAACTATTCAGGGAAGTAGTAGACCTAGCAAGAATCGAGAACCATCTTTGTTGATATTTGAGCTTTGGTTGAGGTGTTACCATAGTGGTTGGGCGAGATTCGATCAAAAACTCCAAATTCAAATAGTTGTTATTGAGTAGTCTTCACTCTTTTATCATTTTCTCTTTACACACTTTGAATCTTGATGTGAGGCTAAAACTATTGAAAGCTTACTTCTGGGGCTTCAATTTGGACACATGAACGACCCTAAACGAAGTCCTGACAAGAGAGTTATTCCTATTTGAATTTTGTAAATCTGTGTTGTGTGCATAATTCTCTCGAGCGCAAGTTTCACCGCTCAAGTGGTCCATAGACCCTTCGACCTCTTTCTTTTCAAAACTTTCTAAGATACTACAAGCCTTGATTCACCGCTCGAGCACACTTTTGACCACTCAAGTGGTCTGTTCCAGTTAGTATAGATACTAAGAGATCTCATTCACTGTTTGAGCTTAGATTTGATTGCTCTGTTCGAGATCAGATCTTTAAAAGTTACTTTTTGGGTCAAATCTCTTCACTTGTCACCTTCTCTTCTCTCTCTTTCTACCATTTTTGAGCTTCTAAGCTCTTTGACCCTTAGTTCTATATACCAAAACATAGAGCTCGGCGAGGGCTTCCATTTAATCTAAGCGGATCGTTGTTTTGTTGCCAGTGATTTTTGGGTTATCTCCTCTTTGCTTAAAGATGTAGGGATTTCGTTGCTCCTTTTCAATACCTTGTTATGGATAGACATGTGGTAGTTTTTATTGCATTTAAAAACATATTTGTTAAGGGATTTTTCCAAAAGCATGAAAAGAGGTTTAGGGTTTGAGTTTCAGGAGTTAAAATTGTACGTTTTTGGTTGTTTTGGTGAATTGGGACGTGATTGGTTACGGTTAGGTTCGTTATTGTTAGATTGCTAGTGGCGAAAAGCCCCAATTTATTATTAAGAATGAATAAACGAAAAGGGGTAAAGTTAGGTAATAATTGTGTTATGTGTTATGAGATTGAATTAATGTTTATGAGTTGAATTAATGCTTATGAGATTGAACAAATACTTTAGATGATTGAAATAATGCTTTGGTTGCTAAAAGGGATTAACCGAGCCTTTAGATTGCTTTGTTTATGCTGTGTTGAGTTGGGTTGTAGTTGTATATCATAAAAAGGGTTTAATTAAAGGAGAAAAGGGTTTTTTTGGTTAGGGGTTAAAGTGTTGAATAATTGGAACACCATATTTGGTTTAGAAGAACGGAATGATATTCGTAACTTTTTTGTGAAATAATTTCATTGAAAATGATAATGCTCTAGAATTATGGAACCAATTGTGGTTTAATTCATGGAAGTTATGTATTCAAATACTAGAGATTTTATCATTGGCCATCGGTGGAGGATGGCATTGTTGTTGTTGAATAGATTATGTGCATGTATTACACTTGTGTAGTAACTATGTGATCTAACATGTTCTGATATTGTTTAGAGGTTCGTATCTCTCTGGTTAAGCCATTAAAGCGTGGTGCCTTGGCAAAGGTTCCTCTCCTTTTCATTTTGCGCCCCGTAAAGTTTGAAACTAAGGTATGTTTCTCTCCGGGTGGCCGGTAAAGCGTGGCACTTTGAGATAGGTTGCTCTCTCTTCTGTTTTACGCTCGGTAAAGTATCACCTTGGGGTCATTCCCCTCCAGGCGTGGACGATAAAATGTTTTGTGTTATTGTGATGACCGGGCATGTAATAACCCGACCTTCTTATATGTTTTCTGGTATGCTTTCAGTCTCTTATTATGTGCACTTATATGTTTAATGTGAAATTCCATGTGAAATTAAGTTTAATTGTGTGAATTATAAGATTATGGATCTATATCTGTCGATTATGAGAAAAATCTGTTACAATTGTGATGTTTAGATCAGTAAGTGAAAAGCCTTAGAAGTGTGATAACCTGAAATTGACTTTATAATTGTGATAAGTATGATTGGTAGATCATAATATGAATTTTTGTAAAAATTTGATTCGCAATGATTAAATTGATTAGATTGTAATTAACTCTTAAATAATCCTCTTAAGCTCTTAACTTAGTCACTTTTATATCATAAGAGAAATATCTCTTGAGAGAAGGAGAGAGTGTAGAGAGGAAGAGAAATGAGAGAAGAAGTTCAACAAGGAGAAGATTGAAGAAATTGAGAAGAATTGTGGAGCTTTGAGTTCAAGGTAGATATAATCCACCTAGAATAACCTCTTCAATGGATTTGAATTGAAATTCCTTTTATATTCATGAAGCTAGGGTTTCAAGGAAGGTATTGTGTGTGATAATTGGTTATATGATTGGAGGATCCTTGTATTCTAGTTGTTTGGAGCTTTGTGAAGGAAAATTATACCTTATTCTTTGGTTTTATATGTTGAACTCATATATATATATATATATATATCTTTCATACATCAAATACAACTACTAGAAAAGGGTTATAGTTTAATCAAGCTTGTAATTCATGTTTGTTGTGGTATTGTGACTTGTGATTCACATTATGGTGATGTTATATTATAATATTGAGTTGATTTTCCCAATTTTCCCCTTTGTGATGTGATGACCATGTTGGATTTTGGCCTTGGTTCGGACTGCTGAAAATAGAGGCTGCGACTGCACGTGTGGGGTTCATGGCCGCACGTGCGGGAAGCACCACCGCACGTGCGGGGCTCACAACCGCACATGCGGAAAACAAGGGAATTCGACTTTAAGGTATTGAAATAAATGCACGTGCGGGGTGCACGTGCGGCCCACCGTTCCGCACTTGCGGCGAGGTTCTTCCGCATGTGCGGCCCATGGAGAAAAATCCTATGTGTTTCTTTTCCTCTATTTGACCCTCTGGAATTGCTAAAATGTGTATTTGAAGCTTTTAAAATGCTTGTAAGTGAATAAATGTTGAACGAATCGGATTGATTAAAAAGGAAAAGGGACTAATTTATGAGTTGCATGTGTGTGTAGGTTACATACAAGAAGGGACTATCGCTCCGCCACAGCACTGTGAGTAATAGTACTGTAGTGATATGTTTATTTGCTGCTAATAGTTATCGCTAGGATACCGTTATTCGTGAATGAGCTATGTCTCCATATAATGAACAATTGGAAAACTCATGTGTGATATTGAGCAATGGTATACTTATGGACCTGAGGTCGTTCTATTTTGTCATTGCTAGGCCCGAGGCCGTTCAGATATAAGTTACATCTTGATGATAGCCTAAGGCTGGGGAAGGTGATGACATGTCGATGTCTCATCGACCTTAATAGGATGTGAATTGATTATGACTCATGGCCTAAGGCCGAGGGAGGTAGTGTACATGTCAATGTTCTACATACCCTCCAGTGTTCAAACAGCTATTGATATGTGGGCCTGAGGCCGTTCTGTATAATATTGGGCCTGAGGCCGTTCTGTATGATAATGGGCCTAAGGCCGTTTCGTATACTATTGAGCCCAAGCCCGTTTTGAAAGTAAATTCAAGACAAAAGCAAACATGTGAATTATGTACTTACATACGGTGTGACTTATGGTTATTCACTTGGTTTACCTACATACTATTATTCACTGAGCCCCGCTTACTCCGTGTTATGTATGTCTCTGTAGGTAATCAGCTCGGAGGTCAACCCTAGTCCAACCCTGGCGGCTTTTCTTTTGTCAACCCCGTTGCGTCCAAGCAGTTAAATGAAGTTATTCACTTTTGTGGAATTCCTTTCATAGCTCATAGCATTTGTCACTAGCCCTTTTGTCAAATGTTGATAAACATGTATAACTTTCAGCACCGATGTTTTAGTTATACCCCCAGTTACGGGGTTAGGATTGTGTACATGCATGTATATAGTTGTCACTTATGTATATGCTTCTTTATGTGTTGGGTTATGTGATGAAATGTTTTGTGATCCTAGCATTTAAACACTAGCTCAATGGATGTCATTTTAAAATTAATAAATTGCTTCCGTTCAGGCCATGTATTACATAAAATAGTTATGCTATTGATTTTTGAGTTTTGAAACCCGTTATCGGGTTGGTCATGCCCAAACTTTTAGGGGCGAGTTTGGGGCGTGACAGGGCATGTTATTTATTTCGTTCCTCTTTGCTTAACCTTGGGTTACTATTATAGTGTCGGGTTTTAGTGTGAGGTGTTGGTTTGGCCGTTGGGTTGTTGTTTTGAAAACTCCTCTAAAATTCTCATTCTTATTTATTACTATCCCGAATTTCACGTGTTTCGAAAGGCGCGAGGTTGGGCTTGGTGTGTTTTTGGGTGAGCTGGAAAATTTTCTAGACAGGAGGGGGAGAGCCGCACGTGCGGGAGAGGGTCCGCACGTGCGGGGAGTGAGGCCACACGTGCAGAGGGCAGGGGAGATCTAAGATGTAGCACTGCATTATATGCAGGTGCAGAGGCAAGTGCGGGGAAAGAGCACCACACGTTCGAAGGGGGGTTGCCACACATGGGGGAAGGGGCGCCGCACGTGCGGAACGGATCTGAGTTCGAAAACTCTGTTTTTTCTTTCTTTTTGGGCTGAGTGTATATCACTTTTAAACACTCCATTCTCACTCTAAAAGCATTTTTGCTCCCCCTTCTCTCTAAAAACTGTTACCAAACACCAAAAACCCTTGATTTCTTGCAATCCATTGGGTTTTGATCCATCATCTTTCACAAGTTTTGGGGAACAAAGCAAGAACTTCACTTTGTGTGGTGGAGATCGAAGTTCTACACATTTGATTTTAGGGTTTCATCTCATCTCTTCAGCAAGATTAAGGTAGAGACTTCTTTGAGTTATATATACATGTTTTTGCAAGGTTGATGTTGATTTTGGAGTTTTCTTGAAGATATTATGAAAGTTTTGATTTTTGGCTCAAGAATGCAGGGATTTTCAAAAATGGGTTTAAATCTCAAATTTTTCTAAGTTAATCCTTGAGGGTTTCACCTTCATTGTGTGAGAAATGATGTTTTGTGTGTGTGTGTGTGTGTGTCATTTTAAAAAGGTGAAAAGATACCTACTCTTAGCCAAAGACCAAAATTTATGGATTTTTGAAATGGGTTTAGGGTCTATAAAATTAGTCAATTTGTTGATATGTCACAATGGAAGAATGAAATAGAAAATGTCTTTTGCCATTGTAGAAATGATAAATTTCATGGAATGTGTGAAATATGGAGATGGAAATTTTTAGTTGAAATTGTAGATAAAGTTATGAAGTAACAAATTGATGGTTTAACATGAAATGTGAAAAGTATTCATTTGTTGATGAATTTAAACGAAAATGTGGTTATCATGCTAGATAGTGTTGAAAGAGGGGTGGAAAGTTTGATTATGATGAATTATCGTTGAGATATTTGATGATGGAGAAATGTTATGTAGTAATGATGATTATTGCATTGCATATTCATTCAATCGATTATTACACATTTTAAAATTTAGCTTGGGAAACTTTTGCATTGAGAGAGGCAAGTTTGCGAATGAATTTATTGAAATGTTTTGGGGTAAATACGTTGGTAAGTCCGGATAGGAGGCGTAGATGAAATTGATTAAGTTGGCCTGAGTGTCCAGGGTGAAAGACCAAAAACACACGCGGAGGAGGTACCACTTCTCTTCCGGTTAGCAACCGGTAAAGTGAGGTTTTGGTAGTGCTAGTTATGCCTACTTGTAGATACCAACCTAGGGATTATTTGAGTCGTATTTACTGTCCCGTTGAATTGAATGGATAAATTTGTAAAATGTTGAGATTTTAAATTGTCATTGAGCATGATCGTTTCAAAAAGTGAAAAAGGTGATTTTCCATTCAAGAAAAACATAACATGGCATGTGCATTTCAATTTGAGAAACCTGTATAAAATGTATATACTTTGTTAAGAATTCTCTACTGGGTTTTATGCTCACCCCTATGGGATTTTGGTGCGGGAAATGACGTGGTGAACCCGCCAATCTGGGGCGTGGATATGCATATATAGAGCACAAGGCTCTGTTTTGTTGTGATTTATTTTGTAAGCCTAGGGCTATAATTGTTTGAGTCCGAGAGACTATTTTTGTGTAACTGGGCTTATGCCTTGGAATTTATAAGCCCTTGAGGGCATTTTATTTACTTTGAATTTGACGTTTTACATGCTATAGATTAATGTATGTAATATCATTGAATGTATAATTCGCATGTGGAACTATTTTGTACAAACTTCTATGATCAATGTTATGATAATTGGGAAATTGCTATTATTCTTTAATGAATATCAGTTGATGTACCAAGATTACGTTGGGTGAATTTTGGGGGCGTTACAGTTATGTTGTTGTTGCATTTCTCATCCGTGCTATAAGCTAGTGAAAATGGAAGTATCCATTACTCTCGATTATAAATGTTTAGAAATATATGTCTTGGTATAATGTTGTGGGTGTTCCTTGCCCATGGGCCTAGGGCCTAGGCCCAAGGAAGGTACATAGTAGACGTATTGATGTATAAATGTGTATAGTATGTCAGATTGTAAGATTGGGTTATAACTAGTCGTGAAAACGTGTTTTCAAAATAGGTGTTGAGATGAAATTCTTTAACTCATAGTAGAAGGGTAAAGGTTGAGGGAAATGTTGTGATGAAATACTTTTGAACTAAAATGGAAAGATAAAAAGATAATAAGAGGTTTTCACACATTGTATGTTAAAGAGGATGATTTTGGAAAAATGTACGAATATAAGTGTATTTTGGATATTTAATTGTCACATTATTTATATTGTATTGTCATGGTGCATTCATGATCATAACTATCTGTATGTAGTTATTGTTTAGGATCATGTTGGGAACGCTACTGGACTTTATATTTATCCCACAATGCTAATTATTTTTCAGGTGCAAGTTGAGAGATAATTCAAGATCGGTGACCTTCTTTAATTGTTGGCTACGGGGCCCTATATTTGTTGGCGAAACGCCATTGTTATAAAAAGGTTAAACCATTAATTTTTATGTAAAGATGTATGCCTACTGCCATCCATGTTTAAATGTAATTCATATTGCATTCAATATATGTACGATGAAAGGACTTTCTTTTATTTATGGATGTAATGTATGTGTAGTTCTGCATGTTACTATTGGAAACAGAGTAATTTAATGGATATGGTAATGTTAGTCGGATAATAAAAAGTGGGGCTTGACAAAACTACTCCTAATCAGATTTCACAATTTGTTAGTGGTTGTGGATGATTCTCTTTGCATCTCTCTTGGCCTATTTATAGAGTCAACCACATGAGAGAGAGAGAGAGAGAGAGAGAGAGAGAGAGAGAATCTAAATCGATGATTTCCTCAACAAGTCGATGATTTCTTCAACATTATCCATATCCTATATTTGATAGGAACTACTTTGCAGATTTTGTGTTTGACTTGGTCTTGACTTCTTGATCTAAGCAACTAACTTTCAAATGGCTATAATGGCGAACTCATTTGACCCTCGATTTGATATATCATCATTCCACCTTACTGGAACACTCATCATGTCACGTCAACAGTTCTCAAAAATTATCTGTGATACGCGTGCCTGGTTGTCAATTTATACTTCTACTTTTTTGCACAATAAAATAAAAATATTAAGATTAATTGTGGTTCAAATAGACCACACGATCAAATGATGATCAACCTAAATCACCGATTATATATATTATATGACTGCATGCATGTATATATATAATTCATGATAGTAAGCTTTGTCAGCATAGGAATATATATATATATATAATATTTGTATGTATGCATGCTTTCATGTAATATACATATATATATATATATATATATGAAGCATAAACAACAATAGAAGGAATAGGGAATAATTTGTGGCTGATCAGCAGATCACAAATTTGACGACAGACTTTTCAAATTTCTTTCAATTTATAGCTATCTATAGTGGATTATTTTTTTGGCTTGCAACTATCTAGTCGACAAGTCAAAATAAAATTAGACCAAAATACGATTTCAACACCCCATCTACAAAAAAAATAAAATAATAATAATAATAATAATAAATTAAATTAAATTAACATACTAATAAAAACCCTTAACAAAACAACAAACAGCCTATTCCAATAATATGTGCCTCGTGAGTGTCAAACATTCTTGTATTTTTAGCATGTCATAAATAGAGTACGACCCACCTTCTATTTTATTGTAGAATTTTATAAAGAAAAGATTCAAATTTGATCTAGAAATTACCCGTTTAATATATAAAAACACACCATCCATAACACATTATGTATTTTTTTTTTAAAGTACCTACCTATGATTAAAAATTAGCAAAAAATTAATCCCACACTTCTAACATAATTATCTTGATCTCTTTTGAGATTTTAATCCACATAACAATTAAGTTATTTTTCATCAGTAATTCATTAGTCATATAAATGAAAATGATATTATCATATATTTTTTACAAAAATATATATTTATCTTTATTTATTTTAGTGTTTACGCACTATCTGCATTAGTTTCAGTCACTTTAGATTTACTAAAAAATATATCAATGTAATTATGTTAAAAACATATAATTAAATTTTTTTTTTTTCCCCTTCTAAATCTTAAGAGAACTGTGTAATTTATCTTAAAAATTAACATCTAAATAAAAATCCTTAACACGTTAAGATCATTAACATCCTATTCCAATAATGTATGCCTTATGAGAGTGGGTTTGGTAATTGTTTTATTAACCTTTAAAAAAAAAAAAAAAACGTGGGTTTGGTAATTGTTTTATTAACCTTAAAAAAAATAAAAAATAAAAAATTCGATAAACTTTTATGTTTACTACCTACTAGACAGACCTAAAAAATTAAAATTTTTGAACAAAATCACATGGCAATTTCCTATATTTTCTAAACTCACCACCACTAACCACTCCTTTCCTAGTAGGTTTAAAAAATACGGTACAAACAGAAAAATAAAAAAAATATAATATATATATATATGTATATGTGCGTTTCCCCTAAAATATTGTCTCATGCGATAATTGCATGACAATTTTCGTTAAGTAATTTAGCATTGAGGACATTGTTGTAACTTAACCAAAAATACAATAAATTGATGAGTGATTCTATTTACACACCATCAATATTCTTAATACACATCATTATTTAATTCACATCAATAATATTTTGAATTTTTAATCTTTCACTCAACACACACCATAATATTACTCTTTTAACCTAATCTACACAAACACACTCTCACACAAGATGATATACACACTACTAAAGTTGAAAGACAATAAGGTCCAAAATACAATTCGCGATAATTTTATATTCATGTGTCTATCTCTCGCCAATTTGTATTGAATCTATGGACGCAACGTGAGAGCAAACAGCAAGAACCAAATGGCAGCTAAAATTTTAAGCAATCGGTGTGGTATTTTGCAAAAAATTTAAACAAAAAAACAGTTTTAGTATTGTACATAAATACAGTAGTGAATTAATATGTTCACAAATTTATATTTGAACAAAACCAAAATGTTCAACTTTTTATATATTAATGTTGAATATTTGTTCCATTTTAATAATATGAACAAAATGATTCTGTTCAAATATAAATAATTGAAAATTTTGTAAACGTTCAACTCTGCATGCCTACGAAACGACTAAGCTATTATTATAAAGATAAACATCGGCCTTTTGTTCCAAATCAATACAAACAAGACAAATACCAAAGTAAACTTACATTTTTATTTCTGTTTTGTTTCAAATCAATGTCATTCATAGTATGTAAATCTTTAAAATCAATTGATTTCAATGTTTTAAAATCCTAAGTCTTCCAAAACAATAATATTTTGAGTTTGTGAAATAATAAAAAGGAGATTTGTTCTAGGTGATGGTGTGTATAGAGATATTCATGTTTTCATATATGAATTGTTAAAATGATATATACACACCTATATTGTCCTTAATAGTCATTTTACTTAAGGATATTATTGCCATATAAATTTAATGGTTAAATGGTGTGTACTTAGAGAATTGACGGTATGTAAATAGAATTACTCTAAATTGATGGTTACAAATATAATCACGTCAGCATTCCTCAAAAATTATTTGTAATATGCGTTCCTGGTTGCCACTTCATACTTCTACTCTTTTGCACAATAAAATAATAATAGTAAGATTAATTACGGCTGACCGATATGCGATCAATTCTTTTCTGTCAATAGGCCACACGATCAAATGATGATCGACCTAGTGAGCACCTTTCTTCTGAACAAAGGGTTGAGCTCGCAAAACCGACTAAATCACCAATATATACTAGTAAAGCATGCCCGTGCTGGTTGCACAGGATATTTGGATTTTGATTTTAATTTGAATAAATTATAAATATATTTTCTAAGATTTGTGATACAACCATAATGATGTAAACTTTTTAGGCGTCCATCTTTTTAGTCAACTGAACATAAAGTTTAAATTGACAAAATCTAAAACTGCGAATTTATTTCTTAATAAATGTGAAAGTCCGTTTTTTTTTCATTTTTCTTTTTTTCTTTTTAGGGGTAATAACCATGTGTCATGAGTTTTTTTTTTTTTTTTTGGATGAGTAATATTTAATTTTACAAAAATTCAAGGTTCAATAGTCAAAAGTTGAGAATATAACATCTATACAAATAATCTCTCTAAAATCACTTTTAACGAAAATGGAGAAATGCTATGGTGTAGCTTTACAACAAAATGTGCGTCCTACCATAAAATGCATAATTTTATCACCAAACTTCATTTTATCAACTACAAAATATGTAACTTCGCAAGATATTAGTATAACAAAATGTTCAAAATTTGGTGATTAATAGAGCAAAAAATTGTGATTTAGTAACGACATTTTTCAAAAGGGAAATTTAGCCAAACCCCTCCATTGGACCCTTGTTTGATGAAAATGATAGCCCAATTTATTTTTCTTTACAATCCCCCTAAGGAGGAGACGCATAATTGAGTAAGGACAAAATAAAATATATTTCTTTTTCTTGGACAATATTACCAGAGTAACATATTCTGTCAACTAGAGTAACATGCTAGAGTGAGACAGAGTAATATGTTACTGTTTACATCAATTTCGACAGTAATAATAATTTATTTATTTAATTTTTCTTTAACAAATTTCATAGTCAATATGGATCTTATTTGATAGATCTTTATGAAAGAATTTTAAAATTACTAATGTTATTAAAAATCAACATTTAGATCAAAAGTTATATTATTTTAAAGTTTAATATTTTGATAATAGTGGTATGTGTTGGAATTTTGAAGGAAAACTTTTTGTACTTGTCTTTAATGCTTCAACATTTTATTATGAGGGGACTTTGACCAAATCTCCCTTTTTATTACACCAATTTGTAGCAAGATTATGCATATTGTGGTTGCTATTGCGAAATTTTGTGGTAAAATTATTTTATTTTATTTTATTTTATTTTTGGGATAAGGTGCATGTGATCTACACCTCCAAATGGTGCATGTGATATTACAGCATTTTTCAAGAAAATAACTCTACAAAATCTCGTTTTAATTTTGTTTTTTCATCACATGATCTATGGACAAAGGTCAAATGTTAAAATATAAAAATTTGTACGAAAAAATCTAAATTAATTAAATTATTAAAGTTAATTACCTATGTACTATCTTTTATGAGAGCATAGACGACTTAACTTTTTACAAATTTTAGGCACTAAAATTTAAATGAAGCATTTTTATATATTTTATACATCTTAATATTTTAAATTAAAATATTAATAAATAAAACATTAAATCAATTAACAGTTTTTCATGATACAATAAATATCTTTTAATGAATAATTTTGATAATTTTATTGCCGCATAAGAGAGTAGTTATTTATTTATTTATATATTTTTGTTGTTGTTGTAATTTCTAATATTATATGGGTAATTCATATTTTAAACAAACCTCATGGGTATATTTTTAATATATTTAAAAATAAAATATTCATATTTTATTATTGACCATGTTTTTTTGTATAATTACGAAAAAAACCATCATCTGAATTAGTACCAGCAATATTGGTAAATATTACCAAAAAAATGGGGCATAATGGGGGGAAAAAATAAAAGCCTCTTTGACCAAAGTTGTCATGACCCAAACCCACCCCTACAAGTTTAGTATCATAACAACCCTGGGATTACTGAAGAGCTCTGATACATATTAACAAAATAAGGGACTAGCGGAAGCAAATATACAAAATACAATACCCATAAAGCGGTGCGGACATATATGGGACAAAAAATTTAAAACTTATAGTCACATATATGACGTCATCTTGTATAAAGACAAACCAAAATAGATCTTAGCCCAATACACAGACAGTATAGAAACTTGTTCAGACAAAACAAAACAAAAGGAAACAAAAGTCGTAATCATGGTTCACTAAACTTGACCACTTCTTAATTCTGGAACCTCCTCGGAAGGCGCAGTGGTTGGTTGACCAAAAGTAGATCTCCAAGAAGCAGCTTAAGCCTGGTCCCGTGACTGATCACCTACATACATAAATAATACAGTGTGCTGAAATCCAATAAATAACAACAAGGTAAAGGGTTTATGAATGATGTCCAAAATAGATTCAGAAATCAGAGTTCTTATCACAAACATATTCAGATTCACATACTTATACAAAATTCATAAGCAGTTATATGTGGTACATCCATTAGCTATCAGATCAAATTAGTCATAAGCCCCACATACATAGTCAGTACCAACTATCATAAAGGTCAATATCTTTGTGCATAAATAGCCATGGTATTGTTACCCCTAGGCGAAGGCCACGTGAACATAAGCCTCGGTATTGTTACCCTCAGGCAATGGCCCTATGAACATAAACCACGGTATTGCTACCCCCGGGCAAGGGCCACGTGCATATTGGCCACGGTATTGTTAACCCCCAAGCGAGGGCCACACAAACATAAGCCACAGTATTGTTACCCCCAGGCAAGGACCACATGAACTAAGGATACCACAAATACAATTCAGAAAAATGAACATTCATTCATGATTCATAAAAGAGCATTTCAAAAAACAGATCATATCATTTCAGTCAGAAAATACATATAATCAAACATAGCTTTACAGAGTTGTTACTCACAGATAGCTCCAGTAACAGAATAGATCACATGGACAGAACAGAATGATTAGGCGGGCAATAACACGTGACCTACACAAATACTAGACAGATACACTTGAACACACGTCTCAAAGGTGTTTAACTTATCATTCTTCTTCCTTTGCGTGTGTTTCTAATTCTTATCCTCATTATTTTAACTTCAACATGGCCTAGGAATGCCTTAGATGCAATGAGAATGCAAAAATGCACTTTGAAACACTTAGTCAAATTTTTGAAAACAGGACAGTTCGCTCGAGTGCAACTTTGGTTGCTCGAGCGAACCCCTTGGTCTGCAAAACTTCTGAGAGCTCTCATTTTACACTCGAGCCAAGTCTGAAAACAAAGGGTGGTCACTCGAGCACAGATTCTGTCGCTCAAGCCATGGCTCATGTCTACAAAAGTATTGGCGCTCGAGCTAATTTTTGGTCACTGGTTCTAGGGTTCAAAACAAAGGGTGGTCGCTCAAGCGAAGATGCAGAATCTGGAATTTCCAAATTTCAGTTCCAAGTTCAAAACTCAATTCCATTGCACAAAATCATGTTCTTTTGGGCCAAAACTCAAGAAAACACATGTAAACTTATGGAACATCATAAGGTGAAAGCTATTTCGCAAAAACAAAGCCCAAAAGCATGTGAATTGTTCAAAAGCAAAACTTGAACTTTGAATACATAACATGTATGTAATGATATGAGTTCCTTGCTTTTCAAAACATGCAAAATGAAGTGTTTTCATGTAAAATCATGGTGAGCTCCCAGGGGATAGTAAACATATGCACTTGCATGTAAGAATTGAGGGAGAATTAAACTCAAAATCTATGAATTATGCATGCATGCATGCATGGAATGATCTACCTTTCTACTGCCTAAGCTCAAATCTTATGCTTACTTTCCAAATTCTCTTGATTTCACACATTTGATGTCTTAAATACAAAGTTCATGAGTTAAAATCTTACCCACACTTCTCAATTGGACTCGAAGAAGCAAGTTCCTTGAATTTCTAAGCCAAATTTTGAATTGCACTCACTCCTTCTTTTCTCCTTCTTCTACACATTTTGAGCTCAAAATGGATCAGGAAAATGAACTCTAGAACTTGGTAGTGGCCTTATATAGGCTAATTAGTAGAGCTTAATTAAGCTTGACTTAAGACTAATCAATTGGCTTTATTTTATTCTAATTATTCGGTTCTGAATCGAATTTCAATTAAACTCACCATAATATTCCAAAAATTCTAAATTACACGTTGACCTAGTCAATTTCGAGTTCAGTGGCTGATAAGGTCTTTAATTCGCATATTGAATCAAAAATTAAAACAGATATTCCCACGTCAGATAGATACAAGCACAATTAACACAAAACACATGCAATTAACTCAAAATTTCTTCTTAATTACTCATTAGGCATTCTTAATCATGTTTAATTGACTAATCACAAGTCGGGGTTGTTATAGTCTTCTCCCCTTAAAGAGTTTGGTCCTCCACGCGAATTACCTTCATGTTTAATTGACTAATCACAAGTCCGGATATCTTTTCATCATATCTTCTTCTGGTTCCCATGTTGGATAAGTTCCTCCATGATTTTGCCAATCCATCTTCACCCATGGAATCTCTTGGGATCGGTCATTCCTCATTGGTAAAATCATCTTTCAAAAGCACATGAGTTGGTTCAACTACATGTAACGGATCTCTCAAATAATCCCGAAGCATTGAGACATGAAAAGCATTCTGCATGTTCTCTATAATTGGAGGTAAGGCCACTTGATACGTCACTGGATTGATTCTTTCAATAATCTCATATGGTCTAATGTAACGCGGTGCCAACTTTCCCTTAACTCCAAATCGTGTCTACCATTTCATAAGAGTCACTTTGATAAACACATGCTCACCAACTTCATATTCTCTATCTCTTCTTCGGATATCCGCATAACTCTTTTGATGGCTTTGTGTGGTTCTTAAACATTGGTAAATTAGTTTTACCTTCTCAGTCATCTCTTGCACAAGTTTCGGTCCTAATAATGGTCTATCACCCACTTCGGTCCAACAAATCGGAGATCGGCATTTTCTACCATACAGAACTTCATAAGGAGCCATTCCAATGTTTAAGTAACAACTATTATTATACACAAACTCGGCCAAAGGCATATAAGTCTCCCAATTTCCTTGGAAATCTAACATACCCATTCTCAACATATCTTTCAAAGTTTGAATGGTTCGTTCAGATTGGCCATCTGTTTGAAGGTGATAAACACTGCTTAATCTCAATTCAGTTCCCAAGGCTTGTTATGAACTTTGCCAAAATCTTGAAGTGAACTTAGTGTCTCTGTTAGATACAATAGATACTGGCACCCCGTACTATCTCACAATCTCATTAATGTAAATATTTGCCAATTTATCCGTATTATAAAAAGTTTTCACATGTAAGAAATCTGCAAATTCAGTCAAACGATCAACAATTACCCAAATAGAATCCATACTTCGAGAAGAACGAGGAAGACTGACAATTAAGTCCATTATGATATGCTCCCATTTCCATTCTGGTATTGAAGTGCATGAAGTATTCTCGCAGGCCTTTGATGTTCAGCTTTGACTTGTTGGCATTGCAAACATTTGGCCACATAGTCGGCAATACTTTTCTTCATTCCAGACCACCAAAAATTTTGCTTCAAATCTTTGTACATTTTTGTATTCCACTGATGCATAGCGAATTTAAACTTGTGGGCTTCAGTCATAATACGCTTTCTCAACTCTGAACAATCCGGTACACAAAGTCTTCCTTGAAATTTCAACACATTACTTTCATACACAAATCTGGGCCTCAGTTTCGAATCAATTTCATCAATAATCTTCTTCAGATATTCATCATCTAGCTGTTTTTCTTTAACTTCTTCAATTGTGGCTAGTTGTGCAGAAATAACAGCTAGAATTCTAGCTTGTTCACGCAAAACAACCTCGATTTCATTTATTTCTAGCTTATACAAGAATTCTTTTTGACCGGTAAGCAAACATGCCAAATTTCCAATGGATTTTCAACTCAAAGCACCTGCTACTACATTGGCCTTTCCTAGATGGTATAGAATCTGCAAGTTATAGTCTTTAATCAGTTCTAGCCATCTTCTCTGTCTCATGTTTAGTTCTTTTTTAGTAAAGAAATATTTCAGGCTTTTGTGGTCGGTGTACACTTCACATATTACTTCATACAGATAATGGCGCCAGATTTTCAAAGCAAAGACCACGGTTGCAAGTTTCAGATCATGGGTCAAATAATTCTTTTCATATGGGCAGAGTTAGGAATGGCAATTTGAACCCGTCCCGACGGCGACCCGACTCCCTAACCTCGATTTGAGCGGTTTTTCCTCGAAAAATATCCCCAACGAGATAGGAATGGTATTTAAAAATCAATCCCCGATCAGTTTCGGGCTGGAAATGGGGATAAGTATCCCAGCCCTGTACCCGTACCCGTACCCGTACCCATACCCGTACCCAACCCCAGCCTCGGCCCCGTCCCCGTTCCCTGTTTGTCCCCAAAGTGAATTTACTATTTTACCCCTATATATATAAACCAATCACCAAACCCTCATCTCACTTCTCTCTTCCTCTCTGTCTCTCTCACTCTCGCAGCTCTCCTCCCCCTTAGCGCCACCGCTGCCATTGTCCGCGACACGAATCATCCTCATCCGTCGTCCATCCCCTCCGTCGTCACAGTCACAGCCTCCGTTCATCACCTTAGCGCCTCTGTCATCCTCCTTCGTCGTCGTCACAGTCGTCCATGCCTCCGTTGTTATCCATCGCCTCCGTCCTCCTCAGATTTGTATTGTTTATGTATGTATTTATATATGTATGTGTGTGTTCTGTCCATTTTTTCTGTCCTCCTCAGATCTGTGTTGTTTGTGTGTATATGTATATATATATATGTGTGTGTGTGTGTGTTCTGTCCTTTTTTTTTTTTTTGGGTAGTGGATCGGTTGATGATTTTGTTGATGTTAATGTTGATGTTGAAAATGAAACAATTGGGGATGATGATGATGATGATGTCATTGTTGATGGTGTTGTTGAAACATATTTGGTCCAAGAAAGTTTCGAGATCGGGAAAACCCGATCCCCGTTAGGGGGGGCGGGGACGAGGATGAGGACGAGGATTGTGATAGGTTCCCCATCGGGCATTGGGGCCGAGGAGATTTTCACAATCGGGGATTGGGGAAGGGGAGTGTGGTCCCCGGCCCCGCCCCGGCCTGTTGCCATTCCTAGGCGGAGTTATCGAGAAACATACGCAGTTACTTTACTATTTTGCATTAGCACAAACTCCAAGCCTTTGTATGAAGCATCACTGTAGATTTGGAACTTGTCGGTACCATTAGGCAAAGTCAAAATTGGTGCGGTCACTAACTTGGTCTTCAATTCTTGAAAGGCTGACTCTTTTCGATCATTCCAATCAAACGACACATTTTTCTATGTTAATTGAGTGAGTGGTATAGCAAGCTTTGAGAAGTCTTTCACAAATCTGCGGTAATAGCCAGCGAGCCCCAGAAAACTTCTATCTTCTGATGCATTTGTCAATATTGGCCAATTTACAATGGCTTCAATTTTCTATAGATGAACTGATATGCCATCTTTATTGATTACATGTCCCAAAAAGGTCACACTGTCAAGCCAGAACTCACATTTGGACAATTTAGCATATAGTTTCTTTTCCCTCAGAGTTTGTAGCACAAGTCTCAAATTATTTTCATGTTCAATCCTATTTTTGGAATAAATCAAGATATCATCAATAAACACAATAACAAATTCATCTAGATATGGTTTGAAAACCCTATTCATTAGGTCCATGAAGGCGGCAGGTGCCTTGCTTACCCCAAATGGCATTAGCAAAAATTCATAGTGCCCATATCTAGTTCGGAATGCAGTTTTCTCTATGTCTTCTACCTTAACTTTTAGTTTGTGATACCCGGATCTATGGTCAATCTTAGAAAATACTTAGGCTCCCTGGAGTTTATCAAACAAGTCATCTATTCAGGGTAGTGGATATTTGTTCTTCACAGTTACTTTGTTCAATTCTCGGTAATCTATACATAATCTCAGTGTTTCATCTTTCTTTTTAACAAATAGAACTGGAGCACCCCAAGGAGAAGTGCTCGGTCTTATAAACTTCTTGTCTAACAGTTCTTGCAATTGAATTTTCAATTATTTCAATTCAAAGGTTGCCATTCTGTATGGGGCTTTAGATATTGGTCAAGTTCCAGGTACTACCTCAATAATAAATTCAATTTCCATATCAATCAAGTTTCCGGGTAGTTCATTAAGGAAAACATTAGGGAATTCACTGACTACAGGAATAGTTTCCACATTAACACTATCCATAGACACATTCAAAACACAACACAAATAACCCCTACATCCCTTCTTAAGCAATTTATTTGCTTTCATAGCAAAGATCAAATACCGGAGAAGAACTACACCATTCCTAGCAAATAAAAATTTAGGCAACCCCGGTGGCCGAAACACAACAGATTTAGCAACACAATTAATGGTTCTGTGATATTTTGTCAACCAATCCACACCCAATATGCAATCAAAATGAGCTATATCCAATGGCAGCAAACTAACATATAAAAGTGCTTCTCCAACCATAACATCACATGTAGGATACATATATGCACATAACATAGAACTCCCAGATGGTGTAAATACAGACAACAAATAATTCATAGGCTCTGGAGATCTAGTCAATTTCCGACAGAAAGCATGCTACACAAATGAGTGGGTGGATCTAGAATCTATTAAGACAGGCATTCTGAGCACAGATAGGGATTGTACCTGACACCACGGACTCAGTGTTCTAGTCATCCCCAGGCACAAGTGCAAAAAATCTGCCTTGCCTTAAGGTTTTCCTTCCAACATTAGTTCTCACATTTGTTCTAAGTACAGAAGCAGATCCAGCTAAACTTGCCGCAAGATGATTAGAATTTTGGGATATGAGCGGACAATCTTTTATCATGTGGCCAATCTTGCCACACCAGAAGCAAACACCTGTTGATCAGTAGTAAGCGCCCTTGTGTTTTCTTCTGCATTATGAGCAAGTAAGTGCTATACCACTACGTTGACTTGAACTACTGGAGGATCCTGTATTTTGCTTCTTTGAAAATGACCGACCTTTTTTGAAATTAAATCCAGATCTTTTGCCTCTCCATTCATTTGTTGGAGCTTTAGTCTATTTCATTGCTGGTAAGTTGGCTTCTGTCATTAAAGCTCCACTAAGCACATCCACATATTTAGGAAATTTTAGTACGCCAACTCGATCAAACACATCCAAATTAAGCCCTCCTTCAAAATTTTGAGCTTTCTTGTAGTTCGTGTCAACCATGTGAGGTGCAAATTGGGCTAACTTGATAAACTTAGCCTCATACTCTGCCACTGACACACCCCCTTGCTTTAGCTGCTCAAATTCTGACACTTTCCGATCTCGAAAACATTAAGGGAAGTATTTTTCATAGAATATCTCTTTGAGCTTGCTCCGGGTCAAAGCCCCATTACTGTCTCGTGTTAACATCTGCCAACGTCGGGCTTCATCTTTTAAAGTGTAAGTAGCCAACAACACTTTCTGGACTTCAAAACATGGAAAGACTTCAATTAATTTTTCAGTCTCTAGCATCCATGTCTTAGCCTTTAACGGTTCAATACCACCCAGAAAAGTCGGTGGCTTCATCTTGTTAAACTTCTGGGTTAAGCTAATGATATCATTATTCATTGGCTCAAATTGTACTAGAGAAGGCAGAGGAGGTAGAGGTTGTTGTCTTTGCTGTTGTCTCATTGATTCAGTTAAGCCCTCAAGCATTCTTTCCATACGGTCCATCTGTGCATCGGATAATTCAGATACATCATCACTTCTTGTTCTTTCCATTGCTATAGGTAAACAAAACAATAATAAACATAGGCAAATAAATTGTTTCACAATGTTCATAGTGTTCATTTTCATTCATTTCATGTTACACATGTTCGTATGTTCATTTTGTTTAGATATGTTCACATGATTATCACACGTGCACTCACACATGCTGATGCAATGTCCCTAATTCTTTTCTAGGACATTTGTAGCTCATATAGACTCGTGTGTGTGGTATAACACATGCTCTGATACCACTCTGTCACGACCCAAACCCGATCCTACAGGTTTAGCATCGTAATCGGCCAGTAATCCTGGGATTACCGAAGGCCTCTAAAACAGATTAACAAAATAAGGGCCTAGCAAAAGCAAATATACAAAATACAATGTTCATAGAGCTATGCAGACATATATGGAACAGAAAATTTAGAACTTATAGTCATATATATCACGTCATCTTGTATACAGATAAACCAAAATGGGTCTTAGCCCAATACACAAACAGTATAGAAACTTTTTCAGACAAAACCAAACAAAAGGAAACAAAAGTCGTAATCATGGTTCACTAAACTTGACCACTTCTTAATTCGGGAACCTCCTCGGGAGGCACGATGGTTGGTTGACCAAAAATAGAACTCCATGCAGCAACTTAGGCCTAGTCCCACGCCTGATCACCTATATACATAAATAATACAATGAGCTGGAGTCCAGTGAATAACAACACGGTAAAGGGTTTATGAATGATGTCCAAAACAGATTCAGAAATCAAAGTTCTTATCAAAAACAAATTCAGACTCACATACTTATACAGAATTCATAAGCAGTTATATGTGGTAAATCCATTAGCTATCAAATCAAATTGGTCATAAGACTCACATGCATAGCCAGTACCAACGACCATAAAGGTCAATATCGTTGTGCACAAATTATCATGGTATTGCTACTCCCAAGCGAGGGCCACATGAACATAGGCCTCGGTATTGTTACCCTCGGGTAAGGGCCATATGAACATAGGCGACGATATTGTTACCCCCGGGTAAGGGCCATGTGCATATTAGCCACGGTATTATTACTCCTCAGCGAGGGCCACATGAACATAAGCCATAGTATTGTTACCCCCGGACAAGGGCCACGTGAACTAAAAATACCACAAATACATTTCAAAAAAATGAACATTCATTCATAGTTCATAAAATAGCATTTCAGAAAATAGATCATGTCATTTTAGTCAGAAAATACTTATAGTCAAACATAGCTCCAATAGCAGAATAGATCGCGTGGATAGAACAGACTGATCAGGCAGGCGATAAGACGTGACCTACACAAACACATGACAGATACACTTGAACACACGTCTCAAAGATGTTTAACTTATCATTCTTCTTCCTTAGCGTGTGTTTCTAACTCTTATCCTCATTATTATAGCTTAAACATGGCCCAGGAATGCCTTAGATGCAATGAGGATGCAAAAATTCACTTTGAAACACTTAGTCAAATTTTTTAAAATGGGGCAGTTTGCTTGAGCGCAACTTTGGTCACTCAAACGGAACCCCTGGTCTGCAAAACTTCTAAGAGTTTGCTTGAGCGCAACTTTGGTCACTCAAACGGAGCCCCTGGTCTGCAAAACTTCTGAGAGCTCTTATTTTATGCTCAAGCAAAGAGCTTGTTCGCTCGAGCCAAGTCTGAAAACAAAGGATGGCCGCTTGAGTGCAAATTCTATCGCTCGAGCCAAGGCTCATGTCTGCAAAAGTACTGGAAGCTTGAATTTTATGCTCAAGCCAACTTTTGGTCACTCGAGCCAAGATTCAAAACAAAGGGAGGTCGCTCGAGCAGAGATGCAAAATCTGGAATTTCCAGATTTCAGTTCCAAGTTCAAAACTCAATTCCATTGCACAAAATCATGTTCTTTTGGGCCAAAACTCAAGAAAACACTTGTAAACTTATGGAACATCATAAGGTGAAAGCTATTTTTCAAAAACAAAGTCCAAAAGCATGTGAATTGTTCAAAAGCAAAACTTGAACTTTGAATACATTACATACATGTAATGATATGAGTTCCTTGTTTTTCAAAACATGCAAAATGAAGTGTTTTCATGTAAAATCATCGTGAGCTCCCAAGGGATAGTAAACATATGCACTTGCATGTAAGAATTGAGTGAGAATTAAACTCAAAATCTATGAATTATGTATACATGCATGGAATGATCTACCTTTCTACTTCCTAAGCTCAAATCTTATGCTCACTTTCCAAATTCTCTTGATTTCACACTTTTGATGTCTTAAATACAAAGTTTCTGAGTTAAAATCTTACCCATACTTCTCAATTGAACTCTAACAAGCAAGTTCATTGAATTTCTAAGCCAATTCTTTAATTTCCCCTTCAATTTCCTCCTTTCTCTTTGAATTACACTCACTTCCTCTCTTCTCCTTCTTCTACATGTTTTGAGCTCAAAATGAAGTCTAGAACTTGGTAGTGGTCTTATATAGGCTAATTAATAGAGCTTAATTAAGCTTGACTTAAAACTAATCAATTGGCTTTATTTTATTCTAATTATTCAGTTCCGAATTGAATTTCAATTAAACGCACTATAATATTTCAAAAATTCTAAATTACACGTTGACCTAGTCTATTTTGTGTTCAGTGGCCGATAAGACCTTCAATTCGAATATTGAATCAGAAATTCTGACAGATATTCCCACGTCAGACAGATATAAGCACAATTAACACAAAACATATGCAATTAACTCAAAATTTCTTCTTAATTACTCATTAGGCATTCTTAATCATGGTTTAGTGACAAATCACAAGTCGAGGTTGTTACAAAAGCTATTTCCAAAAATAAAATATTCATATTTCATAACTGATTAAGTTTTCCTTCATAATTACGAAAAAAATCATAATCTAAATTAATACTAGCAATATTGGTAAATATTACCAAAATATGAGGGCAAAATGGGAAAATTTATTAATTTATCTATTTTTGTTGTAGTTGTAATTTCTAATATTGTAGGGGCAATTCATACTTTAAACAATTCTCATCGGAGTATTTTTAATTTATTTAAAAATAAAATATTCATATTTCATTACTGACTAAGTTTTTCTGCATAATTACGAAAAAATCATTAACTAAATTAGTACCGGCAATATTGGTAAATATTATCAAAAAAAAGAGGGCCAAATGTGGGAAAAAAATACAAGCCTGTTTGACCACAGTTATTTTCAAAAATAAAATATTCATGTTTTATAACTGACCAAGTTTTTTTGCATAATTATGAAAAACAACCATCATCTAAATTAGTACCAACAATATTGATAAATATTACCAAAACAAGAGGGCAAAATGTGGAAAAGAAGTATGGGCCTCTTTGACCAAAACTGTTTTTATATATATAGATATATATGTCACATGCATGCATGTATGCATATAAATATCATATATATATATATATATATTAAGCCTACTATCATGAATTATATATACATCTATGCATAAAATATATATATATATATCTATATAATAAAGTAGGATGATTTTTGAATTTGTCCTGCTAGGACATTTGGACGGCCTAGATTTATTCAAATTATAAAACAACGGCTGAGATATATTTTTTAAAAAATATCCTACATGTACATTTTCTATTTTCCTGCTTCTCTCTCTTACTTTTTCCATTTCTCACCCATCCTTCTATGATCTCATGATCTCATCTTCCTCTCTCTCTTTTTTTATTTTTTTATTTTCTCACATTTTTATTTTTCTCTCTATTTTTTTTTTTATTTTCTCCTTTTTGTTCACTTATTTTTTATTCATATCATATGGAAAAGTCTGTTATTCCAAAATTAGGAGCCAGATTTTACTGTGTGCAGTGGAAATTAAATTAACGAATTTTATAATCCACAAATTAAATGAATTTGAATAATTAATTATTATTTTTAAATATATTGAATGCATGATAGATTTCATAAATTTAAATCTCATATGAATCTTTAACATCTATATAATAAAGCAGGATGGTTTTTGAATTTGTCCTACACACATTTGTCCTACTAGGACATTTGGATGGGTCAAATCTATTCAAATTATAAAACAACGGCTGAGATATATTTTTCAAAAAATATCTTACATGTAAATTTTTTATTTTCCCGCTTCTCTCTCTTACTTTTTCCTTTTCTCACCCATCTTTCTATGATCTCATGGTCCCACATTCCTCTTTCTTTTTTTAATTTAATTTTTTATTTTCTCGCATTTTTATTTTTCTCTCTATTTGTTTTTTTTTTTCCCTCCTTTTTGTTCACATATTTTTATTCATATTATATGGAAAGGTCTGCGATCCCAGGATTAGGAGTCAGATTTTACTATGTGTAGTGGAGATTATATTAATGAATTTTTTAGTCCACAAATTAAATGAATTTGAACAATTAATTATTATTTTTACAAATATTGACTACCTGATACATTTCGTAAATTTAGACCTTGTATGAATCTTCAACATATTTTAATAAAGCATGACGGTTTTTTAATCTTCAACATATTTTTGTCCTATTAGGATATTTGGATGGCTCAGATCTGTTCAAATTATAAAACAATGGTTGAGTTATATTTTCCAAAAAATATTCTACATATACATTTTCTACTTTCCTGCTTCTCTCTCTCTCTCTCTCTCTTACTTTTTACTTTTCTCATACCCCTCCTTCCATGATCCCATGATCCCGCCTTCCTCTCTCTCTTTTTTTTTTTTCCCGTTTTTATTTTTCTCTCTATTTGTTTTTTTTTTATTATTTTCTCCTTTTTGTTCAATATATTTAACACATATTTCCATACAATGTATGTATGACCGTAATACACTAGGATATATACAATTTCCATATAATTACATAAGCAAAAGCAGTATTGTATGTATGCCTGTGGAAATTGTATGTATGCTAGGCATATCTATCTATCTAGCTATTTATTAAATAAGTAAAAACGAGTTTTCGTGAAAAGTTTTGTGAGAACTCCAAAATTTTATAATAAATTTATGATTTTATCAAATTAAAAAATAAATTTAAATAGTATTGGGATTATAATTATATTCGAATCCTAATATTATTTACACTGTGTCTTCAGGCACGGGCATACGTTAGTATATATATAAAGCATAAGCAACAATAAAAGCAATAAGAAATAATTTGTGGCTGATCGATAGATCACAAATCTAACGACAACTTCTTAAACTTTTATCAGTTTACAGTCATTTATAATGGATTGTTTTTAGGTCTGTAGGTATTTTATCGACAAGAAATAATAAGATTAGATTTGGCCACAATTAATTAATCACAATTGACAGAAAAATAAAATATGGTATCCACACTCATCTACAAGAATTAAAAATTAACTTATTAATAAAAACCCTTAACAAAACAACAAACAGCCTAATCCAATAATATGTGCCTCAAGAGTGTTAAAACTTCTTGTGTTTTTAAAATGTCATGGATAGAGTATGACCCACCTTCTATTTTATTGTAGAATTTTATAATGAAAAGATTCAAATTGGATATAGAAAAAGATGTTGTCATCTTTTTTCTACAAAAATTATATATTTATCTTTATTTATTTCATTATTTTCACACCAGCTGTACTAGTTTCAGTCACTTTAGATTTACTAAAAAAGAGATCAATGTAATTATGTCAAAAAATATATAATTAATTATATATATATATATTCTAAATCTCAAGAGAAGTGAGTGTAATTTATCCTTAAAAATTAACATCTAAATAAAAATCCTAAACACATTAAGAAAATTAACATCCTATTTCAGTAATGTATGCCTAATGAGAGTGGGTTTGGTAATTGGTTTATTAACCTTTTTTTTTTTTTTTTCATCTTTAATGATTTTTTTTTTTAAAAAAAGAAATTTTGATAAACTTTTATGTTTCTCAGGCCTAAAAAATTAAAATTTTTGAACAAAGTCGCATGGCAATTCTTTATATTTTTGAAACTCACCACCACTATCCGCTCCTTTCCTTGTAGGTTTACAAAATACGGTACAAACAGAAAAATATTATGAAAATATATAATATATATATATATATATGTATTTCCCTTAAAAATTGTCTCATGTGATAATTGTATGACAACTTTCGTTAAGTAATTTAACATTAAGGACATTGTCATAACTTAACCAAAAATATAATAAATTAATGGGTGATTCTATTTACACACCATCAATACTCTTAGTACACACTATTATTTAATTCACATCAATAATATTTTGAACTTTTGATTTTTCACTCAACACACTATAATATTACTTTTTTAGCCTAGCCTACACAACATAATACACACTCCAACACAAAATGATATACACACCATCAAAGTTGAAAAGACAATAAGATCTAAAATACAATTCATGGTAATTTTAGATTCATGTGTGTCTCTCTCTCTCTCTCCCCAATTTGTGTTGAATCTATAGAAGCAATGTGGGAGCAAATAGCGAGAACCAAATGATAGGCTGAAATTTTACAGTGACGAAACAATCGGTGTGGTATTCTGCAAAAGTCTAAGCAAAAAAAAAAAAAAAATAGTTTTAGTATTGTTCATAAATACGGTGGTGAATTAATATGTTTACACATTTACATTTGAATAAAACTAAAATATTCAATATTTTATATTTGAAAGTTTAATAGTTGTTCAATTTAATAATATAAATAAAATGATTTTGTTCAAATATAAATAATTGAACATTTTGTAAACGTTCAACTCTACGTGTGCACGGAATGAATAAGCCATTATTGTAAAGATAAACATCGGTCTTTTGTTCCAAATTAATATGAACAAGATAAATAACAAAGTAAACTAAAATTTTTATTTCTGTTCTATTTCAAATCAATATCATTCATTGTATGTAAATCTTTAAAATGAATTGATATCAATGTTTTAAAATTCTAAATCTTCCAAAACAATAATATTTTGAGTTTGAAAAATAATGAAAAAAAAAAGATTTATTCTAGGTGATGGTATGTATAGAGATATTTATGTTTTCATATTTGAATTGTTAAAATGAATATATGCACACTCATATTGTCCTTAATAATTATTTTACTTGAGAATATTATTATCATATAAATTTAATAGTTAAATGGCGTGTATTGAGAGGATTGCCGGTATGTAAATAGAATTAACCCAAATTGATGGTTACAAAATTGAGAGATAAGAGACAAAAGTATAATCATATTTAAAATACAAAGGTGCAAGGTTAATTTACTCAATACCATAACTTGCCCATGGTTACAAAATTGAGAGATAAGAGACAAAAGTATAATCTTATGTAAAATACAAGGGTGCAAGGTTAATTTACTCAATACCATAACTTGTCTATCGTATGTTGCCTGTATTATGCCGGGACCTATTCAGTATACTTAGGGATGAATTTAGGATTTGAGCTTTGGAGGGGCGCAAAAACACATGTAATTTTTTTTATCAAGAAAATTATTATAAAATTTAAATTTCTTTTTGAACGAAAATGTAATGCCTCAAAATAATAATAACAACAAACTATCTCATGATATTCAATAATAACATCACATGCGAAATAATAACATTTCATTCATATTTTTTTTTACCTTACAAAAGATAACATATGCGAGTATACATTTATAAATCCTAAATCCTAAATCTATAGCATATGCCACATGTGAGTAAATTGAAATAAAAGGTCATACAGATAAGCTAATGCCCTAATGGCTACATCTTTCCAAAGCAATGCTTGATTACAATAAAAGTGAGTACTACTCAATACAGTTAAAGTTCAAAGCTTATACAAAATCATTACAACAAGAAATAAAAAATAAGCCTTAAGCTCCATGGTCCTCCCAAGCTAAGTCTTTGGTGGAAACATATCATCAGCACCTGAAAGTTGTTTTCCACATAGAGTGAACTAAAGCCCAATAGAGATACTTTAATACAATGTATGAAACTTCGCAAAGTTATAAGGTGAATACACATATATGCCATTTGTCGAACATTATACTTTTCTGTCTCAAAACAATGCAATGCCTTTATCAATATATTTCAATTCATGAAAATACACTTTTATATCAGAAAATAGGGCAGTGGATACAAAACACTAGGAATTTCTAGGTACGTGTCTACCAATAGGCTATACAAGCACTACCAAAACCATTTTACCGGTACTAACTGGAAGGATCGGCACCTAACCATGCAGATTTCTAGACTTTCACCAAGAACACACAGGCCAACATAATAACCACAACCATAGCCCCTAACTAGATTCACCAAGGTATTTACTCATTTTTCTCAAAACAATACATTTTCAATGTTTAAGTATGAAACAATGCTCAATGCAAGATGTGTGAGTAATTAGTTTTAATTCACCTAATCTTCATACAATTTCTATAACAATTAAAGCTATCCTTTACCGATAGCTGAAGACAGACATTTCTATTTGACAAATAATTACTAACAAAATATAAAATCTCAATATTTTGAAACTAAGAGTGATATTACAGATCCAACTCTACTCTCATCATCAACAGATACAATCATTACATCTTTTCAAAACCCTACATATTTTCTCTTTTTTTCCATAAACCAAATATCAATGATTTTTATACAAAACCTCATTTACTTTCAAAATCACATTTAAGTAAAGAAACTCTAACATTTCAACATATCTTAACCATAAGACATTCCCACAGATCCCAAAAGGCATCACTAAGAACTCATAATGGTCATACCGCGTACAAAATGTCATTTTCTGAATATCCTCCTCCTTCTCCCTCAACTAGTGATAACTTGATCTCAAATCAATCTTGGAAAAGCAACGAGACCCTTTCAACTGGTCAAACAGGTCATCTATTTGTGGCAGTGGATACTTGTTCTTAATAGTTACCTGGTTCAACTTTCGATAGTCAATGCACAGCCACAATGTGCCATCCTTCTTCTTAGCAAAGAGAGTCGGTGCTTCCCAACGTGATGTACTAGAGCAAATAAAGCCCTGATCTAACAGTTCTTGTAGTTGAATCTTCAACTCGCTCAATGGGTGCAAATCTATACGGTGCCATGGAAATAAGTGTCGTGCAGGGCATTAAGTCAATGAAGAATTCAATCTCTCGGTAAGGTAGCAAACTAGTAAGATCTTCAGGAAAGAAGCCCGGATATTCACAAGTAACCCTTGGCAAATCAACTCGGACCATATCACTCTCATTACCCAAGAAGGTTGCAAGAAAGAAATTAAGCTCGCCCCTACCACGTGAGTTATACACTGGTGACAAAACTCTATCAGCTCGATCCCTTAGAAAATAAAAACAATCATCACTCAAAGTGCGCATCCTAACTCTCCTACGGTAACAATCTATAATGGCACTGTATGAAGACAACCAATCCATACCAAAGACGACATCGAAACCTGACATGTCTAACAACATGAAATCAAAAGAAAGTTAGCAACTGGCAACCTCTAACTCACAACCGCGACACCTGGTCCAAGACAACTTTATCCCCAACTGGTGACTCTACCCTGAGCGGAGATGCTAACCGAGCCACTTCTAATCCCAAAACTGATGCGAATGCAGATGAAATGAAGGAATAAGATGCACCAATAGCAATCAACACATTGGCAATAGAGTTAAACAACAAGAAGTTATCTCTCACTATAGAAGGCGCTGTCAGCTAATCCAGCGTGGTAACAACATACAGACACCTTATGGGTCTCTGCTCTACTTGCACCCCTCGGAGCATAGGTCTAGTACATGGATTAAGCTGAAGAGGCTCCCTAATTGGCCCTTGAGGCCTATGCTAAATAGGTAGGTTAATGGCTTTGTGTCTGTCTTAAACTAGATGCATCAAATGTGCCACCTACTTGAAAGCATAACCTCCTCAAGTGCCCTAACTGCCCACACTGATTATAGGTAGGCAGATGCCCTCTCCACTGACTTTGGCTCTGAGGACGAGCTGAAGACGGTGCAGACTGTTGCCTTCCTCCTCTCTGTAAGCAAATTGAAGACTTATGGCCCAACTGACCACACTTGAAACAAGTGTTCCCATCCTAGCTACCTCTCCCTGAACTAGAACTCAGTACATGAAAGGTGGATCTAAACTGTGCTTCTTGGGACTGCTGTGGAGTGGAACTCCTCTGCTACTTATTGTCCCGAACCTCCCTCTAAACCTCCTGACTCTTCTTGGAGCCCCTTCTCTGCTAGGATCACGATCTCTAAGTAAGTCATCGCCTCCACAAGGCGACCGTAATCTTTAATCATAGACCTAGCCACCTTGAAAATGAGTTCGATCCTCAACCTCATCTCGAACTCAATGCAATGGTGTTCCTCCGTCGCTACAAGTTCCGGTGCAAATCTAAAAATGCTAGTAAAAACAGTCTCAAACTCAGCTATAGGTGTGTTTAGCTGCTTGAGCTTCAGGAACTGGTCTCTCAACTAGTGGATGGAAAAAACTAGTCTTGGAAGGCATTGACAAAGGCCTTCCAAGTCACTCCAATGTGCCCTCAAACATACTTCCACCATTGACCCACATTTCCCTTTAGCTGGAAAGATGCCAAGGTCACTTTCAACCTGCCGTCCTTGATGCCAAGTATCTTGAACATCTTCATCATCTGCTCTAGCCATTCATCAATCTTCAATGGCTCCTTAGGACCTCCAATAAACTCATCCAGATTTGACCTGAAAAACTCCCTCTTCAGAAAAGACAGCACTATCTCAGCAACATGGGCCAGGACTTGATTCTCAACTCTGAGAATGTCTATGGATTCCCGCAAAGCTCCAACCTTTTCGCGGGCTAAAACGCCCATGGCTTGATGACTTGCTAGCTCGGCTACATTGGCCTGACCAACTCCCTCTTCTTGCACCAGAATATCATCCGATATTGGCACCTCCTGTAACCTAGGCCTATCACGCCTACCACCACCATGTCCACGTCCTGACATCCTAATAAGGTAACACAATAGATTAGCACATTTATAATTGTGTTGAACCTAATTCACTCACGTTCTAATACAGTGGACAACAAATAATTCACTCTATGTAAGCGTTTAATCACATAAGCACAAACGAACTTCCTTCCTAGATAATGATTGTTCCTCGGCGTTGCCAGAGTTCCAGTTAGAAATAACAATAATCAAGTGCTCTGCTAACAGGACTTCTAGAAACACGTAGGCCTAATCAATATCGTAGAAATTAAATCTCATACTCATCTAGTCACATAAACATGTTTTCTTATAGCATACCAGGTCTACTTCTAATTTCATCTAGTGAGATAAACCCATTGTAATAAAAACCACATCCCACGATCCCAAAGTATTCAAAACCGGTAGCTCTGATATCAAGTTATAACACCCCAAAATAATAATAACAATAATCCATCTCATGATATTCAATAGAAACATCACATGCAAAATAATAACATTTCATTCATATTCTTTTACTGTACAAAAGATAACATATGCGAGTATACATTCATAAATCCTAATCCTGAATCTATAGCATATGCCACATATGAGTAAATTGAAGTAAAAGGTCATACAAATAAGCTAATGCCCTAATGGCTACATCTTTCCAAAACAATGTTTGGTTACAACAAAAGTGAGTTTACTCAATACAGTTAAAGCTTAAGGCTTGTACAAAATAATTACAACAAGAAATAAAAAATGAGCCTTCAGCTCTATGGTCCTCCCAAGCTAAGTCCTTGGTGTAGGCATATCATCAGTACCAGAAAGTTGTTTTCTATATAGAGTGAGCTAAAGCCCAATAGAGATACTTTAACACAATATATGAAACTTAGCAAAGTTATAAGATGAATGCAACATTATACTTTTCCGTCTCAAAACAATGCAATGCCTTTATCAATATATTTCAATTCATGAAAATACACTTTTATATCAGAAAACATGAAAGTGGATACAAAATACTAGGAATCTTTAGATACGTGTCTACCAGTAGGCTCTACAAGCACTACCAAGACCATTTACCGGTACTAACTGGAAGGATTGGCACCTAACCGCGTGGATTTCTAGACTTTCACCAAGGACATACAGGCCAACATAATAACCACAACCACACCCCCTAACAGATTTACCAAGGTATTCACCCCTTTTTCTCAAAACAATACATTTTTAATGTCTAAGTATGAAACAATGCTCAATGCAAGATGTATGAGTAATTTGTTTCAATTCACCAAATCCTCATGAAATTTCTACAACAATTAAAGCTATCATCCACTAATAGCCCAAGACAGATATTTCTATTCAACAGATAATTTCCAACAAAAGATAAAATCTCATCATTTTGAAAATGAAAGTGATATTATATATCCAACTCTGCCCTCATCATCAATAGATATAATCATTACATCTTTTCAAAAACCCACATCTTTTTTCTTTTTTTCAATAAACCAAATATCAATGATTTTTTAACAAAACCTCATTTACTTTCAAAATCACATTTAAGTAAAGAAATTCCAACATTTCAACATATCTCAACCATAACACATTCATACAATTCCCAAATCACTAAATCTTTTCAATGAGCAAATAACTAAGTTAAAAATCATACCAAAGGTTGATGAAATCCCTACCTCAGGAGTAGAGAAGGAAGAGATCAAGAGTGAAATTTTGACGAAGCCAAAAATGAGATCCCCTCCAATTAGAACGAAGCTTTCGATGAGCTCTACCTTTTTCTCCAAGGAGCAATCATGGAGAAATCAACGGATGATAAAGTATTTGAGGTTTTAAGCAACAACTAGAGAGAGAGTGTGAAGAAATTAGATTTGGGAGGTTTTAGAGAGACAGGAAATGAAAAAATGATTCAAAAATCCGTTTTCCTGAATTGATATACGTATAGACCGCTTGAGCGATCAAAACACCGCTCGATCGTCAGACACAATAAGTGACACCGTTCGAGTGATCAAAACACCACTCAAGCTCACAATGACCCTTTTTAGAAGTTCAAACCTGGAAAAGATCGCTCGAGCATAAGAAACACCACTCGAGCAAAGATGCCCTACTTCCAGAAGTTTTGCAGCCCTGTAAAAATACTAAGAGATTTCAAAGACCACTCAAGCAACCAAAACACCGTTTAAGAGTATAAGAAGAAAACTGGACAGCAACTCTTTTGAAAAACTAACCCCTATTCTATTCCAAACACAATAATAACTCCTAAACAACCAAACTCAACTAGCAACAAGATGAAAATGGCATGAACAACTATTAAGGGCATTAATTTCTGAATTCAAAAGCAAGAAATTGGTCTAGTCTAATCCGGAACCGTTATAGAAAAAAATGCCCAAGGGTTTTGAAACGACCAACCCAACAATCAAAGGTCAAAAGAGCGGCCAATGAAGTTGAGGGATTCGAAACCCAATTACGTTCTAAAGACCCTTGCAAGGCAGCTCTTTCTACGCAATGTGCTACTGAGTTTGTTGACCTTGGACACCAGCAAAAAGATAGATTCCTAACAGAGGCCATGTGGATAAGATCCTTGCAGATCACATCCACTTCCTATGGGGGGAAATTTCAGAAGCACTAAGAAGGATAGCAATCTTGTTATCATTCTCAATCACAACCTGAGACAGCTAATGGATTGCCGCTATATGGCCTGCCATTTGAATAGCCAAAAGCTCTCCTTGAAGAGTGGATGAAATAAAAATCCTCCGAGTATTCCCATCCACAAGATGACCTTTATCATTTCAAATCACCACAACCATAATTCCTTGTGTAGAATCTTCCTTGATGGACACATATTAAAACAACCTTTGGAAGGGGCAATCTAGTTAATCACAGAAGATGGATCCAAGGCCTCATAGGTAGGCGAAGGGTTGTCATCGAAGTCAGATGGTTGAGCATTCTAAAATTCAAACCAAGCTTGATTAGATATCAAAATAGTAGATGATGGAGCAATCGGGTTATGATTAAAGACCCAATCATTCCTTACCTTCCAAATTGCCCATGAAATAAGGAGAGTTTGCTCAACGGTAAGGCAAAACAATGGGTGGGGCCTTTTACGCAGTCCTCAATGAACGAGACTATCCAAGCTAATACTGCGTTAATCTCTGTGCCAAGCAATTTATAACCTAACGAGCTTCCAAACTAGACAGCCCTAGTCCATTCGCATCCAAAAAAGAGATGTTGGACATTCTCCATATAAGTGTGATAGACTGGGCATTTGGAATAAGGAAATTTCAACCATTGGTGTAGGTTCTCCTTTATGGCCAGAGTATTATGGCAAGCCCTCCACCAGAAATGTTTGATTTTTTGGAGGATCTTCAGATTCCAAACAAAAGTCCAAAATTTAGGAGGTAAAAGAAACAAGCTAGAGGGCTTGGATCTGATCAGGTCCTTTGAAAGCTACTGAAGTACATGATACCCTGACTTGACTGTGTAAAGCCCCTTGCCGGAGTAGTGCTAAACTAGTGAGTCCTCTCGTCGTGAATTAGCTAAAGGAATAGTTGAAATGAGGGAGAGATCCTTGGTGTTAACCAAAACAACAAGCTTGACCATGTACAAGAATTACTGTTGATCACATCCTTGACCTTCACCACATCACACATAGCAGGACGACTAAAGGATACTCTAAACTCACTAGTTAATGGAATCCATTTATCGTCCAAAATTTAATCTGCTCTCCATTAGCCACTTGCAGGCAAAGGCCTTTAAAGAGAACTTCATAGCCCTGAAGGAGACTAACCTAAGTATAAGATGCATGATTTCCTTTCATAGCTTGGAGAAAATCTAAGTTAGGGAAATACAAACCCTTAATCATTTTTGCCCAAAATGAATCAGGAGAACGATGCAATCTCCACCCTTGTTTAGCCAGAAGAGTCTTGTTAAAAAGCATTGAAATCCCTAAAGCCCAAACCTCCGTTATTCTTGGAAAGTGACAGATTGTTCTAGCTTTCCCAATAAATCCCATATTCCTTAGGGTCCCCCTTCCACCATAAATTCCAAATATATGAATTAATTTTGTTGTAGAGGGAGATGGGAAGCTTGGAACATGCCATCGCAAATGAAGAAATTGCTTGGATCACTGATTTAATCAACACCTCTTTTCTAGCATGAGATAATAGCTTTTGTTTCCACCCTTGAAGTTTGCCTAGTGCACGTTCTTTAAGAAAATCATAGGCTTCAACTTTCGATCTATCCCACAAAGATGGCAATCCCAAGTACTTCGAATTTTCGTTAACTAGAGAAACTGAGAGTTGAGAGCAAATTTCAGCACGGGTGGTAGGGAAAGTATTAGCTAAAAAAATAACCCAGATTTATCAAAATTAATCACCTAACCCGATGCACTACTATACTGATTAAGAATATTTTTGAGCTTACTACACTCTCCAACACCTGCTTTGGTAAACAATAAGGCATCATTAGCAAAGAACATGTGTGAGAGGATAGGGCAAGACTTCTTCAAGTGCACCCTAGACAGTTGGTCCGAGTATATGCTATTTGCAATAAAATTCGATAGCACATTTGTCACAAGCATAAAGACGTACGGGGAAAGAGGATTCCCATGTCAAAGCCCTCTAGATGATCTAAAAGATGCTCACTTCCCTCCGTTAGAAAAATAGAAAATGATGCAGACGAAACCGTTTGCTTGACCTAACCAATAAAATGTTAATGAAATCTCATTTTTACTAACAATACCTCCAGAAAATCCCGTTGAATGCGATTGTATGCTTTGCTAAAATCAATTTTTAGGGCTAGACTCCCCATGGTGCCAGATTTCTGATACTTTAAATGATGAAAAGCCTAGCATGCCACAAAGATGCTGTGCTGAATTTTCCGACCAGGGACAAAAGGTGTAGACACCCCATTTTTGACCGCCCTTAAGACTTGGGCGCCACTGATTGCTTACTTAATGGTGCAAGCTATCTTGTGCAAAGGTTGGATTTCTTCGGCAAGGACAGCATCAAATCCCAACCCACAACCCCTTTTTGGACCAAAGCCTTTTGACTAAAATGATTTTTAGACCTTAAAACCCTCTCTTTCAAAAAAAATTTGAAACAGAGTTCCTACGATGTTCCGAGGCTCGCATTTCGTTAAATGTTGCGCTTTTTGGTAAACCAAGCAAGAACAAAGTGGAAATGAATAAAAGAGAGGTGAAATCTTTGGAAAAAATCTTTAAAACACCTTATTTAGGGGTTTGGAGTTGAAGAAAATTGGAGAGGGAAGAAACTGAGTTGGGGAAGAAGTTGGGCATGAATCGTTAAGAGAGAGTCGAGCAGCCCTCGCTAAATTAGGCCTATCATTTTGTACACTTCGATTTCAGCTATGAGGCCACCACCATTGGAAATTGGACCTCTAGGGCTTCATTTTACATTCAAGAATCTCCTAAAGCCGAGTCCGGATGAGGGAGCTATGGCTGGTTGAAGTTGGGCATGAATCCGGGTAGGACTGAAACTGAGCAGTTTTCACTAAGATGAGCATGACTTTTTTTCACAATTGGAATTTTGATGTGGGGCTACCACCATTGGAAAGAAGACTTTAGGGGCTTCAATTTAGACTCAAGAATGACTTGAAAAGGAATCCATATGAAGGAGATATGCCCATTTGAAGTTGGGCCTAGAAGCAGATTTTTGGTGACCAACCGGCCACCATTAGTGGCCGACAATGCACACTTCTGGCCGGTTAGCCACTGGTGAAAAAAGTTTAGATTTTGTAGATATTTCTTCTCCAGTTGTTCCACATTGCTCCAGATATTTCTAAATTGATATTTTCGACCAAGGCTTTCTTTTTTTCTATATATAGAGGCCATATCTCTCATATTGCAAGGTTAGCAAATTTTGGGAGCCTCTCTCTCTACAATTCTCTCTCTCTTGCCCTTTTGTGCATACAAGTAGAGATACACTTCTCCTTTGCCTAGACATCCTTGATCAAAGTTGCTTATCTTTGGGTTGAGATTCCTCGGAACCTTCTTTGAGCTTTAGAAGGTGGTCTTAGCTTGATTCGGTGCCTCATTTGTGCCTATTTTGTGCTTTGGCTCCATGAGGTATATTGCTTGCTTTGAACACTTGTTTTGCCATCTTTTCAAACTGTTTTTGGCCTAGTTTTCAACTACAAAAACCTCTATTTTTTAGGCTTAAAAATGGTGGTTTGAGGCTATTTTGAGTTTGGGGGTGGTCCACCATTCTTGTCTCTTTGCTTGTTAAGTTTTTGTGCCATCTTTTCATCACTTTCAAACCAACTCTTTTGGCCTTTTAACCACTGAAATTCAAAGGTTTTTCAGTGGTAAAAACTTTGTTTTGAGGTCCAAAATTGGAGGGGTTAGCCTTCCCTCCTTGTGTCTAGCTTTCATACCTAGTTAGCTTCATATGGTAGCATGTTTTTTGTAGCTTAACTTAACTTATTTCCAGCATGTTTTAAGCTATATTTTGGACTATTTTACCTCTGTTTTGGGCTGGTTGTTGCTTTTGAGCCTTGCGTGGCATAGTTGTAGGGTTAATTCCTTCACTAGCTCATTGTTTTAGGCCTTTAAACATGAGTTGTTTGAGTTGGTTGCATGTTATAGTGTCATTTTGCATGTAATTTCAGCATACATAGCTCTGTCACATTCTCATTTGTTTCACTCTTTCAATTGCTTTTGAGAGTTGCTTCAAGCTTGAGATCCTTTAAGCTTGAGATTGAGATTTGTGCTTAATGGTTTTAATCCTCTTTTGACAGTTTCTACTAACGAAAGGCATGATCTCTCTCACTTTTGGACTAATCGATTAAAGAATGGATTGGTAAGCTAAAATGAGTAAACAAAATGAACAAAGTAAAAGAGGCAAGATTAAGCATCTTCATGTTGCATTGCATGTGTTCGAATCAGACGTTAATTCGAACACGAGAGAAATGGGACGTTTCATACTCCAAGTGATGAAACGTGCCACTTTTCTTTGTCACCATTACCCTTGATCATGCATGATAGGGTCATGGTTTTGTTGAGTCTTGTTTTGCATTCATTAACTTGTGCAAGCTTGGCTCCTTAGCCATCATGCATTGAAAATGCTTGGTTGATGGTTTGAGGGCCGAGAATTACACTCATTTGAACTTGTGTAATGATAAGGAGAGTAAAAATGCACACAAACCTTGAGAATACACTACTTTGCCTTTGTTTGCTCTCTGTTGCAGCAAAAAAGGAAGTTTGGGCAGGGGTGGCCGACAGCCACTAACAGTAGCCGACCGGCCAGTTATAGTAGCCGACGGCCAATTTTTGTAGCCGACCGCCCACCAATGAATTTTTGCACAAGTGTGATCCTGAGTTGGGGCAGAGGCATTCTGGAAGTTGGCACAATTTTCAGTGATCAAACGAGTGCAAATAGAGGCATCTGATGGTAAGACAGTGGATTTTCAGGAGAAAACCAACCGAGCATGCATGCGTCCCTCGTCCCTCGAGGCCATTTAATTGCTTAGTGTAGCTAGTTAATTCAAGCGTTGTACTTAATTAGTTAGTGTAACTAATTCTTCAATATCAGTTTGTAATATTTAGCTAGCTTAGAATAGTTAGTTAATTTATTTCAATTGTTGTAATAATTAGCTAGAACAATTAATTAGTTTTGGTTTGTAATAGTTAGCTTAATTAGTGTAACTAGTTAGTTAGCTTATTCATTCAGACCCTCCTTTGCAAGGGTGTAATATTGTAATAAGTGTCCGTGTGTGTGTGCATGTCTTCCAACCCCACGTCTTTCTCCCTTTTTATTTAATCGCTTTCGATGGTTAGATTAGGGACATTTTCAATTAGCATACCTTATGCTTGCATGTTTGCATTCATTCATTTTGTCTTGCATGCACCAAAGCTCGGCGCATCATTCAAACTGCATTGTCAATTCAATACTTTTTTTGAATACGTGTTTCAAAGCATGCTATCAAAGTGTTGAAATGCCATATTAGTAGCCGAGCCTATTAATTACATCATTGCATGTGTTGCATTAGGCATTTTGTACAGGTAGGATCATGCATTTTTCTAACAAGTTTTTGTTTTGGCTTGGAGTGCTTGGTGAGTTTTATGCTTTAGCATACTTGCATGAGTGTGATTGCCATATTGCCATGTTTCGCATGTTTACCATGAGGCTATGTGCTTATTTGTTTAACTACATGAATGCCTGTGGATGAAGGCTTTGTTGTTTGAATTGGAACGATTCAACAAATGTGAGTTTTAAACCCACTTTGCGAAGTGGCAAAATCATGTTTTAAGCCCACTTAAGGTGGCAAACCCGCATTTTCTAAACCCACCTGAAGGTGGCAAATTCAAACCATTTTCGAAAACAAACATGAGTTGAATTCATTCCAAGTCTTGCGACTAGTCTATACTTGCTTGTGCGCGTCACATAGTAAAGTTAGTCTAATAACCGGAATATAAACACATAATATTTATAAAACAACATATCATGATTAGTAAAGGCCGATCTTTTGATCAGGCAAACAAGGGTGCTCATTTCATGACCTTCCCCCTTCGTACCTAAGTTCCTGAGCCGAGGCAACTTTGGTGATGACAGACATGTGGCCTTTGACACAAGCCAGGGTTTCCTAAATTTTCCAAAAAACAAAATATTTAGGTGGCAACTCTGTAATCTGGCAAAGCAGTCCAATTTTGGCATTATTAGATTTAAAATCTAATTTTCCAAAACAATTTGCCAGATTTGGACTCTTTGGTGTTTATCAGTTTCACATTGCACTTGTGAGACTAAATTCAGAACCACAAGTAGAGTTCAAACTGTGAGGCCTTCTTTTCAAACCCTTTTCCGAAAGGCGGGGGCGCGAGAAAAAGGCGAGTCCACAAAAGGCAGCCTGATTAGGGAAATAATCGAAGGGAGAATGGCTTTCAGTCTATTAGCCATGATTTTATTAGTTATTTTGAGGCTGAAATTGCACATGCTAATAGGCCGCAAGTGGGACAGTGATTCAGGGTTAGGAATTTTTAGGATAAGAACTAAATTTGTGTGGTTCAATTCCTTGAGCAAGAAGCCTCCTTTGAAGAAACTTTGGACCACAAGACACACATCATTCCCTATTATATTCCAGTAATTTTGATAGAAAATTTTGGGGTAACCATCGGGACCTGGAGCTTTCAAGGACCCCAACATAAAAATTGCCTCTTTGATCTCCTAATTTGAAATTGGCCTAGTGAGTCCAACATTCATCTCATCAGTTGTGACAACATCAACCATCTCAAGAGTAGATGACAAATCTCTAGGACCTACACTGGAAAAGATCGAGCATAAATTGTTGAGAAGGTGGCCATTTATATCATCTTTCTCTAAAATCCAAGTTCCATTATCCAATTTTAATTTAACAAGTTGGTTATGTTGCCTCCTTTGGGTCACTGATGCATGGAAAAAGGATTTGTTTCAATCCCCATAGGAAGCCAATGAACCCTAGACCGTTGATGCTAATACATTTCCTCCCTATTCAAAAGCACCTCAATCTCTTCTTGAATATCACGTTGCAAATTGAGATTCTCATCCGAATCGGCCTAGCCTTGAATGTTGGCTAATCTAGCTTTTGCTTGAGAAATTCTGGTGAGGTTGTTTCCAAAGACGCCCCTACTCCAACTCAGCAAAGGACGTCTATACCCTTTTGTAACATGCCGGGGGGGTACTTGTTCGTGTTAACAGTTCGGACCCTCAGTATCTTCAATCTAGTCTCACAAGTGAAATATGAAATGTAGATAAGAGTCCAGATTTGGCAACTTTTATAGAAATTTATTTTATTGCAAAAATCTTTGCCAGAAATAGGTTACATCACCAGATCTTAGAGTCACCACCTAATATTTTTGGAAAATTAGGAAGCGTGACTCATGTTAAGGCCACTGTTTGTCATAACTAAAGTTGTTTACCTCAAAACCTTAGGTATGAGATGGGAAAGTCATTAATTGAGCACCCCCGCTCACCCGAACAAAGATCGGCCTCTACTAAACCATGATATGAATTTTATTTGCTTTATATGTTCATATTCCAGTTATTTAATAAGGGTAATGCTATAGTGTGCAACTTACACCTTACACCTTTTTGTGTTCACTTACACCTTACACTTACACCTTTTTTACCTTGCACTTACACCTTTTGTGTAAGTGGCACATGGTGTGCAACTTATACATTTCATTTATACCTTCCACTTACACTTACACCTTACACTTACAACTTACACCTTTTGTGTGAGTGGCACATGGTGTGCAACCCACTTACACCTTTTGTGGGTTGCACACTTAAAAAGAAGCCATTTAATAAATACTAAAATTGCTATGTGAAGCAAACAAATATAGATTATGTCATTTATTTTGAAACAATTCGATTTCATATATTTTTGAAAGCAATTTAAACAACTCGATGGAAACTTGAGTTTGCGACATGAAAATCAATTTTGTTCCAAATTGAACAACACGACCTCCACCCACAGACATTCATAGAGATATATCAAATAAGCATATAGTCGCATGGTAGGATGCTAAACATAATAAGAAAAACACGCACAAATGGGATGCAAAAGTATAAAAGCTTACATATTTACCAGGGTCCAGCAAGCAATTACAAAATAAAGTTAGTAAAATATGCATGATCCTATATACAAGATTCTAATGCAAGTCATTCACAATATGCAACTAGTGATTCAGCTTCTAATACATAACATGTGATTCATATCATGTCACGACCCGAACTTGCCCCTAAAAGTTTAGGCCATGACCGGCTTGTACTTGGGCCTCAAAATAAAGTTTCAAAATAATCAACTCATAATGGGGCCTAAAGCAGAAGCAAAATCACATAACAAAACATCCATTGAGCAGTGCTTGTATGCCAGGATTCTAAACCATCATGTCAAATATAGGAAATCCACATACATAGGCCATATACTTAAGTCCAAGTCATGTCTTCATATACAAAGAGTTAACAATTCAAAACTATCTATCAACAAAGTGTGGCCACCAAAGTCCAAGTCATGTCTTCATATACAAAGAGTTAACAATTCAAAACTATCTATCAACAAAGTGTGGCCACCAAAGGTTAAACAAAAAGGTGGCATTAATGGAACGTCTCAAAAAGACAAAAATACTACAACATTAAAGGCTTAACAAGACGGGTTCGTCAAAAGTTTCTTGATGTTAACCTAGGGCTGGCCTCCAAGCTGACCACCTACAAAACATACATAAATACGGAGTGAGCAAGGCTCAGTGAGTAATAATAATGTAGGGAGGCATGCATGAAGGCATATAAATGAGCATGTCATAACGCATGTACGTCATATTCACAAGCACATTTCAGAACGGCCTCAAGCCCACATAAAACAGAATAGCCTTGGGCCCAACGTAGTACAGAACAGCCTTGGGCCCAACATAGTACAGAACGACCTTATACCCAACAGCATACGGAACGGCCTCGGGCCCAATATCATAACAGAACGGCCTCAAGCCCAATATTATAATAGAACGGCCTCCCGCCCAATATAGTAACGAAACGGCCTCAGGCCCATTTCACAGGTCATTGATGTCAAATACTCAACCATTTTAATCAAAGCACAAGTTGTATAAAATAGATGATTCGTGATCGAAAATATATATAAATCACAACACTTAACATAGCATTACACTAGTATTACTCACAGTGATCTGGTTGCGCAATGGTCCCTTCCGGTGAGTGACCTACACATCACATACACAAATTGATAAGCAATGCATTCTTTTCTTAGCTTCTTGTCTTTCATCTTTCTTCCGTTTCATTCACTTTCCATTCATTTTTTAAACACTTCAGAGGGCTTAAACATACACATTCACAGATTCAGAGGGTCAAAAGGATGTACAAAAAATGCAGATTTTCTCCCAGTTTCCCGCACGTGCGGAGAGGTGGGCCGCACGTGGTTTTATTTTAGAATGTCTAAGTTGCTTCCCCTGTTTTCCGCACGTGCGGCTGTGTATCCCACATGTGCGGCCATGAGCCCCACACGTGCGGTCTTGGCCCCTATTTGTGCAATCCGAAAATCCATCAAAGGCAAGCTTTCCAAACTCATTTCTAAGGCTCCATTCAAGCACTTTTACTTCAAAAACAGGATATAGGAACATATTAAATATCAAATGCAAGCTCAATGGGATCAAACTCCTTTTAATTTGACATAAATAACTCTAATTTCCACGATTCTTTCCCTTTCTTTATCTTTTCATGATATATATAGTTATATATACATACATCAGTTCAAGGGCTCAAGATTACAAGTCAAGCTCTTACAATCCAACTCAAACCAAACTATTATTGAAGAAATCAACTCTTAAATCAAACAAATGTGAAGAATCCATATTAATTTCATCAGAAGTAAGCAGTCTTAATCATAATCCACAAACCCTAACTTATATGAGCTTATAAGTTTCATCTCAAGGCTTGATTCTAGTCAATTGAAGAAAGATTTAGAGTATTCTAGTTGAGTTAGACTTACCTTGAGCTGGATTCTTGATTTCTCTCCTTCAATTCCTCAATCTCCAAGCCCTAGGTTAAGTTCTCCTTCCTCTTCTCTCTTTCTCTCCTTTTTTCTCTTGAACTCTTCCCAGGAGATATTTTTATGTTTTTGAGTCTAAGTGTTAGCTCACATATATATCTATACTACCAAGGTCAAGCTTATTGAGCCTAAGTGGGCTTAATTAAGAGTTTTAGCCAAATAAAGCTACATAATTCATTACGAATCAAATTTTTACAAAACTTCATATTATGTCCTAAAAATCATGCTTATTATAACTGTAACGTTAATTTCTATTTGTTGCGCCTCTAAGACTTTCAATCAGTCCAAAGGTCACAATTTTAACAGATTTTCTTATAACCGACAAATACAAATTGATAAACATGTAATTCACGCATTAAAACATGGAATTTCACATCAAACACATAAGCACACATATAATGAGGAAATTAAAGCATATGAGAGGGTCGGGTTATTACATATCAAGAATATGGAGTTGCACACAAAATCACGTAATAATCGATTAAACTCACAAGTACAAATTTAGCCAAATCACAATGCATGAAACATAGATGTAAATCATGGATATGATGATAAACAAAATATACTACATATGTATAGATATGGAAAGCAAGTAAAGAATGGGGTAGAATCAACCAATCATTTCTACCATACTGTATTATATATTTAATGACAAGAGAAATTAAAAAATAAATAAACAAACAAATGAGAAAAGTGAGAAACCTCACCGTTGGAGGAAAAGACGAATTTTCTGATTACAAAACTTTCTTCCTAACACCCTCACAATTATGGAGTATTCTTTGAGATCTCAGTAAGAAATTACAAGTTTAAGCTTTAATGGAATTTTTGGGTGGTATATATCAGTGGATATAAAGATTTAAGATTTGTTGAAACGAAAATTATTTTTTCAAAATTTTCTCTTCTCAAGACTGTGTGAAACAAAATTTTTCGAAAATTTTCTCTCATTTTTTCCCCTCTTTTTCAAACAGCAAAATTTTCTTTCTCAAGTTTTTCTCTCTTTTTTCCTCTTTCAAAACAACAAAATGAGAGGGTATTTATAGAATTCTCAAACACTCAAAACACATGGCTAGCCATGTTTGGCTTGCCATGTGATATCTCAAAACCATGTGACTTGCCATGTGGTGTGAGAGCTGATTTTCTAAAACTGCTAAATTTTTCAAAAAAGAAAAAATTCAGAAAAATATTTTTGAATAGGTCTAAAATAATTTGGCCAAAATGGGTGTAAGGTTGGAATTAAAGCTTAAACCTGATGTTTCTGTTGAGAAATTCGTAAAATAGCATATTTCAATTTTCATCATTGGGTGTTCGGAAGAAAGCACCTAAGTCTTAAGGCTGGTCAAAATGGGATGTCTATAGAATGATGAAACCTTACGTTTGTGTATCAATTACCGAGAGTTGAATAAGGTAACGATCAAGAACAAATACCCTCTAGCTCATATTGATGACTTGTTTGATCAGTTGCAGGGTTCACAAGTGTTTTCAAAGATTGATTTGAGATCCAGGTACCATCAACTGAAAGTGAAAGTTGAAGATGTTGAGAAAACTGCATTTCAAACAAGGCATGGACATTACAAATTTCTAGTTATGCCATTTGGGATTACAAATGCACTTGTAGTATTTATGGACCTTATGAACCGAATTTTTAAATCCTACCTTGAGTAGTATTTATTGATGATATCTTGATTTATTCGAGAAGTAGAGAAGAACATGAACAACATTTGAGAACAATTTTGCAAACACTTAGAGAAAAGAAATTATATGCTAAACTGAAGAAATGTGAATTTTGGTTGAATAAAGTTGTGTTTCTAGGACATGTGATTAATAGAGATGGGATTTCAATAGACTCACAAAAGATTAAGGCGGTTATGAATTGGCCTACACCAACTAATGTAACGGAAGTCCAAAGCTTCATGGGATTAGCTGGGTATTACAAGAGGTTTGTGAAAGATTTTTTGAAAATAGCTGTACCACTTACTCAAAAGGAACAACCGTTTGAATGGACTGATGAAAGGGAATCCATATTCAAGAACTAAAAAACAAGACTTACTATAACATTGATTTTAACATTGACCTCAGGTACAGAAAATTTTGTAATTTATAGTAATGCTTCTCACAAGGGTCTGGGTTGTGTTTTGATACAGAATGGTAAAGTGATAGCCTATGCATCTCAACAACTAAAACCTCATGAAAAGAACTATCCGACACATGACGTAGAATTGGCCGTAGTTGTTTATATTGAAGATTTGGCGCCACTATCTGTATGGAGCAAAATGTGAAGTCCATATTGATCACAAGAGTCTGAAGTACTTTTTCACTTAGAAAGAACTAAATATACAACAGAGAAGATGGCTTGAGTAGATTAAAGGCTATGATCTCTAGATTCAATATCATCCAGGTAAAGCCAACACCGTAATTGATGCTTTGAGTAGAAAGTCAATGGAAAACTTGGCATGTTTGCTGACTGAACAGAAAGAGATATTGAAAGACTTAGAAAGAACCAAGATTGAAGTGGTGTTACATGATCAGGGTAGGTTGATAGCCGCTATTTTAGCTCAACCGACAATCATTGACGAGATAAAACAAAGGCAAAGGGAGGATGAATTCCTTAAAAGAATCTTTGTTGAGTTCGAATTGAATCCGAAACTGCGGTTCAGTATTGAAAATGAAATGTTGAGATTTCAAAGAAGATTGTTTGTCCCGAACATTCCTGATTTGAAGAAGAGAACTTCGGAAGAAGCTCACAAATCCAAACTGCAATACATCCAGACAACAACAAAATGTATCGGGATCTAAAACAAAGTTATTGGTGGCCTAGCATAAAGAAGGAAATTGCAGAATATGTGTTTAAGTGCCTTCAATGTCAGCAAGTCAAAGCTGAACATCAAAAGATTACATCAACCTCTTCCTATTCCGGAATGGAAGTGACCATGGACTTCGGTGTTGGTCTACTTCGAACACCAAGAGGTATGAACTCTATCTAGGTTATTGTGGATAGGCTGACTAAATCTGCATATTTCTACCTGTAAGGACTAGCTATGAAGCTTATAGATTGGCTACAATTTATATTGATGAAATTGTTCATTTACATGGAGTACCAGTATCTATTGTTTCGGATAGAGATCCAAAATTTGCGTCTAGATTCTAGAAAAGTCTTCAAAGAGCAATGGGAATGAAATTAAGGTTTAGTATTGCATTCCATCCGCAAATTGACGGGCAATCAAAAAGAACTATTCAGACTTTAGAGGATATGCTCCAAATGTGTGCTTTAGACTTTTAGGGAAATTAGGAAACTTATTTGACAGTGGCGAAATTTGCATGCAATAATAGTTTACACTCTAGCATTGGCATGGCACCATATGAAGCCTTGTACATAAGGAAATACAGATTTCTGATATGCTGGACTAAAGTTAGGGATAGGGTCTTGCTTGGACCCAAGATTGTGCAAGCAGCCACCGAAAAGATTAAAGTCATTCAGTAAAGGCTCAAAACAGCATAAAGTCGACAAAAGAGCTATGCGAATCACAGAAGAAGGGCTCTTGAGTATGAAACAAGTGACCATGTGTTCACAAGGCTAATTTCGATGAAGGGTCAATCGAGGTTTGGCAAGAAAGGCAAATTATCAACTCGATAAATTAGGCCGTTTCAAATTCTAGAAATACTTGGTTTGGTTGCATACCGACTTGCTTTACCACCGAGAATGGAACAAATGCATAATGTGTTTCATCTGTTGATGTTGAGGGGCTATCTCCGAGATCTATTCCATGTTATTGATCATCACTGAATAGCCCTTGATGAGAATATGGAGTATAAAGATAAACCGATTCAAATTATTGACCGATAAGTCAAGCAATTGATGAACAAATCGATTCCTATGGTAAAAGTAGAATGAAAGGAACACTATGGCACGGAAGCAACTTGGGAAAAAGAAGATGAAATGAGGCAAAGGTACCCCGAGTTATTTCCAAATCAAGGTAACACAAGTTTGGAGGACCAAACTTCTTAAAGGGGGAAGACTGTGACAACTCCGTCATGTATTATGCTTTTAATTCCTTAATTGTGCATGAGCTTATTTGCAAAGTGTGAATTTGAATGATATCATTAATGTGGTTTTGACTACATATCGTTGATCGTAGGAAAATCTGTTATGATTTCTGTTATGATCTGAAAATTGAATGCCTTAATGGCTTCAGAAAACCGAAATTGATTAGTTTAATGTGATCGACATAATTTTTAGAGCCTATTAGAAAGTTTGATTAAAATTTGATTCAGTCTAAATTAATTAGATTAAATCAATTAGAATTAAGTGTGATTAGTTAAACTTAAACCTTAATTAATCTCCTAATCTAATCCACATGTATATATGTGGTATAATTAGGAGTTTGGACTCCCTTGATTATATTTGAACTCAAAAATCTAAGGAGAGAGCTCTAGAGGGAGAGAGACTTCAAGTTCTAGAGAGAGAAAATGCTAGAGAACTTGGAATTTGACAAGGAAATTGGAGAATTGGATAGAACAACTCAAGTTCTTGCTAGGATTTGTGAATTCTAGGTGAGTGTTTATACCTTAATTCATGAGTTTAAGTTATTTCAAATGTGAATTCAAGAGGATTATGTGAATGAGTACAAGAATTGAGCTAAGATTGTTGAATTTAGAGGCAATTCATACAAGCATGCATAATTTTGTTGAGTTTCACCATTTTTGAGCATGATTATCTCATCCATGTTGAATTTGGAAGATGAATTGTACATATATGCATGAATCACAAGGTTTTGAAAGTGAATTGCATGTTTTTGAAACTTTGGAATAGAATTTGAAATTAAAATCAACACGCATGAAGATTTAGGTTTCATTTTGAAGAATTCTTGAAGTATTGAGATTTGATTTTTGCAAATTGGTTTTGAATTCATGTTCTTGGAAGATTTTCTAAGTGTTTTCAAGATTTTGTCAAGCCATGCAAAAAATTGATTTGAAAATACAAGCTTGAAGTTCAATTCTAGTATGGAATTTCCAGAATTTTGTCTCACTGCTCGAGCGCACATTTCATGCATCCAGTACTTTTGCAGACAATTGCAGTTGGCTTGAGCAACAAAATCACCACTTGAGCAACTGGCTTTTATTTTCCACCTTGGCTAGAACAAAGATCAAGCCTAGATTCAGACCATCTAGTACTTTTACAAACCTAGTGGTCCACTCGAGTGACTGATGTTGCGCTCAAGCAAACTATCTTGTTTCTGCATATTTTGGAAGCCATGTTTTACTCATTCTGGGATCCTTATTCCTTCGTGGGCATTCTTAGGCATGAATTGAACATCCTAAATGAATTAAAGAGTTAGCAAGAAGCCTAAGAGAATTGAATAAATTAGAGAACAATTCGAATAGGTAATGTGACCTAATGTGTGTATGTTTATGAATTGTGTAGGATCATCCACAAGGACGAATCAATAACTAAATTACTGTAAGTAATATCTTAGTAAAGATATTTGCTTAATTACTCTATTTTCTGTATATCCTACTGTGGTATGTTTTTCGAACTTATGATTTTGTAAGTGTGAATGAATTCATATCTGTCTGATCAACATGATATTTGCAAATGCGATTGATATGACAAGAATGTGTATGATGGACCTAAGGTCGTTTTGTATAATTGAATTGGACCCAAGGTCGTTTCGAATATCTTACAAGATGGACCCAAGGTAGTTCTGAATATTTGATAAATCTAAATATCTGTTATGAGTTGATCGAATTGTCATGCTATAACTATAAATGATTGGACCCAAGGTCGTTCCATTAAGATATGATCAATTATGTTCTGTACATTTGTTATCTATTGGACCCGTGGTCATTCTGCCATCTATTGAACCTAAGGTCGTTCCGTTACGAATTGTTTATGATATGGAAATATTTATGTCACTTAATAGAACTCGTTTACATAACCCTTTTACTCTGATGTTATTCACTGGGCATTATCTTACTCCGTTATATATATGTATGTAAGTGAGAGGCGAGATGTCTAGCCCCAGCCTTATTGAACCTGTGAAGGATGCCAAGTTTTTGTTTCTTTTGTCTTTTGAATTGTTGTCTTCTTTTATCGGTCATGTTTGACCTTGTATATATATATATAAGTTCTGGTTCTGTATAACAATGATGTATGAAACATCTTGGACATATGGAATCTTATTATGTATGTATGAGTGTGAGTTATTAATATATAAAAAGTTTTTGTTTATGTCATTCATGCAGAAGCGCATTGGACAAATAATATATATCTGTTTCTGCTTCTGCTTCTGGCCCCATATACTTAATTGTGATTTAATTTCTGTCTGAGACCGTAAGTAATCTCATGATTACTAACCGGTTATGATCCAAACCTCTAGGGGCGTGTTCGGGTCATGACAGTTTTTTTTAATAGAAATCACTTAATTTAATATTTTTTTATTTTTTAATTTTACTTTTAGATTTAGATTCACTTAAACTAAAACACGAATTTAAAAAATAAAACCAACGAAAGTGGTTCTTGTTTAGAATTTTGACATCATATCTTGGTTATTAAAGTACCACATAAATATTACAATTTATAAAATATATTTAAAAAAAAAAAGAAAATATATGAAAATAACCTGCGAATTTTTTAGATGTTGCACAAATCTCTGTTTTAAAAACGCATGCGCTTTCCTCTGTCAAGATTCGAACGAATGCATACAACTTTAAAATTTAACGAAAATTATTCATAGTGATTTGATCCACGATGGACAATTGTAAAAACTATGTATATTAGTATAGAAGTAGACAGAGGAAATAAAAAAGAGTAATTATTTTTTGTTCTTCAATCATCATCAATGCAAAAAATAGGGATATGACTTCTTTTTTTTTTTGATAAAAAGGAAGAAGGTTTATATCTATATAATAAAGTAGGATAGTTTTTGAATTTGTTCTACACACATTTGTCCTACTACGACATTTGGACAGTTCAGATCTATTCAAATTATAAAACAACGGCTGAGATATATTTTTTCAAAAAATATCCTACATATACATTTTTTATTTTCCCGCTTCTCTCTCTTACTTTTTCCTTTTCTCACCCATCCTTCTATGATCTCATGATCTCACATTCCACTCTCTTTTTTTTTAATTTAATTTTTTTATTTTCTCCCATTTTTATTTTTCTCTCTATTTGTTTTTTTTTTTTATTTTCTTCTTTTTGTTTACATATTTTTATTCATATTATATGGAAAGGTCTGCGATCCCAGAATTAGGAATGAGATTTTACTGTGTGTAGTGGAGATTATATAAATGAATTTTTTAGTCTACAAATTAAATGAATTTGAACAATTAATTTTTATTTTTAAATATATTGAATACCTGATACATTTCGTAAATTTAGATCTCATATGAATCTTCAACATCTTTATAATAAAGCATGATGGTTTTTGAATTTGGGCTACACAAATTTGTCCTACTAGAACATTTGGACGGCTTAGATCTATTCAAATTATAAAACAACGGCTGAGATATATTTTTCAAAAAATATCCTATATGTACATTTTTTATTTTCTTGCTTCTCTCTCTTACTTTTTCTTTTTCTTTTTCTCATTCTCACCCATCATTCTATGATCTCATGATCCCACATTCCTCTCTCTTTTCTTTTTATTTTTTTATTTTCTCCCATTTTTATTTTTCTCCCTCTTTGTTTTTTTTATTTTTTTTTATTTTCTCCTTTTTGTTCACTTATTTTTTATTCATATTATATGGAAAAGTCTGCGATCCCAGAATTAGGAGCCAAATTTTACTGTGTGTAGTGGAGATTAAATTAATGAATTTTATAGTTCACAAATTAAGTGAATTTGAACAATTAATTATTATTTTTAAATTATTAAATACATAATAGACTTCATAAATTTAGATCTCATATAAATCTTTAACATCTATATAATAAAATATGATGATTTTTTAATTTGTCCTGCACACATTTATCCTACTAGGACATTTGAATGGCCCAGATCTATTCAAATTATAAAACAACAGCTGAGATATATTTTTCAAAAAATATCCTACAAGTACATTTTCTATTTTCCCGCTTCTCTCTCTTACTTTTTCTTTTTCTCACACATCCTTCTATGATCTCATGATTCCACCTTCCTCTCTCTTTTCTTTTTATTTTTTTATTTTCTCACATTTTTATTTTTCTCTCTATTTTTTTTTATTTTTATTTTCTCCTTTTTGTTCACTTAGTTTTTATTTATAGGAAAAGTCTATGATCCCAGAATTAGGAGTCAGATTTTACTGTGTGCAGTGGAGATTAAATTAATGAATTTTATAGTCCACAAATTAAATAAATTTGAACAATTAATTATTATTTTTGAATATATTGAATATATGATAGATTTCATAAATTTATATCTCATATGAATCTTCAACATCTATATAATAAAATATGATGGTTTTTGAATTTATCCTACACACATTTGTCCTATTAGGACATTTGAACGGCACAGAACTATTCAAAATATAAAACAACGGCTGAGATATATTTTTCAAAAAATATCTTACATGTACATTTTCTATTTTCTCGTTTCTCTCTCTTACTTTTTCCTTTTCTCACCCATCCTTCTATGATCTCATGATCCCATTTTCCTCTCTCTCTCTTTTTTTTTTTTTTTTTATTTTATTTTCGCCTTTTTGTTCACTTATTTTTTATTCATATTATATGGAAAAGTTTGCAATCCCAAAATTATGAGTCAGATTTTACTGTGTGCAGTGGAGATTAAATTAATGAATTTTATAGTCCACAAATTAAATGAATTTGAACAATTAATTATTATTTTTAAATATATTGAATACATGATAGATTTCATAAATTTAGATATCATATGAATCTTCAACTTCTATATAATAAAGTAGGATGATTTTTGAATTTGTCCTACACACATTTGTCTTACTAGGACATTTGGACGGGTCAGATCTATTCAAATTATAAAACAACGGCTGAGATATATTTTTCAAAAAATATCCTACATGTACATTTTTTATTTTCCCGCTTCTCTTTCTTACTTTTTCTTTTTCTCACCCATTTTTCTATGATCTCATGATCCCACATTCCTTTTTCTTTTTTTTTTATTTTCTTTTTTTATTTTCTCCCATTTTTATTTTTCTCTTTGTTTTTTTTTTTTTTTATTTTCTCTTTTTTGTTCACATATTTTTATTCATATTATATGGAAAGGTCTGCGATCATAGGATTAAGAGTCATATTTTACTGTGTGTAGTGGAGAATATATTAATGAATTTTTTAGTCCACAAATTAAATGAATTTGAACAATTAATTATTATTTTTAAATATATTGAATACTTGATACACTTCGTAAATTTAGACCTCATATGAATCTTCAACATATTTTAATAAAACAGGACGGTTTTTAAATCTTCAATATATTTTTGTCCTATTAGAACATTTGGATGGTTTGGATCTGTTCAAATTATAAAACAATGGCTGAGATATATTTTCCAAAAAATATTTTACATATACATTTTCTACTTTCCTGCTTCTCTCTCTTACTTTTTACTTTTCTCACACCCCTCCTTTCATGATCCCATGATCTCGTCTTCCTCTCCTTTTTCTTTTTTTATTCTTTCCTGTTTTTATTTTTCTGTCTATTTTTTTTTTCTCCTTTTTGTTCAATATATTTTACACATATTTCCATACAATATATGTATGACCGTAATACACTAGGACATTACGGGCATACATACAATTTTCATATAATTACATAAACAAAAGCAGTATTGTATGTATGCCTGTGAAAATTGTATGTATGTTAGGTACATCTATCTATCTAACTATTTATTAAATAAGTAAAAACGAGTTTTCGTGAGAAGTTTTGTGAGAACTCTAAAATTTTATAATAAATTTGTGATTTTATCAAATTAAAAAATAAATTTAAATAATGTTTGGGATTACAATTATATTCTAATCTTAATATTATTTACACCGTGCCTTCAAGCACGTGCATATGCTAGTATATTTATATAGGAGTTTTGTAAGCAGATATATCGTTTTTGAGTGTTCAACTCTCAAAATAAAGAGATAATTGATTTGTATAGGACTCTTCATGAGTTTTAAAAAATATAATAAATTTAAGAAGGTAAAATTGAAATTTAAAAAAGTTAAAATTATGACAGACTCTTCACACTTTTATAATAGTAGTAGATTAACCCATTGTTTTTTTAATAATTTTTTTTGGTTGACTTTTTTGTTTTTAGTGATTTTAATTTTTTAAGGAGGGGGGGGGGTAATTACCCAACAAAAAAAAAGAAGGTTTCAAGCATTTTTCACTTTAAATTCAAAAATGATTCTCCGTTACTTTATACAGACGAATATGGACCAGGAGGGAGGGGCACATTGAAACACAAATAAAACTCCAGGATTTAATTTGTCAAAATTAAAATATTAAAATTTAAAATAAAAAACACTGCTTCTTCTTCTTTCTTTCTTTCTTCTTCTTCTTCTTTTTTTTTTTTTTTTTTTTTTTTTGTGTAATCTACTCTTTTTAATTTTATAAACTTAGAATTAAAAATGAGAATTTTCAACACAACTCACATAGTATTAGTGGGTCATGATTGATAATTTTTGTTATAAAATTATATTTTTTATTAGGGACTGGCTTCCCTCCAGTCGAATCACGGATTGAAGGGTACTGTTGGGCACGTGAGGGCCAATTACGGGTCCCGTTTCGATAATCCGAACCGTTCAAAATATAAAACTTGTCGAGTACTATATGCCTGTAAAAAATCATGTTAATCGTATATCGATAACTATGTGATCAAATCAATTTTGTATAGAAAAAAATGAACGGTGAAAAATATACAGCTTACAAAAATTTGATTTGATCACATAACTATTGATATCCGATCAATGTAATTTTTTACAGACATATAGTACTCAACGGACTCTACATATTGAACAATTTGATTTATCAAAACGAAACCCATAATAAACCCCCACGGGCCCAACAACACCCTCCACTGGAGGGAAGCCATTCCCTTTTCATTATATATAAAAGTCATATTTTTTATAACAAAAAATATATATTTTGTATAAAACACATACCATATACACCTTTTTTTTAAACGTACACGTAGTAGCCTTTCTTAAAAGAAAGAGATAATATAACTTCAACTAAAATTTGATATTTGCCAAATTTTACAATATATCAATACTATATTTTGGGAGCAATACTAGGAATCTCCAAAATAAATATAAATAAAAAAAAATTTTAAAAAAAAGTCATCAAAATTCTACACAATTCTCATATGAGTGTGTAGGACTGAGACGTACAACACTCACTCCCATATGAATTTTGTGTAAAATTTGTAACAATTTTTTTTAAAAATCTCTAGTATTTGTGATATTTCAACGAGGGGATTTGGTCATAGCCCCTTTACTGTCTAATTTCTCTTTCAAAAGGACAAGAATTATATAAGTACTTTCAAAACCCCCTGATATTTTAAAACTTGTTTCTTTTACTATATTACCCTTATATCCATCAGCTCTCCTATTAAGACATTTTCACTATGTATTTCAGAGTAAAATTTTACTCTGTATGAAAGTAAAATTTTACTTTGTATGAAAGTAAATTTTTACACTCTGAAACTAAAGTAAAATTTTACTCTGTATGAAAGTAAAATTTTACTTTCATACAGAGTAAAATTTGACTTTCACTCTGAAACTAAAGCAAAATTTTACTCTGTATAAAAGTAAAATTTTACTCTGAATGAGAGTAAAACTTTACACTCTGAAACTAAAAGTAAAATTTTACTCTGAAAAATAAGTAAACTGTGAGACTCTGAAGCTAAAAATAAAATTTTACTCTGTATAAAAGTAAAATTTTACTCTGGTTCTGTCAAATGAAAAAAACAGAGCAATAGAACTAGAGTAAAATTTTACTCTGGTTCTATCAAATGAAATTTGATTGCAGGCTCTTTGATTTTGGCTGAATCAAACAATTACACTAAAATTTATAGATAATCATAGAAAACTTGGTTATTTGTGTGCATATATTCACAGTAGCAGTAAGAATGGAAGCAAGTTCTCGCACAGGAGGAAAAGATGTTGCAAAGTATGGAGCATTTGAATACATGTGAAATTTCTGAAAATAAAAGTCAATAAGGAAAAGAAAAAAATAATAAAATCAAGGTCAAAACACACAAATATACAGATATATATATAGATTACAGATCGGAATATATAGATATATATATATATATATATATATTCGAATTTAAATCTCAAAACACATATATTCGAATTCAAATATCAAAACACACAAACACACACATATATATAGATATATATATATATAGATTACAGATCGGAATATGTAGATATATATATTCAAATTCAAATCTCAAAACACACAAACACACACATATATATAGATATATATATATATATCAGAGCGATTTGTAAGTTCTCCACAGCTCCGGCCATGGAGGAAGCTAGGGTTAGAAGAGAGAGACGAGATAGAAGATGAACAGTTGAAGGAGAGTTGAAGGAGAAGAGTTGAGAAGACACAGCTCCAGCCATGGAGGAAGCTAGGATTAGAAGTGAGAGACGAGAGAGAAGATAAATTATGGAACTAAATTTACCCCTTCTACTAATTTTTATGCAACTATATCAAATCATGTAATTTCAAGCACAAAGCTTTGACCCAATGCTGTCTGTACCCAACCACGTATATATATATATATATATCAAATCATGTAATTTCAAGCACAAAGCTTTGATCGAAATATGTCGATTACTCGTCGATTTGGTAAAGAAATTGGTGAGGTTGACCCGAAATTGGTGAGGTTGACCCAATGCTGTCTGTACCCAACCACGTGTCAAAGTCACGGCAATCACCACCGCTATGACTCATTGAAGGAGAAGCTTTGTGTATATGTGAGGGTATAATAGTCTGATAAAATATTTAAATAATAAATTTTGTCCTTTATACAAAACTTTATAATTATGAGGGGGTTTAGAAAGTATAATTTTTTTCTTAGTCCTTCTAACAATGAAAGGAAGATAAAAGGGGTTTATAGCCAAATTTCCCTTTCAACAATTCCTTTAATATATCATTGGAATTTATTTTTTTGGCTGAAATTGATAAAAATTAGCAACAATAAACACAATAGCAACTCTAACAAAACTCACTAATAATAATAAACAAAATCCCCTGTAAAGCACTGCCATCTTTACTAGTATATATATATAATCCCAAATCCAAGATTAACTAATCAACTATCTCAATAAGGGACCAGTACAAATTGAGAGACATCACCAAACAAATTGAACAAAAAGCCTTAATTTTAAGTTAAAATCATTTTTCGGGTAACAAATTCAACCAGGATGAAAAATCCCTAATTACTGAGTATTAGCTGCATATGAATGCTCTACACTCTTTCCTGGAAAAAATTTCATCCGACAAAATAAAAATAAAATATTAAACCATAAATAATTTTCAGCATTTCGCTTACTTTTTCCTGCGAAAGAAGGCACGCAGGAAGTAGACCAACAAAATACATAGTCATTACATTTACTCAGATGACCTTTAGGCATTTTACCAACCTACTAACGAAAAATAGGTTATACTAATTACTAATTACAAGGTTACACAACAATCACGAAAATTGCACGAGTTATGCTAATTGGCGTATCTGTCGCACAAACTTTCACTGAATCATGATTCCTTCAAATTGTTTACATTTTCCGGCTTTGGGAAGATGGTGGAAAGCTGCTTCTCCAACTCTACCAGACTATAAAATAAAAGAACAAAGCAAAAGCCAAACAAAGAAAAAAGATGAAGTACTACATCTAAAACACTAGTCAGGAAACTGCAAATAAGCAAAATAATGTGATCTTAGATCAAGTAAACAAACAGATATTAATATTGACTTACATCTCATATTTACGAAAAGCTTCACTGCGTTTTGCAACATATATGTCACTATCTATAGGCAGATTGTTCATGGTGCCTGCAAAAGTGATTTCAGAGAATGGGTTAATTATTTAGTCGATTGACAATTATTAAGCATAAAATTAGTAATAAGCCAGAAAAACCTTATTCGTTTTTTTAAAAGAAAAAAAAAAAAAAAACACTCACCAAACTTCAGACAACAATTTGAAAATGCCATTGACTTACTATACAGAGTAAGGCATCTAATCCATCTTATGACAGCAAATGTCAAGGACGGTGCACCAGTATGGATGCAATACCTTCTTAGTTTACACAACTTCACAGCCAAAATAAAAAGGGAACCAAATATAATTATAGAGAAGCTTACATATAGTATAGTAATATATTTCTGGACATAAAGACATTTCCTGCATTGCAAGTCGACTCCATCATGGATCATTGTATCAAATTTTAAACATATCAGACAAGCAACAAAAATGAGAAGTGAAACTCTAGACAGTAAGGAATGGTTTGAGCAACCTACCAATTCGGGGAGTTTGTTGCACACTACAAAAAGGAATTCCAAGAATCCTTCAAAATAATAAGACCTTTGTAAGTTACTTATATATTGCAACTTCAACGGGGTTGTTACTAGGTTCCACGACTGAAGTGATGCCACCTAGGGTCTATCTAGAGTTTGACTCCTACTGGAGAACCAAGGTAGGTGTATATCTGATTCTCAGCAATTAGTTCTGTAACCAATCATCTACAAAGAATTGACAATCAAGAATAGTCAATAAAAAAGTGCTGAAAATGGTTTAGAAATGCAACAAACCTAATTAACATGGTTTTACATTTCATAAATCCGTTTCAGAATAACGTAATTTAGATGGGGTAAATTAGCCAGATCTTGGATCAACTAGTATATCAACATATGGGTCCAATTCACTCTCCAGATGAGTTGGGAACTGGGCCAGCCTGCACGCAACCCATACCAATCCTATACTACCTTAGTTTTCCCCAAGCACTGGTGGTGGTTAAACCACTTCAACTGAATCTCCTACTGATCTGATGCCTTCACTCAATCAAATGCACTTGTCTCTACTGTGACTCGTACTCCACAGCTTATGCAACGGGGTTCTATCTCGACCTGTCCCTCCACTCTCTACCCAATGCCTTTATGAGGTATTCATATCCAAAACTAGTAACTAGAAAGAAAAAGAAGAAAACACCAAAACTCCAAGTAGTATTAAAGCTAGTTAAAATTACGAATTCCATTATAAGGGGCTATACTTAAGGATGAAGAATAGTGAATGATCCAAGTAAGAGGGAACAAGGTATTTAGAGTGGCATAAAACATGTGACAGAAAGAAAGAAAAAAAGAAAGAACAAATGGGTGGAAAACTGATCAACGGGGGGTAAAGCAAAGAAACAATTGTGGAAGTAATAAAATTAACCAAGAGGGGTGCCTCATGTTCCTCCTATACTCTTGATCAGTTGACAGCATATAGGCTGCAAAAGAAGATGCTAGAGAACACTCACGTTGTCTTTTATTGTGATGTATGTGAAAAGCACTCTCTTATAGTAATTAAAATTAGGTTTCCGTAGGGGAAGGCGTATAAACTCTCAAGCTCAAGACAAGAGAATACCTCTACGCATAATATATACAGTACAACTCCAAGCATGATATTTCAAAAGAGAGGGCCAAACTTCCAATACTCCTAAAGATCAACCTTAAATTTACATTGCCTTAAACCTATGATGATTATGCAGACACCAACCCACCTAAGGCAACAACTTCAGAAAATAAATGATAACAAAAGAAAATATATATGCTAGAACGAACAACAATATAATAAAGATGATAGTGACTAAAAATAAATCCCAGCTGACTGGCCCAGCAATCATGCTTAAAAACAAAACAAAATTGTCACTTTTCTACAAGACAAAATACATGCTGTAAGGCAAATGCAATAACACTGTAATTGAGCCATACATGGAACTGGTACTGGTAGTTTTGTGGCCCCAGTTTTGTGAACCTGTGCATAATTTGCTTTGTTGCTAGGCTGCAAGCCCTGTCAAAGAAAGCATAGCAGCTACATAATTAGTATAAAAGTAATTACACATACACAACATCAAGTGCAATTTTAATTATAACACCAGTAATGAACTGCAATCAGGAATCCCAAAGGCTGAACCAAGAGCATATAAAAGTTCAGAAATTTAATGATGAACTCCACCCTTAGAGACTATGAACATGATAAGCCAAAAATGCCTACAACAGCCAAACACTTTATCAGCAGCATTAGTATGAAATATTTTCTCCCTACCATTTTTCACATTATCAAAATCTTGATGCACAACCTGAGTCCACACTCCATACACATGCAAACACAGACAGGTGACATGACATAGACACGGAAATTTTAAAAAAATGAACATGTGCAAAACACATAATTTTATATACCATTTTTTTTTAAGCGGGGGCGCTTCCTAGAGAACCGCACACAATGATAGGGGAGTGGCTCTATGAGTGGAAATCTTACTTTCAGAACGACGCTCCCTCCAAATCTTTGAAACTCTTCTTGTAATTATATATTTATTTTATGTCAGATATTTAATTTCATAAAATTCATCAACCTTGAGTATGCTATTTCAGTAAAAACAAATTAAAATTTAGTGTCCCAACGTGTCCGTAGCGTGTCCCAATGCGTCCTGGCGTGTCTGATTCCCTCAAGAGTATGGCTTGTGTCCATGTCCGATATGTGTGACCTCTGGAGAGGTGTCTCTGGTTCATAGTTTTCAGAAGATTTGTATCAGCACACAAGACACATTAGAAAATTAAGGGCGCCTTTTTTGTATCATTTCCAAATTTTGTTCTGTTTTCAAAATAGAAAAAACGGAAATTGCCACTGAAATTTTTTTCGATAAATTATTTAATATATATATATATATAAGGAAGGAAAAAAAAAAACTATTTTCAGAAAAGTCATCTAAAAAACACACATTTTTAGGAAACATTTTGAAGTTTTTTGCATTTTTGAAAACCTTTTTTGCACAAAAATGAAAATGATCAGTGTTTTAAAACTTGTCATTGCTTTGTTTTTGAAAACACACAAAAACTATAAAAAAAAATAATAAAAAATAAGAAGAAGAAATTGATACCAAACAAGGCAAATTGTTCATATTGTGATACACTAAGCCTAATGGTGCAAATATATGGTTATGACCACCATGGTAATGAGGCAAGCGGAATAACTTGTTATGATAATGAGAACGCGTTTACAACCGCTGCGGTAAAGGGAAGTGTAGTATAACAACTGCAGGAAGCAGATGTATAGTTTGACCATTGTGGTAAGGAGACGTGCGGTATAACCACCCTGGTAGTGAGATGAGCCAGACTCTTGCCTCATGGTATGTCAAGTTAGCGAGTTTCATAGTGATGCAGTTTAGGACTTGGGCAGACAGCGCTATCAATCCTTTAAGTCCATTTGTTGTGACAGAACATGTGAACCATACATGTATCCCTTTAAGGCTAACACGTGTATGTCTATATACTGACATGTAAGGCACGCGTGATGAAGAACGGTTAGGGACAGCGCTGTAAAGACTTTAAAGCTGAATTTCTGTGGGTTTTATGGTGACTTAAAGTTGAAAATCAATAGGTATTTTAGGATTTCAATTAATGAATCAAATGAACTAGGTGTAGGATTGATAAATCGGGTAAGGCTGTGAACAGTGATTTTGGAACAGTAACTTAATTATTTTTGAAGAAAAGAAAGAAGAAAGAAGAAGAAAAAGTCTAGGCATCTAGGCATTGTTTCTTCGTCATCTGTGGGTTTTATAGTGGCCTAAAGCTGAAAATCAATAGGAATTGATGTAGGACGGCGTTGGATTTTGAAAATAGAGGCTATTTGACAGCCTAAACAGTAAGTAATTTAGGGTTTTAATGATGAAATTGAAGGCTAATAGGTAGGGGAATGGATTAAGGTTGATTTGGAGGTAATTGCATAGGGTTTTGAGGTTGAAAAGTGCACTTTTAGAAGGCTGTGAATAGTAACCCGAGCATAGTGACTAGGGTATGTGTGCAAAGAAGCAGAAAAAGAAGAAGATAAGTATAGGAATCACTACTAGAATCCCTTAGGCATCATACCTATGGTTTGATTGTATCACACAATCCATAAGAAGCTTCAAAAGCTCTAAAATTCTCTAAATTATCAACTTTATTGAATTAATAAAAGTGCGTAACTTTATATAGAACTAAAAGACTTCCTGAATAGACTAGAACCAAAAAAAAAAAAAGAAACTATTGAAACTTTAACCTACAAAATCAATTTAAGACTAAATAAGAAACATAAATATGTTAAATAACTTGACTCACAAGATGACCCATGGGCAACCCCTACAACCCATGTCAGCAAATATGAAAATTATCAAAATATCCTTAACCTAAAAATATTAGAAAGCATAAAAATAATCCTAAAATAAAACTCTAATAATACTAGAAATATGATTTTGTATGACTCCTATTGATTTTTCTTTCAAATCATGCCAATTTTCAAATATCGAAGCTTCTTTGAATTTACTCTTCCTTAAGCTTCTTACATTTTGCATCAACACGCCATTGCATATGTGTATGTGACGCAATAGTAGTTAACACTACCAGATTTTACTCATGCATGACCAACAGATCCAAAGAAGGTCCTTCATCAGCAATCCTTAAGATTAGAATTAGCATGCCCAATTCACCCATAAAACTTGACAAAAACATGCAAAGTCAAACAATTGCCTTTCCGTGCATACAATCATGAGAGAATAAACATACAATAACACATCCTAGAACGGTAGGCTGCTGAAATGAGAATTGGCTCGTACCTTTTTCTTCTCTTTTCTCTTCAATATTTTAACATGGCATTTCTTGATGTAGTGCATCAAATGATAACGGGAATGCCTTGAGTACAGCTGCTCTTTGATCTCGGGATTCTCCAATAGCCAATCTAAAATATCTTTTGACTTGACCACCTCATCTGTATCTAATGACTCTAACCAGGAATAAACTGGCATCCATTGGTCAGTGCGTTGAAATCGAGCATGATGAGGATCAACCAGAGAAGCATCTTTATCCTGCCAGAGTAAGCAGGACCCTTTACAATTATTACAATATTTTTGTGGGAAATAAAATCCAAAATGTTACACCCCAAACCAAAAATGAACACGGAAAACAATAGAAAGCAAAGTGGTAAAACAAGTTGGTAGACATTGTAAAGTTCGCATTTCCTTCAATCATATGAAAGTCATTGAAACAGCATGTTCAAGACCTAAGCCTCCTTTGATACCTTAATCTGCATTGTTTCACATGAATAACAAGGCTAAGTTATTCATTATCAATCCAAATAATAATTCCACTTTCTTCAAACTTCATGTAATATTTAAGTTGTAGAAATAGCACATTCAAAAGTTACATCCCAATATTTGTGCAGTAATAAAAATTGAACTCTTAAAATTATGCACAGATCTCAATGTTTAATAATGACCAGAAAAAAAAATGCTGTTTACAGGGTACTTAATCTATGGAAAATTTGTCAGACAAGACAATACTGTCTTAGACTGCAAAAAATACCAAATTTTGAATTCTTCTCAAAATAGTTGACAAAACATTGATGTAAATAATATGGTTAGTTGCACATTTTCACAAAGAAACTCTATCATTTTTAAAAATTCACTAATTTTTATAATTTCGGCAAATATAGCAAAAACAAAGTAACATTATTTTCACATTTTCTACACAAAGATTTCAAAAATTATAATTTAATTTTTTTGTCATTTTGTATTCTGTTTAACTCATATCATTAGTTGATATGGTCAAGATTCCAGAATAGGCATTTACATAGATCTTGACACCATAATTCTGACTCCAAGATGCTGAAACTAAGGAACTAGATGGTGCAGCTAAATCGTTTTTGCTTTCTTTTTTATTGCAATGTGAATTTTTTTTCTCTCCTTCAAAGAAATAGTGCCTTCAAAGCAATTGTCTAACATCTAACTTAACAGTTAAACAATTCATACAATGCTAGGAACAAATTTGGTTTCTTTACATGTTACAGAGAAAATTAAAGACTGATCTATGGAGAATTATAACCAACATATGTCATCAATTGCAGGATTGGGAGACAGACGAGTTAATGGGCTGATTGAGAGGCTTTATGGGAAGTCCAGGTCTGGTGAAGATTCTCAAAGATGGAAGTTGATTACATCGGGGTGCTTCCAAGTCAGTCATATTATGAAACATTCACTAGTCACTATAAGTCCTTTATCCCGTGGAAGCTATTTGGAAGACAAAGGCTCCACCCTAAGGTATCCATCTTTGGTGGTGCCCAACCCAAGGCAAAATGCTTATTGTATAGTGTTATTAAAGGTGCGCCTAGGAGTGCTCCTAGGCCCAAGGCTCATCAAGGCGTAGTCAGTGCACTTCAAAACATTTCAGCTTAGGCCAGGCGATGTAAGACAAGCCCCATAAAGGTACAAGTGTGCTCTTTAGGCTCAAGCCTAGGCTCAAGGCTCAAAGCGCACAACTTGTGCGCTTCTTTTAAAATGTTTGTTTATTACAATTCTAACCCTTGATTTCTCTTAATCTTTTTTTTTTTTTTTTTTTTTTTTTTAAACCCTAAACATTCATTGCAACCTAACATTTTTTTAAGCCCTAATTATATCAAGGCGTTGTCTAGATAGAGTTTCTCTTTGACTAGACTAAAGAGTTGAGTTGCCATTCTTCTTCTTCTTCATTTCCTCCATCTCCTTCTCTGTTGTTATCTTGTTTGACACTTTGACTTCGTACTATTTTCAGTTGTTTATGATTTATAAGTTTGATATTTGTCTTTATATAAACCTTGCATTATTTGTCTATGATAAAAAATATTGGTGTTTATTGATATTTATGTTTTAAAACATTTAATGTTTCATTTTACTTATGCTGAACCTTGAATTATTTGCTTATATTAAATTAACTACTCCCTCCGTTCCATTTTGTTGGTCCACTATTCCATTTTGGGATGTCCCAAAATGATAGTTCCATTTGAAAAGTCAAAGTAAAAAATATTTTACTTTCCAAAACTACCCCTTTTGAGTAATTATAAATATATTAAAATTTTGAAAAGATAGGAGCATTAGTGGAAAAATATTTTGAAATTTAAATTCAAGTGTAATGATTGCATGCTCCCTTAAAAAGTTGGAATCCCCAAAAGGGACCAACAATTGGGACGGAGGGAGTATTTTTTATCATCACACATGAGCCTCACTTCGATGAGCTCGCGCCTCACCTTGAGCCTAGGCCCTAGGATACCTTGGCATGTGATCATCAACTAGTGTTATTTGAGTAAATAGGATGGGGAGTCAATGGGTCATCTACTTATCCATTCCCATGCAACAAGAGAGCTTTGGACTTCACATTTTTATTTATTTATTTTTTGTGTGCGCGCATTTGTGTGTGTGTGTGTGTGTGTGTGTGTGTGTTTGCTTCCCTATCCAATGGCCAGAAATAAGTATCTCCCTCTTATCTCATGGTATACATAATCTCATCCATTATTCTAAGTATTACTAATCTTGTCAATAATTCCTAGGTATTATTTATCTATTCCCTTCAACCAAACGAAGCCTTAATGCCTTTTATAATGAAATCTTATTTTACATATTAAAGAAAAATATATGATAAAGGAGAAACTGGTAGCAACAAAAACTCCTCGTCTTGTTGAATTAGCTTAGGCCTTGTTTGGGAATAGGCTATTTTAGTAACTTTTTGGCTTTTTACGAAAAGATGTACAGAAAAGTAAAGAGAGTGATGTGACAACTTATAGTGACTTTTTTACTAAAATGTATAATTGACAAACAAAGCCTAAAGGGAAACAAGAAAGAAGGAATCGAAAGCTTGATCTTTTTTTACATATTGACTACCCCTAGACAACCTTTAAGTCTGCCCCTAAGAAACTTCTTTTACAATGTACCAACAAAATTCTGGTAATCTATGCTATATCATAAGAAGAGCCACATTTAACCCTAAAATTCATGCACCATTAGTAGGTAAATAGCATTACCTCCACTTTTTTTTGGAGAGGTAAGAAATAAAAATTTGATGTAGGATAACCACTACTAATATCAAGCACCAAATAATGGAGACATAAAGTATCCTTCAATTTAGCACTAAAGCGATGACTAAACTAAACATTAGGTACCAACTAGCTTCAATAGTAAAGTATTTTGATGGAGATATGGTTGTACAAGAGATGTTGGATCAAATCACTCCTACATCCAAGTGAGACAAAACGGCACCCCTTCATTTTGTAATCCATCATGAATTGTCAAAAAAACAAAAGGCAATAACTTAAAATCTATGAAGCATGGGTGCAGATACAGATACTAGTACGATACAGGTAAGCTGATACGGAAAGACCTAAAAAACATGGGATACGGGTACGACTGAAGTACGTCAATAAATTTTTATTTTCTATAATTTATAATTTGAGATTCAATCTACAAATCAAAGTTCAATACCAAAACTAAAAGGAGAAACTACAAAACCAAAAGAGAAATCATAGCTCAACAATACCAATACCAATACCAATACCAATACCAAAGCAAAATCTATAAGCTATTTTAATGCCATTAAATAGGAAAAATTACAAAACAAAGTTTCATTCCAAAAGTAAGCAAAGTAAAATTTAAAAACTTGAAGCTTTCCATCAACTTCATCATTAAATAATACGTCTTTTATCTCTAGCACATCAAGTAAAAGATTTGCAATTTCAAATAAATAAGAACTCTTTAATAAATTATACATATCCCCACTAATGTCCCGTAGCTTGGTGTACTCCCAATGTACCCATGAAGTCCCCATGGAGTACCCAACTGCCAAAGAACGTATAAAAAGTACTCGGTACGTATTTCGAGTACTCGATATGCATGCAGCCCTATCGATATGAGTACCAATACCTAATAAGTACCCGGTACGAGTACGGCAATATTTTCGGAGTACCCATGCTTCAAAGTTTAAAATGCTACACTGTGAAGGGTAAAGAGAAGAGAATAATAGAGAGAAAGGCTCATAACCGAACCATAAAGGAAGATGTATCAAACATGACGAGCAGTAGGCTTAAGAAGTTTTTGGGCAAATTACAGCAACCAATGGTCCCTCAAGTTTAGTGTTTGTGTCAGTTTAGTTCCTGTCATTTCAATTGTGACAAATTTGACCCTCAATTTTATAAAAAATTTTCAATTAAAGACAATTGATAGCAAAGGTTAAAGTTTTGGCACATTATCATTGTTAAAAAGCAATATAGACAATTCACATACATTATGGCTCCGTTTGTTTCGACGTAAAATATTTTACACACAAAAGAAGATAAAAAATTATTTTTGTTTTTTTGCGTTTCGTTGATACTCAAAACAAAAACATTTTATTGCTTTGATTCAATAAAGTGTCATTTATAACTTTTTATTGAGCTAACACTTATTTGAGAATGCTAAATGTGTTGAAAAGGTAATGTGGTGGAATAAACTTATAAAATTGACTTATAGAATTTTTGAACGTAACTTATTTTTTGGAAAATGATACAAAAATATTTTATTTACGTTTTGTTCAATTAAACAAGGGAAAAATGAGTAAAATATTGTTGAGAAAGACATTTTACGTCAAAACAAATGGAGCTTTTCTAACAAAATGCAGTGAGTTACTCACTTTGAATTAACTCAGTTGATGCAAACTCACCCAACCCCACACATTCCAACACCCGCTACCCTAGGACCAAACCGACTCGCCCTAGCCAAACCCACATTGACAACATCCACCACCAGGCAACCCCGTCATCTACCCACAATTCATGGCTAACAAAATCAAAGCAAACCTCTTTATAATCAAACCAAAACAATTAAAGCAACCAAATCAATATCTTTTTATGTCAAAAGTAAAAAATAAATAAATAATTCAAATCCTAGAGAGAGAGTTGAGGAATTGCAGTTGGGTTGGGATGGAAAAACCTCAGGCAGTGGCGGGTTATCCATGAGAGGCCTCTCTGCTTAGTTGTTTGTGTTGGAACCGCACGAACCGCAAGCTACGATATGACAAGGAGGAGAAGGGGTTGGTTTGACAAGGGTAGGGTTTTGGGTCGGGGGACTGAGTTGGCCATTTGGGAATTGGGAATTCGAATTGGACTAAGGTAGGGATTTGGGATTTTATTCAACTTGGTTTCAATTTCTTAAATTTCATTTTTTGAAAATTGATTTTTTTTTTATTTTTTATAATTTTTAATGAATTTTTTTTAATATTTTCAATAATTTTTTTACTTTTTAGAACATCTCCAATGGAGCTGTCAAACAAACTGCCAAGTTATAATTTGGTAAGAGTGACAAAAAAAAAGTCTCCAATGACCTGTTATTTTACTTGTCAATGATAGCAGATGTCATTTATGTTCTCAAATTTGACAGGTTGAATAGCAGTTGTCAAACATGCCACATCAGCAAATATTAACAAATTTTTTGCTCCAAATTTAATTGAAAAAACATAATTCAAACAGTAGAAACCTCCCAAATTTCTAAATCAAACCCAAATTTCAAAGGAGTTGCCAAATTCACAAATTTCACAATAAATTTCACAATTTCAGAATAAATTTATAAATTTCACGATTTTAGAATATATTTCACAAATTTCAGAATAAATTTAAAAAAATTTCAGAACCACACAAATTTCAGAATAAATTTCAAAATCACACAAACAAATCACAAAAATTTCAATTTCAATTTCAATTTCAAAATCAATTTTAGAATCATACAAACAAATCACACATCAAATTTCTGAATCAAAATCACAAATTTATATAAATTTCATAAACGAAATTAAATAATAAATACTTGGATCAACCTCGAGGGCTTCTTCTTCAGCCGACTAGTTTGAGGAGAGAGAGAGAGAGAGAGAGAAGACTGGTTTTGGAGATCGGAGCTCGGTGATCAGTTTGAGAAGAGAGAGATAGATCGGAGAGTATACTGGTTAGAGGACACAGAGAGAGAGAGATAGATCAGAGAGTATACTGGTTTGAGAACAAAGAGAGACAGATTAGAGAGGTTTGACGATACAGAGAAAGAGAAACACAGATCGGAGAGGTTTGACGATAGAGAGAAAGAAGCAGATCGAAAAATTTTGACAACAGAGAGAGAGAGAGATAGATCGGAAAGTAGACAGATCGGAGACAGCATCATGACAGATTAGAGAGAGATTGGAGAGTATACTCCTCTTGAGCTCAAAGACCCGCAGGGAGGGGGAGAGAGAGAGAGAGAGAGAGAGAGAGAGAGAGAGAGACGTTTCCATGATGGAAAAGGAAAAGAGAAAAGGAGAGTGAGAGAGTGAAGACAGACACACACACACATAAAGAAAGAAAGTGGCGTTTCGATAATAGATAAGGAAAAGGGAAGAGGAGAGTGAGAGTCAAAGTGAGAGTGAGAGAGAATGTGAAGACAGTGAATGAATGTGAAGATAATGGGTTGGATGAGTCTAGAGAAATCATCTCAACCGTTGGTTTATACATGGACGGTGGTGATCATTCTTGGAAGTGAAAAAAGTCGTTGTGCTCTGTTCGTCTCAAATCTCAAAAAAACAAAAACAAAAACAAAAACAAGAACAAAAATAAGTGACATGTTTTTTGGTGGGGTGAATTATATGTTTTTTTTTTTTCCCCAATTTTTCTATTTTTTTTCATTTTTTATATTTGTCTAGTCGGGAATAATATAAATATATAATTTTTTTTTAGAAACAATTAAAAAAAGGTCACAAAAGACAAAAAATATAAACAAAAAAATGTTGAAAAACCCATATCCAAACAACACTTACAAACTTTGAGGGAAAGTTGGTTGAGATTTGTCAAAATAGCAAGTGACCATTGGAGCATCATTGCTATAATTTGGCAAAATAACAATATTCATTGCCAAATTATAACAATAGTAATGGTATTATAGCAATAACCATTGGAGATGCTCTTAGATATACTTATGTCTCGTTTGGCAACATTCAATTTTAGCATAAAAGTCAAAAAGACACTAAAAAATCAAAAAGCCAACAAATTATACAAAAAAGTCGAATATTATCTTTTCTCTCTACTTTTTGCACATGTTTCGTAAACAGTCAAAAAGTCATTCCAAATATACTAAGTTTTTTACTTCAAATTTTAGTTAGAAAACCCAAAAGTTATTAAAATAGTCTGTTTCCAAACGAGACCTCAATATAAATATAATTAAAATATATAATATTTTTTAAAAAATTAAAAAATTCACTAAATATTAAAAATATAAAAATTCAGTATATTTTGGTATAGTCGTGCATTTATTGATTTTTAAAATAAAATAAAATTTAGATACATGTAGGTCAGGTACATCTAGAAAGTAAACATTTTGTTTAAAATATTAAAAAAATTAATTAGAAACAAAAAAAAATTTTTTTAAAAAAACTCAATTTTAAGAAAATTAAATTTAAAAAATTGGAACCAAACTATTTTTCAATAAGAAATTACAAGTCAATTGTATTTTTTAAAATAATAATTAATTATTTATAAAAAAATTATAATTTTAATAATTAAAATTTGTAAAGCATTCCATTAATTTTTAAAAAATACCAAACAAATTGATTAGTTATTTCTCCTTCTTTTCTTTTCTTTTTTACATATGTCGTTAATGAAAATAATTAGTAATTAAAAAATTATGTAGAAATAACATTTAGAATGATTTGTTAATGGTATTTTTAAAATTATGAACACAATAATATATATTTGTGTAACAGTTTAAGGACGACTACAATTTGTTTGATAGTTAAAGTCAAGATTTGAAATTCAAGGACAATAAGGACAAATTTGAACATAAATATCAAGAATGTCCTTTTAACAATTGGTATCATGAAATTCCAACACTTTCTCTCATCACCGTAGCCAAGTTGTATTTTGGAGTACGTTTCAAAATTTTAAAATTTAATCGCTTTTGATCTGAAACTCCATATTTTGTAAAATTTATATTTTTGAAATCGTTTCGTCAAAATCTATCAAACAAGATCCATGTATGAAATTTTGAAAAGAAAAAAAATTACTGAATTTTCTAACTAAAAGTCGAAGAAATTTCACTGACTTCTCAATTGTCCAATTTCAGAAATTTCTCTAAGCAATTCTAAAATTTTTCTAAGAGAAAATAAGAAACTTTGAAATTTCTCTAAGCGATTATATCAGTGAAACTTAAAGTCAATTATAGTGACATTTAACTAATTTTAGTGAAATTTCTCTGACAAGGGTCAGTGAAATTTTATTCTTTTTTCTCTTTTTTAAATTTCATTTCATCATAAATCTTGTTTGATAGATACTGATGATAGGATTCTAAAAATATAAATTTTATGAAAATGGACATCTAAATTAAAAGTTATTGAATTTTAAAGTTTTTTAGATACCATAACAAACTATTGGTGCTAGGGTACTTTTGTCCGAAAATGACGTTGGAAGTCTTAGAGGACTTGAACTGAAAAACTTTTTTCTTATGTCCTTAAACTACTAAAAACTTATGATTAAGGATCTGAATATATTCTTTTAAATAATTTAAGCATAGGCATTTGGTTTATAAATCCAAATTTGAATTTTATTTGGCCAAAGATTCAGGTGCTGAAATACTTACCCATAAGGATAAATTTAGATAAAATGACCAAAATACCCACGTATATATATTGTACCACCACAATATAAACCCTAGTTGAAATCTTCGACGAGAATTGAGTCCAGCGCCATCGCCGATGACGGAGAGTCCAATTTTTTCCGCAATGGAAGGTTCGATTTGGGGTGAGAGAGGTCATTGTCGAAGTCAAGGCATTGAGTTCTTTGAAATCGTAGCGAACTCCAAATATGGATTTTCCAGATTTGGAGCTTGATAAAATTGGAGAAAAGAGAGAGACATTAGATTTGTCTTCGCTCAGGCTCCAAGAGCATCATTGGCGAAGTCTCAAGACCGTTCAAACTCCTACACCGCCTCTTGGAACGCCATGACGGCACAACCCTGGAACTTCAGATCGATCTTGAAATCCTGTGCAATCTCATGCACAAGCCTCTAGAATGGAAGCTTTCAGATCAAGAGCTGGTACTTCCTGATCTCACGAAGCGCCACCTTGCCGAAGTGGAAACGGTGGGGCTTGTACACTCCTCCAGTGGCTAGTCCCTATAACAAAAAGCATTTTTTTTGACAACTAAAACAGAAATTAGTGCCAAATGTACATAATTGGCGACCATATATTTTTTGGTCACCAAAAACTAAACTATTGGCTACAAGTTAAATATTTGGTCGCCATTGAGTTTGGTGGTGGACCAAATTACTTGGTAGGAACAAGAAAAATTTTTTTGCAACGAAATTAAGATATGGCAGTGAAAATATTAGTCACCAAACGTATATTTTTTGAGACAATCACTATTTAGTCATTGAAAATTTGGGCAATAATTATGACGACCAAATTTCTTGGTCGTCTTTAAACTTTTTGTCAAAACTAGGCCGTTTTGAATGTTGTATGTGCCCTAATGTTTTTTGCTCAGAAATAGTTAAACACTTGAAACTCCATTCTCATTCCCTCACTCTCGCGGCCTCGAACGGCATAGGTATGTCCTCTTCTCTCTTCTTCTTCTCTTTTTTTCCCTCTTACTCTCACTCTCTCGCAACGCCGACTGCACTACTAGTGGCGCTGCTCCTTTGTCTCCCTCTCCATTGTTCTTTTTTTCTTCTCTAGCTAAGTCGCTGCCCTCTCTTCTCGTTCTCTCTCTCGGTCTCGATCTCACTCTCTCGCAGCGCCAACTATATTGGCAGTGGCGCTGCCACTTTGTCTTATTCTCCTGTTCTTCTCCTCTTCTCTAACTAGGTCACTACCCTCTCCCTTTCCTTTATTTTTCCTCTTTTCTGATTTAACTCCTATATGTTGATGGGTTTGGTGAGATTTTGATTAACTTTTTTTTAGGTTGTTGTGGCACAATCCGGTAGATTGGCCCCTCTTCTATCACAGGTAAGCGATTCACATCTTAGGGTTTTTTTTTATCCCCAAACCTAAGTTTCTAACCACATGATTTGCTTGTATTTTCAAGATTTGGTTATTTTTATTCTCTTTTGCTGTTTTGATGGGTTTGGAGATGGCCTGAACCATAGAGCTTCCTATCACAATAGACTACTGGAAACACTTAAGGAGATTATGATTGAAGAAAAATGGCACATTAAGATTTGTAGAAGAAGAAAAATAATAAATTAAAAAATGAGATTTCATCATTTTTAATTTTCTAGGTTTTAAATTTCAAAAAAAATTAATATTGGTAATAATTTTTTTTTTTTTTTTTTTTTTTGCTTCTTTTTTTCCAAGTGCAATTTGTTTTATTTTATTTTATTTTTTTCAGATGCGATTATGGTTATTTTGATGATGATGAATTGTGAAGGTGATTGGAGCCTCAATAGAGCTTTGTAAGGTAATTTCAATTAACTATCAGTAAAATCAAACTACAAATAATTTGCTTTTGTCACTTTTGCCATGGCAAAATAATTTGCTCTTTTGTATAAAATGCTTCTTATTTCACTTTTTTTTTTTCCTTCTCAATTGACAATGTCATTGCCTAATAAAAAGAGCAACCAATTGAATATGGATATTAGAAGAGTGTGCTTGATGTGTATAAAATTATTTTGATACATAACAATGAATTACTTGTGCCTAAAGGCAGTTTTGAAAAAAAATTATTATGTTGGGATGTTGGAATATACTTCAAAGTCAAAGGGAATTAGCATTATTTGAAAAACAAAATTTGTGCTATGCATTTCTAGATGGGGAACTTTATGATTATGATTTCTAATATGGAGTGTCTTTTTTTTTTTCTTCTACCGAATCATTTTTCTATTTTGGAATATTTTTGCATTCATAGGTGTAGTAACTAGGATACTCTAAATGACATAGACAAGTACTTCAATTATTTGTCTTTTTTATTACTTTAGTTTTTCATGAGAGATAAAAATAATATGGGAATCTCTTTATTTTGTTGTTTTGTGGTAATCTAAAGTGGCATTGCTTATAGGATATGAGTCCAAATGGTAGTTTGGGTGATTTCGAAGATAGGTAATGGTTATTTCACAAATAATAGTGTTGGCTACATATTTTGTATAAAGCTAATCACAGTTCAACACATGGCAGGATGAGGGTAATACGGGAAGACAATTCAAACCTTCGATCGTGATCATACACGTGGCAGTTAGTATTGGTTTTCATAAGATCTGCGTAGTACTGGATCAGCAAAGAGATGCAAAGTGATGTGGCTTCAACAGTTACTCACATTTAAATTCAAAATCATGAGGGAAGCCTTACTGCAGGTATTGGCATAGTGGAGCTAATTGTAAGGCAACATGATCAGCGATCATGGAGGAGCGGTTCGACGGTTAGAAGTGCAGTTTGATGGTTATCCTTGAGAAGTATAAATAGCAGAGAAGGCCCCAGAAAAAGCCCAAAACTCAGATCCATAAAACCAGTTTTATTCTACTTTATTTCTTTTCTAGTTTTTACATTTCCGTACTTCAAATTATTGCACTGCATTTCGTTCATAGGAGTAGTTTTCAAGTAGCTTGTTGCTGTAAACCTCTACGAGGCTGATTCGGATCTTTGTAAGTCTTTCATTTTGCTTAATGAAATACTACAAGTATTCTTCATTTAATCATTGTTTGCTTAATTCTCCTAAACAAAGCCACTAGTAAAAGTCCTCTTCATTGAGGCTGAAAGAACTAAAACACAATCGTCTGATAATTGGTTGGCAATTAACATTCTGTAAGGACTGATTGATCCTTGCTGGCATGCTCACAATTACAAAAATAACCTTCGAAAGCCAAAAAAGCCAACATATATTTTTGGCACGCCCAGTGGGACTAATTAAAATGGCTAGACGTAGGAGACAAGGAGAAAATGAACGCTTGGAAGAATGCATGGAAGGAGAGGTAGAAATGCCTAATACAAGGGATAATGTGATAACACATCTTGTGGAAACACCCATTTTATCAAAACCTATGGTCGAACAGACCAGCACTTTGGAATAAGTACCACATGTTCATAATATTGGATGAGACCAAGGAATTGGACCATCCACTGTTCCATCTACTCAGCCAATGAATCCATGAGGTGGCCTAGTAGATGCCATGGGACAACAGTTAATGAACACAATGGAAAGGTGGGCAACATCCTTTTTGGATCGAATGAATACCCACCAACCAACAAACACAAGACACATGGAGGAAATTTCAAATGTCTCTCAGCAAAGATTGGCTAGAGATAAACAACCTATGCAAATTAATGGACATTCTAATGGTCAAACTAGTAATCAAAATTATGAAAGACTATCACCTCAGTCTTGGTATGAACCTATTTCGAGGCCTATAGCAAGTCAAAATGCCTCATTACTTAACAGTGAAGCCACACAAATTGGTGGATCTGGCCCAGTACAAGAAAATGGCATAAGGATGGTTCCAAATCCCATGTTTGAAGCCATACCCGACACGAGGGGGTTCACTAATCCTTTATTCGAATTCATACCTGGGGGGTTGGAAGGTTCTCCTACAACTGGAAGAGACACAACACCTGTTCTAGCACCTTTCGCAGGTCTTTTCGCAGGACAGGCTCAAAGGGGTCACCCATACCCCCAACAGCAGCCAGCACCACAGGGACAACCAGTTCCAAATATACCACCCTATGGACCAAGAGGACCCTAGGCACAAGGTTGTCCACCAAATCCTGTGTTTGTTCCTCCAGTAGTGGTTCAACAGGCACAAAATATGGTCCCTAGGGACCAAATTGCTGATATTGTTAGAGAGATGTGTGGACCAATGGCTCGGGGGGTTCAGACTCTTGTGTACAGGAAATTGTACCCAGAATGGGTAGATAGGGTACATGAATACCCAAGAGGTTTCAGGATACCAGATTTTGCCCTTTTTTATGGGAATGGAAACCAGTCAACGGTTGAGCATATTGCTAGGTTCACGGCTCAGTGTAGTGAATTTACCAATAATGACTATATGAAGTTAAGATTATTCTCAAATTCTCTAACTGGAGTAGCATTTGTATGGTATATTAACCTTACACCTAGCTCTATCCAAACTTGGCAACAAATGGAAGAGGCATTTCATGCCCAATTCTTCCAAACAGAGCCAGAGGTTTCCATAGCAGACTTGGCAAGATTGAGTCAAAGGCCTGATGAGAAGGCTACTCAGTTTATTGCCAGATTTAAAAGAGCACGAAATAAATGTAGGATCATCTTACCAGAACCTGAATTTGTGAGATTGGCTCAAAATGGTTTAGAGTTTAGGTTTCGAAAGAAGTTTGACTCAACTGAGTTTAGAGACTTAGTGGAATTAACCTATAAGGTGTCTAGGTATGAAGCATTACTAGAAGAAGAACAAGATCAAAGTAATGCATCGTACAAGACGTATTATAGAGATCCTAATTATGAGATTGATGCAGCAGAGATTTTAGGGAAAGAACCTATGATCTGTGAGGCATTAATTCATAAAGATACAACAACTGATCAGCAGTTTAAAAAGAAAGACCTTCATAAGAAATACTCTTTTGACTTAACAAAGGCAGATGACATTTTTGATCGTTTACTTGCTGCAAATTTCTTGAAGTTACCAAAAGGAGTCAAAATTCCGTCTCTAGAGGAACTTAAAGAAAAAGTGTATTGTAAATGGCATAATTCTTGGTCTCACTCAATTAAAAACTACATTGTTTTTCGAGACAAGATCCAATAACAGATTCGAAAGGGGAGTTTAAAATTCCCAGCTAAAGCAGAAAAGGCCATGGGGATTGATACTAATCCATTCCCGGAAATTGGAGAGGTGGCAGCCAATGTTATTATGCCAGACTTCCAGAACTTGTCCTTGAAAGAATTGGAAAAAGTCAATGTGCAGATGCATGTTGCCAGCTAGACAACTGTCAAGAAAGACACTGGAAATCTACCAGCTATTGGACAAGGTTTCTCAGACTAGAGGGAAGACTCTAATGAAGAAGCACTGGATGACGATTCTTTAGAAGCAGCTGTCATGCAAAGAATGTGTCCCAGATGTAGGCTGAGCTACAAGTGATTGAAAGGGCTTCCAATTGATGGGAAACAATATTACAAGGATGTGCAGAGGCGTCCTAAACCAACCAGTGCTTATAACAAAAGGCCATATCTAACTAGTATTAGGCAGCAGCCATTAATGGCTGAGCCAATAGCCGCTAGAATGCATTCTAAAAGCAAAAGGCCTTTATATGAGTCCAGACCACCTAATTATTACAGAATGGAGAGCGGTCATCTTGAAAGGAAACCGGAGAAGGGTTCAGTTTATGGGATCAAAGCCAGAGATTGGCCTCCTAGACCAGCCTCACGTAGGACGGAAAGTGGCCACCTTCATCAAAGGCCTGAGTTAGGCCCGAAACAGGGAGTCAGGGCCAAGCAGTGGCCTTCACAGCCAGCTTCAAAGATGGCTTCGAAAGAAGAAAGAAACAGTTCAACAACTAGGTTAGTAGGTTCGTGGGTACCTGGAGTTCCAGATTGGTTTGTCATACAGAACAAACCTAGGGAGATGTCTACCCAAAGAAATGTTGTTGGAAACCAAGGTAGGATGGTCAAACCTCCTTTGGTGGCTCCAAACAATCGGGTATTGCTTAAGCACCCAAAAACAAAAGAGCCAAATATGGTCCCAGTGATTTCTAGGTCCCAAAGAAGGAAGATCCAACGAAGGTACACTCAGTACCAGAAGAATCTGAAAGAAGGTGGAAATGTTCTTCATTGGTTCAGCTAAAGAGCCAGGTAGAAGGAGAAGAAGATTCAAAGTTAGACCATAATCTAAAATTGACTCTTCCAGACAAAAGGAGTTGTAGCAGGGAGCAGTTGGCCAAAGTTCATTCCGAACTAAAGGCCAAGGAAAGATCCAACTTGGTAGGATTGGAAAAAGCTTTGATGAAAAGTGATAGTGAGATAGAAGATGAAATCGTCCCAGGCCAAAGGAAGGGGATGGTTAAGGAAGAAATGTTTGAAGCCTTCATGGCTGAACATACATTTTTGGTCGAAAAACCAATAGAAACAGACCATTCGAAGGAAGTTACTAATACAGAATGGCTAGAATGCAGCATGGATGACGCTTCTGAAGTAATTGAACAAGTTGACCAAGAGGGAAAGCAGGTACAGCCAGTCGTCCAATTTGGCTCGTTTCCTCCGGTGTCAGTGAATATGGTGCTTATATTACCACAGGAGTTTCAAGCTGAAGATGAAAACCAAGGTCAGGAGATTGACCCAATTCCAGTCTCCAGTGAAGACTCACAAGTAAGTATGGTACAAGACGAATCCGAAGTAGCCACAACAATGGAAACTGAAGACGAGAGTGAGGAAAAGGTAAGTATTAACCTCTCATACCCTTTTGAGTATCCCACGACGTCCATGACACAGCATATCAAACCCTTGTATATCAAGGCCTTCTTCGATGGAATACAGATGAATCGGGTGCTGGTGGATAACAGAGCAGCAGTAAACCTGCTTCCAAAATCTTCGTTGAAGAAACTAGGAAAGAAGAACCCCAAACTAATCCTAACCAGTACAGCCATTGCTGGTTTCGCTGGAGACAAATAGATGGCCCAAAGTATTTTGCCCATCAACTTGAGTGTGGGAACCAAGGACTGCATGACAGCATTCTTCGTTATCGACAGCAATGCTAAGTATAATGCTTTACTTGGAAGAGACTGGATTCACACCAACAAACTTCCTCTTTACATCAGAAAATCATGATGACCTTGTGCAATGGAGAGACGGAGGAGATCAATGCAGATCCTCAACCCTTCATAGCTTGTGCAGATTTCGTAGAGGCCAAATTATATACTGAAGGAGTGGCACCACTCAATATACTGAGAAAACTTGATGGATCAGCCGAAGTGACGACTGATGAAGAATTTGCACATCTAAAGCACTTGGTCTAGGAGAGTGCTGATGAAGAGTTTGTCATTAAGGATGACAATGATGCCTAGTTGTAGGCAAAGAGATGAAACCCAAGAAGCCAGGTCTTTGGCTCTAATTAAGTTCTCAGTATTGGATGTAAAATCAATAGTCCAGAAAATGCAAGAGCAAGAGAAAGAAGCCATGATGATTGGTTGTAAGAAGGAACAACAACAGGTCAGATTTTTGGCCTTAGATAAATATTGTGCTTTGGACATTGAAACAAAAGTCCAGGAGATACAGGAGGAAGAAGCCTTATGGACAGACTTTGTCTATGAGGAGGAGGGTAAAGATGTTGAATCAAAGAAACTGGTAGCAGAACAAAGCAAGGAGATTGCTTCGAGGTCAAAAGGAATTAAAGAAGGAGCATCAGTAAGTTCTCAGATACAAGACCCCTTGGAATAAGTAAATTTAGGGGAATGTTCTATATAACAGCCCACCTATATAAGTGCTTGGTTGAATGCTCTTGACAAGGACCAGTTGTTGGTTGTTTTGAAGAAATATAAAGATTGTTTTGCATGGTCTTATAATGAACTACCAGGATTGGATAGGTCATTAGTAGAACATAGGCTCCCTATGAGGCCTAATTTTAAGTTATACAAGAAAAAACCAAGAAGAATGAGTCCAGAAGTGATTCAGAAAGTTAAGGAGGAAATTCTTAGACTCCTCAAGGCAGGCTTTATTAGGACAGCCAGGTATATTGAATGGCTATCCAATATTGTGCCTGTAGTTAAGAAGAATGGTAAAATGAGAGTATGCATCGATTTCAGAAACTTGAATCTAGCAACTCCAAAAGATGAGTATCCTATGTCTATAGTAGATTTGTTGGTAGACAGTTCAGCAGGGCATCAAATTTTGTCAATGATGGATGGGCACTCTGGTTATAACCAAATCTGCATTGTAGAGGAGGATGTCCACAAGACAGCATTCAGATGTCCTGGAAATATTGGCACCTTCGAATGGGTTAAAATGCCATTTGGCCTGAAGAATGCTGGGGCTACATATCAGAGGGCTATGAACACTATCTTTCATGACCTCATTGGAGGGTATTTGGAGTGTTATATTGATGACATTGTAGTGAAATCCCAATCCATGGAGGAACATTTGTTTCACTTAGAAGCAGCTTTTGAAAGAATGAGAAAGTTTAAGTTGAAACTCAATCCTCTTAAATGTGCTTTTGGCATGTCATCTGGAAACTTCTTGGGCTATGTAGTACACAAGAAAGAAATACAGATTAACCAGAATAAAGCTAAAGCCATCATTAAAGCCATACCTCCATCAAGTAAGAAAGAATTACAAAAGTTCCTTGGACAGGTTAATTTTCTTCGAATATTCATTTCTAATACTGCAGGGAAAACTAAAGTATTTTCTTTCTTGTTAAGGCTAAAAGATGAAGAGAAGTTTGTGTGGACAGCAGAGCATCAAACTACTTTCGAAGGAATCAAAGCCTACTTGGCCAACCCTCCAGTGCTGATGCCACCAAAGGGTGATAAGCCCTTGAAGTTGTACATAGCTGCAGCAGAGGATTCATTGGGAGTTTTCTTAGCCCAAGACAATGAAGAAGGCAAGGAGCAAGCTATTTATTACCTTACTAGGTTTCTAAATTCTTGTGAATGTAAATACTCAGCTGTAGAAAAGTTGTGCCTTGCATTGTATTTTGCTGCAATGAAATTAAGATGCTATCTTTTGCCTATAACTATCTTGGTAATTGCAACCATAGATTTGGTTAAATATATGTTATCTAGACCCATGTTGAGGGGAATAATTGGCAAATGGATATTAGCTTTATCAAAATTTCATCTAGAATATGTTCCCCAAAAGGCAGTAAAAGGACAAGTTTTAGCTAATTTTTTGGCAGACCATCCATGTCAAACAGAAAGCCAAGAGATAATGGAACTTGGTATGGCTAGTGTTGAACCATGGCAAATGTGGTTCGATGGATCAAAAGCCAATGGTTTAACTGGAATTGGTGTAGTAATTAAGTCACCACAAGGAGTAGAAACCAAGCATGGTTTCAGAGTGGATGAAATTACTTGTTCTAATAATCAAGTTGAATATGAAGCCTTAATAATGGAATTGGAAATACTTATTGGATTACAAGCTCATACAGTTGACATATTTGGAGATTCTCAACTAGTAGTTAACCAGGTGAAAGGGATTTTCAAATGTCAAAGTATAAGCATGTTGCCGTACTATGTTGTTGCATTACATCTGCTTTCTCAATTTCAGATAGCAAATGTAACTCATGTCCCAAGATTCTTGAATAATAAAGCTAATGATGTGGCTCAGAAAGTTTCGAATTTCAAGAGAAGGGATAATACTCAAAGGAACATAAGCCAAACAACATATCAGAAAGTAATACCACCCTTAAATAAAAGGAATATGGTTCTGGAAGTCAATCGTAATGACTTACAAGAACAAGATTGAAGGCATCCAATAATGCAGTATCTGGCTGGCCCATCTTCGAAAGCCAGCAGAAAAATTAGATTGCAGTCTATGCAATACATAATGTATGGTAATGCTCTCTACAAAAGAGGGAGAGATGGGTTATTGTTGGAATGTTTAGGCCCAAAGGAAGCATTGACAGCTATGGCTGAGGTTCATGAAGGCATCTGTGGTGCTCATAAGCCTGGTGTGAAGATGAGATGGTTGCTTCGAAGGCATTCGTACTATTGGCCAACTATCCTTAAAGACTGCATATAATATGCAAGAGGTTGCCAAGCATGCCAAAAGCATGGCACAATAAGGCATGTGCCCATAACTGACCTGCATGCAGTTGTAAAGCCTTGGCCATTTAAAAGATGGGCCATGGATATGATAAGGAAAATACACCCACCCTCTTCGAAGCATCATTGTTTCATCTTAGTGGCCACTGATTACTTCACTAAGTGGGTCGAAGCTAAACCATACAAGGCTGTAGACCAGACTGAAGTCATTGGATTCATTAAGGAATTAATCCATAGATTTGGTATCCCACAGACTATAACTGTTGATAATGGGACTGTATTTGATGGGAAAATGGTAAAGTCTTTTGTGGCAGAGTTTGGAATTAGCCTTGTTAATTCCACCCCCTATTATGCACAAGCCAATGGTCAAGCTGAATCATCCAATAAGTCTTTGAAAAAATGAATACAGAAAGTTGTGGAAGACAATCCTAGGGATTGGCATAACTTATTGTTGGATGTATTGTAGGCTTATAGGACTTCTCCAAGGTCAAGCACAGGAATCACTCCTTATGCCTTAGTATATGGGCATGATGCAGTGCTACCTGTGGAAATTAATGTTAAGTTCTTGAGGGTGAGATGCCAAGACCAGTTAGATCTTGAGCAATACCATCAGAGTATATGCTTGGAATTAGAAAGTTTAGATGAAGCTAAGATTCTGGCATTAAATAGCATTCTTTTCCAAAAGAAAAAAGCAGCCAAAAACTATAATAAGAAAGTCAAGCACATTAGTTTTGATGAAGGTGATTTGGTATGGAAGACAATACTCCCAATAGGGATTAAAAGCCACAAGTTTGGCAAATGGTCACCGAACTGGGAAGGACCGTATCAAGTTCATAGAGTCTTGCCTATGAGAGCATATCATTTGAAAAATTTGAATGGATATATACATCCCAAGAAAATTAATGGCAGATATTTGAAGCCTTATTATCCAACCATATGGGAAACATAAGGAATAGAATAAGTGCTAAATAAAAGAACATGAGAACACTCAACTGATAAATAAGAATTTTTATTTCATAAAGAGTTGCGTACATGTAGCCATAGATTGGCCCAGAAGTCAGTACAATGTCTTAGTTGTTCTTTTACAATAGATGCTTTATTTTGAAGTGATGGGAACAACTGAATGGCTGTAGCCATCTCCTGCTTTCAATTAGCCAGTCCTTGATTGGTAATCTGCAATTTGGTGGTAGTTAGATCTAAGGCTTGGTTGACTGCTGATAGCTCCTCTTCAAGTTGAGTTTTCTTCTCCAATAGTTGAGCTCGAAATTGGGAGACAGAGGAATGTTGTTCCTTCAATTTTGACACCTCAGTATGTACTTTGGAAACAAAGCTCAGATCCCTCACCAATTTCTCCTCTGCAGCCTTGGCAGCATGGCAAATGTTGATGTAAAAATCGATGGTGGTTGCCGCCTGAGACAAATGACCTGAGATAGTCATGCCGGATTGCTCAACAATCTTGCAACACTGGAGGAAGCCATTTTTTATTATAGGCCTTTGTAAGGCTTCGAAAGGAATCCTCGAAAAGGATGTCAGCAGCTCCAGACAGCTGTCCAAGTCTATCGGAGGCAAGAAAGTCTTACTACTGGTGGAAGAACTCTCAAAAATTTCTGGCAAAGAATCAGCCAGAACTAATGGCTCAGTCTCATTGTTAGCCATTAGAGAGGTGGAAGGTATGTCGAAGAGACTAGCTAGTCTAGCTTCGAAGATGTCCACCTCATCCGTAGACATGGAAGGTGCAGAAAGAGCTCTAGTAGAAGGAAGAAAGGATTGCATAGGAATAGGAGAAGATGATGGAGCATCTTTAGCAGTCTCTATAGTTCTGGCCACCAATAGATCGAGAGAAGTGGAGCTGGAACTAGGCAAAGATAATGGACCATGAGTTGGAGAGTTACCAGTACCCTCTCTATAGGAATCAGTTATCAGTAAAGATGATGTTACCGTTGGAATTTCCTTAGGAAGAGAAGGAGAAGCAAGGTTCGAAGGGAAATCAAATTAAGTAGGATTGAAAGATAAATGAGGGAAGTACGGGGTTAAGCCAAAAGAAAGAGATATAGGAATACTTGGCCGCAAGAAGGGTATCGAAAATATAGGGCCAGAAAGTAGGAGTATTATTTGAATAGGCTCCACATTTTGAGGTTGTTCAACTTCAACCAAAACTGAAGAAGTCCTTATTGGGAAGATAGGCATAGTAGTTGTCACTGTAAAAGAAGAAGTACAAAACAATGTTAAGTCTCAATATTAACAATTTGGGAAAAGAAAGTGGAGACATGAAAGGAAATTACTGGTTTCGGAGGTGGTGGCCAATAACGGGAGAATTACGGAGGGAATAATGCTCGGTAGTGTGTTGCCTTCTCACTATTTCCTTTTAGGTTGCATCAGTGGCGGCTGCTTCATCCCTTAGTAATTGTTGCTGTCGCCTTTTCTCAGCTCTTTGAAAAATAATTATTTCTTTGGAGTGTTCCTCCTCTACTGCTTTGACAGCTGCCTCATGAGTGGGGTCTTCGACCAAATCAGAAGGAGAGACAGTCATCTTCTTTCTCTTTTTTCTTTGTAGTGGTATTTCCTGCTCTTTCTTAATCTTTCTTTCTTTAATCTGAGACTCAGACTCTTCAGGAGTGAGTATTAGTTTCCTTTTCTTTTTTTGCTGATGTTTATCTTTGACAATATCTAGAGCTTCAGCTCTCTTAGGAAATTCTTATTGTGGAGACCCTATACCAAGAGGTATGAATGTAAAGGAAACAAACAGAAAAGTCTAAAAGAAAAGAAACCTGAAAATACATACCTTTTTTCGAAGCAGCTCTGGTAACTCTAGTAGAAGGGGGTGAGGCAGCAGGAACAGTCTTGGCAGCTGTGGAAAGAAAGGGAATGTTCCCAGCTGCTGTTGGTTTAGCCTTAGAAGGCACACCTAGTTCTATTAGTAAATCATGAGGATGTATTGCTAGATGTACTTCCATATTGGCTGTCCACCAATTTTGAAATCTCTTTAAAGCCCAGCCAGAGGGGAGGAAGGGGACAAATTTGAACTCACTCAAATCCTTCAACAATTTAAATGTTGCCTCCTCTAGTTTGGATTTGGGTACTTTTAGATCTCTAGCTGTGAGATGGACATTCGAGAGACTGCAGAGTGGAATGGGAATCCCTTGAGTAAGCCCAAATTTCCTGGCAAACTAGGAAGGGCAGTATACCTCAGATATGCACTTATAAGCTCGAGGGTTTAAAATGCCAATAAAAAGTTCCCTTGGCAACAAAATATAAGCCCACATGTCTTGGTGCGATGGAATGGAACACTGTTTATCAGCCAAGAATGTCTTTAGCCAAATTGGCCCCTTATTGGCATCAAAGGGAGAAAAGAAGTTGGCAGTTGGGGAAACAAGGAGCTGATGGAAAAAAGTAAGATAGTAAGCAAAAGAAGCGGGATAGAGGGCAATCCTGGCATATTTTCCTCCATAAGTGCTTGGATCTTGAACTAAGAATTTTAAGAACTTGGGGTGCAAATCAGTAAAGTAAGCAAAGAGCTAGAGTTGAAGCACCCAGAGGGAACCTCCTTGGTTGATATCAAGAGGCTTCTCATAGAATTGGGAGCAGGCTCTATAAACCTGACCTAGAAGATAAGGAGCCAAGGCTATTCGTTTTTTCAAAACAAGGGCCTTTGCAAGTGGCGCAAATTCAGGCATGATTCGTTGAGATAATGTACAAAAAAGGAATTTGCACAACCAATATAAAATAAAGGAGAAGAGTTCTCGGTCGCCCACAGGGCCTACCCTTTGTTTTCAGCCTTTGCGAAGTCACTAAAAGAAGAATTCAAAGGTGGAAGAGAAAATTTAACTGAAAGATCTGGGTAACTGGGTGTAAAAGGGGTACCAAGGGGCGAAAGCCCTAGGAGATGGCAGATATCAAGAATAGTGGGAGCCATCATACCACAATGAAAACTGGAAAAAGTTAAAAGCCATGTTCCAGAAACAAAGAGCAGCAGGAATTAAAAAAGGGTCTTCATGAATAATAAACCTGGAAAGACGAAGGGCATCGAGGATGCAGAGTTCTTGTAAGTCCCATTCTCTTGCAGGCACAACCCTGTCATACCACTCCTCCCACTCAACCCTCAATGTTGGCCAGCAACGGTGATGTCGGTTCATTCTCTAATTTCCCCAGTCGAGCCCCCCTTTATAGACAAGAAAGTGGTCCTCCAAACGAGGATACAAAGCTGGAAGTTGAGCGGGAGCTTCTCGAAAAATGGGACCTAGGACATATTCTTGTTTGTCGCTATAGCGAGGAACAAAGAGGCGTCCGTCTATGGTATTTGACCCATCAGCTTTAAATTTGGTGATCTCTTCTTCAATACATCTTTTCAAAGTCATGGTTGGGCTTATACGTTCGCCAGTTGGTACTTTTAGTGAAGAAGAATCCATTGGTGACGAGTAGCAAGGAAGAGAGGTTTAGTAGAAGGGGAGGATTTGTGTATTGAACAAACGAGTGAGTTCAGAGCACGAAGTAAAAAGGGTTTTAAAAACCTTGGTGTCTGGAAAATATATCGTGTAATTCATAAAGAAGTATTAAAAGTACAGATACGAAGAGTTTTCTTCAATATTGATACTTTTGGAGGGAAACACATCTCAGATGCTGATGTCAGCTTCAAAATAAAATATTTGGCTTCGAAACCAGATTTTGGTGCCAAAGTCAAATAACAACGGCTTCGAAACTCGGAAGCCGGCTTCGAAGCACATTCCATACCTAAGGATGCAAGAATGCTCAAGTATTTGTTTACTTCAAAAGGATTGAAAACCTATTTTATGGTTTCTTAGTGAGAGTAAATCCTTTGAAGCAAAATTTGAAATCCCTCAAAGTTAGGAATGGTTTGTTCTAAGTTCCAAACCAATAGTTGGTTTGATAATATACAGAAAAGATTGCTCTTTTAGAATAAAACGATGCAGTCCTGAAAGGAGGCTTCCATATTTCTGAAAGTATAGACTGTTGTTCGAAGCAAAATTGGTCAATTTAAAACCATATGTTGGATATGATTAAAGCAAGCTTTAAGGGGCAAGATTGTCGAATTCGAGGCTCTGATTCTGAAAGGAGACTTCTATATGGTGAGAGAAGTCAAATTGACTTTCAAATATTGTCACGACCCAAACCCGGCCCTATGGGTTTAGCACCGTAACTGGCCAGTAATCCGAGATTACCGAAGGCCTGCTGAACAGTAATACAGTAAAACAGAGTACAGGGCCTGGCGGAAGCCAATACAGTAAAGAAATAGTGTCCATGGAGCTGTGACAATCTGTATGCCAAAAAACATTTTTCATGCATTCATACAGTCAAAACAGTATAGTCTTTACAATCGTATACAACCATTCAGTACGGGGATCTATTCCCTCGATAACAGTGCAGTAAAACAGTAGACGGTCTATACAGTAATACAAAACAGTCGGGAGACAAGTGGGGAACACAAAAACACCCCAAGCCATAGCATGGCGTCTCGGAACCTCGCAGTGAGGCACATAGGCTGGCTTGACAAAACTGGGGGACTAACCCACGCTCCTAGCTCCGGTCTGGCTGCTGAGAACCTACATATATATATAAACAGTGAGCTAAAGCCCAGTGAATAACAATAAGTGTAAAGAGGTTATGAATGAATGTCCTTACAGTAATGAAATCAATTCATTATACAGTATTTCAATCTTTCGGTATTTTAGTCAATCAGTATTTCAATCAATCAATCATATGTGGTACATCCATTAGCCTATAAACAGTAGGTCCAGAAGGACCGAGTCTTAACAGACCCAACAGTAGTGATGGCCATCAATCAATAAACAGTATGGTTCCACAAGGAAACCGACAGAGCTCTGTAACAGTCAATAACAGTGGGTGCTAAGGATGCCACAGTACAGTTCAGAAATAAAGGACATACATTCATTCAATAAACAATATCAGTTCATTAAACAGTTCAGTTCAGTATTCAAAAGATAACCATTTTGAACATATCTTTACACAATCTGTTACTCACAGAGATTGGGCTAATAGCAGCTAGAGCGCGTCCCCGAGAGCCAACCCTAAACAGTCAATAAATAGAACACACACTAAGTTTCACAATCGGAAAGGACGATAATTAAATCCCTAAATTTCCTCGGTGTGGTTCTATGTCTAAATCCTCATTAAGATGCCTTAAACTAGGCCTAAGAATGCCTAGGATGGGATGAGGATGCAAAAATACACTTGGAAGGCATTTTTCAAAAGTTGCTGAAAATAGGAGCCTCGCTCGAGCGAGCCTTCCTTCGCTCGAGCGAGCTTCCAAAATCAAGGCTTCGCTCGAGCGAGAAATCCTTCGCTCGAGCGAGCTGCATGAACAGTAAAAGTACTGGATGCTCGATTTTTACGCGCGATACCACGCTCGATGCTCGCTCGAGCGGAGCCCTGGACAAAGGTTCTCGCTCGAGCGAGGAATCCTTCGCTCGAGCGAGGAATCCTTCGCTCGAGCGAAGAAGCCAAATCTGGAATTTCCAGATTTGCCTTCCAAGCTCAAACCAAGCATTCTAACACTCAAAACTCGACCTCTTGGGCCCAAATTCTGGAAAACACATCCCAAAACAATGAATAACAAGTTTCAAAAGCCAATTTGTGGATTCAAGCCCCAAAGGTGAGTCAATTAAAACCATTTTTCAAACCCATTTTCAAGAACAATATGTAAACATGCAATGCATGAGTTTTAAACCAAATTCAAGCTCCAAATCTTGCTCTAATGAGCTCCAATCTTTGAAAACCAAATGAAAACATGGTCTATGGTAAAAATATGGACATGCATGTATAATGCTCCAAGAATTCAACTTCAAACTCACTAAATTCAACATGCATGCAACAATGGAACTTCAATTCAACAATTATGAACAAACTCATGGTTTAGCTCTACAATGATGCATGAAACATGCAAGGTTTAGCTCAAGACAACAAGAAGAAGATGATGCCACTTACCTAAGTCTTCAATTAGGAGAATACAACCTCAAGTTTGTAATTTATCCTTTAATCTTCAAGTTTCTTAGCAAGATTAAGCAATGCAAGAAGGAAATCAATTCTCTCCCTCTTCTCTCTCTCTAATTTCGGCTATGAACACAAAGAAGGGGCTGATTAAGTGTTTTTGCTTAAGTGTATAAGATGTATAAGACTCAAGCCATGGATTAAACAAGTGCCCACTCATAATGGCGTTTTCGTAATTCCGACGAACTCTTTAATTGGCTTAAATTAATCTAGTTTAATCATTCCTAATAAATTTTTAGATAAATATATCATTAAAACACGAATATTCTACTGATTATAAAACACTAAACGGTTCCTAATTCGGCCGCCGATAAGGCCTTCAATTAACAGTTTTAAACATATAAATTCAAACAGATAATCAACCAATCACACAGATGTAATATGCAATTCAATAGATAAACTTATTCGATTTCAGTTTCAATTTCAATCAGTCTATTCCATACTTCAATCAGTTCAATTATCAGTCAATATTGGTTCAGTTTAGCATTAACCAGTATATAATTCAGTGGTTAATCGGTAATCAATACGAGGGTTGTTACAAATATTTCATTGAGAGTCAAGTTTCGAAGAGAAAAATTGATGATCTCGAAACTACAATTTTGTTGGTTTTGTGTAAAATTAGATCATACCAAATAAAAAAACAAGGTCTCTCTGCTTTATTAAGATAAGTATGCTTACATCAGAGGCCTTCCTTAGGCACATATTCAAGCTCATAAAAGTAAGGAACAGAGTAAATAACAAGGTCATGGAATTTGGTCAAGCTATGGTCAATAAACTTCTGTTCCTTTTTTATTCTATCTTCTGTTTTCTCCAGGCTTGGTTGCTGAAGTTGTTGTGCTCTTACTTGACAAAAGAGTTTTTCGGCCTTTATTTCAAACTTTGTTTCTTTTAACCCTTGTTCTATCTCATCCATATCCAAGTCATCCCAGTACGTAGAGTTTTTATTCTTGAAGTCATCATATTCTTCGATGAGGTTCTCTGCTTCATACTGGGTATGAACTCGAAGGGTTGAAAGTTGGTTCAAAGACTAGGTGGTGGCCATAGAAGTTTGGTGCTGTGGTAGCCGAATAAAAGCAGACGCAGATAGGTAGTGTATATTTTCCCTATCGATGTATAGTATGCATTCGGCCCCGCCATGATGTTTTAGATGCCGAATAAGTTGAACAGGGGGCCGATTAAAAGTTGGAATACGGCATAATGGGGGACCGAGTACATAAGTAAATGACAGATCAAGAGCGGGCCCTGCCTAGAAGACCAGGAGCATATATAAATAGAAGAACGACGAACAAGAAGAGGTATGTGAAAATTAGTACGCTTAACTTAAAATATAAGTAATTAAGAGAGTAGATACTGACTTGGCCGTCGGAGTGCTAATTCCGGCACCCCCGACCAGAGTGTTTATTCCTTTTCAGGTTGTTAGCTGAGGATCTCAAGCGCCCCAGTGGATCAAAAGAGTATTTCCAAACCACTTTCCCCACAATTGGCGCCGTCTGTGGGAATACTCAACCACATCTATGGCGGGCGCAACGGAAGATCCTCCGATAATCGCTGATGAAACTACACCGAGAGATGATCTCACCCCAACAAACATGCTGGGACCTGAGACTATCGCCGCAAGACGCGCCTTGAATTTTGACTCACTCTCGACTTCAGCACATGAGACAATGCAAGCGATCATGAAACAAGCAAAGCAAAACGAATAGAGGTTAGAGAACATGATCACTGAGAATGAGCGTCTCCATCAGGATTTGGCCTTGGAAGTGGCGAAGTCCAAACAAGCTGTATGCCAAGATCCGGAACGACCTTTGAGGGCAGGTGGTCGATGACCTTGAGCCCGACAACAAGACACTGATAGCGACTCTGACTCATTATCTCCGGAGCCTAAGAAGAAGGGATGACTCGAAACTACCAGTTCCTCTGAAGAGAGTCCACGTATAAGGCATAAGCGAAGACGAAATGGTTCAGACGAAGAGGACCAGCACGATCCCTTTTTGCGACGGATCGTAAAGGCAATACTACCCAAGAAGTTCAAAGCCCCGTCATTCACCTTGCACAATGGGAAATTGGATCCCATGGATCATATCCGCCATTACAAGCAAGCCATGACGCGGCATGCAGACGACGGGGCTCTCATGTGCAGAATATTTTCGAGCAGTTTGGGACCATTGGCTGTCAGGTGGTATTATAAACTGGAGTCGGCTTCGATCAAGAGCTTCCACCAACTCCAAAAATCCTTCAGGGCAAGGTTCATCACTAATGAGGTCCAGCCAAAGCAAGCCGATTCCCTCTGGGCAATGCAGATTCAACCGGGGGAAACCCTTCATCCGTATTCAGCGCGGTATTGGGAGTGTTTTAATCTGGTAGATGATGCTTGCAATGACTCCATGGTCATTACCGCCTTTAAAATGGGTTTGTATCCTGATAGTGCTCTTCACAGCTCCTTGACTAAAAGACCCCCCAAAACAGTTTGGTCGTTGATGAAGAAAGTTGAGAAATACTGCAAAGTGGAAGATGACGCCTTGCGGGTTAAAGCCGGAAACATGGCCAACAAGACGGCCCCTTCTGAAATTGCTCAGCTGTTAAATTCTGTACCACCTCAGAGCCCTGAACCACGGCATTGGGCTAAACGAGACAAGAGACGAGATTCTCGCCGATCAAGCGACCAATGCCCCCATCGAGCAAATGAACAACTATAAGTCGATGGCAGGTGCACAAGGCGCGCAGACAAGAAATACACGGAGTTGTTAGATCCAATCAGCACGGTTATGTCCAAAGTCCAACACCTTCCGTTCTTTAAATGGCCGTCCAAAATGGTGGGACCTCCCGAAACGAGAAGACGAGATAGGCGGTACGAGTATCACAAGGATCACAGCCATGATACTGAGAGTTGTTATGCATTGAAGGATCACCTGGAGGAATTGGTACAAGATGGTCGGTTACAACAGTACGTCTGAAAAGGCAACTCAACCAAAGCAATAGCCTTACGGCAGGATTCACCTCCACTCGGCATGATCCACATGATTTACAGCCTGCCAATGTCATCCGCGGTGCATACGATTCAGTCGAATCCCGACCCTCAAAATCAACTCACTCCAGCTAAACGGCCCCATGAAGCTGCGAGCATTACTTTCGATGATTCAGATTTGACCGGAGTGACACTTCCCCACATCGATCCCTTGGTAATCGAGTTACGCGTAAACCGATTCACCATTGAGCGCGTACTCATTGATCCAGGGAGCACATTGGAAGTTATGTATTACAAGACATTCACCAAACTCGACTTCTCTAAATTGGATCTTTCTCCAACTCCTTATCCATTATTCGGCTTCAACGCGAATCCAGAATACTCGTTGGGGAAGTTCACACTACCCGTTCGAGCAGGCTCCTGAACAGTGGATGTGGAATTCCTGGTCGTCAAGCTGCTATCGCCGTATAATCTCATCATGGGGCGAACTTGGTTGCATACTATGCAGGCCGTGCCAAGCACCTATCATCAGCTGCTACGCTTCCCGACAGAACGTGGCATTGAGCAAATCTGTGGCTCCCATAAATTGGCACAAACATGTTATCTCCTTGTTGGAAAGACGCCAAAAAAGTTATAAGTGAATTCTATTGAGGTGCCGGATCGAGAGAGCGTCGACGATGTTAGGCGGCTCCCAAGTGAAAAGGCCACGAAAGCCCTAGATCGAGTTGAGATTGACGAAAACCCAGACAGGTTCTTCATGGTCGGCGCCTTCCTGAATCAAGCCGACAGGTAGCAGCTAATTTCCTTCATGCTTGGCAACCTTGATGTATTTGCGTGGACTCCATATGAGATGTCGGGTGTAGATCCGTCTGTTTCACAGCACCGTTTAAATGTTAACCTTAAATGCAAGCCGATTATTCAGAAAAGCCAGCGGTCAGCTGCAGAGCACACTGCCGCCGTTGTTGAAAAGGTTGACCGGTTGCTTGACACCAGAACTCTCAGGGAAGTGACCTACCCCACATGGCTGTCAAATACTGTGGTTGTGAAGAAAAAGAATGGGACTTGGAGTGTTTACGTTGATTTCACCGACCTAAACAAAGCTTGCCCCAAGGATTATTTTCCCCTACCCAGAATTGACCAACTTGTAAATGCTATGGCACGTCACCAGCGTATGATGCCTACAGAGGCTACTATCAAATAGCCATGCATCCGCAGGACCAAGACAAGACTACATTCCTCACCCCAAGAGGAACCTATTGCTATAAGGTTATGCCTTTTGGGCTGAAGAATGTAGGGGTAACTTATCAAAGGCTAGTCACTACCATGTTCAAGGAGCAACTCGGCCACACTATGGAAGTTTACATTGACGATATGGTGGTCAAGTCCAAAGAAGAGCAAATTCATCTAGCCGATTTGGAAGAGACATTTGGCATTCTACACAAATACGGAATGAAGCTGAACGCTTCCAAATGTGCCTTTGGGATCGGCTCTGGCAAATTCTTGGGTTACATTGTCAACCACCGAGGAATCGAAGCCAATTCGAGGCAAATCACCACAATCCTGGAACTCGGCTCCCCTCGATCGGTCAAGGAGGTTCAAAAGTTGATGGGGATGGCCGCCGCACTCAACAGGTTCATCTGTCGTTCCATGGACCGCTACCGACAATTCTTTCAGACACTACGGCAGGGTAAAGCTTTTGAATGGACCTCTGAGCACGAAGCCGCTTTTAACGATCTGAAGGCTTATCTCCGATCTATTCCACTTTTGATGACACCATTGACAGGCGCCCTGCTCATTTTATATCTGGTCGTCTCCGACCGGGCTGTCAGCGCCATACTGTTGAAGGAAGAGCTTGGAAAACAGCGACCAGTGTATTATGTGAGCAAGGCAATGGTTGACGCTGAAACCCGCTACCTTCCACTGGAGAAACTCATCCTAGCCCTAGTCATGGCGACAAGAAAACTGATGCATTACTTCCAAGGGCATAGCATCGGGGTACTAACAGATTACCCCCTCCGATCAGTACTACGTAGTGCAGAAGCATCAGGGCACGTTTCGAAATGGGCCCTCGAACTCGGCCAGTACGATATTTAATTTCTGCCTAAAACCTCAATCAAGGGGCAAGTGCTTACTGATTTTGTAGCCGAATTCACGGGGGTGTTGCCGACTTCAAGACCGACCAAACTCAACCCAAGCCAAATTGGAGAATTTATGTGGGGGGCATTTGGCAGCTGTATTGTGATGGGTCATCCAATCAATGGGGCAGTGGAGCTGGGGCAGTAATCATGGCTCCCGACGGCACAATAATTGAGCAGGCTGTCAAACTCGACTTCGAAGCATCAAATAATAAGGCTGAATATGAAGCCCTTCTAACCGGTTTGCGAAATGCACATCTTCTGGGCGCTCGGCGTTTGCTTGTATTTTGCGATTCAAAACTGGTGATCAATCAACTAAAGGGGGAGTACGCGGCCAAAAATGACCGTATGTTGGCTTACATGAAAACGACCAACTCCTTGTTGGAAAAATTTGACCATCATGAATTGAATCAAATAACACGTGATCAGAACACACATGCAGATGCCCTGGCTTGCCTAGCCTCCGCCATTAACTCAGAGATTAAATGGACCATCGAAATAGGTTTCATCCCGGAGCCGAGCGTTGGCCCTTCGGAGGAAGTCCAGGTCAATATCATAGAGTCAGGACCAAGTTGGATGGACCCCATTGCGGCATTCCTGTCTTCCGAACAGCTCCCAGCGGACAAGAAAGAAGCGCACAAGTTGTGAAACAAAGCCCTGTGATACTACTTGGATCCGCAAGGAAAGCTTTATGAAAAATCCCTTTCTGGCCCATATCTGGAATGCGTGCATCCAAACAAAGTCGAAGAGCTTCTGACTGAAATACATAAAGGTAGTTATGACACACATTCTGGCGGGCGCTCTTTGGCTCATCGAGCTGTGACACAAGGGTATTACTGGCCGACAATGAGAGCCGATGCCGAGTGTTACGTGAAAAAGTGCGAACAGTGCCAGAAATTCTCCCCTCTGATTCACCTGCTTGTTGAAGAGTTAAGCTCCATAACCAGCCCTTGGCCGTTCGCCCAATGGAGATTTGACATCGTCGGACCGCTGCCTCGTGCTCCGAGTAACAAGCGATTTCTGATCATCACGACTGATTATTTCACAAAATGGGTAGAAGCGGAGGCCCTAACGCACATCTGAGATACCGACGTAAAGCGTTTTGTATGGAGAAATATCATAACTCGGTTCGGCATCCCCAGAGCACTTATATCAGACAACGGCACCCAGTTTGATTGCGGAGTCTACCGGGAACTTTGCAGCAAGTATGGTATTCAGCCCTACTTCTCCACCCTAGCTTATCCACAGAGTAATGGCCAAGCTGAAGCCTCTAATAAAACCATTTTAGACGGCATCAAAAAGAGGCTGGAGAAGGAAAAAGGCCGATGGGTTGAAGAGCTGCCGAGTGTATTATGGGCTCATCGCACAACACCGAGACGGTCTACCGGGGAAACGCCGTTCGCTTTGTGCTTCGAAACACAAGCAATCATCCCCTTGGAAATCGGCCTCCCAACTTTGAAATCAACAGTTTTTGATTTGGGCCGAAACGACATGATGTTGGCCTTAGACTTGATTCTGATTGAAGAGTGGAGAGACCGCACCCTTGCATCCATGGCACGGTACCAACAACAGCTTACTAAGTCATATAATCAGTGTGTTCAACTGCGCCGCTACACACCAGGAGAGTTGGTCCTGAAGAGAGTGCTTCCAGCTGCTAAGAATCCGGCTGACGGAAAATTGGGACCTAACAGGGACGACCCTTATCAGATCGACTCAATCGCGGGAGTAGGAGCATATCGGCTCAAAGACATGTCTAGGAGGAGTCTGCCACGGCCTTGGAATTCCACGCATTTACGTAAATTCTATCACTGACTTGACTTGTGGGGCTTGATACTTGTACATATTTCACTTTTGCAATGCAAAGCTTCCCGTTTCCTCATCGCGCAATTTAGTTCAAAAGTCTCCGGATTCGGAGCCCCATCAGTGCAAGACACTTTTGGGCCGAATAAAGCCTCTGGATTCGAAGCGCCCTTCGTAGATATCACGATTGGCTAATATTTAAGTCTCCGAATTCAGAGCCCCATCAGTGCAAGACACTTTTGGGCTGAATAAAGCCTCCGGATTTGGAGCACCCTTCGTGGATATCACGATTGGCCAAGCTAAGTCTCTGAATTTGGAGCCTCATTAGTGCAAGACACTTTTGGGCCGATTAAGCCTCCGGATTCGGAGTGCCCTTCATGGATATCACGATTGGCCAAGCTAAGTCTCCGAATTCGGAGCCCCATCAGTGCAAGACACTTTTGGGTTGATTAAGCCTCTGGATTTGGAGCGCCCTTCATGGATATCACTATTGGCCAAGCTAAGTCTTTGAATTCGGAGCCCCATCAGTGCAAGACACTTTTGGGCTGATTAAGCCTCCGGATTCAGAACGCCCTTCATGGATATCACGATTGGCCAAGCTAAGTCTCCCAATTCGGAGCCCCATCAGTGCAAGACACTTTTGGGCCGAATAAAGCCTCCGGATTTGGAGCGCCCTTCGTGGATGTCACGATTGGCCAATATTTAAGTCTCCGAATTCGGAGCCCCATCAGTGCAAGACACTTTTGAGCCGATTAAGCCTCCGGATTCGGAGCGCCCTTCGTGGATATCACGATTAGCCAATATTTAAGTCTCCGAATTCGGAGCCCCATTAGTGCAAGACACTTTTGGGTCGAATAAAGCCTCTGGATTCGGAGCGCCCTTCGTGGATATCACGATTGGCCAAGTCTCCGAATTCGGAGCCCCATCAGTGCAAGACACTTTTGGGCTGAATAAGACTCCGGATTCGGAGCCAGAGCCGTGTAGGTTACGTTTGGGCTGACTAATACTCCAGATTCGGAGCACCCTTCGTGAATATCACGATTGGCCAAGACAAAAAAGCCTTCGAATTCGGAGCCCCACCCGTGCAGGTCATGTTTGGGCCGATTAAGACTTCGGATTCGGAGCGCCCTTCGTGCATATCACGATTGGCCAAGCTAAGTCTCCGAATTCGGAGCCCCATCAGTGCAAGACACTTTTGGGCCAATTAAGCCTCCGGATTCAGAGCGCCCTTCGTGGATATCACGATTGGCCAATATTTAAGTCTCCGAATTCGGAGCCCCATCAGTGCAAGACACTTTTGGGTCGAATAAAGCCTCCGGATTCGGAGCGCCCTTCGTGGATATCACAATTGGCCAAGTCTCCGAATTCGGAGCCCCATCAATGCAAGACACTTTTGGGCCGAATAAGACTCCGGATTCGGAGCCAGAGCCAGAGCCGTGCAGGTCACGTTTGGGCCGACTAATACTCCGGATTCGAAGCGCCCTTCGTGGATGTCATGATTGGCCAAGACAAAAAAGCCTCCAAATTCGGAGCCCCACCCATGTAGGTTATGTTTGGGCCGATTAAGACTTCGGATTCAGAGCGCCTTTCGTGCATGTCACGATTAGTCAAGACAAAAAAGCCTCTGAATTCGGAGCCCCACCCGTGCAGGTCACGTTTGGGCCGACTAAGACCCCGGATTCGGAGTGCCCTTCATGGTCTCGTTTTGGGCTGAATAAAAACTCCAGATTCGGAACGCCTCGCTAGCTATCACAACACGCGGTGACAATTGAAACATTCAAGCATTTAGAATGAAATGTTTCATTAACTTGATCAATTGGCACAAGCCATATAAACGTAAATTGAAACATTCAAGCATTCAGAATGAAATGTTTCATTAACTTGATCAACTGGCGCAAGCCGTATAAACGTAAATCGAAACATGCAAGCATTCAGAATGAAATGTTTCATTAAATTGATCAACTGGGACAAGCCGTATGAACATAAGTTGACACATGCAAGCATTCAAAATGAAATAAGTTCTTAAATCGATTGATTCGCACAAAGTGTATTAATATAAGTTGAAATACGCTAACATTTGAAACAGAGCGTCTTATTAAATTAGAAAATAAATACATAATTCGCACTCAATCTACATATGAGCATTACAAGGTCAGCTTTTATTCGGCGGTCCCCTCATCATCGCTCTTCTCAACTTCGAAAGCGGAAAAGGGGAAATCATCTCGTTGGTAAAGCGGCAACGCCGAATTCTCACCTTTTGCCCAGAGAGCCTCAGCTGCCTGAAGTGCCTTGATCCAACCGTGCCTAAATCTATGATTTTCACATCGGCAAACTTCATCGGCAAGTTTTTCCTTGGTCTTCTCTATTCCAACCTTTCGGCCCTCATGAAAGCCTTTTTCATAGGCCCTGGACTTCGCAGTCTCAATCGCAAACATGCTAGCCATGTCCCGATCGGCAATGGCATGACTTATTAGCCTCTAGGTCACCCTCTCTTCCACAACCGGGTTAGGGTGGCTGGCCGATTGAGACTCAGCAGACTTGATTCTCCTTAGTTCATGCTCGGCCTTCTATACGCGAGCTTCTAAATTCTGAATGCGTTCATCTCTCTTTTCTATATCCCGCCGAGCGGCGCGAAGATGTATGCCGATTTCATAGGCGGTGTACAGCCCCCTCACCGCCCTATGAACGCCTTCACGAAACACTTCGAAATGCTACCGACCTACCATCGACTGCTGGACTTCGGGTGGAAAAATCTGTCGAGTGAACTCGATTGCCACATTTGGATCACGAACGATTGAATCCGCTTTTGTCATTAGTCTATTCCCCACAAAGACCGCAAAACTCAATGGGCGTGGTGTCGTGCCGGATTCCCTTCCAGAACGGGGTTGAGGAGATTTGCCCCGTGGTTGCTTGTCCCTCTTGGGCGACCTACTTCGACGACGAGGAGATTGGCGTCTTTCCCGTTCCCTGGAAGTCCTACTTCCCGTGCGTGTAGGTTCGCCACTTCGATTCATATCTCCTTCCAGCTCAGCTAACGTTCTCGCCTCTCCTCTGCTGTTGAAGAAAAGTCTATTTGACATTTGCACTTGTTTAAAAACTTCTTTAACAAGTTGGACTGAATTACTGACTCTGAGTATATAAATAGGACCTTCATGCACGAAGTACACGCCCCATTTATTCCTTACGGAGGCAGCACCTCCGAGGTGATCTCATTAATACTAAAACCTGAACAACCCGGCGCCGATTGAAACATGTGCCCCAGTTATCCTATGAACCTTTGTTATTCGGCGTTCTAGTTCATGAAACAGTTGGGGCAAAGGCAGATTCATCAATCTAGTCGGCTTAAGCGCCCTAGCCCTCCCATGAACCTCCGTTATTCGGCGTTCTAATTCATGGACCAGCTAGGGCAAGGGCAGATTCATTAATCTAGTCAGCTTAAGTGCCCCAGCCGCTCCATGAAATAGTTGGGGCAAGGGCACATTACTCAATCTAGTCGGCTTAAGCGCCCCAGCCCTCCCATGAACCTCCGTTATTCGGCGTTCTAGTTCATGGACCACCTAGGGCAAGGGCAGATTCATCAATCTAGTCGACTTAAGTGCCCCAGCCGCTCCATGTATCGATATATCATCACAACATTCATGAATTCATTTTATTCGGCGTTCTAGTTCATGAAGCAGCTGGGGCAAGAGCAAATTCGTCAATATAATTGGCGTATTTGCCTAGCCGCCCCATGAACCTCTGTTATCCAGCGTTCCAGTTCATGAACCAACTGGGGCAAGGGCACATCCACCAATCTAGTCGGCTTAAGTGCCCCAGCCGCTCCATCAATCGATTCATCAATATTCACGAGTTCATTTTATTCGGCGTTATAGTTCATGGACCAACTAGGGCAAGGGCAGATTCATCAATCTAGTCGGCTTAAGTGCCCCAGCCATTCTATGAATCGATTTATCAGCATAATATTCATGAATTCATTTTATTCAGATTCATCAATCATGTTTATTAATCTAATCAGCTAATAAGTTTGTCGTCTCACGTAGTCTTGACATTTTGGTCTAAATGTTGATTCTTTTAATTATGTACTCATATAGCAAACAGTATATGCAATAACTTGAGATTCAGATTCATCAATCATGTTTATTAATCTAATCAGCTAATAAGTTTGTCGTCTCACGTAGTCTTGACATTTTGGTCTAAATGCTGATTCTTTCAATTATGTACTCATATAGCAAACAGTATATGCAATAACTTGAGAGCATAGAAAATTTTCATTAATAAATTGGGCACTAACAGCGGACATTTTACACATGAAAATCGGTTGACATCCAAAAAAGATGAAAATTCCAAAAAAGATGAAAATCTACGGATCATCATCCTCAGGGTCAGACGCCAGCGGGTCAACGTCCACTTGCTCGTATGGAATCAGCTGTGCCAATGTCGCATTCGCAGCAGCGAGGGCTTTGACCCAGTCGTGTTTGAAGCCCTGATTCTCAAACTTCGGCACTTCATCTGCGTAGCTTTCCAAGGCGGCCTTTTTCCCAGCTTGGAACGATTTAGAAGTCTCGGAGTCGGCTTTTTCCTTTGCCTTCTTTGATTCCTCCAAGTCAGCTTCCAGCTTGGCGATTGCCTCCTAGGCTAACTTAAGCGCCTCATCGCTGGCCTCTGCCCTTTCCTCGGCGGCAAGCCTTAACTGATCGAAATTTCTAGCTCGCTCGGCCTCCGAGTCGGCTCTGGTGCGTTCCACCGCCGCTTACGCTGCCTCATAATCGGCCCTTTGAGAGACCGCCACAACCTTGTTCTATTCATTTTCAATTTCAACTTTTAATAGGCTGATCTGTTCTATGGCGTCGTGTTGACGGCAGCCGATCTCGGCTATCCTGCCCACCGTCTACAAAACAAAGAAACATCAAACAAATAATTAGAAAAATATTTACAAACGTGCATGTGTGAAGATAGAAGATTGCAGATAAGACAGTAACGTACCGATAGGGCCGATTGAGCTGCCAAAGCAATTAGCATCAGATCTGGCTCTGCTCGAAATACGGCTCTGTCGACCGCCAGGGATATCGAGGAGGCCATGCTCAAGGCCATAGCCGGGTCCCTTAAAGCCGAGGAATTTGAGGAAATCGGCATATTTCTGACCCCTGGTTGAATCGTGAATTGAAGGACCGAATCCGACTCCTCAACTAGGGGCCGTTTATCGCCTTGGTCCTCTTTATACTCAGTTGGGCGCTTTTCGCCCCTTTGTTCACCTTCATTGGCCTGCCCCACCTGCTCCACCTCGGCCATTTTAGGGTGAGCCGTCTATTCGGCGACAACCAGAGGAGTAGACTTAGTGACCATGGCCGGCGTAGACTCAGCGACTGCGGCGGGTGGAGTTTCCAAACGGACGGCCTCGGCCCTCCGCCTGGCGGCCATCCTCTCGGTGTTTTTCTTCCGCGCAAGTTGCGAAAGTGATTCCCCAGCCATGTCCTCTGGATAAGCGCCGGGAAGATCTGCTAAGTTTGTAAAAATGTCTTCAAAGATGTCCCCTCAGCTGGACGTGGATGGAGGGCCGGACAAATTCAGTCTAGCCTCCTCAAACGCTGAATTGAGGGCTTCGTCTACCTCGGTTCCCAATTGGTCCGGGTCCTCGGCGATCTGATCCGCTACTTGTTCTTCTACGTGTTCTGAATCAGAGGCTTCTAAATCGATCTTCTTCAGACTTTTAAAGCTGGGGAAGATGAGGGTTGTAAGAGGATCTTCGCCTCTTCGAACTGGAATATGGTCTGCTGCCAAAAACGTTGCGTAGGACAGCACGTAGCGCAAGAGAATATGAGCCGCCCTTCCTTGCTTCTGAAGATTTGGACGGCCAATGAATTGCAGAGCGGTTTTAATATCCGCAAGTACAGCATCGTCGGCCAAAACCAATACTTTCTTCAACTCGTTGCCTGCACAAACAAAACGGTAAGTACATGAAAGAAGAGCCGAATACACATGCGAAAATATAAGAAACTAGAACGAGCTATACGGCCACCTGGATCGCCTTTTCACCTTGGCACGGGATCTAGGCGATCTTCACCCTCGCCGAATTCCCAGTTGTCTTAAACAACGACCATCACGTCGTCAACACGCTTGCCAGAGCCGGCAAGCATGGTCACTAAATGATGATCGGTGTCCTTGGCCCTAAGAAAATAGCGTCCTAGACGGCCAGTGGACTTGGTTAAGACATAGCAATGCCGAATCGCAGGAATGCCTAAGTTAATCCTAAGACGACGGTTTAACTCTATGATCCCCATTATAATGCGAAAAAAATTCACGTTAAGCTGGGAAGGGATTAGGCCCCAATGTCGAAAGACGGCTCTGAAAAACGAATGAAGGGGAAAACGGATGCCGCCTTCAACAATCGATAGGAGAGGAAAGATGATTGCGCTCTCGTTGGTCCTCTGCATATCGGTGGTGCTGTCTTCTACGAGTGACAGATGAACGTTATCGGGGATGGAACAATGGCGTCGGAAGCCGGAAATCCGATCCGCAGAAAGGAGTGCTTTCAAATTTCTTGCCATCGTATCTAGTCTAAGGACTATGCAAAACTAATAGTAAACAAGAAAATGGTATTGGGAGTGAAAGAGAAGAGAACTTACAGGGAGCGGAATGAATAATGAGAGATAGAAGAGAGTTGCAGAGGTCGCGAGGTGGAGGAGTTGTACTAGAAGGCGAACCAAAAAATCTTGAGTATTCAAAGTATACATTCGAAGAGACAAAGTTTTAAACTACATTAAATGGAGGAAGCGTACGAAGAGACGAGAACTTGTAATGATGACCAAAAAACATGTGCGTTCTGACACGCTTTGGAATGAGGTTAACCGCCGAATTTTTGACTTTTCAAGATCGAAACCAAACACGCCGACTAAACGGAGTTAGTGGGGTGTTCGGGGGGCAATTGTGGTAGCCGAATAAAAGCAGACACAGATAGGTAGTGTATATTTTCCCTATCGATGTATAGTATGCATTCGGCCCTGCCATGACGTTTCAGATGCCGAATAAGTTGAGCAGGGGGTCGATTAAAAGTTGGAATACGGCATAATGGGGGACCGAGTACATAAGTACATGACAGATCAGGAGCGGGCCCTACCTAGAAGACCAGGAGCGTATATAAATAGAAGAATGATGAACAAGAAGAGGTATGTGAAAATTAGTACGCTTAACTTAAAATACAAGTAATCAAGAGAGTAGATACTGACTTGGTCGTCGGAGTGCTAATTCCAGCACCCCCGACTGAAGTGTTTATTCCTTTTCAGGTTATTAGTTGAGGATCTCGAGCGCCCCAGTGGATCAAAAGAGTATTTCCAAACCACTTTCCCCACAGGTGCCAATGAAGAAGCAATGGGAGTTGGTCCAAAAACATCTGGAGCTCTGCTTGGGCAATAGGGTTGAGGACATGACCTCGGGTCATAACATCACCGGCCCATCGAAAGTTCTTGAGAGGAACATCATCCTCAAGAACGTTGAAGGGCAAGTGAGAAAAGGCCACAAGTAAAAGTTGGGCTTGCTTTCGCTGAATTGGAGTAGGGAGAGGTGAAGGATTATATGGAGGAAAAACCTGGTCCTCAAAGAGGGCAAGCCTCAGTTTCTCTATCCAGGGGGGATTTTGGGGAGGAGGAGGTATAAAAGTTTCCATCTTGAAAGAAGGAGGGAACTGGGGGGTGTTAACACAATCAAGCCAGTCAAAAGAGCAAAACTTTGCCTTCTGGGCTAAGAATGATGGGCTATACCCTTGTACTTCTTCTGGACGTCGGGTAACTTGTACTGTCTTCGTAGGCATAGAGGATGTGTACCATGCTACGAGCAGATTGTCTTCCAAACTGCGGCAGCGGTCAATGGATACATATGGATAAACCACTAAGCTCCGAACAGAGGGAGGAAAAGTTAGAGGGTCAACAAATTCGACGAAATGATGATTAACTCGCTCCCTTAACTCCGATTCTTCAGGTTCGGGCCATCTTCTCTAACTAGAAGCTCCAGAGAAAGAAGAAGCTGCAGCCTCATCCCACGCAGAAGGTTTTGGGTTAGAAGAAGGGCTCACAATATCCATATTTGCAAACTTTTGGGTTAAAGAATCGTGGATCACAGGTTCGTAGTCCAAAGATTGATAATTTGCAAAAGCTTCCATGACTTGAATATAGAAAGGTGGGTAAAGGTCGCCAATAAATGCATGAAGGTTCTTTCGAGGAAGAACAACATCATTGAACAACTCTTCGTATGCTTGATCAACGTAAGAGAAGATTGGCTTAGCCATAAAAGATGTATCAGTCTTTTCGAATACTGGAATAAGTGGGATGCTCAAAGGATTAAAGGAGAATTTAATGCAGATGATGAATGACGGTTGCATTTCTGGAGAATGCAAAGCCCATGCACGCTCTAAAACGTGGATAAAATACCTTGATCCACTAATATTACTAAGGATTGGGTATATTAGTGCGGGGGGTAATGTTAGCTACATATTTTGTATAAAGCCAATCACAGTTCAACACGTGGCAGGTTGAGGGTAATACGGGAAGACAATTCAAACATTCAATCGTGATCGTACACGTGGCAGTTAGTATTGGTTTTCATAAAATCTGCGTAGTATTGGATCAGCAAAGAGATGCAAAGTGATGTGGCTTCAACGGTTACTCACATTTAAATTCAAAATCAGGAGGGAAGCCTAATTGCAAGTATTGGCATAGTGGAGCTAACTATAAGGCAACATGATCAGCGATCATAGAGGAGCGGTTTGACGGTTAGAAGTGCAGTTCGATGGTTATCCTTGAGAAGTATAAATAGCAGAGAAGGCCCCAGAAAAAGCCCCGGACTCAAATCCATAAAACTAGTTTTATTCTACTTTATTTCTTTTCCAGTTTTTACATTTCTTGTTCTTTACATTTTCGTACTTCAAATTCCTGCACTGCATTTTGTTCATAGAAGTAGTTTTCAAGTAGCTTGTTGTTGTAAACCTCTACGAGGCTGATTCGGATCTTTGTAAGTCTTTCATTTTGCTTAATGAAATACTACAACTGTTCTTCATTTAATCATTGTTTGCTTAATTCTCCTAAACAAAGCCACCAGTAAAAGTACCCTTCATTGAGGCTGAAAGAACTAAAATACAATCGTCTGATAATTGATTGGCAATTAACATTCTGTAAGGACTAATTGATCCTTACTGGCGCGCTCACAATTACAAAAATAACCTTTGAAAGCTAAAAAAGCCAACAAATAGTTTTTGTTTTTGCACGAAAATGGGATGCAATTTCAGCAACTTGAGGTGTTTTTTTTTTTTTTTTTTCACCTTGACAGGTTGTAAAGAAGCAAGAGCTAGGAAGAACGAGTACATGATCTTTGATGGTGATAGTTATTGTGCAAGATAAGTACATTGAGTAAGCATTTTAGTACAATTCTGGGCCTCTTAATTTAGTTATGGAATTTGATGCTATTCGCGTTATCAACATTTGGTGATTTCATGAATTTCAAACCAAGTTGACTATAATTTTAAACATTAGCATTGTTTAGAATGCCTAAATTCACCTTAATTTAGCATTATTTTTATTTTATTTAAACATTAGCATTGTTTCATCGTTCGAAGTTATTTTGGTAACACGTTTATATGTCGCTAAAACTTGACATGTCATTTGGTTAAGGCTATTTTTTGGGACAAAATGTTAATTTCCAGCAACGAGTTTTTTGGTGTTTGGCAACTAAAATATTTGGTCAATGATTCTTTTATAAGGCAACCATAATTTATTTGGCTGCCAAATCATTTAGTGACATGGCTTTGGTGACCTTTTTTTTGGTTACTGATACTTTAAGTGACGAAAATTACACTTTTGGTGGCTAATATAAACGTCGCTAAAAGTGTTTTTTTCTGGCACCGTGCCAACTTCCTGGCGGTCTTGGGTCAAGATGCTTCCTCGGAGCCTTGCCTTCAGTGGACTTGTGTGTTGTTTGCTTGGTATGAACCATTGATAACAAAGCTCAAAGAGAGAGAGAGAGAGAGAGAGAGAGAGAGAAGTATGTAGATGTGGAGAGATCACTGATATCTATATATATATATATATTCTTATATGTGTATGCGTATGTGTTTGTTTTATGTGTGTAGAATTTAATTGCATATTCTTTCGGTTGCAAGGGAAGAGACCATCACCAAAACTCTTCTCTCTCTCTCTCTCTACAAATATATATATATATATATGTTTTTCTACAACTCTTCTCTCTCCATATATATGTTTATTTTTTTCGCTTAAATTACCTAATCTTCGCAACTTCTCTCTCATAAAACCATGTTTGTTCTGTTGAAATTTTCTGGAGAGTGTTTTGGGTTTGTGGAAACATCCTTTACAGCAACAAAGATCTGTTTGTATGATTATTCTCATGTTGAGTGTCTTGGATAAAATATACGGCAAATCTGTTCTTATATGGCTCAGATTTGTTTACAAATTGCCCAGATATGTTCAGATCTATTCAATTTATTTTTGATTGTTGTAGTTGTTATTGTTGTTGATGATGATGATAAAACAAATAATTGTTGATGATGACGATGAAACAAAAAAAAATTGACAAATAGGAAAAAATTGATAGAATTTCAATAGATAATTGTTGATGTTGCTAATGATGATGAAATAGATTGCAAGAGATTAAACAAAAAAATTTGATAGATAGGAAAAAGTGATATAACTTCAGCAGATAGAAATTTTGAACAGATAAATTTCGATAGATAGATTTTATTTGGACAGATATTTGAACAAATAAAGGAAAAAAATTAAATAGATAGTCAAAAAATTAAACATATAAAAAAATATTTAAACTGGTAGATTTTATTTGAACAGATAAAGGGAAAAATTGAATAGATGAAAAAATATTTAAACAAATAGTAAAAAAATTGAGACAAATAGTTTAAAAAAATTAAACATATAATTTAAGGGATAAAATTAGAAAAAAAAAATGTTCTTCAAAATAATAAATGGACTTCTTAACAAACTATATTTCACAAAAAGTGAACTTCTCACCAACAAAAAGTATTCACTAAACATAATAGTTTAGACATTCTCCAAATTGAATTTATCACCAACTTTCTTTGTAAACATTGGACTTTACCAATTAACGAAAGGATCAATATACTGAGAAACAAATCCACCTGTCGCAGTTCTCAATAATTTCCCATTTTTTCCTTTTGATAAATTTTTTTTTTTTCAAGTTTTCACAAAAGTTAATTTTAAATGAGTTTGTTTCACCGCAACCTATTGATTAAGGGTGCAAACAAGCTGACCCCAATTGAGTAGTAGCGTGTTTGACTTGTTTATTAATATTTTAACGAGTTTGAGTACAAGTTCAATAAAAATTTGATGAATTAAGTTGGCTTAATCTTGATTCAAACTCGAACTTATTCACAAACCTTAACGAATCAAGAAAATTATAAATTTAAACTTGTGTATTAGACTGAAGTTATAACTGAAATTATAATTATACAATTATATATACAATATATATGAACATACTAAAAAAAAGTCAATATATTACCAAAATAATAATATCTACTACCACTAATATATAAATATATTATTTATAATTAGCTATTATTTATATTATTTACATATATGAATAACATATTTATCTTATTTTTTAGACATATTTTTACATTATTTAATATATAAATAATATATTTATTCTATTATTTAAATAAATGTTAAACGAGCCGAGCTATCGAGCCGAGTTTTAATATGTTTAGGCTTACTTATTAATATTGTAACGAGTTTAAGCTCAAGCTTGAACTCGAACTCAATAAAAATTTAACGAATCAAGTTTGAACGAGCTCTTACCAAGTCGAGTTGGAGTCTATTCACGAAAGATTCGATTCATTTGCAGCCCACCATAAAAAAGAATTGAATAAAATTCTTTCTTGAATAAAAAGAATTTGAATAACACATGTCACCACAAATAGCCTTAAAAGAATTGAATAAAAAAGAATTTCTCTTGATCTAAGTAAACAAATTGAGAACTTATTTTGGTATGACTTTAAAGTAAAGGAGTGAGGAGAAATTCTGAGAATTTTTATTCAAAATTAAATTTGATGAGTAAATAGTAAGAATTAGAGATATCTTAACAAAACTTAGGGTTGAGAGAAAGTGAAATTTTTTACTTTTCTATATAATTTTCTTTGATTTTTTTGACCTTTTTAGTGAATTTTTTTTTACCTTTTTGACTATTATTCAAACTTCCCAAACTTAAACTGATTGTACATGCTTTACAACATGTAATCAGTTTGATGTTTTTAACAAATGCACTCAAAACACTCACTAACAAAATTCCTCTAAAATTGTTTTCCCATAGTACTATAATTCGTATTCATATCCTTAATTCATTCAGAAAAACTAAAATTAGAAATGCCTCGTTTTGAAACGGTATAGTAAAGTTTTGAATAATTTTATTCACTTCAAAGTGCCTATGGATAGTCTGTAATAACGTTTAAAGTGATTATGATTTCTTTACTACACAATCATTTCAAGCTTTTTAACAAGTATGCTTAGAACACTTATCCCCAGATCTACCTTCAAAATCCCTACATCTATTCAACTCAACTTAGCTCAACAAGTCTTTGCCCCAAACTACGATAGGGAGTTGTATGATCTATGTGTGAGACAGAGAAAAAGGAAAGAATATTCGATACACTCAGTAAACTGAAATAGATGCATATTGAAGGGGGAGAATACAAAATGGGTCGGATCCAAGCACTACAAGAAAAAGTACCTTTGGCGACTAAATTTTTAATCGTCAAAAGTCGACTTTTCACTTTCCCCGACTAAATATTTTAGTCGTCGGTTTTGTCGCAAATACATGGTCACCGGAGGTATTGGCGACTAAAAAAGTTTTAGTTGGCAAAAAACAAGTCTTTAGCGACCAAAGCTTTTGTCGCCAATAGTCAATTACATTTTTGAAAATTATACATTTAGTGACTAATCTTTTAGTTGCCAATAGTGAATTATTATTATTTTTATTTATACATTTGCCGACTATTTTTTTCGTCGCCAATAGTCAAGTTTTTGGCAACCACACATTTTAGTCGCCAAAAGCATATTTCAGAAAAAAAAAATATTACCCTTTGCTGTTCCCAAGTTTCAAACCACCAACCTCCCACATTCTAAACCTTTAGCAACCCACTCTACCCACTATGCCACTACAACATCACATGAATATAAATGCAACATATATTATTTATATAGTATATTGACCGGTATTAATACAAAACTATATATATAAAAATAATTATTTTTATTTAATATAATTTATGTAAAAAATAAATAATTTACTAAAAAAAATAGGAGACCACTTTTGGCGACTGAATCTGTTTTTTGGTCGCCAATTCTATACTTTTTGGCTACTAATTACTTTTTTGTCGCTAAAAGAATTAATTCCCGCCTAAAACCTCCACTTTTGGCGACTAAACTGAATTTTAGTCGCCAAAACCCTCCACTTTGGGCGACTAAACTGAATTTTAGTCGCCAATTGTTGACTTTTAGCTACTAAATATTTTTTAGTAGCCAAAAAGCTTCACTTTTGGCTACGAAATTTTTTTTTGTCGGTAAAACACGTATAATCGGCGACCAAACTATTTTTTAGTCGCCAAAACCTATACTTTTGGCTACTAAATGTTTTTAGTAGCCAAAAACCTTGACTTTTGGCTACTAAAATTTTTTTAGTCGCTAAAACCCATATAATCGGCGACTAAACTGATTTTTAGTCACCAATAACTATACATTTGGCTACTAAACTGTTTTAGTCACCAAAAGTCTTCACTTTTGGCTACTAATTCCATTTTAGTCGCCATTTGTGCTTTTTGTTGTAGTGAAGCCTTGGGCCGGTTCAATCCTTTAAGCCCATCTCCATAAAGAGCAATCTTCCCAAGTCCTTAAACACTTGGGCCCAACTCGCAGTGGAAGGGCCAATCCAAGCCGCGATACTGGGCTGGGCCAAGCTGCTAGACTTAACCCTTGGACCGAATTGATGGGCCGAACCCATCATCAGAACCAAAGTGGACCAAGCCCACACAAAGATGTCTCAATGGGTCAGCCCATCTCTACAAACAGTTTTACGAAAGGCCAAGCCGAGACACAATGGTACCGAGCTGAAGGGGCCTCTCAGAGAAACGTGGAAGCTATGAACACATGCATGTGCAGGTTGCCACCTTAGCTGGTCCCTTCCCCCTAGAATCACGGAAGTAGTTAGCACAGGAAATGTGATATGTTATATGCATGGTTACAATGAGCGCATGCATCCATTGTCAACTACTTGGAGGTCCTCCACCTTGAGCAATATTAAGAGAAGCCTTGAAGAACCAAAGCTCCATGAAACCATCGTGGACAACAAGCAAAGTCTTCTATATAAAGCTTTACTCTCTTCACATTGGAGGTATCGAATCCAAACTCATCTCATAACAACTCTACTCACTTAAACACAACTGAATACACTCTTTTTTTCCCTCTCTCTACATCTAGAGAGCCCCACATCGTCTCCAACTACTCATTCCCACACCGAAGGGGTTTTCTAGCAAATCCCGATCGGGTAACTCTGAGTGTGTTCTGTGTTTGTAAATCCTCGATTCCTGGATAGTCTATTCAGATGCGGAGCTCTAATCCATTTTTATCTAGTGCGGGATTCGGTACGCACAATTAGTGAGGTGAACGTAGATTTTTCATCTCTGAGTTCTGCATCTGATTCTGGCAATGGAAATTCAGGATATTCCACCCTCTACATCAACTCCACTGATGGAGAAGACGAAGGATAAGGGCCTGACACTGCCAACAGTTCTGGAGGAGTAGATTAGAAACAACAACCGGACTCTAGACTCTGTTGAGCATCACCAGCCCTTTGCTGGTGGCTCTTCCCACCATTTCCTGTTGGAGAAAGATTATATGGATCGTATCATTGATTCCATGGTTATGAAAATACAAGAATTGAAAGCACAGCTCAAGAAAATGATAGGCAACCCGATGGAGAAGAGGATCGATGCAGAACCTTCTCGCTTATACCGGAGAAGTCCATCCCTGGAACCCCTAGCAAAGAAGGTTCCTAGAAATGATTCTAGGCAATGGAGTTAGCCAACTCCAGTGCAAAGTGAAGCAGCGAACAGCCACACCTGTGGTTTACGCCGGAAGAGGGCTAAGAGGCAAAAAACAATCAGCCAGCAGACGAAATATCCTCTTCATCCACATGATCTCTGTACTTGGTTGGTCGAGAACAGAGAAAATGAGTAGCGGCGGGAGTGAGAAGCTCAACACCATGATTGTACTATTCATCAGAGGGAGCACCGAGCACTAGACCATCTCGTTTCTTCTTCTTTCTCTCCAAACATTAAAGCTATGAAACCCCCCAAGAAGTTCACCCCACCGAAATTCACACCATATGATAGGAAGTCAGATCCATTCACACACTTCAGCTACTACCGAAAGATGATGTCTTTATGGAATCGAGATGAGGCATTGGTGTGCAAGGTCTTTCCATCCAGCCTGGGAGAGTCCAGAATTTGATGGTTCAATCGTCTCCTTGCTAGATCGATCTACGACTAGAAGTAGCTTTCTGAAGAATTCATGGCCAGATTTGTTTCCAACACCAAGATCCCAAAGGAACCTGATACCTTGTTCGGTCTCTGAAAGGAAAAGAAGGAAACACTGCGTAACTACGCAAGGAGGTACTGGGAAGAATACAATGATTTGGAGGAAAATATCTACAGTGAGCAGATGGCAGTATTGTCTTTTAAGCATGGTCTACGATCAGAAAGCAAGTTGAGGCAATCACTTACCAAGCGTATAGCCACTGCACTGAAGGATTTACGTGCTAGAATTGAATAGTATGCTCGTCTCGAAGATGATCAAATTACCATTGAAGTGGCATCGGCCGAACAGCCAAGCCGGGGAGACCGACGAAGAACAAACCGAGAAGAACCCCGAAAAGTCGCAGTGAACAAGGTAGACAAGTCTAAATCCCACAAAGCAGTTATTACAATATTCAAAGAGCCTATCTACCATATCATGGAGAAAATCAAGAGAGAACCATTCTTTACTTGGCCACCAAAGATGTTAGGAAACCCAGCTCGACGTAACCAAAAGCTAAGGTATACCTATCACCGGGACAGGGGGCATATGACTTAGAACTACAGAGTGTTGAAACAACATTTGAAAGATTTGGTAGTTGCTAGGCATCTCCAGGAATACATCAATCCAGATAAGATCGTGATTGAACAGGGAAATCCCCCACCACAACCAAATGCCGAGCATCCCCCTTGACTGGTCATTAATGTAATCCATGGCACAACCAATCTTAAGCAAGATGAGGTACTTCAAGAGGAAATTACAAAAGCTGCACAGATTTAACAAGTAATGTCAGTTGGTCCTGCACCAAAAAAGGTTAGAATAATACCTAAATCTCCCTTATGTACTGTTTCATTTACTGAGAAAGATTTAGAAGGTATTCAACATCTACACACTAATGCATTGATTATAACTGTGGGGATTGGAAAACGATTTGATGTAAAACGAGTCCTAGTAGACCAGGGTAGTGCCGTAGATATCTTGTATTATGATTTGTTTAGAAAGCTCGGTCTCTTTGAGCAACATCTCACTCCAGCAATAGCACTGCTGGTCGGCATCAATTCTCAACCCGAATGGCCACTTGGCAGGATAGTATTTCCTATAGTAGCTGGGACAAAGACTCTTCAGATAGAATTCCTAGTTATAAATACTTTATCCTTTTACAACGCCATCCTTAGTCGACTATAGATTCACCAAATGAAAGCAGTTCCCTCAACCTACCACCAACTCATCCTTTCCCAATGAAGCATAAAGTAGAGCAGATCTCAGGGGACCAAGTTGCATCGAAGCATTGTTTCATGCTACTATGAAGGCCAAACAACTTTGTAATCTGGTTCAGATGGTTGAAGTAGCAGATCAGTCTGTCCTAGAAGATGTTGGAGGAACCCCAGCCAGAAAAATGGTAGAAGATCTAGAGAAAGTTTCGGTAAAAGAAAGCGACCCTGAGAAATACTTCCTTATTGGTACCTCACTTGGCGCTGATGAGAAACTTCAGTTGTTGTATTTGTCGAGGAAAAATATAGAGCTATTCGCATGGTCGACGTACGATACTCCTGGCCTGGATCCTGAATTTGCCTGCCATAAACTCAATGTCAATCCTTCAGCTCGGCCCCTCGTACAAAAAAGTAGAAGATCCTCAGTTGAGTATATCGACGCAGCAATTACAGAGGTGGATAAGCTTCTAGCAGCGGGGGCAATTTGGGAGGTCCAGTACCTGCAGTGGCTGTCTAACACCATTGTAGTGAAGAAGAAAAATGGCAAGGAGAGAGTTTGTGTCAATTTTACTTGTCTCAACAAAGCTTGTCTGAAAGACAGTTTTCCCTTACCTCCCATAGATTAGCTTGTGGATTCAAAGCCGGGCATGAGCGAATGAGTTTTTTGGACACCTACAACAACTATCACCAGATACCTCTGTTCGGTCTAGACCAAGAGAAAACAACATTTATCACTCCAAGAGACACTTACTGTTACAAGGTAATGTTGTTCAGCCTTAAAAATGCCGAAGCGACTTACCAGCGGATGGTGACTTAGATGTTCAAAGATTAGCTCGGATGGACAGTAGAAGCATATATAGATGACATGGTGGTCAAAAGCACGCTTGCTATGAACCACCTCATCAATCTAAAGGAAGTTTTCAACATCCTAAAAACCCATCAACTTCACCTTAATGCCTCGAAATACGTTTTCAGGGTAAGAACAAGGAAGTGCTTGGGCTACATGGTAACCCATAGAGGAATCGAAGCAAACCCGAATCAGATTTAAGCGATACAAGAGATAAAGATATCGAAAAAGGCTAAGGAACTTCAGAAACTGGTTAGAATGGCGACAACACTAAATCGGTTCATTAGCAAGTTCTCTGACCGAATGAAGCCTTTCTTCCAACTTTTGAGGCAAAAGGCTGTGTTCTAGTGGGGGCTCGAGTGCACCAAGGCGCTGCAGGACCTCAAGAAGTATCTCAGTACACCACCTCTCCTTTCCACTCCAAAACTAGGGGAAGAACTATACCTATATCTGACAGTTTTAGACCATGCGGTAAGCACGGTACTAATTCGCGAAGTGGAAAAAGAACAAAGGCCAGTATACTATGTCAATAAGACTCTCTTGGATGCCGAGACACAATATCTACCATTGGAAAAGTTGGCTTACGCCCTACTCATTGCCTCACGAAAGCTACAACACTACTTCTAGGGTCACACCATCAATGTCCTCACTGAGTTCCCTTTCAGATCCGTCTTTGGCTGAGTTGACTTTTCGGGCTGAACGGTGAAATAGGCGATAGAGCTTGATGAGTTTGACATTTGGTATCAGCCCATAACAGTGATCAAGGCCCAGGTCTCGGCAGATTTTGTCACCGAATTTGCCCCTGCCTAAAACATCGAACACCTGAACAAGCTCCTGGGTTTTAGCGATTCTCAGTTGGTTGTCAACCAACTCACTGGGGTTTATGAAGCAAGAGATGAAAGAATGGCCATGTATGCAGATAAGGCCAGGGATCTACTCAAGAAATTTCAATCCATACGAGTGGAATGGATCAATTGAGACAGAAATAGTCATGTTGATGCTCTCGCCTACCTTGGCTCATCAGTGGATACAAAAGATTCTAGAAAGATTTGGGTCGAGTTTGTACCGGAACTAAGCATTGCATCTCCAGATCCGGTCCTCTGTACAAATTTAGGATCAAGTTGGATGGACCCAATACTTGTTTTCCTGAGATTTGGAACTCTCCCTGAAGATAAGAAAAAGGCAAACAAAGTTCGACATCGATCAGCTCAATTTTGGATCTTACCATCTGGGAAACTATATCGACGCTCCAACCTTGGCCCCTATCTATTATGTGTGCATCCAAATCTAGTCGAGAATGTTCTCTATGAAATTCACAATGGGATCTGTGAAAGCCACGTTGGAGGTCACTAGCACACCATGCCCTTACTCACGGGTATTGATGGCAACAAATATAAAGAGACGCATAGCAGTATGTTCAGAAGTGTGACAAATGCCAAAGGTTTGCTCCCCTAATTCATCAGCCAGCCAAAAATCTCACTTTGTTCACTAGCTCGTGGCCCATTGCTTAGTGGGGTTTGGACATTGTTGGACCTCTGGCACGAGGGACTGTGAACAGATAATTTTTCATCGCTGCAACCAATTATTTCACCAAATGGGTGGAAGTCGAAGCACTGGCAAGCATCAAGGAAGCAGACACAAAATGGTTTGTTATAAGGAATGTCGTAGTTCGTTTCAACATCCCACGGGTACTAATTGCAGATAATGGAATGCAATTTGATAGAAAGATTTTCAGAAATTTTTGTGCTAATCTCAAGATCGAATATCGGTACTCTTCTCCGAGCTACCCACAGAGCAATGGGTTGGCAGAATCGTCAAAAAAAATCATCATTAACAGAGTAAAGAAACGACTTGAAAATGCAAAAGGGAAATGGATTGAAGAGTTACCTAATGTGTTGTGGGCCTACAGAACTACGGCGCGACGCTTGACCGGGAAAACTCCCTATTCCTTGACCTACGGAATGAAGGCTATTATTCCACTTGAAGTTAGTCTCCCAACCATCTGGTTAGAACTATTCGAAGATGCAAGTAATGAAGAAGCTATTTCCCAAGCACTAGACATGGCAGAAGGTTGAATAGAAGTAGCACTGATTAGACTTGTGGCCTATCAGCAGTAGCTTATCAAGAGTTTCAATCAAAAAGTTCTCCCAAGACAATTTGCACCTGGTGAATTGGTTTCGAGAAAAGTTATGGATCATAAAATGGTCTTGGCGAAAGAAAGTTAGGACCTAACTGAGAGGGGCCTTACAAAGTTATAGTCGTTGCTGGGAATGGAGCATACCACTTGGAAGATCTCAAGGGCAAAGCCATAACTTGGCCTTGGAATGTAGCAAACCTTAAAAAGTACTATCAATAGATTATCTACCCAAGGTATCTATCAAGTGTAAAGGCATTTATCTTTTGATTAATAGAAACGTCTCCTCTCATCTTTGAACTTTTGTATCCAGTACCTGTACAGCCTTATCGCCAGAATAGATTAATAATTCACCTAGCCCTTAAGATCCAACTTCTAGGGCCATATATCAAATAAAAATGATCATGCACTAAGGAAGAGCTAGCAAATAAGCTTCATTTGGAAATGAACAAATTTTAGCAAAGTTAAGACTTGATTTTCGGAATTAGCTTTGGTTCTTACCAAACGGAATTAGCTTTGGTTTTTACCAAACGGAATTATCTTCGGAATAACTGAATAGAATTTAGTTTTGATTTGCACTCAAACATGCCCAGTGGAATTGCTTGGTGGAATTATGTTTGGCAACCAAAATGGAACTTAGCCAAGTGGAATTGCTTGGTGGAAACCACACTAACGAATTTTTCAATGATCATTTCTTTTTTGGGAAACATAGAATTTCTTAAGTACAAGCACATTAACACTTCAGTACTACCGCATGTCAGCAGACTTAAGTAGTTCTGCCAAAGAACAAGAACTTCAGTACCAATCGTACTTAGCTCTAGGTGGGAGCAAACAATTGCTTTTTAGAATCAACCCGGACCTAGGTACGACATTCTCCTTTCATTACAAGACAAACACAATCATACAACATATTGATTAACCAGACTAAGCAGCTATTCGGCCGGGAGGTCCCAACAGTGCTCGGCAAGGGGCAAATAGTACAGATAACATTCAACCGGCCAGTAATCTTTAGATTACCAAAGGCCTCTTAACAGGATAACATATAGTTAGGGGCTGCGGAAGCAAATATATAAAATATACATTGTCCATTGAGCTGTGAAAACGTACATGGGACAGATAATTTTAAATCTTAAAACTAAAATACAGTATTTATATGCCACTTCATGTACATACAACAGAAAACCTTTTTGTAAGTCAAAAGAAATTAAGTCTTATATATCCACAAAAACACAGCCTCTAAACATGACTTGACCGGGAACCTCCTTGGGAGGAACAAAGGCAGGCTGACCAAAAACTGAGTTACTTGGTCCTCAACTCTGAGCCTAGTCACGTGCCTAATCACCTACATATATAAAATAAATAGTGAGCGGGAGCCCAGTGAGTAATAACAGAGTAAATGGTTAAATGAATGATGTACCGTAATTAAGTTCGTGCATAGAACCGATTCATATTCGTGATCTCATTCAATGCATATATATATATAATTCAGGAATCATGCTTGATCATTCATAGTTCATCCGTTAGCGCTAACAGATCATATACAGAACATCATAGATCATACTTGTCAATTCCATAGAGGAACCTCCGGCTGGGTACGGATAACTTACCAGTTCCATAAAGGAACCTTCGGACTGGGTACGGATAACTTGTTGGTTCCATAAAGGAATCTCCAGCCGGGTACAGATAACGTGCCAGTTCCATTAAGGAACCTCCGGTCCGGGTATAGATATCATACTTGAATCATAACATTAATGTCATATATATATATATATATCAATCATTCGTAGTGCATAAACATAGCATTCATAGGACAAATCTTATTCCATATACAGAAAATAATTTAACTTGAACATAGCTTTACTAAGTCATTACTCACAGATAACTAGTGGCTCCAAATAGACGAGTAGAGTAGGCAATCCACTTAACTTGAGGCGCGTGACCCACATAACATGACAGATACATACATTGAAACACACGCTCGGATTATACGTAACTTATTTCATTTGTCCTTAGTGTGTTTCTAGCCCTTATCCTAATTGTAGTGTTTTAATCTTGGCCTAGGAATGCCTAAGATGGAATGAGGATGCTAAAATGTATTTGAAAACATTTTTCAAAACTTGCTGAAAACAGGGTCCACATTCGAGCGTGGCTTTCCTTGCTTGAGCGGACATGCAAAATGTGAGGGTCTGCCTGAGTGTAACTTCCTTCGTTTGAGCGGTCTGCAAACTTTGAAAAAGTACTGGTTGCTTGATTTTCTTGCTTGACGGATGTTCGATCCCCGCTTGAGTGTGAGACTCAGACCTCCGCTCAATCGTGACTTTCGTCGCTCGAGCGATCTGCAAGAACACATGAACTTCTAGAAGCATGCATTTCACACTCGAGCGGACTTCTGGTCACTCGAGTAGAAGTGCAAGATTACAGGGTCGCCGCTTGAGCGTAGAATCCGATGCTCGAGTGGAAATGCAAAATCTGGAATTTCCAGATTGCACTCCCCAGCTCCAAGCTTGAATTCTACACCCAAAAACTCATCTTCTTGGGCCAAAATTCTGGAGAACATCTAGGAACTTGTACAATATCATGGTTTGAAGATCATTTCATGAAATCAAGGCCCAAAAGTATGTCAAACATGCAACAATTCAACTTGAAATGTAAAAACATGGTATGAACATGACATGCATGTGTTCACTTGAGTTCATGGCTTCTAAAATATGATCAAATGTGATCCATTGATAAAAAAATGTTATGAATTCTTTAACTTATGTTAGAATTACAACATGCATGGGGAAAATCTTTGAAAATAACTTCAAAATGCTATAAATATGCATGCATGTATGGAATGACTTATCTTTCTTCAATTCTAGCTCAATCCTTACATGAATTCATCTAATTCACTTGTTTTCATACATTATTCAACTACATTACAAGGCCAAAGACTAAAACTCTTACCTAGAGTCTAATTTGCATAAGTGAGAAAGCTTCAATTCCCAAATTCTTTGCAAATCTCCAATAATTCCTAGCAATTCTCCCCTATCCCAACTTTTGATCCCAATTTTCTTCTATCTCACTCTCTCTCTCTCCCATGTTTTTGCTCGTGTGTATGTGAGCTCAAATGTATTGAAATGAAGAAAAGAAAGGGTGAAGGCATATAAGAAGCCTTATATAGGCTCACTTAATGATAATTAATTAAGGCTAATTAAGTGGGCATTAATTTAATCGTTCAAAATCAAATTTTGATTAAACCTACCATAATGTTCTAAAAATTCCAAATAGCACATAAATCAAGTCAATTTCTGAATCGAATGCCGATAAGGCCTTTAATTCGCAAACCGAATAGAAACATAAACAGATCTCTCTATGTTAAACAGATATAAACACAAAATAATGCAATGCACATGTAATTAACTCATGATTTCTTCTTAATTACTTGTTAGGCATACTTAAGTATGAATTAGCACTAATCATGGGTCGGGGTTATTACAGCATCAGATTGCAAAATCAAAGGGAAAATTTCATCATCCAACAAAGGCATAGCTAGCCTCACAAACAGTAAACAAAAAGAAGAAAAATTGTCTTGACAAACATAAGGAGGCAACTCATAAGGAAGACCGACCTCCAGTACAGCAGAAAGCAAAAAGAAGAAAGAGTAAAAAATGTAAAAAACTTCAAGTCATTTGAAAGATCACTTCAACTTTCATCGCAAGGGAGAATCTCAGAAGTAGGGTTCACAGTTTTGTCCAAATCATCTGTGGGTGGAAAAACAAAAGCAACTCCAACATCTTGAGAAATAAGAACCTCATTGACCAATTCCTCCACAGCTTCAATCTCTAGGTTTCCACATTCTTCAACATACATTGTCTTGTTAGCAGTCTCATTCTCTAGAGCCTTGTCCGCAGAACCAATACTTGGAGAAATCTTTGATAGGGGAGTAGCAGGTGTGGTAGCAGTTTTTAGGCTCAAGGATTTGAAAGGAATAGGGATTTCCTGGAATAGAGGAGACCCATCAGGAACTTGGGCATCAGCTAGAGCACTTGTCCAGCCTTTAAGGAAAAGCTTGTCGTGTAGTACCAACACTTCTCCCTCGTAGGCATCTCCAGCATCATCTGAGCCTTGTTGCCAGTATTTGGCTTCTAAAGTCGAGTGCTCAGCAGCCATCACCGCTGTAACTGTCTCCAATTCAACCACTTTTCCCTCAAGCTGGGCTTGGGCCCCAACAATAGCTTCTTTGGATTTCTTAGCAGAGAAAGCAACTTTGTTCAAACGAAACACCTCTCTCTTCGCATTTCTATGGCCCTCCTTCTCAGCCTCAAGATTCGTTGTCAACCTTTCAACACTCATAGTGCCCTCCAGCATAGCCTTCTCTGGCAACAACAAAGTTTTAGTTAGGTCAAAAGCAAGGTCTTTGGATGCAACCATAGAATCAGAAGCAGAAATGGGCCTGCTCTAATGCAGCATAGGTGGTTCCTAGTGTTCATAGGATTCATACACAATGGGTTCCTCAAAGGCCTCGTCAACCTTAGCTTTACCAGTCTCTCGTTTTCTCTTCTTCGCCCTTTCAACAGTCAGGGCATCAATGTGATGCCCCAAAAATCTACACTAAGGGTTGTTGTCAAGGAAAAGTCACTAATAAGTCCTATGGCCAATAACCAAGTAAGATCCCAGATCGCTAGAGGAGTCAAATTAGCCTCCCTTCTAAGTCCAGCTTTCTTAGGTAGCACACTACCCTTTTGACAGATCTTAAAAGGCATTGACGCAAGGGCTCATAAGTAACGTTGGGAACTATATTGGTGTCTAAAATATAAGTATATAATAATAATAATAGAATAGTTACAAATATCCTTAGTTACAAAAGTTAGTTCATCAACATTACATCCCAAAATTAAATTTCAGATAGACTATACAAAACACAAAAGAACATTTCTAATTTCTCTAGGACAGCCAAAAGTCTTCAAAGGTTTTCCGCTCATCTTCTCCTGTTGTGAGATCTTGTTCGGCACTTGGGATGATACGCCATAAGCTTTGAATGCCCAGTAAACGCACACATACCCCGTTCCTTTTTCCCAATCTAATACACAATAGTAATTAGAACAATAGGAGAAGAGAACATGACATTCAAGTAAATAACACAGGTTACAAGGTTAGTTTTTATTAGTCTAGAAATCCCCCAAAGAGATTTCATTCTCCCAACCATAAGAATCAGACGTGGATTATTCGGTATGCCCATTTTTTTGCTGCTTTGTTGTAGAACTTACCTCGGATGCCTACCAACAGTTACATACCGTGTAAGGAAAATCACAAGGCCTCAAAAGAGACAGTAATAATGGGCCTTGCCCAAATCCCTCCTCACACCAAATACCTAGGGTCTGAATACAACCGCTCCTTTCAAGGGTTCCGAAAACCACTTGCGCAAGATTTTATTTCCAAAGGGACCACATCTCACTAATCAATTCAATTTAAACATAACTCCATCTCATAATAATACTCATGTGATCAAAACCCAATTAGCCATCCCATTAAGTTTTCCGTTTGGATTAATGTTTTAAGTTAGTTAGTACAAGCAAGTAACAAAAGAATAAATTTGCATAATATGAGCTCATCGAAGGACTAAAATAAAATACATACACCCATGACATGTGTAATATCATACCAAGACATGATCATATATTAATAAGCATATTCATGAATACAAGAGAATAAAACACCAATGAAAACAGAATTTCCAGATTCAATACTACTTAAAGATTATACTCAAAAGGGCTATTTCAGATTTTTTATGAACTCGGCCTTCCTATGGTTCGTAGAGAATTTAATCTAGTTTTTAGAACATGTTTCAGAAGTGTGATAGATTTTCTAGATTTGTAGTTATTTAAGAAACACTCCAGCGCTGTCCAGATTTGTCGACCATTACGAAAATCGGATTTTCTTACAAACCGCTTACTCTTTTTCAATTAAACCAATTGTCCTTGAAAGATAAATATTTAAGGAAGTTTTTGACATAAAACCAAGGTCCATATGATTTTTCTACATTTTCCTAGAAATTTCAAAATTTGGCTTTAAAATAAATTTTTCATGCATAATACTCAAAGAAAGAAGATTTGGTGAAAAAAGCGGCCAACTAAGGAAAAATTTTCACTTCTTTTGTGATGAAAATATGACAAATAATATATATTAAACTCAGAAATTTGAATTGAAGGTGTGTCTTTGGAAATTTTGAGAAAACGGTGTAGAAGAAAATAGTTTGTTATCGATTAAGGGAAAACACAAGAAAGGTTGAACAAGACTCAACTCTTTTTTTTTTTTTTTTTTTTTAACACAAGAACACCATTTAAAACACATCTGAAATTTATGTTTAGAATCTCTAAGAGCATGTATTTGAAAGGAAAAAATGAAAGAGAGAGTTGTGTCGTGACTTATTTGAGGCTTGATTGAATTGCTAGCAACTTTCTCTTTCCCTCTTATCCTCCACCAAGCTTACTCTCTTCCCTCTCTTTTCTTTCAGCCGTGTGGTGTGGTGTATGTGTTATTCTTGTGTGCAAAATGCTAAGGGTGAGGTTTCTTTTATAGGAAAATTGGTGCAAAAGGTCCATTTTACCCATTGGTTGGAATTGGATTGGATATTTTGGATTTAGTTTGAATTCAATGAAATAATGGAGGATTAGAGGACTTAATTGAGTACTTAAGCATGATCTAGTTAGGGTTTTATCTTAATCAAACCAACCTACTTACAAGTACAATGCATATATACACACACACACACACACACATATATATATAAGTTTGTACCTAAGGTCAAAGATTTTTTCCTTAATTCATGCAAGTTTGTCTGAAAAATACACTCATTATAGGTTATGGTCGGCCATAAATGATGATTTGAGGGACTTATTTTATTTTATTCTTTTGTATACAAATGTTGGAAATTGTAAAGTATGATGTATAAAACAGATTTTAGGGTACAAGTGTATATATATAATGGTACTTGTTTGGGGTCAATTTGTGATTTAATAAAAATGTAAGGGTTTTGGGTTTAATTTATGATTTGGAACATTTATTTTAGTATAGAATTAAATTAAATTAGGGTTGGAGAGTCTAATTCGGTTTGGATTTCTTGTTTCGAATAAAAAGACGATCAATCGACAGAAAAATCTAGGGTCTTCGAGTGGTAATTCCACATTTAGGGAGTCAATTAATCAGTATTAGAGTACTAAAATTGATTCCTAAGTTACCAAAATCGATTAGGGTTTGCGAGTTTTCAATTGACGCATGTATTTGATCCTAGGGTTAAAATTGAAATTAATTAAGAAACTAAGTGACTTCAAATAAATAATTTAAAAGTAGGGGACTTTTAAGAAAATAAAATTTTCAGGGGCCTCACCACCTATCCCCCTTAAAACAATTTCGTCCTCGAAATTTAACTATATATCATTTTCAAACTATTGGGGGTAGTTTGCCTTCATCAATCTCCTATCCCCCTTCAGTGTACAACTTATCCCCCTTCAATGTACAACTTCGCTTCTGCAAAGTCTGCGCAGGCAAAAAAGGGTTGTGGATCTGTATCAATCTCTTTTGTTTCCCCATTGCCTATTGCTATCATTATCTTCTGATGCAACGGAGAAGGCACACATTTGTTTGTGTGGATCCAATCCCTGCCAAACAAAACATTATATTTGATATTACTATCTATGACAAAAAATATTGTCATGCAGTGTTTGGTTCCCACATTTAGGTTGATAAACAAAATGCTTTAAGCCATCTGTTTATCTCCAGCAAAACCAGCAATGGTAGTGGTTGTTAGGATCAACTTGGGATTTCTTTTCCCCAATTTCTTCAAGGAGGATCTTGGAAGCGGGTTCACTGCTGCCCCATTATCCAATAATACTCTGCCCATTTCTATCCCATCGAAATAAGCCTTAATGTACAGAGGCTTAACATGTTGGATCATAGATATTGTACGATCTTTAAAAGGGATATAAGAGGTTAATGCTTACCTCTTCAAAGGGATATAAGAGGTTAATGCTTACCTCTTCACTCTCTTCATCAGCTTCCACGGGCCTAGCCACCTCAGATTCATCTTGGACCATACCGATTTGTGAATCCCCGCTGGAAACTGGAATGAGATCATCCTCCTGGCCTTCTTGGTTCTCCTCCTCAGTTTGAAACTCCTGAAGCAGCACATAAACCATATTAACCGGCATTTGAGGGAATGAGCCAAATTGTATTCCTAGGTGTGTTTGCTTTGCTTCCATATTGGTTTGCTCTGATGCATGGGAAATATCATCTATACTGCATTATGGTACCTCAATGCCGGCAGGTTCCTTCGAAGCAGTTTGCTGGTTATCAAGCTCTGTTGGCTTTTCAACTATGAAGGACTGTTCATCCATAAAGGCCTTGAACATTTCTTCTTCAGCCAATACCTTTTCTTGGCTTAGTTCGATCTCTTTATCTGTTTCATCATCACTCTTTATCAAGGCCTTTTCAAGGCCTGCTAGACTGTATTTCTCTTTGGCTCTTAACTCAGCATGAACTTTGGCCATTTGTTTTCTGCTAGTACTCTTTTTGATCTTAGGACTAGGCTTTGAACATTTTCCTTCTTCTATCTGGCTCTTTGACTGAGCCAATGAGGTACTTTTCTCGCTCTTCTTCAAATCTTTTTGGTACTAAGTGTACCTTTGCTGGGTCTTCCTTCTCTGAGACCTGGAGATTATAGGAACCATATCGGCTTTCCTTGTTTTTGGGTTTTTCAATAGTACCCAGTTATTTAGGGCTACCAAAGGGGGCTTAATCATCCTTCCCTTTCCTCCCAAAACTCTGGGCATCTCTTTAGGTTTGTTTTGCATGACAAACCAATCAGGTACCCCTAGTACCCATGTACCCACGGCTCTGGTTGGTAGACTTACTACTCTTGCCTGTGGAACTATCTTCGAAGTTGCCTTAAAGGACCAATCATTGGCTCTGGTGCCTTGTCTTGAGCCAAATTCATGCTTTCTTTCAGGCTGGCTGACTATCTTGTAGTAGTTAGGTGGCCTGATCTCATGCAAATGCCTCTTACCCTTAGACAGATTCCTAGTGTTTGGAGGTCTAGCCAAAGATAGCTGCTGTCTAGAACCAGTTGGAAATGGCCTTCTGCCATAATTGTTGGTTGGCCTATGGTCTTTCTACATATCCTTTGTCATGACCCAAACCCGTCCCTAAGGGTTTAGCATCGTAACCGACTAGTAATCCGTGATTATCAAAGGCCTGCTTAACAGTAATAACAATAGTACAGAGTAAGGGGCTGGCGGAAGCCAAACAGTAATAAAAAGATGTCCAATGAGCTGTGAAAATCTGAATGGAAAAAAGACTTTTATGAACAGAGCCGCATTCATAACCAAAACATATATACATACGTCATATACACATAACAAACATGTTAGGGATCCAATCCCTTTACCATAACTGTACAGTCAAGTCTTATTCAGTCGATACAAAACAGGGACAAAATGGTGAATCTGAAACACCCCAAAATAGCCTTGGCTTGAACAGATTCGGAACCTCAAAGTGAGGCACAATGGTTGGCTGGACAAAACATGAGCTTAACTTGACGCTTCTAGCTTCGGTCTGGTGGCTGGACACCTACATATAAATATAAACAGTGAGCTAAAGCCCAGTGAATAACGAATGCGTAAAGGGGTTAAGAATGAATGTCCTTTCATTAATTAAAACAGTCATTTGCATCAGTAAATCAGTTATTCAATCAGTGGCTCATATTTTATGCCATATCAGTCATTTAGAAATCATAACAGTCATACGTGGTACGTCCAATAGCAAAACAGTACAGTAGGTCTTAATAGATCGAACAATCAGTTGATGGCCATCAATACAGTAACAGTAGTTCCAAGGATTGGAACTGACAAAGATCTCTGTAACAGTAACAGTAACAGTAACAGTAACAGTAACAGTAAGTTGCTATGGATGCCACGAGTATAGTTTACAAATAGGACAAACATTCATTCAGTAAACAATATCATTTCAGAAAGCAGCACAGTCAATTGTTCAGAAATAATTATAATTGAACGTATCTTTACAACATTGTTACTCACAGATTACTGGGCTATAGACAGGCTAGTCAGCATCCTCGGGTGCCAACCCTACACAGCTGTAGAATGAACACACACTAAGTTACACACTTAGGATTAACAACTTAGCCCCTATATGGCTTAGTGTGGTTCTATAACTTTATCCTCATTAAGATGCCTTAAACATGGCCTAGGAATGCCTAGGATGGAATGAGGATGCAAAAATTGCACTTTAAAACACTTTTCAAAATTTGCTAAAAACAAAGGTCTCGCTCGAGCGTGGCTTTCCCCGCTCGAGCGAGCTTACCAAAACAGAGGGGTCGCTCAAGCGTAGACTCCCTCGCTCAAGCGGTCTGTAAAAATGCAAAAAGTATTGGTTGCTGAAATTCTCCGCTCGATGCTCGCTCGATTCTCGCTCGAGCATGAGACACAGTTCCTCGCTTGAGCGTAGGTCTCGTCGCTCGAGCATGCGTCTGCACACGCAAAGAACCTGAGAGCTTGCAATCTACACTCGAGCCAGCATTCCGTCGCTCGAGCGGAGCTCTGAACACGAAGGTGGTCGCTCGAGCGTGGAAGCCAAAATCTGGGTTTTCCAGATTTGCTTCCAAAACTCAAACCAAGAATCAAACATATCAAAAATCAACCTTTTCGGCCAATTTTCTGGAAAACGCTTAGAAACCCATAATACAACATGTTTCAAAGATCATTTTATAAAATCAAGCCCAAAGGTGTGACAATTGAACACAATTTTGAATGAAACTTGAAGAACAATGCAAGAACATAACATGCATGAGTTCTCATGAACTCTAATGCTCTAAAACATGGTGAATTCTTGGACTACAACTAAAATATGAACATGCATGTAAGAATTTCATGAAAAATAACTTCAAACTCCATGATATGGACATGTATGCATGAATTCACTCTCAAATCAACACTTTAAGCTAACTCTTGACTCTATTCACCAATTGAACATAAATTTCAATGAAACATTCGTGAACAATGCATGTAACAACTTCAATTCATGGTTAAGGGGATGCATTTCCTACCTTAAGTCTTGAATTCCAAGTGTGTTAGCCCAAAAATGCAATTCTCCTTCAATTTCCCTTAAGTCTCAAGCAACTCTTGTTGAAATCAATTTTCTCCTAATCTCTCTTTCTCTTTCTCTCTCTCTCTCTCTCTCTCTCTCTCTCTCTCTCTCTCTCTCACGGTTTGGTCTAGAAGGTGGATGAAAAGATGATGCAACAAATACATGAATTAAGCCCCAAACAATGCCTCTAAAGGTGGCCCACTCAATGGCAAAAAATGTAAATAACCAAAACTCAATTAATTTAGCATTATTTAATCTAATTTAATCATTCCAAATTGAATTTGAATTAAACCTACCATAAAATCCCATAAATCCTAATTAGCATATAACACTAATCAATCTCTGAATCGGTCGCTGATAAGGCTTTCAATTCGTTGTTCGAAATCAAAACATGAACAGATCATTCAATGACAAACAGATAGAAATGCAATTAAAGCAACACACTCATGCAATCAATTCAGGATTTCACCTTAATCAATTACTCATCACGCTTAATCACAATTTAACGTTAATCAGAGGTGAGGGTTGTCACATCCTTGGAGTACTATTTCCCATCAGTTGGGAGTCCCCTCAGCCATTTATAACTCAACCTGTATTAGGGATACATTCTCTGCATTACTACTGCTTTGAGAGAGTCATCATCGAATGCTTCTTCACTAGAGCCCTCCCTTTGATCTACGAAGCTTTGTCCACTCGTTGGTGAATCTCCTATCTTTTTCCTGAAGGTAGCCTGGCTAGCAACATGTATCTGCACATTGACTTCTTCCAATTCATGAGAGAGAGTATGGGGATCCGGTATGCTAACATTAACTGTTGGCTCTTCAATTTTTGGAAATGGGTTGGTATCAATTCCTATGGCCTTTTCAGTCTTGGTTGGAAATTTTAGCCTCCATTTCCGGATTTGTTCTTAGATCTTGTCTCGAAAAAAACAATGTAGTTTTTAGTTGAGTGGAACCAAAAGTTATACCATTTGCAGTATAATTTTCCTTTATGTTCTTTAGAATTTGGGATCTTAACTCCTTTAGGTAACTTTAAGAAATGTGCTGCTAGCAAATGATCAAAATGTCATCTGCTTTTATTATGTCAAAAGAGTATTTTCTATGAAGGTCTTTCCTTTTGAATTGTTGGTCAATTGTAGTATCTTTCTAAATCAATGCTTTACAGGTCATAGGTTCTTTTCCTATGATCTCTGCTACATCAATTTCAAAGTTAGGGTCCCTATAATAGGTCATATATGATGAATTGCCTCAATCTTGTTCTTCTTGAAGTAAGGTTTTATATCTAAAAACTTTATAAGTACGTTCCACTAGATCTTGAAACTCTATTGAATCAAACTTCTTTCGCAACCTAAATTCCAACCCATTTTGGGTCAATCTAACAAATTCAGGTTCGGGTAAAACGACCCTACATTTGTTACGTGCTCTTTTGAATCTAGCAATGAATTGAGCAACCTTCTCATCAGGCCTTTCGCTCAATCTTGCCAAGTCTGCCATAGAAACCTCACGTTCTGTTTGAAAAAACTGGGCATGAAACACTTCCTCCATTTGTTGCCAAGTTTGAATAGAACCAGGTGTAAGGTTAGTATACCAAACAAAAGCTGCCCCAGTTAGAGAATTTGGGAAAAGTCGTAGTTTCATATAATCATTATTAGTAAATTCACCACATTGGCCTGTAAACCTAGCAATTTGTTCAATGGTTGACTGGTTTCCATTCTCGTAAAAAAAGGCAAAATTTGGTATTTTATATCCCTTTGGGCACTCATGTAGCCTATCTACCCATTCTGGGTAAGGCTTTTTGTAGACAAGAGTTTGGACCCCCCGAGCCATAGGTCCATAGATTTCTCTTACTACATCTGCAATGTGGTCTCTAGGTACCATGTTCGGTGCTAATTAAGTCACTATTGGGGGAGCAAATGCTGGGTTTGGAGGAACAACTTGTGCTTGGATTCCCCTTGGTCCAGGCAAAGGCATATTTGGGACTGGTTGTCGCTGTGGTGCTTAGTAAGCTTGAGGATACAATTGACCCCTTTGGGCAGGTGCCTGGCCTACATAAGGCACTGCAAAAGGAACCGCTGAAGGGAAAACATGCATTGTTTCCCTTCCATTTGTACGAATCCCATCCAACCCCTCGGGTATAGCTTCAAACATGGGATTAGTATAGGTTCTTTCATTTCCTGGTGTTGATCCTACTCCACCAACATTTATGGCTTCGCTGGTAGGTATAGCCATGTTTTGGCCTATTGGCATTCTAGGAAGGGGCTCATACCATGACTGAGGCATTGGTACTGGTCTTTCAGGTGTTTGATTACTGGTTTGACCATTATTTTGCCCATTATTTTGTACAGGCTATCTATTTCGAGCCAATTGTTGCTGAAGCAGATTTATATTTTCTTCACCTTGTCTTATGATTGGTGGTTGATATGCATGCATTCGATCCAAAAAGAACACTGCTCACCTTTCCATTATATACATTAACTGTTGCCCCATGATATCCACTAAACCTCCTAATTGATTAACTGGTGATGTGGATGAGACAATTGAAGGACCAGCTTCTTGGCCTTGCCCAATATTCTAGACTTGAGTTGTATACCCTGAAGTAATGGTTTCTTCAACCAATTGTGGAGGATTATTTATAGCAGGCACATTTTCAGGATGTGGCTCAACATTCTCCTCAACATTAACTCCTTCTACACCTTCTTCGAGGTGGTCATTTTCTCTTCTTGCTCTATGTCTAGCCATTTTTAAAGGTCCCACTAGGCGTGCCAAAAATATATGTTAGTTTTTTTTGGCTTTCGAAGGTTAATAATGTAATTTTAAACGTGCCAGCAAGGTTCAATAAGTCCTTACAGAGATTTTAAATGCCAACCAATTATCAAATAATTGTGTTGAAGTTCTTTCAGCTTCAATGAAGAAGACTTTTACTGGTGGCTTTTTCTTAGGAGAAAATTAAAGATAATGATAATGACGATGGAAAAAACAATTGAATTTCATTAATTAATAAGAACTTACAATGATACCTTCGCACTTTCACAGCCTCGAAGGGTTTTACAGCAATAGACTACTTGGAACTACTCCTAAGAATTGAAATGCAGTACAGGAATTGAAGAACAAGAAATGTAAAAACTAGAAAGAAAATATAAAGTAAATAACTAGTTTTCTAGATCTGAGTCCAGGGTCTCTTCTGTTGGCCTTCTTTTCTATTTATACTTTCTAATGGTAACCGTCGAAGTGAGCTTCTAACCGTCGAAATGTCCTTCCACGATCATTGATTATGGTCTCACACAGTTAGCTTTCACTACGCCATTCTTGCAGTTGGGCTTCCCTCGTGAATTTGAATTTGAATTTGAATTGTGAGCAACCGTTGGGCCACGTCATCTTGTGCCTCCTAATTGTTCCAATGCTACACAGATCCCTTATTACCAATATGAACTGCCACGTGCCCATCGTTGATTGGAGACTTGTATTAACTCTCCAAATTACCTTTTACGAGCCACGTGCGAAGCTACGATTAGCTTATACAAAATATAGCTAGCAGATGCACACCAACTGTTTGATGATTTGTTGAGATGGGCAATTGGAGTTGGAGATTCAACACCTTCTTTTTCTTCATTTGATTATAAATTTGTGTATGAATTTTAGGTTTTGTGTGTAAGGAGAATGAGAAGAAGAAAGGTTAGAGATGAGGGTAATAAAGGACTTATAGAAATTATAAAAATATAAAATAAAAAAAGTGAATTTTGAGAGTGTAAGGAATTAAATTGATGGTGCAAGTAAAATTTCTCATCAACAAATTAATATGAATGTACACTGAGAAATTATGTAAACAAAGAATAAATTATATATGAAAATAGAATTACACGTTATGTTGGCATCATATTATGAGTCAACATTTATAAGCAAATATATGTCCTTCAAAATGTTTATAAAAGATCAACATGATTGAGCACCATAAGAAGTTAATTAAATTTGATTGAAAAATTCAGCAAATGCTTGTATGGTACATGCATAGAGGGAGGAAAAAAGCTGCATGAGAAAATAAAGAGAGAAACAATCAACTTTCCTCACTGCACCAGCACACCTTTTGCGCTTTCATCAATCCATCAACACTCCCCATGTGACTTTACTTACGACCTTTCACAACATTCAACCCCACCCAAAAAAATTAAAAACAAAAAAATAAAAATTGATTATTAGTAAGGTGTGGGCGGTTTTTGTGGGTTGCAGGTTTAACCCGCGATCCGTATGTAATTCGTAAATTTGTCATATTTCAAACCGCATCCGTCCGTATTATGTTTGCGAAACTGTCCATTTATATGCGGATTGGGCGGTTTGAGCGATTCAGATAAACCGTTACCCACCCCTAGTAAGGATGATCACAGGGGCGGAGGGAAGTAGGGCTTAGGGGGGGGCACGTGCCCCCCTGAGTTTTGGAGAGTTTTTTTTTTTTTTTAAGCATAAAGAAAATATTTTATACAAAAAATTTATAAAAATATTATTTAGAGTGAAATGTCAATGATATTTTTAAAATTATAAGAACAATAATGATTGTTTTGATTGAAAATAAAGAGACTATGATATTATTATCTATGAGAATTTTAATATAATGGTGATCTCTATCATTATTGATATGCAAATATAATTAATTTTAATAAAAATATAGAATTTATTGAATTGTTAGTTACATTTAATATGCAGGGTTCACCCTTCATGTGTTTCTTTATTATTGATTGGTAATATCACATGTCAATGATTGCGTTGTATGACTATTATATTGAATTTTTACGCATATTTTATATAAAAAAATTACTTTATCATTATATAATTTATTTTAAAACTTTATATCCATGACTTTTTTTAATGTTGTCCATGATACACTAATTACAAATAACATATTCACTTTATTTGGTTTGAGTTTTCTGAAAACACTTTTCAAAAAATTCTACGTTTTTGTTTTTCGTATTTTTTTGTTTTATTAAATTTTTTTAATATTTTAAGCAATTTTTTAAATTTTTAAACACACCTAATATAAATATACTTAAAAAGTATAATTTTTGAAAAAATCTTTAAAAAAGTCACTAAATATCAAAAATATAAAAAAATACAAAAAATCAATACATTTTTCGTATTTTTATGTATTTATTAATTTTAAAAAAAAATTTCACAAATATTTTATTTTTTTTAAATACATCATGTACCTAAAAAAGTAAAAAAAAAAATGCTTAAAATTTTAAAAATATTCACTAAAAACAAAAAAAATAAAATAAAATAAAATAAAAAATAAAAAACTTAATTCAAAAAACTCAAACTAAACACGTTGATTTATTTATTTATTTATTTTATATTTCTTGAAGTCAATTGTAAAAATTTATATGAAATATTTTTGTAAATATTTTTAATATTATAATTAAGAAGTGCCCCCTCTGACTTCTTTTCTTGGCTCCGCCACTGGATAATCATGTTGTATTGATTATGCTTGTGTTAAAATTTTTTAAACATTAATCAAGTTTATATATATATATATATATTATTTTTCTATATTATTATGTCATGTTATTTTTGTATGTATTGGATTTGTATCGTGTTGACCTGCTATATTAATAAAATTCAATCCTTAGTTAAAAGTTTTTTCTTCACAAGTTAAATTTTATATAACTAATTTCTACTAAATTGCATCGTTTATAAAATAATTCATTTCAACTCAATTTTATTCTTCATTAAAAATTATAAATAAAAAAAACTAAAACCTATAACTTATTTATTTATTTTGTTTACTATATTGACTCTAAAATAATAAATAAAATAATTAGATAATGTCCAATGAAAAAAAAAAAGATTATATTGATTTTAATTCTTATTTTAGATTTTTTTTTTTTTAATTGAACACATGATACCGCTTAATAGAAATAACATTAAAATTAAACTATATAAGATAGTATGAAAGTATATAACTATTAGGTTTAATTGAGTAAAAGTATCATTGCTTTGGCAAGCTATTAAAAAGCTAGCTTTTGACTTTTTTAACCAAAAAAGTTAGCTTTTTTACTCAAGTCACTACCTAAAAAGCTAACTTTTTGGGTTAAAAAAGTCAAAAGTCAACTTTTTACTAACTTCTCAAAACACCACACAGTTTGTTTTAGAGTGTGCATTGAGAAATCCAAAGTAACTAACTCGTATTTGTCTTGTTAAAAGGTTATTTGATATTGGCTTAGTATATAAAAGAGGTTAAGTTTCAACATATTTAAAAACTCGTTAAGTTTTTAAATTAAATTTAAACAATCTACTAAATATATGTACATGTACGGGGGCGAAAAATCCTTTGCTCTCCGTACGCCTTGAACGTCAAGCTTCCGTCAACGGCGTCTATCTCTGCAACACAAAAATGGTGAGTTGCCCGGCGGTGGTGTGCCGGAAAGACCCTCCGACGCTCAAGTCAGACCGCTTTCAGGGAGAAGGAGAATTTCAGAGAGGAGGAGTTTTTTTTTGAGAGTGAATTCGCATACCATGAATGTTTGTCTTCCTTCTCTATATCTAAGCTGGCCACGCAGCTCTGAGATCGTGCGCGCACCACCTCTGTTGTCCTCCCCTGGACAGGTGGCAGCGCTCGCCTCTCACCACCTTACACGTGTAAAGGTCTTGTCCTCCTACCAGTACATGCAGAACTGCCCAACGGTATTGAGGCGTGGGTGGAGCAGATGTCCTCTCGTCCACGCTATTGGCCCAGGTGGCACTCTTAACCGGAGTACCACGACCGGCCTAACACTTGTGGAAAATCGCCATCACGCGCAATCAACTGCGCTATGAGCTACCGACTTATTACCCGGAAATAGATGAGAGTCTAACCATCGGGACCGAACTATTATTGGTCGGTTCTCATGATCAACCGGTTGCGAGGCATGCCGGCCTCCAACCGTTCTTCTTCCAATCTCGGTCACGGGGAGCCGCTCATTGACTGATCGGGCCTGGGTGCACCAACTCCGATCGCGCAGACGGCGTAGCTCGGGTTGCCACTTATCTCGGTTAACCGCTACCTAGGGCTTCTATCAGTGAGTACGGGGCATAGCTCGACTGACCACGGACGCCCGGCCGGTCAACTCCTCCGACCGCGCCAGTCATACTACCGACCACATCAAGAGCCAAGTTAGCAAAGCGCCGCGCAATCCGTCAAGTTGAGCTCGGCCGTACTACTCGGTGCGAATCTCCCCTCTCAATTGCCCTTTAAACCCATCCGAGTCATCGTGATTGGGTTTACCAATGTGTCCGAGCTATGATCGAGTTGCACCCTCTCCAGGCCGAGCTAGAATAGGGCAACGCTTGTCGCCGTGCAATGGTTGAATTGGGAACACTTCCGCCGCCGAGCAAACTCAATTGGCCGGCGATTACCACCGCTGTCCCATCAAAGGTCGTACAACCGTACTGACAGCCGCGTTGCCAGTGCCACGTGTCACCAGGCCACTGGGTCGTGCAGCCAGCCGTCTGGCACGCGCAGAGTTCAAACGGCGCAGCCGTTTGGGTTTCCCCCCACTCTTTAAACCCCATACGAAGGGTTTTAGACCCTTCACTATTCATCTTCTCTCTCAGACGCCCCCCAAACCCTAGCCTCCAAAACCTCTGAGAAGCTGCTGCTGTCCGCGTCCATTGTTGCCGTTTCCAGCACTACACCCAAGCTCGAAGGCCCCACCTCATTCTTCATTCGTTTCTGGTAAGCTCTCTAAACCCCTCTTCCTTGCCTTTCACCTGCTGTTTTCATGCTTGTTCTGCGTCTTTGCTTCATTGTTCTCTATGTTTTTCCTTTGTTTGGGACCATTAGATCTGGCAAACTCTAGGAAAATGGGAATGGTAGAGTAGGGGGGCTCTTCGTGCCCCTGTTTTGCCTTAGGTTGAGTGAGTGAGCCACGAACCTAGGAAGAACTGGATGAATCAGACGAATACTGGGTAAAACCGAGCAAAAAGCTCATTTAGATCCGCCATTAGGGATGTAGCCGAGCAAAAACAAGTTTGTGGCTTCTCGTAGGGGCTGCAACCGGGCTGTGTGCCACATTAGATAGGCGAGTAGAGTAAACCGAACTAAAACACGGAAACCGCGGCCTGAGACCTTAACCGAGCTGAGGGGTCAAACAGATCCATCATTACATCTCCACCGAGCTAAAACTTGTGGTCTCCACTTCTAACCTCAACTGGACTGAAGCCCCGCCTTGAACCTTGACCGAGCTGAAAACCAGATAGATCTTTGAACTGGTCTTGACCGTGCAATAAATGAACTAGAAGGATTTAAGCACATGTAGTTAAACCGAGCTGAGACTGATCCAAACACCAAATCCTTCCCTGAGCTATTTCCATTTGGAGCCGCGCAATATCTGCCGTGCTAACCCTTGGCCTTTTTCAATATGCAGAACAAGTAGGACCGACCAAGCCCTTCGGCGTTATAACTGGTGGAGCTCAAAGACCGAGCAACCACAACAACCTTTTCGGCCGATTTAGCAAATAAAACCGAGATACAATACATCAAAATAAAACCGAGATGGGCAAATACCGCTTTAGGGTTAGCTCGCCCGGGGCGATGGCGGAGTTTCGAGAGGAGTACAATATTCCTGACGACGTCGTCCTAGAGCTCGACAAGAAGGGAGATACTCCTTGGAGGGACCTAGACCGGTGCCCCTTCACGGTCGTATCTATTGTTGAAGGAGGGTTGCGTTTTCCCGTGCAACCCTTGATCTGCGAATTTTTGCGGCAGACAAGGCTTTACCCAACCCAGGTCTCAAATAACACATATAAAATAATAAACGGCGTCGCCGAGCTGAACCGAAGGCTCGGTCTCAATCTCGGCCTCGCAGAGATTTTCCATCAATACAGCCTCAGCCGAAATAAAAGTGGGTTTTGCTGGTACCTCAAAGTTAAGAAGGGCCGAGCAAAACTCATTGAAGGCAACCCGGACAAAGAGGCCAATGATGACGACTTCCTCTGGGTGTCCGGTAACTACGAGGACACCGAGGCGCCCATACCGGGCTAGTACATTAGAAAGGATTTCGGTAGCGCTGGTAAGTGGTCCGGCCGACCGTGCTATTTTCATTCTGCATTTCATTACTGTCATTTGGCACCGATCTGACACTTGTCTTTTTCTGCAGATAAGTACCTTGCAGCGGACTACCGCCAGGCCAACCCCGAAGCGATCCGAGCTCTACTCCAAGTCCCCGAGGAAGAGAGAGAAGCCTCAAAACTGCTCGGCTTCGAGCAAACATATCACTACCAAGTGCCGCGCAAAAGTCGCGTGACTGACTTTCTGCGCGCTCCATCTCCAGAGCCAGATCCAAATCTACCGCCGATCAGATTGGTTCCGCTCACCTCCGAGCAAGAGATGGCGAAAATCCGAGCTATCAAGTCCATGATCACTGGGGACGAAGGCGAATCCCAACCTCCAGAAACCACCGGGGGAACATCTTCCACCCCCGCCGGGCAAAAAGAAGGGGCGGTGCTCGCCCTTGCCAGCGAGCAACAGGCTGGCCGGGCAAGGAAGAGGCCAAGAAAGGAAAAGGCCGGCCAGAGCCTTGTTGATGAAGATTCCACAGAAGTCGCCTCCACCGAGCTGGGCGACCAGACCGAGCAGCCACTTGCCCGCAAATCCAAGGGCAAGGGCCCTGCTGCCCCCCCGGTCTGGGCGCCCGAGTTTGTCTACCAGGGCCGAGCAGTCTCTGCAGAAGACTCGGTCGACGCGGACAAGGAGTACTCGCTTGGCTTTAATATGACCAAGGGGTTAATCCTGCCCGCCGATATGAAAAAGCACGACGAGCTATCTGACCTCAAGGTCCTTCGCTCGGCGGCGAAAGACATCGTGCTGGTAAGTTCTCCACCTTTTTCTTCAAGTTATTGTTCGGTTTTTTGCTCGGTTTCTCGTCATACTTAATTGTGCGCTGGTTTGCAGGCCGCGCAGAAGAACTATTTGGCGCACGACAGGATGATCAAGCTGCGTCAAAGCCTGCGAGATGCCATCTCAGAGAATAAGTCACATGTGGCCGAGATAGCGAAACTCAAGGCCGCGCAAGAGGAGATGGCGGCCGAGCGGGATGCATTGCAGTTGAAAGTGGACCGAGCTGAAGCGGACAAGCAGAAGGCCATGAAGTCTACTAAAGCTCGGTACCTCGCCGAGTTGAGGAAACTCCGCGATGCGAACAAAGAGGCCATGGACAAGGCGGTTGACGACGCGGAGGACCGAGGATACCAGCAGGGGGAGAAAACCTACGAGCGTCAGGTCCAGGCGACCAAGGACATCTTCTTCCAGTGCGGCTGGAAAGCTGCCGTGGAGAAAGTTGGCCTTGGTCAGGATTCTGACATGTTCCTCAACCCTCCCCCTGCCTATATCCCGGTCTACCTGCAGGCGTACTCCAAGGCCGAACAAAACCGTCTCATAGCGGAGGTAAGGAAAGAGGCTGAGGAAGCGGCCGCCGCCGAGAAAGAAGCTGAGCAAACTCCACCTGAAGCATCTCAAAATGCTGAAGATGAAGTGATTGACCGGGAGGTCGTCTCGGTGTAAGGCACTGACAATGAGGCCGAGGAGGTCCTGCCCGAGCAAACAACGCAGTGTACCGAGCCGACGGTGGAGGGAGCCGACCAGAATGTTGACCTTGACCTGGACTGAAGATTTCTTTTTCATTTTCTTGCTTTCCTTCGTTTTTCAGTTTCTTCTTTTTGCATGTAACCGGGCTACGCCCCCCTTTTGTACTGAACTTCTATCAACGAAATGCAACTTTTTGCTCGTACATCTGTTATTTCTGTTCGGCTTGAGTATGTTTGAATTTCTTGCTCGCACTTTAACTAACTAGCAGGTCGGCGAGACCGCACAAATAGTCAGCCTTCTCGTATCCTTGCAATTCCTTGATTTCCAAATGAAATGATATTTTGTACTCGGCCGAGCAAAAATCCGCTCGGCCTTGTTCGGTTGACAACACCTAGTCGGCCGAACAAAAACTAGCCTGCTCGTTTAAGTTGTTTAATATGCCCATATTTCCCTTCGGCCGAGCAAATTCAGCTCGGCCTTATAATTGCTGGGCAAGACACCAGCATTGCCAATTCCGCCGAGCAAAATCAGCTCGTTTCCCATATTGGACAATTCACCAATATGTTAGATGGGCCGAGCAAAATCAGCTCGGCTCCTACATTGGGCAATTCACCAATGTTTTAGTCAGGTTGGTCATGCCGCCAACATTCCCACTGGGCGAGCAAAACCAGCTCGGCCTTAATGCGCATTGTTCCATACGCAACTGTTCGTGCGGTCTGCTCCCATTCCGGAGAAAACAGTCCGGTTACACGTAATCTGGTTCTTGCCCCTTTCACCCATAATTGCCCCTTGTGTCTTGTTATATCATTGGACAAATACCATACAAGCAAAACGAATTTTCATTACAAAAACATTGTCATCTCTTACATCAAATGCCAAAGGGCTAGGGGTCTGCAAAAGCTAAGCAACATAAACAGATTACATTTCAAAAGTAAAAGACCTTAAGGTTGGCCGCATTCCATGGTCTGGGGACGGTCTTGCCATCTAAATCTTCCAGATGGTATGCCCCCTTACCAGCAAGACCAACCACCTTGTATGGTCCTTCCCAATTTGCACCAAGTTTGCCTTCGCCAGGGACCACCGTGTTGCCAAGCACCTTCCTTAGGACCCAATCCCCAATCTTGAATAGCCTGGGGTGCACTGCCTTGTTGTATTTTTTAGAGAGTTCTTGCTGATAGGCCGCTATATGGATCAATGCGCGCTCTCGTCTTTCCTCAGCAAGGTCCAGCTCTAGTGCCACGGCTTCATTGTTCAGGTCGGGCTGGAAACTTTCTGAGCGGATGGTTGGCATGCCAATTTCTAGTGGGATGATGGCCTCCATACCATAGGCCAAAGCGAACGGTGTTTCCCCGGTCGACCGTCTTGGTGTAGTGCGGTATGCCCATAGCACATTAGGAAGCTCTTCAACCCACTTTCCTTTTGCCTTCTCAAGCCGCTTCTTCAACCCGTCCAGGATAGTCTTGTTTGAGGCCTCTGCTTGACCATTCGATTGAGGATAAGCCAGGGTTGAATTATAAAACTCAATCTTCAACTCTTCGCAAAATCCGCGAAAGAGTTTGCCATCGAATTGAGTACCATTATCTGAGATGAGCGCCCTGGGTATGCCGAAGCAAGTGATCACATTTTGCCAAACGAATTTCTTAACGTCCTTCTCCTTAATGGTTGCCAGTGGCTCGGCCTCCACCCATTTGGTGAAATAATCAGTGGCGGCGATGAAAAACTTACGATTGCCCGGTGCAACTGGGAGTGGTCCAACAATATCCAATCCCCAAAGTGCGAACGACCAAGGACTTGTGAGCGAGAGTAACTCCCTTGCTGGGTGGTGGATCTGGTGAGCAAACTTCTGACATTTCTCGCATCTTCGAACATACTTCTGCGCGTCCGCTTGCATGCATGGCCACCAATAGCCCTGCGAGATAGCCCGGTATGCTAGAGATCTGCCTCCAGTATGGCTGCCGCAGATGCCTTCATGGATTTCATAGAGGAAAGCTTCCACCTTAGAGGGGTGGACACACTTCAGATACGGCCCCGTGAAAGACTTCTTGTACAAGGCTCCGGACGGGGAGAGCCAAAACCGCTCTGACTTAGCCCGAATTTTGTGGGCTGCCTTCTTTTCTTCCGGTAGAATTCGATCTTTCAGAAAGGCGATGATGGGGTCCATCCAAGAAGGTCCCAAGTCGGTGCAGAGTACCTCGGTTGCTTCTACTTCCTCAATGCTTGGCCGAGGTAAAAATTCAATCATCAAGGGATTGGGAAAGGTTGTCTGAGTGGAAGCAAGACCAGCCAATTCATCGGCCGTGCTGTTTCCTTCGCGATTGATCTGTTCAACTCTGATGGCATCGAACTTCTTGACTTCCGCTCGCACCAGCGCCTGATACTTGGCCATTCTTTCATCTTTGGCCTCATACTCCCCTGAGACTTGATTGACCACCAGCTTGGAGTCACTGAACACCATAAGGGCTGTGACCTTCATTCTCAATGCGCTTCTCAGCCCGGCAAAGGAGGGCCTCATACTCCGCTTCATTGTTGGAAGCTGGGAAGCCGAGCGTAATTGCTTGCTCTATAATGAGCCCATCCGGGGAAGTCAGCACAATTCCTAGCCCGGCCCCATGTCTGTTGGAGGCCCCATCAACGAAGAGCTTCCACATCTCGCCGATGAACAGCTTCCAGCAATCGGAGGGATTCTGGGAACTCCTTAAATCAAAGTCCCTGGTTGGTTCATTCTGGTCTCTTTCTTTACCCGGGTTGGTCTCGCCTTCCAGCGAGCCGTCGGCCTTAGGTAGTCCGGTTAAGTTTTGCTCGGCTTCCTCTTGCAGGCCATCATTTGTTCCCGCTGCCAGAACCATGGGTTGCGCCAAATCCGCGCCGACCAAGTCAATTGGGCAGACCGGGTGCGTCCCAGGGGCAAATTCCGCCACAAAGTCCGCTAGTGCTTGTGCCTTAATCGCGGTGCGCGGTCTGAACTTGATGTCGTATTGGCCCAATTCCACGGCCCATTTCAGAATTCTCCCAGTGAAGTCCGCTTTTTCAAAGAACACCTTAAGCGGGAACTCGGTCAACACTACGATTGTATGGGCATGAAAATAGTGCGCCAGCTTTCTTGATGCCATAATTAGTGCCAACGCCAATTTTTCCAAGGGAAGGTATCTTGTTTCGGCTGGGAGCAGAGTCTTGCTTACATAGAAGATTGGTAGGTGCTGGATGCCTTCAGCACGAACCAATACGGCGCTCACCGCGTGTTCAGAAATGGCCAAGTACAAGTACAACTCTTTGCCCGATTGGGGCGTGACCAAAATTGGGGCTGAGGAGAGGTAAGCCTTTAAGTCTGCAAGCGCACGGTCGCATTCTTCATCCCAAAAGAACTTGGATTTCAAAGTTTTGAAGAAGGGCCTGCAACGATCCGAAGACCGGCTGATAAATCTATTCAGCGCGGCTGCCATCCCGGCAAGATGTTGCACGTCCTTCGTGGAGTTCGGGCGCTCCAACTCTTGTATTGCCTTGATTTGCGATGGGTCGGCCTCAATTCCTCGGTTTGTGACCAGAAAACCTAGGAATTTCCCCGTGCCAACCCCAAAGGCGCACTTAGAGGCATTCAGGCGAAGCTTGTGGCGCTTGAGTATGGCAAACATTTCTGCTAGGTCGGCGAGGTGCTGGGACTTCTCCTTACTCTTCACCACCATATCGTCAATATAGGCCTCCATAGTTCGGCCCAGGAGAGGAGCGAACATTTTTGTCACCATTCGCTGAAAGGTTGCCCCAGCGTTCTTTAGTCCGAATGGTATGACCTTGTAACAGTATAAGCCCCTGGGGGTGGTGAATGACGTGATCTCTCTGTCTGGTTCGTACATGGCTATCTGATGATAACCGCGATATGCATCCAAGAAGCTGAACCTCCGATGGCCAGCGGTTAAGTCCACCAGCTGGTCAATTCGAGAGAGGGGGAAACTATCCTTTGGGCAAGCCCGATTGACAGTTTTGTAGTCGACGCAGACTCGCCACTTGCCGTTCTTCTTGGGGACGACCACCGTATTAGATATCCACCGAGGGTACTGCACCTCCTCTATCGCTCCAGCTTCCAACAAATTCTTTACTTCTTCCGCCACCACCTCAGCATGGTGCAAGGCTGAGCGGCGCGTTCTTTGGATAACTGGCCGTGCATTGGGGAAGACATTCAATTGGTGGCAAATGAAGCTTGGATCGACGCCGGGCATGTCGTAAGGCGTCCACGCAAAAGCCTCCAAGTTGGAAACCAAGAAGTTGACATATTCTGACCGCTCGGCACTGGACAATGACGATCCCAAAAGGAAGAACTTGGTTGGATCATTCTCCTCAATGCGCACCTCCACCAAATCTTCGATCGATTTTTCCTCGGCCTTCCTTCCCACATCTTCGAGGACCTCCTTTCCTTCCGGCCCCTCGATCATTTGGACAAACCCTTTGGCTGCTCGGCTGCCATTTACCGCAACGAAGCACTGTTTGGCCATCACTTGGTCTCCCCAGACTTCCTCTATTTGTCCGCTCGGTGCCGGGAAGCGCATGACTTGATGAAAAGTAGACGCAACTGCTTGCATGGCGTGTAACCAGCCTCTGCCCAGGATTAAATTGTAAGTAGATGGAACTTTGAGCACCCAGAACTCGACCTGCTTTACGACCGACCCCGCTTTGACCGGTAGAATAATCTTCCCAATCGGCCATTCTGGTTGTGAGTTGAAGCCGACCAAAGGAGATGTTGCAGGAGCCAAATCCTTGTCTTCCAACTTCATTTGTTTGAACGCGTCATAATACATTATTTCGACCGAACTCCCCTGGTCGATCAAAATTCTTTTGGTATCGAAATCCTTGACGCGTAAAGTCACCACCAAGGCATCATTGTGCGGCATCTGAACCCTTTCCAAATCTTTGGTCGAAAACGAGAGGATGTCCTTTTCCTCGGTCTTCCCCTTCTTTACGGCGGGCTGGACAGAGAGCACTTCCCTCATGTGCTCGGCCTTCTTTATCATCCCCCTAAGCTCGCAGACTCTTGCTGGTTCAATGATGCCATGGATGACGTTGATCACACCTTGCGGGGGTGCTTCTAGGGCGGCCATTCCGTTTGGCTCGGTTTGACCAGTTGGCGCGGCCTTGACTCCCCCATCAATATATTGGTCAAGGTGTCCCGCCGCCACCAACTCCTCTAAATGCTGTTTGAGCGGTAAGCAATCTTCTGTCCGGTGCCCCCGTTCTTCATGGAAGGTGCAGCGATACTTTGGATTAAAGCCCCGCTGCGCGCTCCCCAGCTTGGCCGGCCAACGGACAAAAGGTTCCCCTCGAATCTCGCTCAAAATGCGGTAGATGGGAATTTTGAAGACCGTGGTAATCCCTGTCCGCGCCTTCAATTTTCTCTTGGCATCCTCGGCTGCGTCGCGAGGCGTGTCAGCTCGGTCATTCCTGCGCCCCTTGTTTCGGTCATCTCGGTTTGGTCCACGGCGTTGATCTTTTGACCGGTCGCTCGGGCGGTTATCCTCCTGCCCGACCGAGTGGACTTTCCCAGCCACCTTCCTGTCCGCCACGACCGGATTCATCTTCTCGGTCGCAGAGGCAGCGTCTTCCTCCACACGGATGTCTTCATTGATCCGTTGCATCAAGGATTCCACAGTCGTAGGTTGACGCATGGTGAGCGAATCTCGCAGCCTATGTCCGACTGGAAGACCTCGCTTGTATTGAGTGATCGCCAGGTTGGTAGGGCAGTCGAGAATTTCGTTGTATGTTTCCCAGTATTTGGCGTTGTAAGCCTTCAGCGAACACCCAGACTCCATCTTGACGCCTAGGAGATGATCGACCTCCTTCGGCGTTCGAGTGTTGGTCTTGAATCTGGTGACGAAGGCTTCCGCTAGCTGCTGCCACCCCTCTATACTCCCCTCCGGGAGCCTTTCGAACCACTTCAAACCCAGCTCTCCCAAGCTTGCTGGGAATATGAGGCACATCAGGGCGTCGTTGCGCCGATGGCCTGCCATGACTTGCCGGTAATGACTCACATGCCTGTACGGATCCGTCTTGCCGTCATACAGAGTGAATTTTGGCTGGTGGAATCCGGCGGGAAGTGGTGTACCCTCGATCTCTGGAGACAGCGGCGTGGCTATAAGTCTCGCCAGCTCCTTGTCCACCAGAGCAGGGGCCATGACTCTGGGCGCCGGCATCACCACCTCTTCGCTGCGATGAACTGGGGCACTCAACCTCTGTAGCGCCGGCACCCTCTGAGCCTCTCGACGGCGCGCTCTCTCCTCCAACACATCCCTCAAGTCCCCGGAACGTGTGGAGAAAGAAGATCGCGACGTCGGCGTCGGGCGTGAGGGATGGTAAGTGCTATCGCGAGTGAGGGATCTGCCCTCTCTCTGGTCGGAATCTCCCACCCCATAGTTCCTGGTGATGGAGATAGTGTGAGTCCTCCTCTGGCGACGACTGCTAGAACGAGGGGAGGAAGTGCGCTCACTGAGGTTGCCCTCTCCAGCAACACCCTTCCCCTTAATCTGGCGTTTCAGCAGCTCCATCTCCGCCGCCATCTTGCGAATGAGGGCGTCTTGGTCTTTGAGTTTGTGCTCCAGGCGCTGTGTATGGGACTCCCCCCGGCGCCCGCGGCCTTCTGGACTCTGCGAACGATCTGAACTCCTCCCACGCTTGTCGCGCGCTCCTCGCGAAGAAGTTTCTAGGCCCGCCATGGTTGGAACATTTGGGAGGCCATCTCTCCTTCGGACATACTCCGGAGTAACACCATCGACGACGGACAGCGGAACTTCTTCGTTGTTGGCCATGGAAACGGCTGAAAAAGCTCGAAGAACAAGGGTTAATTATCAAAGACTTCCCACAGACGGCGCCAATTGTACGGGGGCGAAAAATCCTTTGCTCTCCGTACGCCTTGAACATCAAGCTTCCGTCAACGGCGTCTATCTCTGCAACACAAAAATGGTGAGCTGCCCGGCGGTGGTGTGCCGGAAAGACCCTCCGATGCTCAAGTCAGACCGCTTTCAGGGAGAAGGAGTTTTTTTTTTAGAGTGAATTCGCATACCATGAACGTTTGTCTTCCTTCTCTATATCTAAGCTGGCCACGCAGCTCTGAGATCGTGCGCGCACCACCTCTGTTGTCCTCCCCTGGACAGGTGGCAGCGCTCGCCTCTCACCACCTTACACGTGTAAAGGTCTTGTCCTCCTACCAGTACATGTAGAACTGCCCAACGGTATTGAGGCGTGGGTGGAGCAGATGCCCTCTCGTCCACGCTATTGGCCCAGGTGGCACTCTTAACCGGAGTACCACGACCGGCCTAACACTTGTGGAAAATCGCCATCACGCGCAATCAACCGCGCTATGAGCTACCGACTTATTACCCGGAAATAGATGAGAGTCTAACCATCGGGACCGAACTATTATTGGTCGGTTCTCATGATCAACCGGTTGCGAGGCATGCCGGCCTCCAACCGTTCTTCTTCCAATCTCGGTCACGGGGAGCCGCTCATTGACTGATCGGGCCTGGGTGCACCAACTCCGATCGCGCAGACGGCGTAGCTCGGGTTGCCACTTATCTCGGTTAACCGCTACCTAGGGCTTCTATCAGTGAGTACGGGGCATAGCTCGGCTGACCACAGACGCCCGGCCGGTCAACTCCTCCGACCGCGCCAGTCATACTACCGACCACATCAAGAGCCAAGTTAGCAAAGCGCCGCGCAATCCGTCAAGTTGAGCTCGGCCGTACTACTCGGTGCGAATCTCCCCTCTCAGTACACTATAAAAATCAAACTGTTCAAGCTGAACTTATTAAAAGAACATTTGAAATTAGTTTGTCCCAGATCAAGCACGTTTTGAATTCCAGTAATCCCATCCTGTACACAAAGGGTGAGTATAAGATGAGCATTAAAAAGATTTTTTGTATTTAATAATTTTGTATCAAATTTGGTCGATTTTTTTTACTTTTCAACTTCGTCTAGTGTAGAACGATATATGGCCAAAAAATAGTATATATATTGATCTTTAACGAATATTTTTGAAATTTTTAATTTTTTTAAAATTTATTTTTTTGATCCATCTGATAACCTAAACAAAAAATTATTAAAACCTCGGCCATCTCCATCCAAAATTTTATTTTTCCTTTTAACATTATTAATAGGAAAGCATTGTATATTAAGCTTGGTACATTGAAATAAAATGGAATAAGATAGTAATTCTATTAGAAAATTCATTCAAACGTTTGATTTATTAAAAAAGATTTTGCTGTTTTCAAATTGGTCATCTTAATTTGAGAGAGAATTCGGATTTGATAGGCCCATTTTGGATCGAGTTTGTTGATCCGAACTGTTTACTTTTTTGGATTCATTAAGTAGAATATTTATGCATAAAGTAAAGATGATCAAACATCAGTAACTATATATTTGAATCGCATTTGTATCAAGAAGTCCTAAAAAGTGAACGGTTTAAATCACCGAAAATGATTCCAAAATAGACCTAGCAAGCTTAAACACTCTTTCAAATTAAGATGATAACTTGAGAAAAGTCAAATACTATTAAAAAAGGGCATTGCTATTCAAAATCAAAAATTAAACTCAATTTTCTAGTTCATGATGTGGCAATCAATTAGGATATTAAAATAACACTCTCTCTCCTATTTTTTTTAACCATTAACCAATTATATTACTTACACATCATTGACTCAATAAAATAGATTTAAAAAATAAACTTGTATATTATTTTTTATTAAAAAATAGTAGAAAATACATTGCCAATAAATTCTAATAATGGACGAAGGCAGGGGAGCGCCAAGGGTGGCCACGCCCCCTAAGGTTTTTACCCTTCTGAATTATAAATATTTCACAATGTCTGTAAAATGACAACTTGTCCCTTTTAGGATAAGGCAGTGGTAGTGGTGGTGGCGGTGGTGGTCTAAAATGACAACTTATCCTTTCTAAAATGACTTGTATCCTCTCTATATGGAGGTTCTTTTTATTCATTTTGAGATCTATTTTATACTCCAATATATTTTAATTGATTACTTATTATTGAATGTGCAATATATTAAATCTCGTGTTTTCCCATTAAAAAAATAAAAATAAATAAAGAATAAGAAGTAACAATAGAAATTTATTAAACTTATATATATATTTTTAAAATTTTTTTTTTTCAATCAGTGAGATTGAATATTATAATTATAAGATTTACATCAACGTGATATATACAATCTATTAATCCAGCAATATGGACAAATAAACAACTGACTCTACAATTAAGGAATTCAACTTTATCAACTCAACAAATAGTCTTACAATAGAGAGAAATAGCCAATTAAACAAGTCTCATAATAAGAAAGAAATAACCAATTAATTCAATTCTTACCTTGAGTATATACAAGAATGACCAAAAGAATAGAATAGGGAATTCTTAAAATATTAAAAATGCGAGTTTTATCTGATTTAAAGAGGGGTACTACTACAATTATGTAAATAGAGTAAGGAAAAATGAGAGGAGAAGAAGAGAATGCTAGAGTTCATCACTCAATCACTACCTTTTTCTTATTGCTAAGTAAGAAAACCCTCAAACATTCTCATTCTTTCATTTAAACATCAAAATATTTATGTGTTGATAGTAATTATATATCATAGTAACTGATTAAATAGATAAATGGATTTATGAAATTAGTGGTTGACAGTTAATTACCCTTTGATTAGGGTAAATCTTAGTTTTTGAGATCTCTTAAACAGGTTAATCTTAAGATGGTATGGGATGTATTTGAACCCTTATTAGTATTTCAATTTTAGAATAAGGGTGAATGTACAGGTGACACAACATGGAGAATATTCTTAACAGACTGTTCCCTTAGGGAAGACCACGAATGTCATTACTTAGGTATGTAACACCAGGTATAAGCATTCCTGACATTTATAGCTTGTAGCATTTAAATATTTACCAATGTGAGGTTTCAAATCATCCGTGACAATGGCTTAGCATTTGGGTAAATGAGTCTCTACGGCGAGATTATAGGTGTGGCTTAGTAAATTAAGCTAGAAATTTTAATGAATCCTTATAACTTTATGTTGCATGCAAATTGTTATGTTATGATTATTATGTTTATAGACTCGTCATTTTATTGGGAAGAAAGATAGGTTTGTTATGTTTTCTTTCTAAATTTTGCAGTTCATGGCGTTTGATACTAGGTTTTGTCAAGGAAGTGATGGAAACTGAAAACGGGGTTGATGATATTGTGGATCCTTGGTTGACTTGAAATTTTGATTGGAGGCGCATACTTTTTACCATTTTAATATCCTAGCTACGTACGTATTTTTTTTTATCATTTGATATTGTTGCCTATATTTAGATAATTTTAAATTTTATTTACAGTTGTTTTTGAACTCCTGGTTATGTTTTCTAGAGGTGTAATAATTATTTATGATGGTAATATTTTATTTAGTAAAAAATTTATATTCGTCTACTTAATTTTTTTTCTTGACTTTTCAAAATTTGGAGACACACACACAAAATAATAATAAATAAAAAAAATTCGGCCCTAACTCAGATTGGTTTTGGACAAACAATTTCAGATTACAATTTGGGCTTAGGCGCGGTCTGAGCAACTCTCAACACAACTCAGGTTGGGTTTGGACAACCTCTCAACCCGCCCAAGTTCTACTATCGAACTCTATAAATAAATATTTTTCCTAATTGTTTAATCTACCAGACACAATTCCCATCTACCAAAAATAAATAATAAAATCAAGACATGACTCTATAATGATTAGTTCAATTTGAATCTAAATCAGACAACAAACTACAAGTTTTATAAATCACATTAATTTTTTGGGTAAATTACATTGACACCCCTTGAGGTTTTGTCCAATCACTACTCACCCCCTGATGTTTTGAAAATTACATTTCCACCCCTGTGGTTAATAGTCTCATTTCACAAAACCCCCTACTTATATAAAAAGTAACAACTCCTAGTAGAAAAACAGAAGAAATTACATTAAAAAAAAGTAAAAGAAAGGGGAAAAAAAAAAAAAGAGAAAGTAAAGCATAGCAAAAAAAGAGAAAGTGTATGAATTCAATGTTTTCATTCCGTATAAATAATTACAATGACGGAGGGTTAGTGTAATTTTCCAAACGTCAGGGGATGATATATATTAAACCCAAACCTCAAGGGTTGCAAGTGTAATTTGCCCTAATTTTTTCTATCACAATATTCTTCAATCTCGTTTCAAAATTTTAAATCTCATTGTAACATAATGCATCTATAAATAAATAAATAAAAATTAATAATCTGTGCATCATTTTTCGTTAACAAAACTCATTAAAAAGGCAATCTTATATATAAGATCGAGCTTTTCCCAACCTGCATAATTCCGGAACAGGGGGGCCGTGCTGTGAGGGCCCATGAGCTTTGTTCTTAACCCATGTCATTAATTCGAATAATTTATATTGTAAAATTCGTTGAGTAGATCATTTATAAATAACAATAAAAAAATCAGATTAATTAAATATCTATAAACTCTAAACAAACCACATTTGATTTAAAAAAAAATAAACGGTTAGAATAATTTGTTAATTTATTTTAAAAGACTTGATCATACGATTACACATATTTCATTAACTTAATTATTTATGTGAATAATACATTCAATAAATCTTATATTATGAACAATTCAAATTATCAAAATAAGTCTGGAACAAATCTTTATTGTACCTCACAGCAACCATGCTGTGCCTAAGCTCCCCAGATCCACATAAACCCCCACTTTCCTTTCAAGAAAGTACTTCCTGTCTCGCATCACATGATAATATATTTTTCTGGAAAATGTTCATACTACTTTTCTTTGGCTAAAATCTTAAAATTTCACTATCAAATGTTGGAGACATCCTACCTATTCCTAAAGAAAAAAACTTCGTCAAAAGTTAAAATCTAAATACCCTTTTATGTCTCTCCATCATATTATGCATGATTACTCCTGCTTATCGTTCATTTGTTTTGATAAAAAATATTTTTTTTGTAAGAAAATATTTTTTTATGTTTGATTACGTACTTCAAATTAATGTACTAATTCGTGGTGGTAGTTGTAGGGTAGAGGTGGAGGTGGAGGTGAAGGTATGGTGGTGATGAAGATGGCGACAACTGTGATGGCAGTGACAATAGAGACAGCAATGATGGTGTCATGGTCAAGGTGATATTTTAACATCCTATAATTTTAAAATTTTAGTTCTGAGTTTTAATTTGTGAAAATAGTGAACTCAAGTAGTATGGAGATGTTTTTGTTTCTTACCTGCAATTAAAGAAATCTGGGGTTGTTTGTTTGGAAGGATTGGATGGAGGGATTGGACTCCATATCTAATCTATCATAGAATCTATTGTTTGGTTGATAATATGTAAATTAAGAGTTTCACCAAATTATGAATCACATATATATTGCATTATTGTGTCCTAGGGGATGTGTGATAGAAATAGTGAGATTGGAATCCCATGGGATTAAGTTGTAAAATAATACATTTGCCCTCCAAGTATTTGATTTCATTATGTATTGTATTTAGTAAAATAAAATAAAATATAAAAATCTCAATTAAAAAATAAAATAAAATAAAATAAATTTATGTATTTAATTTTTTAAATATTTTTTTATTGATGTTTTATTTAATTTTTTTGATATTTTATTTAATTGGTATTTTATTTAATTTCATTATTTAATTTTTATTGATTTATTATTATTTTTTAGAAACAAATTTATTTAAAATTTTATTTTAAAAATAAAATAAATTTTTATTGATGTTTTATTTATTTAATTTTAAAAATAAATTTATTTAATTTTTAAAAAATAAACTAAAATAATTTTTTATTTAATCTAGCCAAAAAAAAAAATTTAAAATATTAAAGACATATTTAGTATTGCTATTACTTAATAAACAATTGAAAGGGTAAAATAGTTTAATGAGCAATTATCATTCTTCATTATATTCCAATTAAATATTGGATTCAATAGAATAGTCCTTTACAGACATCTAATCTCATAAGAAAACAAACATGGGATACGCATCATTTATAACCAAATAGTATAGGAATATACATCCCAAGATTAATAGTTTGATAAATTACAATCCTTAATTATTCAATCCGTCCAAACAAATATCACCTCATTGCACACTCATGCTTGCAAAAACACCATTTTTTTTTTTTTTGGAACCATGCAAAAACAACACTTGATGAGATCCTATTTAATTGCCTTATGTAGACACCCCATTTTTGACCGCCCTCAAGACTTGGGCATTATTGATGGTTTGCTCGGTGTTGAGAGATGTGCAGGGCACAGGTTCAATTTCTTCGGCAAGGAGAGAGGCAAATCTCAACTTCACACCCCGTTTTGGACCACAATTATTTTGGATGGTTTTTAGACTTTAAAAACCTCTCTTTCAAAACATTTTTTTTTGAAATAAAATTCCCACGATGTTCCGACGCTCGCATTTCGGTAAATGTTGCGCTTTTCGGTAAACCGAGCAAGGACAAAGTGGAGATGAATGAAAGAGAGATGAAATATTTGAAAAATCTTTCAAAACACCTTACTTAGGGGTTTGAAGTTGAAGAAAAGAGGAGAAGAGGGGAGAAACCAAGTTGGAGAAGAAGATAGGCAAGAATCGCTAAGAGATGGATGAGCAGTCCTCGCTAAATCGAGCTTATTTGTCTATACACTTGGAGTTAAGTTATGAGGCTACCACCATTGGAAAGAAGACTTCCGGGGCTTCATTTTTCATACAAGAATCTCTTAAACCCGAGTCCGGATGGCGGAGATATGATTGGTTGAAGTTGGGCATCATCCCGGTTGGACCGAAACTGAGTAACCTTCACTAAAACAAGCATAACTTTCTCCACAGGAGGAATTTTAATGCAAAGTTTGCGGCATTGGAAAGCTTACTTCCGGGGCTTCAATTTTGACACAAGAATGACCTAAAAAGGAGTTCATATGAAGAAGTTATGCCCGTTTGAAGTTGGACCTGCAGAGCAGATTTTTCCTGCCGACCGGCCAAAAAGAGTGCCGACCGGCCAGAAAAGAGTGCCGACCGACCATTTTTGCTAGCCGACGACCTTCCGATGTATTCTACAAATTGAATGGATGCCAGCTGTGCCAGCTGGAATACACAGATTCTGCTCCCCATGCACGTGTGTGGCTGTTTTGCACCCTTTGCACCCCTTTGACCCCTCTTTTGTGCACCCTTTGCTCATGGCTTCTTGAGGAAGCCTTGACCCCTTGTCTTGGCTTCCTCAAGAAGCCTACCAGCTGTCTAAGCTTCTCCAATAAGCCTTGGTCCCTTTGACCCTTTTGTATAGCTTCTTGGAGAAGCTTTATGCCATTTTCTTGCTCTATAAAGAGAGGTCCCTCCTCCATTGTTAAAGGTTGGATGTTTTAAGCAAAAAAAACCAGAGATATACCATGTATATCTGATATATACATACACACCCCTCCATCTCTCACTATATCTCTCCCATTCAACCATCAAACACCCTTGTTCTTGGGCCCTTTCTTCACCAATCCATAGCACCACCACCACTACTCCATCACAGCAGCTTGGAGAAGTTTTTCAGAGGCCAAAGGTGCTGCAACTCAAGCCAAGAAGCAACAAAAAGGGTAGTCTTCAAGGGTAAGATCATTTTCCCTCTTTTGTAGCGCATTCTTGTCACATTTTTCTACCCTATTTGCTTACTGTTTTGGGCTCCGACCCTAACTGAAAGGGGCATTCTTTTGAGCCATTCTTCATGTTTGTTTAAGGGCTCAACCCTGTTTGAGCCCTCCATAGTGCACTTGCTTCAATACTCCTTGGTATGCCACATTTTTGCATGAAATTTCTAGCCTATGTGTGATCTATTTTTGAGCATAATGTAAACTGTAAGTAGGCTCATTTTGAGCCCTTCTTCAACATTGAAGAGGGCTCAACCCTGTTTGGGACCCCTATCTTGCACTTGCTTCATAATCTCTTCTATTTACCGTAATTGTGCATGCTTTGTTAGCCTATCTTGCTTCTATTTTTGGGCCTTCAACAGGCCTGAAAAGTGTCTTATTTTGCCCCCCTCTACATGTCTCATGAAGGGTCTTTGGCTGTTTGGTGCACCCTTTTGGTACTTCATGTTATACCCCTTTGTGGGCCTTAATCTTGCATTGCATTTTGAGCATGTTTTTATATTGATTTGGGGCTTGTCATCTACTGTGGGTAGTCATATTTTTGGTCCCTCATCAGTATTGTAGAAGGGTATTTTTCAGTTTGGTGCATGCTTAGCATACCTACCATGTGATGCCTTGTAATTGCCTTAATATGCCTTAGGTCGTTAGCCTTTGTTCGAGCATGTTTTAGGCTTAGATTTGTGAAGCTTTTGTGTTTATTTTGCCATGCTTTAGGTCTGTCTTAAGTTGTTTGAGTCGATCCTAGCATGCATTATATAGTCTCTTTGCATTTTGTGGCTTGTATGCTTCAAGTATGTGAATGTGTGAGCATTGTTGCATGCTTTGTTGATTTATTTAGTTGGTTTGGAACCTCCTATAACATGATTTCAGAGCTTACGTTGCATGCTATATGTCCATACTTAGCCTCTTTAAGTGTGCTTAAGAGTTGCCTTGTTTATGCTTAAGGTGTTGGACCATGATTGCATGCATGTGTGTGTGCATTTTGTGTCTTCATTTCCATGATTATGGCCACTGATTTTGGCATGCTTGCGAGCTATCCATGTTAGTTTAAGTCCATCGTTGCATGTTGTTGCATACCATGTTTGTTTACATGTTTAGGTTGCGCGCCTAGCATACATTGTTCATTTGCATGCCCATGTTGCATACTAGATCACATGCCTAGGTTGCATTACATTGGCATGCATGCCTTGCCTCTTGATCAAGTGATAGAGGTTGGGCTTTATGTGTTTGTTTGATTTGCATGACATTTGAAATCAAAGTGCATACTTGGTTTATTGGGCCGTCATGCATGGAAATGCGTGATTGGTGGTCCGAGAACCGAGGCACATCTTCCTTTGAGTCAAAAACATGATAAGGAGTGTGTTTGGTGCATACATGCTTTGAATTACATTGCCATGCAAGTTGTGTCCTCTGCTGCTGTGAGTTGCAGGTTCTGCAGGCATTTTGTGCCGACCGGCACTGTTTAGTGCCGACCGGCAGTCTACTGGCAGCCGATGGATGAATTCAGTGCCGGTAGCCACATCCTTCAGCCGGTGGTGTTCTACCCCAGCCGGTGGTGATCTCCAGTGTCCAGGGAAGTATTCTTGAAGTTTTGGCAGTCTTCGGAGGAGGAAAGCAGGGAAAACAGAGGCAACCATGCATGGCAGTGTGATTCCGAGCGGGTCCCGGGCGCGTGATGCATCTTGTCCTCTTCCCGAGGCATTTACTGCTTTAATTAACTTAGTTAATTTGTTAATTGATTTAGTGAATTTGTAATATTTAATTAGCTTGCGTAGTTAATTATTTGTATTATTCTTTTGGTCCCTCCGAGTGAGGGCATAATTGTAATAAGTGTGGGTGTGTGGGTGTATGTCTTCCAACCCCCATTTCTTTCTACCCTTTTATTTACCTACTTATGATGGTAGATTAGGGCACATCTATTTTAGCATACCTTATGCTATGCATGCGTGCATCCATGCATTTGTCTAAACATGCATCGGGCTCGGCACATCATACAAACTGCATTGTATTTTCAATTCCAAATTGAATACGTGCATCGAATAAAGTGCATTTCACATGCCATTTTTAGGGTTAGTCGAGCCTATCCTAATTACATGTTGTATGCGATGCATTAGACACTCTAACATGAACTAGGGCATGCACGTTTGCTAACTAGTTTATTGTTTTGGCTTGGAGTACTAGGTAAGCTTTTATGCTTTAGCATATCGCATGCGTGTGAGTGTTGCCATAATAGCATGATTACCATGAGGCTAGCTGCTTATGTGATATAACTGCTTGAATGCCTGTGGGTGGAGGTTGGATTACTTGAGTTGGAAAAACTCGTTGAAATCCGTGTTTTAGCCTACTTGCGAGTAGCAAATTCCAAAGCGTTTTCAAAACCAACGGATATGCAATGCCTGTTTCCAAATTAGGCGATCTAGTCTATACTTGTTTGCTGTGCGCATAAAATAGTAATTCTAGGCTAATAACTGGAATAAGAACGCATAAAGTTTTCAAACCCGGATATCACGGTTAGTAGAGGCCGGTCTTCGGACCGGGCGAAAGGGGGTGCTCATAGCTGACCTTCCCCGATCGTACCCAAGCTCCCGAGCCAAGACCACTTTGGTGATGACGGACACGTGGCCTTCGGCACCGAGTCAGGGTTTCCTAAATTTCCCCATTTTAAAATATTTAGGTGGCGACTCTGTATCTGGCAAAGCAGTCCATGTTTGGCACTCCTTCTTTTCAAAATCTGTTTTTTTCTCAAAACGATTTGCCAGAGTTGGACTCTTTGGTTCAGATTTAGAACCGTGACAATTCGAGTCCGAACTGTAGTAGACCCATAAACGAACAGAACGGGGTTCATCCCCCCGGGGCGTTCGGGGACGTCTACACCTTATAGTAATATTTCACACTATTTATTTTGTAACACGTATTTTAGCATCTCTCAAAATCTTCTTTTTTTTTTTTTTTTTTTTTTTTTTTTTTTTTTTTTTTTTTTTTTTTTTTTTGTACATCAGAAAAGGAACAAACAAAGAAAGGGGAAAAAAAAAAATATCCATAGAAGTAACAAGGTCAGTTAGGGCTCTTGGCTCAATGCCTGAGGTAACCTTGTCTAACCATGTCCGCTTTTCTTTAGATGCCTCCTCTATAGTCACTGGAGGTTCAGCTTGGTTAGCTCTCAGTTTCACAAGACCATCAACACTTCTATTGCCTTCGCACAAAACATGTTCAATGGTGTACCCACATCTTTCCATGAGGAACTTAGAATCCTCTACCAAGCTTCTTAACGAAAAAGAGACCACATAACCTTCTTTCAGCAACTCAATGGCAAGGGATGAATCAGTTTTGATAGTGAGGTCTTTCTACCCCTCTCGAATGCTATAGTTAAACCTCGATAGATTGCCTATAGCTCCGCCTCGAAACTTGTACAACCATCAAGCTTCCCATAGTAGCCAACAAGCCAGACACCTTTCTCATCACGAATAAGACCACCAAAGCCATCTTTCCCTATGTAATAACCCTCACCATTGATTACTGCTAAACTGAGACTGATTATGATTGATAACTGAAGTAATCAAAATACTGAACTGACTGATCGAAAATGTTAGTTGAATTGCATTTCTATCTGTTGACTGCCAAATTATCTGTTCATGCCTTTGTGTTTAAACTGCAAATTGGAGGCCTTATCGGCGGCCGAATCTGAAATTGATTGATGTTCTGTGATTGATTAAGGCCGAAATGTACATCATTGAGGCCGTTAATTAGAATCTCTTAACTTCACTTGCTGGTCAAACCGTATATTTTATGTGTGTTAAATGTCAATCAGGTTATACATCGTCGGAGCATAAAATGGGCAAAAAGACAAAATTTAGACAGAGTTGACTTTTTCTGGAAAAGTCAAACTGATGTTTTAAACCTGTTTGGAAGTGAGTAGAAGTATAAATAGAAAAGGAAAAGGCTTTTCTAGGGTTCGGAAACTGTTTTAAGAAAAAGAGGGAGGCTAGGGTTTGGAAAGGAGAAGGAAAGCAAAAGCTCCAAGATGTCTTCCATGGTGGTTTCTTCTCCATCTTCCTCCTTCCACTTCTCCATGAGTGGCTAGTCGTCTTTTCTAGGGTTTTGATGAAACCCTAGCCATGTAACTATTTTGTTTTCCTTTTGATTCTCAATTATGTAAAGGTTTGAACCATTGTATGGTGTTTTAGAAATTCTTTATATATAATTTTCATTATCTTTTCAAATATTTGACTTTCTGTGATTGTTGAATGTTATCCATACATGAGTTTTCTATTCTTTTACATTCAAGGTATGAGACGAACCATACTACGAGGGACGAGTCGTGTCACTACCCTAGTTTAGAGTGAACGGTTCGTACTACTTGAGATGGTTCGTGCCCGTACATTGAATGTGATGATTTTCTTGTTAAATGCTTTGAACTTGTAGTTGCAAAGCATTAATCTGTTCAAACCCTAGGATAATTGATTTCAATTGGAAACCCTAGTTACGTGGCTAGTGGTGGATTCTTTGCCCTAGTTTTTCCCCCAATTCAGTAAACCAATTTCATTTATTATTAATAATTTAATTCCTTAGTTTAATTTATTCGTTATTAAATTAGGTTATGATCATTCAATCTTTTTATCAAAATTAATTTAGGAATTTAACGATTAAATTAGTTTAATTTCACAATAGTCCCTGTGGATCGATACCTGGACTTGCCATTATTCTAATAGAATTTGGTATAGTTTAGTATTTAATTTTGGTGTGTTCAACGACCCATCAGTGATCATTAGGATTTATGTGATTTTATGGTATATTTATCTAAAACGTGATTTGGTATGATGAAATTGGATCAATATTGATAAATTACATAGTTTGGCATATTTACCACTTTGCCACACTAGTGGCCCACTATCTCAAACACTTTGATTTTTATATTACACTTAGATACAACATTTGAACAACCCTATTCCTTGTCTCAACCGACTTTAGAGAGAGAGAGTGAGCTAGAAGAGTGATTCATCTTGAGTTTTACTTGGCAATTGATGGAATTGAAGAGTAATTTGCAAACTTGAGCTTATATTCTCATAATTGAAGACTTAGGTAAGGATTTCATCCTTTTCATTGTGAATTCAAGAGTAATTGTTGCATGTTCATGGTAGATAAGAGCTCTAGATCATGAATTGGTTGTAGGTTGTTGTATTATAGCTTAATACATGCATGCATGTGTACATTGAAGAGTTTTGAGTTTGATTTCATGGAATTTGGTACATGCATGTCCCTCTCTTGATCATAAACCGTGATTTCATCTTGATTTGAAAAGAATTGGCTCTCTAGAGCATGAATTAGAAGCTTGAAAATTGAGTTTAACTCATGCATGTTTGCATGTTCATCTTGTTCATGAAATTGGGTTGAAATTGGACTTAATTAACTCACCCTTGGGCTTTGATTTCTCAAATTGAGCTTTGAAACTTGTTGTATATTGAGTTTAGATGTGTTTTCCAGGAATTGGGCTCAAGAGGTCGAGTTTTGAGCTAAGGAATGCTTGGTTTGAGCTTGGGAGGCAAATATGGAAATTCCAGAATTTGGCTTCTTCGCTCGAGCGAAGGATTCCCCGCTCGAGCGACCATCGTTTATTCCAAGCTTCGCTCGAGCGAAGGAATGGTGGCTCGAGCGTAAATTGCAAGCTCTCAGATTCTTGGAGCACGCAGACGCACGCTCGAGCGAGAGAACCTACGCTCGAGCGAGGACTGTGTCTTACGCTTGAGCGAGCGTCGAGCGAGCATCGAGCGGAGATTTCCAACATCCAGCACTTTTTGCATTTTTGCAGACCGCTCGAACGAGGAAGTCCACGCTCGAGCGACCCCACTGTTTTGACAAGCTCGCTCGAGCGAAGAAATCCACGCTCGAGCGAGACCCCTGTTTTCTGAAAATTCTGAAAAATATTTTTAAAGTGTATCATTGTATCCTCATCTCATCATAGGCATTCTTAGGCCCAGTTTTAGACATCTTAATGAGGATATAGATGTAGAACACATCGAGAAAAATTAGGGATTAAGTTATCATCTTTCCCAACTGTGTAGCTTAGTGTGTGTTCAATCTGTAAGCTGTGTAGGGTTGGCTTTCCGAGGAGACGCTCTAGCTTACCGTAGCCCAGAACTCTGTGAGTAACAATTGTGTAAAGATATGTTCAACTGTGAATATTTCTGACTGTTTAACTGAACTGCTTTTTGAACTGAAACTGTTAATTGAATGAATGTATGTCCTATATTCTGAACTATATTGTGGCATCCTTAGCAACTACTGTTACTGACTGTTCCTGTTACAGAGATCTCTGTCGGTTCCCTTGTTGGAACCACTACTGTTTACTGATTGATGGCCATCATTTACTGTTCGGTCTTTAAGACCTACTGTTTACTGTACTGCTATGCTAACGGATGTACCACATATGACGGTTATGACTGAACAACTGAAATACTGATTTAATGAACTGTTTTCATTACTGTAAGGACATTCATTCTTAACCTCTTTACGCATTATGTTATTCATTGGGCTTTAGCTCACTGCTCATATATATATGTAGGTGTACAGGTACCAGACCGCGGCTAGAAGCGTCGAGGTAAACTCCAGTTTTGTCAAGCCAACCTATGTGCCTCACTGCGAGGTTCCGAGCCTGTCAAGCTTTGGCTTAGGGGTGTTTTAATTCCCCGTCTGTCTCTGTATCTGTTTTGTAATAACCGTAGACTATACCGTACTGTTTAATAGGGATTAGGTCCCTGCTCTGAATGATTATATATAATGTACATACTGTTTTGTCACTGACTGTATATATGTATGAGAAGTCTTTTTGCATACAGACTGTCACAGCTAATTGTACATTGTTTATTTACTGTATTGGCTTCCGTCAGCCCCTGTACTCTGTTTTACTGTTCTACTGTTAAGCAGACATTCGGTAATCTCGGATTATTGGCCGGTTACGGTGCTAAACCCATAGGGGCAGGTTTGGGTCGTGACACCCTAGGTCTCTTTTTGTGTTACCATCGGTATTCAGCTTCAGTTTACCTACACAAGGAGGCCACCAATTAATAACTTTATCACAATTAGTAGAATGCAAAACAAACGGTCTAAACGCTTCTTTGATATCATAAGCATATTTACGAAAAAGCAAGATGTTTTGATACTAAGGGAGTTCAACATTATCAAAAACTTTCTTATTGCGATCCTTTCAAATTTGCCAAAGAGTAGAAGCAAAAAGAGTTGGATCCAATTTGGAAGAATGTATGCTCTTAAGATTTGATTCCAGCCAATCTGTCAAGGAAATATGACGATCCCTGGACAACGACGTTAAACAACCCAAATTTATCCAGATAACAACCACTTTAGGGCAGCCCCTGAAAATATGGTCAATATCCTCTAATTGATCACCACATCTGCTACACTCAGCAAAGTCAGTAAGGCCTCTATTAACTCTTAAGTTGTTCAAGAGTAGCTTGCCAGGCAACACAAGCCACACAAAGCCCTTAATTTTCTAAGAGAGCTTTAACTTCCACAACCAAAGCCAGTTACCAGTTTCAATCTCTTGATTGGCAATAAGCTTATATGCTGAAACCGTGGAAAAACCACCAGAACAAGAACCATGCCAATAAGGGATATTAGGATAGTTAACATATCTAGGCAAATGAACTTTGAGCGCAAGTTCAACAGCCTCCCTAGGAAGCATTGAATTCAATTTATTAATATCCCAACCATCGTCCTCATCCAAAAGAACATTAACAATATCAGAATTGATGAGAGGTGAACGAGGAAAGCATGAGGCTAAATTACGCTCCCCACACCACCAATCAAACCAAATGGAGATTCTAGATCCATCCCCAATACACCACTTACTACTCTTAACAAGAGTCTCTCTGGTATTAAGGATACCTTTTCCAAATGTGAGAAGCTCTTATCTTATTAGAATAGTCAAGAAGAGACTCTTCTTCGAGATATTTGGCCTTGAGCATTCTAGTCCACAAACTATTATCACCATTATGTAATTTTCAGCCCAACTTAGAAAGTAAAGCAATGTTATGATACTTTGCCTTGGCCACCCCTTTTCTTGCTCTTACATAGTGTTCCAATTAATCAAGTGGACTTTTTTAGAAGTCTCCACCTTACCCCAGAGGAAATTGCGGCTTATTCTGTCTAAGTCATTGCACACATTAATAGCTAAATTCATGGTTTGTAGGGTATAAGTTGGGAGAGCAGCAGTCACTGACTTGATAAGTGTTGCTCTAACTGCCATAGACAACATATTACCTTTCCAACTCGAAAGCTTCCCTTGAAGCTTATCAAAAATATAAGAAAAATAAACCCCATTCACTTTGTTATGAAGAAGAGGTATCCCAAGATACTTTCCCAAATCTTGGGTGATTGGGATGCAACATATAGCACTCAAGTTTCTGGCCTTAGAATTGCACAAATAAGGGGAGACAAATAACTTCGACTTAGCCAAATTCACTTTTAAACCAGAATTAGTACTGAAATAGTTAAGTACCTCCATAATGGTCTCATGATTCTTGGTATCTTCTTTTGCAAATAATAAAAGATCATTAGCAAAAAATAAGTGAGAAATTTCAGGGCCTCAAAAGAGGCTTTGATGCCCTTCCACAATTGACTTTATCAAGAATCAAGTTAAGAAGCCTCTCTATACTTAAAACAAAGAGATAAGGGAACAAATGGTCTCTTTGGCAGAGTCCTTTTCTCAAATGAAATTTGCAGACCTGTTTCCCATTCCAAAGAACAATGGAACTCACAGAAAAAACACAGTTCATAATCAAATCCACCCACTTCATCTTTAGATTTAGCTCAATCAAGGTATCACGAAGGAAAGACCAAGACACATTATCATAGGCTTTCTCCAAATTAATTTTAAAAATCATCTCACATTTTTTCCCTTTCTTGGATCTAAAGGCATGAATATAATTTCTTGGGAAATGATAATGTTATCATTAGTGGACCTACTAGGGATAAAACTACTTTGATTTGGGCTAAAATTTTATCAAGGAGGTGTTTGAGCCTATTCACAAGGACTTTGTCAGGGTTTTATAGAGCACATTGCACAAACTAATAAGTCTAAATTTTTTGATGGTTTTAGGATTATCAGCTTTGGGAATAAGGGTAATAAGGGTTTTTTTAATTTCAGGGCGAATAACACACGAAGTAAAACAAGACTTAATGAAGTTACAAACAGAAGTGCCCACAATATCCTAATAAAGTGCCCACAATATCCCAATAGGAATGATAGAAGATAGCATGAATACCATCACACCGATGGGCTTTAAACCCTTTAATAGATTTCATGGTTTTCCAGATCCCCTCGCTAGACAGAGGTCTACAAAGATCAGCATTCTTATCAATCGAGAGTTTAGAAATATAACCAAAGTTCCAGACTTCTCCCTCCACAAATAAGGAAGAGGTAAACATCTTCTCAAAATAATCACCCACATGCTTTTTAAGGTCATTAGGATTCGAAACCCAACAACCACAAGTATCTTTAAGGGTAACCACCCTCGTGTGTCTCTTTTTAGCTAAAGTTGAAACATGGAAGAATTTAGTATTCCTTTCTCCCATAGTTATCCAATTGGCTCTGGACTTTCGAAACCAATGTATCTCCTCTTGATACAGAATATCATTATACTTTTTCACAAGCTCTTTTTCAAGAACAAAAAGATTATGAGAAAATTTACAAGACTGAGCCTTTTGAATACCTTCAATTCTACCTAGAAGTCATCTCTTATTATGAAAAATATTATCAAACACAGATTTATTCCAAGAAGACGCTTTTGAAGAAATAAAATGGATAGCTTCAAGAATAGAATTGTTGGCTTCTTGCTAGGATTCTTGGACTAAAGATTTGAATCTGTTGTCCAGAAACCAGGCGGCCTCCAATCTAAAGGGTCTAAGGGAAGGGTTAGGAAGATGCTTACCTCTAGTGTAAACAATCATTGGACAGTGATTAGAGTAGGTTATGGGGAGGTTTTTAATCGCCCCTTCTTGAAAAATAACTCTCCATTCTGTGTTACAAGTTGCACGATCTAATCTTTTGAGAGTATTGGCCATGTCCTGACGCCTATTAGACCAGGTAAGATCAGGTCTTGAGCAGCCCAAATCCATGAGATTGCACCTATTCAACCTGGAAGCAAATTTCCTGGTCCTAACTTGACTGTTTGAAGGCACAAAACTCCTCTTCTCGTTATGGCTAGCAAAGTCGTTGAAATCGCCTACAACCAACCAAGGTTCAGACATGTTTTCTACTATTGATTGTAAATTTTCTCACAGAGTGTCACGGTTTCTTGGGTTCGGGTTGGCGTAGACTGCAGAGAGAATCCAATCTAGGAAATGATCACTCTTAATTTTTGCGTGTATTACCTGAGGATTAGCATCCAGAGCCATAACAGTCACCTTGAAGGGGTCCCAAAGAAGCCAAATAACTCTATACGTATCCACCAGAACAACATAGGTAGAGGCAATAAATCCCAGATTGTTGAAAAAGAGGCCCATTGAGCTGAGTTAAACCTTGGCTTCCATAAGGACAATGATGGATGGGTCGTGGCTCTGTGCTTGAACACATTGCTACCGACTCTCCGACAATTCCACACTAGCATCTTCATGGATGATGAGTTTGGGTACTGCGAAAGAGGACTATGATCAGGGTTCCTGGAATTTTCCTAACTCGAAGACGATCGTTTACCATAGCTCTTGTTGAGCCTATTAGAATGCTGTGAGTTAAAGACCTATAGCTCATCAAGTTGAGATCTATTTTTACCCGAGCTTCTTCTATCTACCACTCTATTGCGATTAGGTAAGTAGCTTCGATCTCTGGGTCTATCATGATGTACATTTGGTTGCAGCTCTCAAAATCATATCTCTGAAGATCAATATAATAATGATGCGTCCTCTAGTTCTAAAAATAAAAAATAAAAAAAATGTTACGTCCCAATATTTCGACTAACAAAAATAGGATAAATTACAATGATGTCCTTTAAGGTTTGAAAAATACAAAGTAAGCCTTTAATTTTGACATAATTCTACTGAAATCTCTTTTAGTAAAGTTAAATTGACCGAAATTAATACAGATATTATAAAAATACAAAAATAAACAACGTAAAATATATATTTTCATGTAAAATAGATAATATCATTTTTTTTTATCCATATAACTAACAAATTATTGATAAAAAAGAGATTAAGTATCACATAAATTAAAGAATAAATTATACTTTGCCCCTTTATGTTTGACCATTTTTTCATTTTGGCCTTTCATGTTTCAATTTTTTTGCAATTTACTCCAAGGGCTAACTTATATATAAAATTAGACAGAAAATAACACTTTAACAACAATATGGCATAAAAATATTTTATTATATATAACTCACACATCTAATACAAACTCAAACTCTAATATAATAATATAATTATGTCATATGGAAGCTAACATGACATTTTCTATTTAATTTTGAACATAAGTCAACTTTAAGAATAAATTAGGAAAAAAAAAAAAAAAAAACTTCAAGGGTGCAAAGTGTAATTTATCCTGAATGAAAAGTTTAAGAGAATTCAATGTAATTATGGTCAAAATTTTAACATTTGTTATATTTTTTTTCAAACTCTTAAGAAGGTAAATGTAATTTATTTAAAAAAATAAGACAAGGTGCAACATGTAATTCTCCAACGAGTAATGGTAGAGACTCGCATTTGTGACTTTCAAATACACTTATAATAATGTAGTAAGAAAGTAGAACCCCACATAATTAAATATGTGACAAATTAAAAGTTAACTCTCATTATTTCACATCATTATAGATAAAATTATAAATATTTTACTAGAGATCTCAAATGTTTTCATTCTCAAACTATTATTAAATAAATTTCCTCACTTTCTTTTTACTTTTTTTGGCGAGTAAACTTCCCCACTTGATTGGCTCAATCTATGGCACGTGTAGGCAAAGATTCAGGCCCGGCCCTGGCCATAGGCCCACAAGGCCATGGCTTAGGGCCCCTCAAAATAGGTCCAAAATGGGGGCCCCCTTCTATTATAAGTTAGTATAATATATTAGGTGTGTTTTGAGTCCAAAAAAAAATAAAAAAAAGCCCAAATCAACTTAATTTTTTTGACCATTTAAAAAGCCAAAAGTTTAAGGCCCAAATCAACTTAAAAGGCCCATTTTTTTTTTTAATTCATAACCCTATCAACCTTCCCTTTGATAACCACACCACACGGCCCAAACCAACTTAAAAGGCCCATTTTTTTTTTTTTAATTCATAACCCTATCAACCTTCCCTCTATAGCCACACCACACCAGCAAGTTCCCTTTGACAGCCACACCACACCAGCCGACGAAGCAGCGCTCCAGCAGCAGCACAGGTAATTTTCTTTCTTTTTTTTTTTTTTTTATTCAATTAATTAAATATTTATCTTGTCTTTTGCACAATTAATTATTATTATAATATTAGTGTTTACATCATCAAGAAAAATTTATTTATGTATAATAGTTCACATCATATAATTTAAAAGTTTTGTATTTTGTTAAGTGGTGGTGCTTTTTTTTGAATTTTGATTTAAAAAAATATTTTGATCTCAACACAGTAAGCACAAGTAAATATTTTTTTTCTATTCAATTAATTAAATATTTGTCTTGTCTTTTACCCAATTAATTGCTATTATAGTATTGGTATTTACATCATCAAGAAGAATTCATTTAAGTTTAATAGTTTAATAGTTCACATCAAAGTTAAAAATCATCAAAAATTACCTTCGATCAACCATGTCACAAGAAAGATTGAATGGATTAGCATTGTTATCCATTGAAAATGATTTTGCAAAAAAACTAGATTATGCAAGTATGATTGATTTATTTGCTTCTAAAAATGCAAGAAGAGCGAGGATCAAGTGATACATATTAGTTGTTATAATGTAATGTTAAATATTTTTTATGATTTTAATGCAAATCTTTTGTCCTTTACCTTAATTTTTTTTTTCCATTAAAAAAAAAAAAAATGTAAAGGGCCCCAAAAATTTAGTAATTGATTATTGGCTTTGGGCCCCCAAAATCTCAGGACCGGGCCTGCAAAGATTTTCTTCAAGAAAAATGAGTGACCCTTTTTGAAGACCTTCACAATTTCTAAAGTGATTTATATCATTTATGATGTGTGAAATCTACCTTTTATATATATATATATATGAGAAATGTTAGAGATCGTGAAATTTTTTTCATAAAATTGATTGTGAAAATTTGTGACCCTTAAATTATCTTGATTAGTGTATGGTGCTTTATTAGAAGTGTAATTCAAATGTCACAAATCTTTCATGACTATTTTCATAAAAAATATTTCATGATACCTAATATTATATATATATATATATATGTGAGGCCGACATCATAAATAATGTAGATCACTTTTAAGGGTTATTGGAGTTTCAAAAATGGCCTCTATCATTTCTTCAGCGAAGAAATCCAACCACTCATATCATTTTGAGATCTGTAAAGTTCTCCCAGGATTGGACCCACTCGTCCCAAGTTGTGGTTTCATAAGTAACACTGCCATAACTTAAGAATTTTTTTTTTTTAATTTCACCTTTATCTTTTAAATTATTATTATTATTTATTTTATTATTAAATTATTAATTTTGACTATTTAATTATTAATTTTTTTATTTATGTGATTCAATTGAAGATTATTGTATAAATTAATAATAGTTGAAATCTAATTTGATAGATAAAACGATTGTGATATGTAATTTGTTTTAATTTGTATCCGTATTAATTGATTATTTTAAATTTTAGCCAACTTAAATTATACATTCAGACATCTATTAAAATGATTGTGGAATGTAATTTGTTCAAAATAATAAGAAAAAAAAGTTTTTTTTATTGTAAAAAATTAAATTCTAAAATATTATTTTTATCCATTAAATTTGACTTCAGGCCGCGGCCCATGCCGCGCGTATGCAAGCAAGGCTGAAGCTCAGTCCGCGCGCATGCTGGCCAGGCCGTGGCCTTGTCAAGTGCTGCAGCCCAAGCCGCACGCATGCAAGTGAGGCAGCGGCCCTATCCGATTTCCGGCCCCAGACCGCTGTTATTGATTTTATAATCATCTCCAATTAAATTACACAAATTGAAATAAAAAAAAATTAAGAATTAAATAAACAAAAATCATAATTTAAAGATGAAATCGAAAAAATAATATCAATAAAAGAGATAAAAGAGAAATTATAATGAAAATGAATTTATAATTGTCGACCTTACTATTTCAAATTAGGTAGTGGCTTCTTTTTAGTCTGAAATTAGATTAAAGCTTGTTGTTGGGCTTTCGTGAGCCTACTACGAAGCCCACATTGATGATCCGAAGCATTTAATGTGTAGAGTTCGTCGAGTATTTTATTCATATAAAATATCACGTTGATCGGTTATCGATAGTCATTTGATCAAATCAAATTTAGGTCAACGGTAAACATAATTTTAAAAATAAATTATTGAAACAAATATAATCTAATCAAATAAATATTAATGTCCGATCAATATAATCTTTTACAAAAATAAAATTCCTACATATTAAATAATTTAAATCACTAATATGAATGCAAAATTGATTCAAAATGCGTCAGACTAAACCATCCAATTGGAACACTCAACTGAAAAGGGTCCAATCCCTTCAAATTAATCACATTTGTTTACACAGAATCCACTATAGTGTATAGGATACCCCTCCCACGTGATGAGCTGCGCTGGAGAGTCAGCTTAGACAGAGAAAGTTTTACAGCTACTACTCTTTTTATTTTATTTATTTATTTTTTTTTTTATGGGCCGACAATCTCCCTAGCCCTACCACTTTGAAAAATGTTAATTATTCTCTCCCCAATAAAAATAAAGTCTATTATTGTAAAATTAAACAAAAAGAGTAATATTATAAAATTAACAAAATTTATACTTTTTTATTAGAAATATTATACAAACACAATTGTTTATGTGTATTTGGGGAAAATTATCTAATAATTTCGAAATATCACGTGATTATATTTCAAGTCAATTATTAATTATTTTACCTAATGTTATTCTTCCATTCTTAATATAAATCGTGGGTTATCCTTCTCTACCAATCAAAATTTTATGAAACACCATCTGCCCATACTCCGGAAATACTGAATAATCATCATGTATTCTATCCGTTTCAATACAAAACACTAATTATTATATAATTCGAAATTATAAAAATATAATTATTATATCATTTTGTATAAATTATATTTTATTTTTTTATTCACATATATTCTAGTGGTTGATAAAAAAAAAATTCTTTATTGCATTTGTATTAGTAAGTTTTTATTCAAAAACAATTTTATTAGTTTGTGTATTATTTTTAATTAAAAATACAATTCATGAATAGCATGTTCTACAAAATATGCAAATTAATATACAGAAAAATTAATGTTATAATTTTGATTCATTATTTCACATTTAAAATAAATTTGGTTAGCACATTAATTTTTGGATAAATTTTACTTTACACAACTCTGTCATTTAGAAATAAACACATAATTCTAAGAAGCACTTATCAATCAGTTCTATTAACTAAATTTATTTATTTATAAGTCCTGACTGATAAATTTATCACTTTAAATTTATTTATAAAAACAAAAAAGACTAATAAATTTATCGCTTGATAAATTTATTAATATAACTTAATGGGTAATAAATCCCAAAAGTAAGATCTATTAATAATTTATCTTAGATTATGAATTAAAGTGCATTATTAGGTCAATTAACGACTTAAACAAAATGACTAAGACCATCTCCAACGGTTCATCAAACCCAGCATCAAATTCAAAATTTGGTGAAAAACCTACTGTTCACTGCTCCAACGCTTGCACCAAATCGATATCAGATTGAGATTTCATCAAAAAATTCATCAAACTGAATACAGGTGAAGCGTTTCACCAAATCACTGTTACTGACCGTTGGATTTATACCAACCGGTTGACCAGCCGGTTGACCAACCGGTCAACCAGTAAAAGATTCAAACAGTTCAGAAAAAAAGTTCAAACAGTTTTAAAAAAAAAAAAAAAAAATTTCTCCCTAACCGGTCAACCGGCCGGTCGACCACCTGGTCGTCCCGAAAAAAGTTCAGAAAGTTCAAAAAAAAGGTTCAGACAATTCAAAAAAAAAAAAAAAAAAAAATTTTTTGCCTAACCAGTCAACCGGCCGGTCGACCGGCCGGTTGACCACCCGGTCGTCCCGGGACAAATTTGGTGAAAGATGAATCGTTGGAGTATCTCATCTTAGATTTGGTGAAATGAGTCATTTTTTACTCAAATTTGATAAAAAATCTGAGTCACCGTTGGAGATGCTCTAAAGTCCCTTATTCATTTGTAACTCTATTGTGCAGACTATGAATGTTTGTCACTTTTTGGGAAGCCAAATTTACTTTAACCCCATGCTTATTTCATATACAATTTACTTACTAACATTTAGAAATGAGTATATAACAGCCTTATTTATATCTTAGCATATTTCTTACAATTTTATTAACTTGGACAAAATGTTGAGAATCGACAAACTTAAAAAAAATAAAATAAATAAGTAAATAAATAAATTGTTATAAATTTTAAATGATAGAAGAATAATTCGCTCGTAAATCAAATCACAAAAATATAAAATGAAATTTGTCTTGAATTTTTTAGTATAAATTTATATAACTAATTTTTGTACACATCCATCTAAAAAATTTCATGTGGCTTGAACAACTACTAATTGAATTATCTATGCTTAAGTAATTTGTGAATAATTTTTTTTGTGACAATAAAATATCAACACCAACTCAGCCATTTCAACACATATAATAGATTTTATTTAGAAATCAAAGTCACAATCCACTTTCCTCAGGAACAAAAAGCTATTCATAGCCAAATAACTGGATCCGTTTCTTTTCCTCCATGGTTGTCTCTTCTATAACGGAATCAATGTTACGACCAAAATACCCCTTCCTACCAAGTACTTGTAGGCACTACTATGCAATTGAAAAATGAACAAGATGAAGGGTATTTTTGTCATTTTATGATATTCAAGTTAGTTAAGTCATTTTGCATGACAAATAGTTTTTTCAATAATGTTAGGTATCATGAAAGAAATATCATAAATTTTTTTTATAAAGATTCTTCACCTTAAATTAGTTGTAATGTTTTATTGTATGTTATGTAATCACTTTTGGATTAGTTTCATAAAATTTTTCATGATATTTATTTCATGATACGTAATATTATTCTAGTTTTTTTTTCTCTGTGCAGACTTTTTTTTTTTTAATTCAAAAATTAACTTTTGAGTAAAATTATTTGGCTTGAAAATCAACTTCTAAATAAAATTATTTGATTTCCACTATATTTTTTATTCAGAAGTTTTTTTTTTTTTTTTTTTTGTTATGTAGGGTATTCTAGGGCAGCTTACACGTACCTAACTAAGTCCTTACAACCCGAATAAGCCTTTCTGAAACAGGGCTTACGCCTTGCAGTATGTAGTCCCAAGGTATGGGTTTGCTGGCTAGGAGATTCGAATCTGAAACCTGAGAGAGAGCAAACTTCTAGCCCTCAGTCGTCACTCAATAGGCCAACCACCCTGTAGTTTTTGATTTAGAAGGTGATATCCAAACAAAATTATTTGATTTAAAAATTTAGTATGCGAAGTGACATAATGGGTTGTGTGAAATTAGAAGCTCCGTACCGCCTATATATTGAACACAAATTGCCACCCTCACCACCTTAGTACTCATATTTCTCTTCTACAACTTTTCTTCAAGAATGGAAGAACAAGATCAGAAGGAATTGCAGCTCCTCCCACCCACAGCTTCTTCAACATCATCATCCTCACTTAAATTGATCAGATCAGCACAGTCTGATCCCTACGATGGGCCATCATCACTAGACCTTCAATTGTCGATTAGCGTGAGGCCAATTAGACCCCCACGGTCATCCAATTGTGTTGCAATGAAGCCAATTGGTGGTGATTACAGTAGCGATGGTGGTTGTGTTGTTGAGGCACTGAGATGGCAGGCAGCGGAGCAAATTAGGCTGGCAGCCATGGAAAAGGCATACGCGGAGCGGGTGAGGGAGCTGAGCAGACGGGAAATGGAGTTGGCTCAGTCGGAGTTGACGCGTGCCAGGGACATGTGGGAGAGAGCTTGCCAGGAAGTCGAAAAGGCTGAAAGAATGAAAGAGAAGGCGACTCGAAGGAGGATAGACTCTACCTCCACTACTACTACTACTACTACTACGTGCATGGAGATCACTTGCCAGTCTTGCAGGCAAAAGTTTCGGCCTTAATTAAATCAAATCCTCCTCCTATGTATTTTCATTCGCACAATCATGTATAGAGATTCCTATTACTTCACCAAGGGGATCTCTCTCTGTATCCAAATTTCGGTCATCTGTTTCAATATGTACTCTTATATTAAGATTTAAACAGTATTATTATGATGTTAGAAGTGCAATGAGACAGAAGAACAAAGAAATTTTGATGCCCAAGTGGACTTGTTTTGGGTTTGCAATGTTTCTGAATGAAAAAGGAAAGACACAATAAAGTGGGATTGGAGCTTCAAAATGCCTTTTTTTTCTTTTTTTCCTGACACAATCTGCATGATTTGTTTGCTACCCAGATGGAATAATAATACATACATGTTTGGAGGGAATTATTATTGTAGTAATATTGGATTCTTGAAGCTCATTTTTATTTCAAGAAAATCAAAGAACTCACTTTGTTTTAAAACTGCCATTCATCAGGTGGCAATTTCAGTAACTTAAAGCTTTGTGAAATTTTGAGCTATGCCCTGGACAGTTCATCACAAGAAGCTATAGGCTGAGAGTCTGATTATAATTTCACTGTGAAGAGTTGGGATATATGGTGGGAAATCGACGTAACTCTGTTCAAGATAATTGGCTTTAATAATTACCATAAATTTTGGTCCTTACACTTGTCTAATAATAGAAATTATGTACATGGACCATGCAGAAGTTAGACTGTCGATAAACCACGAGGTTGGTCTAGTGGTCAGAATTCCAGTAGGTGTTGCACTGGGAAGTCATGAGTTTGACTATCCTACTTTACAATATACAAAAATAAAATAAAATAAAAGGTAAATTTATAAAATTTATACATGTAATTCCTGTAATTTGTGTCTCGTACTAATTTTGTCTTTTAGTTTTTCACATGATATCAATTTAATCTAATTGAGAAAGGGGAAAAAAATTAAAAAGGCAAAATGGTCCATTCAAAAAGGAATTGATCATTTCAAATTGGACGCCAATATCTTAATCATTTTAAACAGAATGAATTTATGAACCATTTTGCATATTGATTTTAGTCTAAATTCTAAAAGTGCATTATTAATTAGACCAAATTAACACAATGTTACTTACCCAAAAAAAAAAAAAAAAACGCGCACACACACAATGTAAAAAATGCAAGAGTAAAATTGATGCAATTAGAATTATAAAGATTAAGTTGACAGAAGAAAAAAATTGCAAGGATTATGGATGTAATTTACCCAAACTAAAAGCAGTTAGGGAGTTGATGGTTGGCATGGTACTTGATTATGTGACAGTGAAATTTTTCATTATCTTTTTTTCTTATCCAGCATTTTCCACAGTTAAAATTCAGCCAATTCAACATATATATTTTTAGTTACAACAACTAGAACATAATTATGGTTTGAGAGTCTTGTCAATACCCATGGATTGTATACAAGCACCTTATAAATCAACCAAATTGGCTGGTTTCATCTACATTCAGCTGACTTAATGCATGTTTAGCTACTTTTTATTTTCTTTGGTGAGACTTCAAAATCAACCATCAGCTGACTTAATGCACGTTTAGCTACTTTTTATTTTCTTTGGTGAGACTTCAAAATCAACCATCTCTCTCTCTCTCTCTCTCTCTCTCTCTCTCTCTCTCTCTCATTTTATTTTTCTTTTTTTGGTAAACCACACACCACACTCCACACGCTACAAAGCACACATTTGTATGAAAGATATTTGAAAAATATGAGTGTCTAACTTGGTTTGCTGCAACATATGATCAATCAATTTTGAGCAGATAGCCCCAAAATAACCAACTCACTGAAGGAATTCTTCCAATTGACAATGAAAAAATTAAATTAATTATTCATTGATTTATTAGACCTTATTGATTTCCTTTCATGGTTAAGAAACTAGAAAAGTAGCCCATATTGCCCACTGGCCAAATAATATCTGCTCACTCAATTTAGAGCGGTTAGGCAAAGAAAACCATGTATATAAAATAATTAGGGCGTGCAAAAAAAAAAAAAGTCATCTATGTATTCAAATGGGATAGTAAAACTAATTTTTTTTTTTTTTTCAATTTTGTAGATTTTCAATCTTTACCCATGAGACATCCATGTTTGTTTGATCAAAATTCCCAACAATTTTTATTTGCTCTATTCTACTATCAAAACTCAGGACTCAGGACGCGAACCTCGCGAGTCTAACCTGGCATGGACCGGAGTTGAGTTCAGAACCTTGAAGTGGATAGAAAAAGGCAAATGAATGGAAACAAAAAGCAAACCAATTCATCAACAAGAAGACAATAAATATATGGCTGTATGCAATTGTATATAAGCCCATTAACTTTAGCTCATCAGAAACCAAAACAACCACTAGTCATGTCTAGGATCCAATCCAATCCAACCCAATAACAAAAGAAACATTTTTAGATGGAGGATGAGTCTATGCCAAAGGCATTGGACAGAGCAGTGAACACTGCATCCATTCCATTTACTTCATTTATCAGCAACCTCCAAACATGTTACCCTGATACAGATGATCTGTCAATGGGGAGGTTGCCTTCAATAATAATACACTGATTTGATTCTTTCATTTCATAATCTAGCGGGAATCCCAAATGTTTTCATATATCAAATCCTTTTGAAAGGTACATTTGCATACACCTGCCTGTTGGGGTTCAAGTTTCATTGTTACCTGATACATATTATGGTTTTAAATATTGGTATCATGAAAGCTACATTTGCACTTGTTGTGAATTCTGATACAAATTCTCCTTTTTCTATTTTTTTTCCCTAGAGATGGCAAAAGTGAAAGTACATTTGCAAACAGCACGAAGGGCATGAGAAGAAATGATACATAATCCTGATTATATCAACTATAATTGCAAGTGCAATCTTTATTAGTTGCAGTCTGTTGACTTGAAAGGTGAACATAATTCAAAATCTAATGAACACTTCCTTTTTTGCTAATTCCTAATCAATTCTCTTGCTTTTTGCTGCCATTAGCTATAATGGCAGTATGGCACCAATGAGATCTTAAGGACTTCAAATTTGATTTGGAGAAAGAAATATTGTTTCACTGTCAATCCCAAAATTGTTTGACATCCAGGCAGGCATGTACGTTATATGTGAGGAATTATTGAGTAGTTTCATGACACGTTTGATTAAAGGATAAAAAGGGTTAAGAGGTGGGCCCATCAGAATTTTAGTTCACTGTTTGATTGCGAGATTAAAAGAGAAATTATATGTGTGGAAATATTTGGACCCACATGTTTGTTAGTTCAACATTTATTTGTTAGTATTAAAATTCTGGGCAAATTAAGTATGGGGAAATGAGAAAAAAAAATGAGGGATTCTTAAATAATATAATAGAGATTAAGGTATTAAAATGATTAGGCCTCTCCGAAATATTTTCGTCATTCATCCAATATTCAAAAGTATTTATATATTTTTATTTCATCATAATCAAATATGATACATAACTTCCTCTATTCAATCTTTTATCATATAGCCAGTCCCATAAAAAATAATCCGGCAATTAAATGTGCCCTTAGAGTACCAATAGAATGCTGACATGGTGCATCCAGACCAGTAAGAGGATTAGTCGCAAAATGAGCGAAACCAACTTGGGTGGAAATGAGATCAGCCCGTCCATTCTGTTTTGCGCTGCCTCATTACACTGTGTTTGGTTGGGTTATTTGAGAAGAGATTTGGAAAAGAAAAAAGAAAAGATAGGTGAAATGTGAATAAAATATACCTACATTTCACCTAGTTTCATATACCTTTTCTTTTTTCTTTTTAAAATTCTTTCCCAAATCTTCCAATCAAACACAGTATTACTCAAAACACAGTGCACTTGTCATGACAATGCTCCGAAAGTAGTGAATAATTTTACGATGCAGAAAGGGCACTACTATAGTGATGTGCTTCCATCAATGTACTCACATCCATTTTGATAAAGCGAAGATGCTACGAGTGTGAGGAATCTACACTGGCATACATATGTGAAACCAAAGAGTGACTTTTATCTCTCTTGTTTTTCTCCGAACAACCTTGAATGCCAATTATGAAAATTCACAACTTAGGACTACTACCGTTCACAACAACACAATGCCAGCCAATTTTGTTGTTGCTAGCTGCAACATGGCTTAATAATCACACTGATGATTGAATGCAAACTTTTTAATAATTAGATTCTATATTAATTGATTCCCTTTTGATTATCTTTCACTTGGATACGTTCAGAGAATTACAAAGCGATATCAATTCCTGCAGAAAAGTTGAACACCAAGATAAAAGATGTAGGACCTCTTTCCACAGCAATCTTCAAACAAGTCATCATGGCAAATCCTAAGATTTGTCCCTTCGCGTTGTCCCCATGTCAATTGTATTTATTACTAACAAATAATAATACACTGTTCTAAATTCTAGTTATTTGAAGGTTGATATGTTGAACCCTTGTTTTTAACCTCATATCATATGAATTATGTAACTCAACTTCTTCTATATCAGACTTTTCTCAAGTCATCTGTTCCATCCTCTTTCAAACCCTACATAAATAAAAAGTAGGACACTCCATCTGTGGATATCATAATTTCTGTATTCTACAATAGACTTGTATATTGTAAAGCATATATGCTACTATGCGTGTTTGGTGTGGATTATAAGGGTGGTTATAACTTTTGATAATATGTGTCAGACTATTTGGTGTAATTTCTACTTACAGTTTTTTAGGCAGAAATAGTTTAAATAAGCTGAGAAAAACTAATTATTTAGAAACTGGGGAAATAATGTTTTTGATTTCTACTTTCTGATTATCAGCTTTTAGCTTATAATAAGCTGCACCAAACAACACCATAAATTGTCTCAAAACAGTTCGACATGATATGCAAATTTTCTATTAGTTTGACATATAAGATCCCTCAAAATAGTATGGGATGTGAGGTCCATGTTTTGGGGAAATAATTACCTATGTTTTGGATGGCAATTCTTTTTTAAGATGGAATTGTCCTATCATTACTATCACTACCACACCATCATAATAACGGATTCGAGATACCTTTTTCATTCAAACCAAATCCATAGATAATATTGGTAAATCACATGCTTCCAATAATGAACTCAAACCTTTCTCAGCGATGGAGTGATACTACAATATCTGATCATCACCAACACAATTCATAGTACCGAGGCACAGTTGTTCAAGATGGCAAAGTTAAAAAGAGAAAGTTGGAGAGATTTACTAAATATCCACACACCATATATGTTCGTGATTACTCACGCATAGCCCCACGATAATTTGATTCAAAATTCAAACTTTCTAAATGGATCATTGATCATGCAATCATGGGCGCCCAAACCGTGTTCGAAACTTGACCTGATTTCCAACAGACAAATTGTTCAAGTTAAAGCTTTTTATCAATAAAGAAATTTCTATTCTGGTGGGCATATTTTCTAATTATGGGACATTTCACCGAAGCTTCCTTTTATTTTTTGAAAATGTTATGTTCCAAAACAAAATATAGCGGAAAATTCCCATACTTTGAAATTCAAGTCTATGAAAATTTTGGAGCGCTAACCTATTGTTTAATATTTTCTATACCTCAGGATTTTTCGTCGAAACTCTTTTTTAGTTTTAAAAAATGTTACGTATCAACACAAAATAAATAAATAATAAATTCTCAAAATATGAATGCATAGCATAAATTCAGATTTTAATGTCATGTATATTACACTCAGAATGAATGTGCTGCACATATTTTTGAAGGCATAACATTGTTGTTTAACCTTTTTTTGGTGAAGTGTTACTATTATCAATATGAGAATGTGAGATTCTAATTAAGTTCATCTACAAGAATGGTGATAAGGATTTCTTTCGAAGTCATTGAATCTTTTTTCTCATTTAAGAATTTTCTCCATTTTTCCACTCCGTCCCGAATAGTAATTAGGACCAATTTAGTTAACAAAAATATTTTAGAACTCTAATAAAGGAGCTCTAATTGCGGGTGAGTCCTACTGTGATAGTGATGTTTGTGTTTTTTTTTTTTTTTTTTTTTTTGATTTTCCATGTCATTAGAGTTCCTTCATTTAGAGGGATGCATCATTGTTGTTTAGTTAAATATACATGTTTTAATTGAATACTTCTAATTTTCTTTTTGATTCTTCTCAAAGTAGAAGATTATTCTCTTTACCAAACATATGCGGATCACAATCTTATAATAAGAATAAGAGATATTTCTCGATCAATTCCTTTACCTCTCATTCTTCAAGAATCTTTAGCAATGAGACATTAAGGTTACATTTGGATCATGAATTTAAAAAAAAAATGAAAAGAAAATGAAAAAAAGTAAGAGAAACGTGAATAAAAAATGAACCAAAATTTTTCTCTATTTTCTCTTACTTTTTCATTTTTCTTTTCAAATGTATACCTAAATTTATCATCCAAATACAACACTAAGAATTAAAAAAAAAAAATCACAAAGAAAAGTGGGGCATTGTTTTGTTCATGTGAGGACTCATATTATATAGTTCATAATTTGATAATCAAAAAAAAAAAAAAAAAAGCATTCAATCTTATAGAGTAATGTTACAAATCGACATTTTAAATCCAGAAATTCACATATATGTCTTATATCATATATACAATGATATAGCAAGAAAAGTAGGTCTTATATTATTGAGTGTGTAACTAATTAAAAGTTAACACCAATCATACTATCTTATTGTGGGTCAGTATAAAAAAAAAAAAAATTTATAGGACTGAAACATTTTGCTAATACTATCCCGTAAAGAATAAGAAAATGTTTGGAACCCTCACAAAGAAAGACCCCATAATATATTGACTATTAATATATTTAAATTTTTTTATTTTATTTCTAAGAGTAACATAAATAATTCAGATTATTATGAGAATTTCCATCATTATTGTTTATAAGACCTACTCATCTTCTCTTTCCACGTAACAAAGCAAAACCAGCCAGATATTGTACTGTCAAGATTGTTCCGTCAAGTCATTTCAAACCCGAAAAAAAGTCAACTTGCTTTGAAGGTTGGGAAAGTTGAGATCATGGTGGTGGGTGGACTCAGAAAAACATTCTCACCATCTGAAAATGCGAATCGCACCATTGGATAGCATTGCTACTAGTAGATACGTAACAGTTGGTCTGTTGTGTAACTTTATTACCTTTTGCAACAACCAAATCTAGTATATAAATTCATCTATAAAAAGAGGGTTTAAAGTCTTTCAAATCATAATTGGCAATTTGGCATATCAACAGTAGAGAACATTACTACCATGTATCTAAATTTCACAAAAATAAATAAATAAATAAATAAAATTTGTTTCATGCCCTATCAAATAATTCTACTATTCTAATATAATTACACGGTTCTTTTTTAAAATATAAATACGTAACATTTTAATTCATATGTTTAGTTAATTGTTTGCCTAAAATGTCTATCTTATCCTTCATTGTCCTTATTTCCAGCCATCATCTGCATCTAAATGCTTATATTCAATGTTTGAATCATGTACACCATCAAAAAAAAAAAAAAAAGAAGATGATTTTATTAAGAGAGAGGATGATTACGTCATTTGATATAAGTTCTAAGTGTAAAATCATAACTTCCTCATCTTCACTAATACGATTCATGTTGTTTATTGTAGGAGAGATCAAAGTAATTTTATTAAAATTACGAAGTTGATAGTATATATGTATATATATATATTTTTGATTACTTGAGAGAGGCCAATATAATTTAAGTTAATACTAATAACCCCACCCAGTCTTTAATTCCTTAACTACAATTTTATCCTAACATCAAATTTTAATTTTATCTTCATTTCTAATATCTCAAATCCAAACCTTAACCATACCATCCCATTTCTCACCAGCTCCAGCTCCTAGCTTCCCCTACCATTCCCAATTCTGAACCCCCGCGCTTCGTTTCTCACTCTTTCTCAATCCCTTTTTAATGGTAGAAGAGCTAAGGTTTCGTTCATAAGAAGAATAACTGATTCAATCTCCTTTGTGTCCATGACTTTTAAAATTGCTACTTGGAATATTAGAGGGTTTAATGAATCCTCTAAACATAAAGAAGTGAGAAATTTTGTGGTTAAAAATGATATTAAAGTCATGAGTCTTTTGGAACTCAAAATAAAATCCTCAAATGAATAGGAAATTTTTGGAAAAGTTTTCTCAAATTGGGTTTTTTGTCTAATGCACTAATTGATTCAAAAGCTAGAGTGTGGGTCTGCTAGGATCCTAATTTTTGTGATATCCAATGTTTAAAAATGTCCAATCAGTATATTTTTTGCAAAATCACTTTGTTAGAGGGGGATATAACATTTTTTTGGGGCTTTTGTGTATGCTGACAATAAACATGTTTTAAGGGTTTTTCTCTTTAAAAATATTCTAGATCTCTCTGTCCAGAATTTTTTCTCTCTTTTTGTTTGCATGGGGGACTTTAATGTTATCAGATGTCCTTCCGAAAAAGTGGATGGGACTATCTCTTGGTCTGGGGCCAAGGAGGAATTTAATAAGTGTATTTTGAGTTCTGATCTCACTGATCTCTCTTATACTGGCTGCCAATTTACTTGGGCCAATAAAAGAGGGGATGGTGGTTTTATTGCTTCGAAGCTTGACAGAGTCCTTGTTATTGAAACTTGGCTAACCAAATTTCCTCACTCTTGTGCCAGTTTTTTGCCTTCAGGTATCTCTGACCATTCTCCTGGGTTGCTTGATATTGATCCTAATGTTAAACGTCTTATAAAACCCTTTAAATTTTTTGATTTCTAGGGTGACCATGAAGATTTCGTGCCTAGTGTTTCTGGGGTTTGGTGTAAGTATATTAGGGGTTCGCCTATGTTTAGGATCTACCAGAAGCTTAAGGCTCTGAAACCTATCTTGAAATATATGAATAAAAAAGAGTATAATGAGATATTGACTAGGTTACTCATGCTAAGGCTAGTCTTGAGAGTGCTCAGATTAAGCTTGATAAGGACCCTTTGAATACTATCTTGCAAAATTTTGAGAGGGATGCTTGTAGTCGATATGTTGACTTGAGTAAGGTTGAGGACGGTTTTGCCCACCACAAATCCAGAGTTCAGTGGCTTGGCCTTGGGGATAGGAATTCTAGGTTCTTCTTTAGATCTGTTAAAGGGAATATCAATAGAAATAGAATCCATTATGTCACTTTGCCTTCTAGGGAGAAACTGTCTAAGGCTGAAGATGTTTGTAGTTCTTTTGTTAAAAATTTCACTGATATCTTTGGTACAAAGTTTAATGATACTTATAATGGGCTGGAGAGGTTACATGGCCTTGTGAACAGGAAAGTATCCCCTGATCAGTTTGTGATGCTATCTAAGGAGGTCATTGATACTGAGATTAGGGATACTTTTTGGTCCCTTAGAGCCCATAAGGCTCTTGGCCCTGATGGTTACCCTGCTAGCTTTTTTAGGAAAGCCTGAGATGTAGTTGGGAATGATGTGGTGGTCGCCATAAAATCTTTTTTCACTTCAGGGGAGCTTTTTTAGGAGATTAACAACACCATTATTGCTTTAGTGCCTAAAGTCCCTAACCCCTCTAAAGTTGGGGATTATAGGCCTATATCTTGTTGTAATACCATCTATAAGTGTATTTCTAAAATCATAGCAAATAGACTCAAGATGGTTCTGCCTAATCTTGTTGACCCTGTTCAGTCTGCGTTTGTCCAAGGTAGGAGAATTTCTGATAATATCTTTCTATCCCAAGAGCTAATGAGGGGGTATCATAGGACTTCTTCATCCCCTAGATGTGCTATGAAAGTGGACATTATGAAGACCTATGATAATGTTAGGTGGGATTTTATGATTGATGTTTTGAAAGTTATAGGCTTCCCTCATTAATTTGTTCACTGGATTCAGGCGTGTATGACTAGTCCCTCATTTTCTATATGCATTAATGGCACCCTGCAGGGTTATTTTAATGGGGCTAGAGGGCTTAGACAAGGGGTCCCCATGTCCCCTTATTTGTTTGTGTTAGTTATGGAAATTCTAGCTAGGATTCTGAGTGAAAAGGCCTCTCATCCTCATTTCAAATTTCATTGGAGGTGTAAGAAAACAAAAATTGTGAATCTTTGCTTTGCTGATGATCTGATGATCTTTTGCAGAGGGGATATTTTTACTACCCATGCTGTTAAGGAGGGCCTTGATGAGTTCCAAGCTCTATCTGGCCTTTCTCTTAGCCCTCATAAAAGTCATGTGTTCTTTTCCGGGTGTGAGAAAAAGTTGAGGGATGAGGTTATGGGAATTTTAAAATTCCCTGAAGGCTTTCTCCTGCTAGATATCTTGGGGTTCCTCTTATATCTACCAAGCTTAAACCTTCTAAATGCCTGCAACTTGTTGAGAAAATCACAAATAGGATAAAGTGTTGGACTAATAAATGTCTCTCCTTTGCTGGGAGGTTGGAAATGATCCAATCTATCCTTTTTTCTATGTAGGTTTATTGGAGTTCTCTTTTTATACTCCCTAAAAAGGTTGTGAAAGATATTGAGGGTCTTTTCAGGGCCTTTCTTTGGTTTGGAAGTGAGCTTAAGAAGTGTGGTGCGAAGGTATCTTGGGATAAAGTGTGCTCCCCTAAAAAGGAGGGGGGTTTAGGTCTTAAGTCTATGGGGGTGTTAAATAAGGCAGCCATTGCTAAACACATATGGTTTCTTTTCTCTGGTGGTGAGCGATTTATGTGGTGCCAATGGGTCAAGTCTTACCTTTTAAAGGGTAGAAGTTTTTGGAAGGTTAAAGTTCCTGCTGATTCATCTTGGGTTTGGAGGAAAATTTTAGGTCTTAGACCTATTATTTATCCTTATATGAAATACTATGTGGGGGATGGTAATAGTGTTTTCTTTTGGTTTGATAATTGGCATCCTCTTGGATTTTTATAAACATGATCATGTATGACACTGCTTTGAATTTTAGAGTGAGTAGGATCATTTCCAATTCTTCTTGGAGGTGGCCTACTTCCATCCCTGTGGACATATGTGACTTGATCCAGTCCACCCCTCAGGCTCTCATCCCTAGGTCTAGCCCAGATAAGCTGATGTGGACTCTGTCTACTGATGGGATGTTCTCTATCAAATCTGCTTGGAATGCTTGGAGAGTCTCCTTTGAGAAAGTTGAGTGGTCTAATTTGGTTTGGAGTGTTGTGGTTGTTCCTAAGGCTAGCTTTATCACTTGGTTTGCCATCCAGAATAGATTGAATACGGGTGATAGGCTGAGATTGTTTGGTATTTCCACTGTTGCAACTAGCCCCTTATGCCTTTACCACACTGAGGACCACTCACACCTGTTTTTTAACTGCCCTTTCTTTGAGAAGGTATGGATGAATATTAAATCTAAGATCAATGTGGCTTGGCCTGTGTTACATTGGTCTGGGCTAGTGTCTTATATTACTAAATCTGTTAAGGGTAATTCTCTTGGCTCTATTATTTCCAGGCTTGCTCTTAATTGCACTGTTTACCTCATTTGGCTTGAGAGAAATAATCGAGTTTTTACCAAACAAAAAATTCCTGAAGAAGTTCTTGTTTTGAACATTGTTAATATGGTCAGATTTAGAGTGTTGTCTATGAAAAATTTAAAAAGAAAGTCAAATGATTCATGGTTTTTAGTCACTTGGAGACTGCCCTCATCTATCCTTAGGGGTAATTGAGGGGAGCAATGAGTTGAGTGTGGTGTGATTCCATATTGAGGGTTGAGTGAACTGTGAGCTATTACATGTTTTTCCTAACAGTTTGCTATGTAGGTTTGTCATGCTGGCCCTTCTTAGGGATTGAGGATTGAGGGTTGAGTGTGCTATGAACATATAGTCAGGTGGTGGTCTTTAGTGAGCTTGTGGGTTGAGTGTTGTGAAATCCTATATCAGTGCTCGTAACTTTCTCTTACAGGTTTATATCAGTTGCTCGCATAGTTGTAAGGAGTTCTTTGGTGAGAGCCTAGTGAAGTGAGGATATATTTTTGGATTGGTTTTTAAATATGGTTCTTTAACCTGTTCTTTGAGAGTGACTCTACTTCTGAGTGTTGAGAGTGTTAGTACATATATGAGTGATGTTTGCCTCAGGTTATGTTCCATTTCCTCGTGGTTGTTTTTTTTTTTTTTTTTTTTTGAGTGTGATTGTCAGTGGGCCAGACAGCACTTTTCTGCGCCAATTCCAACACATATCTGCTCCTATGGTTATCTTGGAAAGGGTCCTCTGTTGGTCTAGGTTGCTTCATGGTGATATTCCAGTTTCAGAGCTTTGGGACAGTCGTGCCTCATGTTGGTATTGAAGAAGGAAGCTTGTCTTGCTGTCTTGGTTACAAGTTCCGCCAGTCCGAATACATGTTCTCCTGTGGACAGTTTTCTGTGTTACTTTGTACTTATAGCTTTCTCTGGTTTCTTCTTTACTCTTGGATACTATATGTCCTTTTTTAGATTTGTGTTTATTAGTTAGCCTGCTCTGGATGTGTTGTGGGCCTCTGCTTTGGATGTATTTTTCTACGGGTTGTGCAGTTCTCTTATTTAGTGTCTGGGTGAATTATACTAATGGTCCCTATAGTTTGGGGCTTGTGTCATTTTGGTCCCTGACTTTTCAATTGTGACACATTTGACCTTGAATTTTGAATCTTGTTCCAAATAAGGACAATTGTAGATGCTATTGCATTTTTCAAGGGCAAAATCATCAATTTGATAAAATATAAATTAATTTGACAAAAATAAATCTCAAAAATTATTTTTAAATTTTTAAAAATTATTTCTAGCTACTAAAGATAAAATTATATAAAATTGATAAATCTTTTAGACATTTATTATTTTTTTTTACCAAATTAATTTTTATTATGTATTTGGATGATGATCACGTAAAATTAATTTTTAAAAATTAATCATGTTTAATTTTTATTAATTTTACGTAATTTTATTTTTGGTGGGTAGAAATAATTTTCAAAAAATTTTAAAATATTTTTTGACATTTATTTTTGTCAAATTAGTTTATATTTTCTCAAATTGACGATTTTGCCCTTAAAATTAAGCAATGGTATGTTCAATTGTCCTTATTTGAAACAAGATTCAAAATTCAAGGTCAAATGTGTCACAATTGAAAAGTCAGGGACTAAAGTGATACAAGCCCCAAACTATACGGACTAGTAGTGTAATTTGCCCTTAGTGTCTTGTTAGACCCTTTGTCTGGTTTCTATGCTGCTATTTTGCACCTTGAAGTGGTGAATGAAGATTTTGTTTTGCTCTATTATGGTCTGTTCTTGGCCCTATCTATCTTTGATGGGGTTTTGAACAGGGCAATTAGATTTATGTTGTAGCCTCTGCTTCCTCTTAGGTTTATTGTGTATTTGTCTAGTTAGCTAGCCGCTCGTGTGCTTCTGTGGCTTTGTTTAGTTTGGTAGGTCCTGGGGTATGCCCCTTGTAATCTTGTATTTGCCCGTTTGCTGTTTTATTTTATGACTTATTCACCTCCCAAAAAAAGAATGAGAAGATAATGAAAAGGGGGTGATGGTAAGTGGAGGTTGAGCTGGACATTGTTGAGAAAAGGAAGGATTAATGAGGGTTGTGCAGGGTTGCATGGGTGTAGACACTCCATTTTGACCAATCTTGAGATTTAGGCTCTTGTATTATTTTTCGATGATGAAATGGTAAATACTTCGACTTTAGAGATACTTAAAGACACTGAATGCTGCTAAGTCACACCCTATTTTCATCCAAAAACCATCTTTTGCTAAAATGACCATTTTGCCCATACCTCTATTTTCAGCCAAAATAACTTTGTTCCAAAATGACTGTTTTGCCCGTAGTATGCTTTCATCAAAAACCTATCTTTTTCGATTTCCCAAAGAGGAAGGGAAAGGAGAAAGGCTTGGTTGAGCTCGAGCTAACGATATTTTTAAAGAGTTTGTCAGTTTTCATTTAGAACGTTAATTTGGAGTCGATTAGGCTTACTTAGGTAGCAAGAAATCCCAGAAACCAACAGTTTGGATCGAGAACTTCGTAGGCTAGCGAGTTGACTAACACACAACCACACTTAGAGAGGGAACTTGTACCCTGCATGGAAAATCCACACGTTGACCAAGTCAACCCACACCTGGAGGGTGCTGCCGAACATGTGCTAGGAGGAAAGGGCGGTCGCACATCATAGCCAAGGTGTGGCTGTACGTGTAGTGGGACAGCTGCATGTGCGGTAGGTCTATCTAGAGTTCTGTTTTGTTTTGATTTCTCTTACGTTTTGGATGGGAGGCTATAGACACTCTATTTTGACCGGCCCTAAGACTTAGGCGCTCTTTTTCAAACACCTAATGTGCTAATCATATGAGTTCCTCAACAAAAAAACGGGTGAGTTAAGCTTTAAATCCTAACCAAGTACCTATTTTGGCCAAAATGCTTTTCCGACCGATTTAAAAACCTTTTCAAAATGTGTTCGGTTGCGTGTTTCCAGACATTTCCACAATGTCCTGAGGCTTATCTTTCAAAAATCAGAGTGTTGTCTTCTTTTCATTAAATCGAGCAAAGGATATAGTGTGAATGAATGGAAAGGGTGAAATCCTCTGAAATACTTGTTTTTCTTTTTAAATCATGCTAACTTTACCTTATTTATCAAACAATGTATATTCCAACTGGACGAACAATAATTCATGGCTGTATGAGAATATAGTCAACCAGATATAGAAGGGTACAACTAGCTGAATTGTCAAGGAACAGAGCATTTTCAGAAATTTCGACTTTTCTGTGAGTTTTTCATAAATATCTCAGATATTTATGTCCAAAACTCTATATATAGGGGTCGAAAGTTCATTTGTTAAGGTGAACAAATTTTGCCCAAGGCTAAAAGAGAGAGTTGAGAGCTTCCTTATTACACTTCCTCTTCAACCTTCACTTCCTTAATTTCAAACCTCCAAACACCATTAAAGCTTGGCTCTAAGCTTTTTGTTAAGGATCTTGAACATCCTAAGCTACATCTAAAGGGCCTTGAGGGTGCCAAGAAGGAGTTTGAGAACCAAGAAGATTATCCTCTTTAAAGAGGTGAACTTTTGAACTTTGTACCACATTCTCTAGTTTGTTCTTCATTTCTAAGCTCTAAATTTCATTACATATTTGTTGTAATATTGTAATAAGTCCTCATGGATGTGGTTGGGGGTAGAAAATAGCCATCCATCTATTGAGTTGATAGTTTTCCTTATTCTCTCCATAGTTTTAGGCCCTTTCCTTGCTTTCTAAAATTATAATCTCTAGTTGTTATATACTTGGAACCTTGTAGGTGTGATTAGAGGTAGATATTAGCCATCCATCCACAAGTTTGATTATGTAAAGTAAATTCTTTCTTGTTTTCACACTTTCTCATCACATATCTCATCATTCCATCATATTGGTCCACATGTCTCGACCCATCTCAAGACAAATGAGTGAAAATGGTTGTTTCATGGAGCTAAAAGGATGATCTTTGAGATTTAATGTTGAGGAATTAGTTGTTCTTCATATTGATTTATTTTTCTTGGAAGTAAAGTAAGAAGTTTTAGGCCAAAGATGTTGAAAACTCTCTTCTCCATCTCTTGTGAATATGGAAAGGAGTGGAAACACCCTTTGTTTCTTGACTAGAAGAGGAGTCTTTAATAGCCTTTGATGGATTTCTTGCTTTGAAGGCAAAAGCTTCCACTAAGAAATGATAGGCATTAACTTACTCTCTCAAGTTAATAGAATGGATTTGGGTACTAACCTGCTTCACAAAGAAATGATTGTAGGTTCCTATTTATTTCTTAGGCTTGAATTTTGTTTATTTAATTCATTCAATTTTAGCCATTGTGGTAAAATACCTGTTGAATATAATTATTTGTGTAATTAGGGCCCATCGACTTCCTCCTTAAGTGTTCTCTACCAGCGGGAGAGGTAGAAGTGATGAACACTCCTTGGAAACTGTGCTTTGTTTCTATCTTCTCTCTTTTTGCATAAAAGTAGTGTTTATCCCAAAGGATTGAGCTGGTTGAATTTCTCTTATGGTCAGCAGGATTATTTTGTAGCTGGCTCGATGAGGCTTATTCCTAACTTGATCAGAGCAAAATAAGACAATTTCTGGAGAGTTTTCTCCTGGTCATTTCTGGAGCTGCTGTGCACAAATTCCTGATTTATTTAGCATGATTTGTTAGATTCAGTTATAAATTGGCTGAATTCATTCATTTGTTGTAATGATATCTCCTCCATCTTTCTTATTCATTCAAATTGTTGTAACAACTTCAAACCCCAATGTCTTTCTATCCCTTTTATTTATATGTTTTCTGTGTATGTTGTATATAGCATCATGTTTTATTTATCATACCCATGTTGTGCATCCATTTTTCATGTGTATGGATTCGATTCATTTGCATTTATGGATTTTATCAATTCAAAAGATGGTTCTATGTGCTATCTCATGTCTTGAAATGATAGACATGCCATTCGGTAGTAACCAAATCCCTAGTTGCATATTGTGGGTGTATTGTATTAGTTATTTGTATATATGATCATGCTTTTATTTCTAACCCATTCTTCTTGCTTATCATGGAGTACTAGGTGAACATTTTTCCATTGTAGCATTTTGTGTGAACATGTTATTTATCATATCCATTACTATGCCATGAGACTAGATGCTTAATTGAAATATTTGTTTGGATGACAGTGAATGGAGGTTGTGTTGCTTATGCTGAAATGTTGTTGAGTCTTATGCTACTGAGTATTTATTTATTATGTCGAGTTGTACAAAATGCTTTTCAAAAATGCATGACATCAAAGCATAGTTAGAACAAGCAACACAATCTATATTTATATGCCTCAGATAATAATGTTAGCATTATCTAAATCAGAATATGAATATATGAAGATTATAAAAATCACATCATGACTTAGTAGAGGCTAATCTTTTGATCGGGTGAGTGAGGTGCTCAATTCATGACCTTCCCCTCCCATACCTAAGTTCCCGAACTAAGATACTTTAGTTATGACGGACAGTGGCCTTTTGGCACAAGTCACGGTTTTCTTAGTTTTTCCAAAAAATTAGGTGGCGACTTTGAGATCTGGTGATGTAGTCCATTTTTTTGCAAAGATTTTGTAATAAAAAGGATTTTCTGTACAAATTGTCGAATCTGAACTCTCATTTACGTTTCATATTGCACTTTGTAGACACCCCATTTTTGACCGTTCTCAAGACTTGGACATCATCGTTTGAACCCTCGATGATCATCCATGCCTGTGTTCGTTTTGAGTTCCCGGAGGTCTCGGCCTTGTGCCTTGCCTCAAGATCTCTCAACTTGTTTGTTTTGTGCTTGGTTGTGGACCAAGCACTTGTGTTTTGCTTCTAAGGGAGGAGGGTGACTTGTTTGTCGTCCCCTCAATCCACCGGCCAAGGCTTGAAGCCATCGGCCTTGTTTCCTTGCCATCGGCCATAAATGTTGGCCGGTCGGCACTTTTTTTGGTTAGCCGGCCCTTTTGTTGGTCGATTGGCCATATTTTTTGGCCGAACCCTGTTCATCTGCTTTATGAAGATATTTTATGCCAGCTGGAATAGCTGGCATTCACAATTCACCCCCTCCATACACGTGTATGGAGGGATTTGCCCCTTGCTTAGCTTCTCTTAGAAGCTTAGAATTTGGATTTCTATAAGAAGGGAGCTCCTCCTCCCTTCTTAGAGGTTCTGGATTTTCAGGGTTATAATAGTTGTATCTCTCTATCTCTATATCCCTCTCTCTTTACACTTTTGTGTGTGTTTTTGTGACCTAAAGTGTGATTTAGTCTTACTATTGCACACAAACACCTAGCACTACACCATCCTTGGTTGCTGAGGCATTAGGGAGTTGGTGTAGGGGTTCTTGAGCTGTTTTTGATCAGAGAAAGGTATTGGTGTTGTGTTCTTGAAGGTGTTCTTCAAGGGTGAGCATTCTTGCTTTAGATACCCCTTTCTTGCTTAAGCTTTTAGCCCTTCTTACTTATTGTTTTAAGCTTAGCCATTAACTGATAAAAGTTCTGTTTTTATTTGCTTTAGAACTTTGTTTAAGGTCATTTTGAGGTTTGGGGTTGTTTACCCCCTCCAAGGCCTTGTTAGGCCTTGTTTTAGGCCATACCCTTTGGCCCTTGCTTTAAGCTTTGCATGGCCTCTCTACCACTGAAATCCAGAGGATTTTCAGTGGTGGAGAGGTGGTTTTGGTGTCCTAAATAGGAGAGGGTCATCCCCTCTCCTTGTTGTCTTGAATGCTAGCATAAATGGCTTATGTGGGTAGCATGTATGCTTAGCTTGCTTTAGCTCCATTTCAAGCAAGTATTTGGTGTATTTTTCCATGTTTTACCTCTGTCTAAGGTTGGTTTGATGGCCTCTTACATGCTTCATGTACTTGCCTTGCAATCCTCTTATTTGTCTTAACATGCATCATGCTTTGACATGTCTTTCTAGCATGATTTTGGCTCAACTCCATGAAGCTTTTAGCCTTGTTATTGCATGCTTAAGCTCTGATTTGAGTTGTTTTAACCATGTATGCCATGCTTTGTATAGCCACCATGCATTCTAGCTTGTTAGCTTTAAGTGCCCAAGTCCCTAGCATGCTTTGCTTGGCTCATTTCAGTGATTTGGCATCACTTGTTATGTTATTTTAGTCCATATAGTATGCTCATATACTTGCATTTGTCACTCCTTTAATGTTTTAAAGAATTGATGTCTTATGCCTCATGAATGGACCATTGTGTATGCCTCCATGTTTAGGCTTCTAGGATGACATTTCAATGTGTTTTTGGTCTTGTTCTAACATGCCATAACTCTGATTTTTGTTGCTTGAGTCATGCCATGTTTGGCTTTGATGGGTGTAGTGTAACACCTCTTTTGTGGCCTTGTATGCCTCATGTTTTTGCCCCTTTGATTTGGCTTCTTTTGGCTTTGGTCATTGCACGTTTTAGACTCATTTTGACATGGTCTAGGACTGTTTTGGGTCATATTTGCCATATGCCCTTTGTTTTGTGTAGCTTTGGTTCAAGTCCCTTTACTAGTCTTAGGCTTTAAGCCTTATGCATGCTATGATTATGATTATATGTGTGATTTGGCATCATTTCTAACATCATTTCAGAGCATGTAGTGTTGTCGCACTTGCATGCTTTTCACTCTTTTAAGTGTGCTTAAGAGCTGTGTTTTTATGCCTAGGTGATAGGCCAATTAGCATGCATGTTTGTATATGCTTTTGCCCCTCATTTCTTAGCATTTTGGCCGCTGATTTGGGCCTATTTGAGAGCTGTCCATGTTCGTTTAAGTCTTATTGCATGTTGTCGCATGCTTGAGTTATATTGCATTTGGCATGCTTTTTGTTAAGTTGCTTTGCATGTTTGCATGCTAGTCCCATTGCATGTTGATTGCATGCTTATCATTGGCATTGTTGTTACATGCCTTGCATGTTTACTTGTTTAGGTTGTATGCCTATTATAGCATTGTTGTTAACATGCTCATGTTGCGTTAGATTTGCATCATGCTTGAGTTGTTTGCATGCTTGTTTGCTCACTTAGGTTGCATTGCATTGTGTGTGCATTGCCTTGCCCCTTGATCAAGCATGATAGAGGTTGGGCCCCTTATGTGTTTTGGTGCATTTCATTTGATATTGAATTGCACACTTGGCTTCTTTGGCCATCATGCATTGAAATGCGTGATTGGTGGCTCGAGGGTCGAGGACTATACTCCCTTGAGTTCATGACATGATAGAGAGGGTGGTCGTGCAAACATTGTCTTGTAAATGTATTGCCATGCTCTGTTTGTCCTCTGCTGCAGCAACACAACATTCTGTAGGAAGAGATGGTCGACTGACCATTTTCAGTGCCGGTCGGCTAAACATTGTTAGCCGAGAGCCTTACATATGGTCGATGACCACTATCCCTTGGCCGATAGTCCCATCTTTTGGCCGATGGCCTCTCAGCATGCCCACAAGGTGGTTCAGAAGTGTCATAGAAGTTAGCACAGCTTTCAGAGGTACAGAGCAGTATAAACAGAGGCAACATGAAGCATGGCAATGGATTTCCGAGCGAGGTGATCGAGCATGCATCATTCAATCATTCCGAGGCGGAACTGCGGCGGCCTTTTTAGTTTCATAGCTTAGTTAATTTGTTTAAATTAGTTAAGGGTTTTGTAATATTTAATTAGCTAGGGTAGTTGATTATTTATTCGGTTTGTATTATTTATTCGGTTCCTCCGTCGAGAGGACGCAATTATGTAATAAGCGTGCGTGTGTGTGTGATGCATGTCTTCCAACCTCCACTTCTTTCTCCTTTTTACTTACCTGCTTTCAATAGTTAGTTTTAGGGCATATTTCATTTGTCATACATTATGCTTGCACGCGTGCATCCATTTATCTGTATTGCATGTACCGGGCTCGGCGCATCATACTAACTGCATTGTATTATTCAACACATTACTTGAATACGTGTTTAACAGCATGTTACCAAGTTGCATTTCGCATGCCATTTTAGAATAGCCGAGCCTATTTCTAGTTGCATTTTTGCATGTGTTGCATTAGCCATCTTAACATAAACTAGGATCATGCATTTGATTTCTAACTAGTTATTGTTTTGGCTCAGAGTACTAGGTAAGCGTTTATACTTTAGCATCTTGCATAAGTGTGAGTGTTGCCGTGGCAGCATGCTTGCCATGAGGCTAACTGCTTATGTGGTATAACTGCTTGAATGCCTGTGGGTGAAGGTTGGGTTACTTGAATTGGGACAATTCATTGAAATCCGTGTTTTAGCCTACTTGCGAGTAGCAAACTTCAAACCATTTCCAAACAAATGGATAGGCGATGCTTTGTTCTAAATTAGGCGATCTAGTCTATACTTGTGTGTTATGCGCATCACATAGTAATTCTAACTAATTAACCGAAATAAGAATGCATGTGTTTTCAAAAACAAGATATCATGTTTAGTACAGGCCAATCTTTGATCGGGCGAGCGGGGGTGCTCATTGCATGACCTTCCCCAATCATACCCAAGTTCCCGAGCCGAGGCAACTTTGGTGATGACGGACATGTGGCCTTAGGCAACGAGTCAGGGTTTCCTAAATTTCCCCAAAATAAATATTTAGGTGGCAACTTTGTATCTAGCAAAGCAGTCCATGTTTGGCACTTCTTTCTTAAAAATCAGTTTTCCAAAACGATTTGTCGGATTTGGACTCTTTGGTGATTTATCGGTCTCGCATTGCACTTTGCGGGATTAGATTCAGAACCGTGACATTTGAGTCCGAACTGTGGTAGGCAAGGCCCTCGGGGGCGCGTCCACACACTTGTGGAACTAGATCAAGAGATCGGGAGTCCGAAATGTTGGACCTACTCGGTAACCCTGAAAAGACATCCCACAAGGGCGCTAGGAGATAGTGTAGCTCAACTTTTCGTGCTCCTTTCGGATACGATAGCCCTACAGTTCGAACTCCCGTGATTCTGAATCTGATCTCACAAGTGCAATGTGAAATAGATAAACACCAAAGAGTCCAAATCTGGCAAATCTTTTGGAAAATCGATTTTGAATCAAAATGCCAAAAATGGACTACTTTGCCAAATATAGAGTCGCCACCTAAATATTTTGGAAAATTTAGGAAACCCTGACTAGTGCCAAAGGCCACATGTTCGTCATCACCAAGATTGTCTTGGCTTGGGAACTTAGATACGAGAGGGGAAGGTCATGAATTGAGCACCCCACTTACCCGATCAAAGATCAACCTCTACTAATCATGATGTGATTCTGTTTTACATTATATGCTCTTGTTCTGATTATTTAGGCTAATATTACTATGTGTTGCACACAAGTATAGACTAATTTGCAAAAATTGAAATACTTTGATTCATGTATGTTTTTGAAAATTGTTTCGAATATGTACCACTTGAAAAAAGTGATCTCATATATACATTACTCAAATCATCCCAATTCAAGCAATTAGTCTTCATCCACAAGCATTTAAACAGTTTACCACTTAAGCAATTAGCCTTATGGTAATCATGCTTGTCATGGCAACATTCACACACATGCAATATACTAAAGCAATAAAACTTACCCCAATTTCCGAGGTGAGCCAAAAGAGAAACTAGTTAGAAAAATGTATGATCCTAACTATGTGAAAGATGCTTAATGCAATGCATGCAAAAATGCAATTAATAAGCTCGGCTACTAATTATGACATGTAAATCAATTTGATAGCATGCGGTTTAAACACGTATTTAATGAAGTAATAAACGACAATGCTTGTTAGAATGATGAACTGAGCCTCGGTGCATGATAGACAAGTGAATGCAAACAAGGGAAATGCTAAAAGAAACATCATGTTCTATACTACCCATCATGAGCAAGTAAATAAAAGGGAGAACGACGTGGGTTTGGAAGATATACACATTATTACATGTTTGCCCTCGCACAGGAGGGTTCGAATAAATGAACTAGCTAAGCTAATTACCTAATTAACTAACTATTACAAACTAAATTAAACAAACTAACTATGCTAGCTAATTATTATAACACCAGAATTAATTAACTATTCTAGCTAATTATTACAAATTGGAACTAACTAATTAATTACACTAATTAATTAATTACAAATTAACAACACGAATACAACCAAAGAAATAACCAAGCTAAGTAATTAACTACTCTAACTAATTAGCCCCGGGAAGTGAGGAATGCTTATGCATGCGCACGAATTTCCACCCAAAAAAGCCCACTGTTTTGCTGCTAGAATACCTCTGTTACACAGTTGAAAAATTGCACGGTTTTTCACCTCAGCTTCTGCTCTGCTCTGTTGGAAAAAGGACACTGCCTGCCTTGAAAAAGTGGCCGGTAACCCAGAAGTAGTGGCCGGCAGGCCACTAATAGTGGGTTGCCGTCCAGAAAAAGTGGCCTGCCGGCCACTGATGTTGGTTCTTTCCTACAGCAACAGAGGACAAATAGAGCACAAACTAGAGTATTCTCAAGGGATGTTTGTCCACCCTGTCTCTCCTTATCAGCAAACAGGTCAAATGAGGGGTAGGCTCGATTCGTAAGCTATCAATCGATGCAATTTCATTGCATGATGACTTATGAATCAAGGGACACAATTCAATAAATGCATAACCAAAAGACCAACAAAAACCTCCTCCCTATCATGGATTGGTCAAGGGAAGTGGTTGACATTGACTCTTCAATTGTTTACATCACTAACGAGTATGAAATGACTCAAGACTCAATGGGTTCAATTAACGTCCGATTGAACCCAAGCTGATTTTATCTTGTATCACTTTTAGTCCCATTTTATTACTTCATTTTAATGACCATCCATTCCTTAGTTCATTAAGTCCAAAAGTGAAGATTAAGTCCCCTAATGGAAAGAAGTACCAAACCAAGAGTTGTTTTAGGCATGAGAGAGATATCATGCCGTTGTTAATAAACCTCTAAAGGGATTAAACCATTAAGCGCAACAACCTTAATCTCAAGCTTAAACAAACAATTAGTTTGAAACAACTTTCAAAACAAAGAAAAAGCCAAGAAAGGAGGAATGTGACAGAGGTGATTAGATATGAATACAAGTATGGAAAACAAGAAATAAACACTATTAATTCAAATAGGTTGGTGGCTAAGGACTAAATCACCAAGCTTATAAGGACCATTACACTACAAACATATTATACAAAGCTCAAATGCAATGAACAACTCAAAACAGTCCTAAAATAGTCTTAAAAAGTGTTGGAATGAAGACAAAAATAGCTAAAATATTGAGGAATTAATACTAGCACACAAGCACAAGGAGGGGAGGCCAACCCCTCCACTTTTGGGACCTCAAAACATGATTTTTGCCTCTGAAAATCAGTGGTAAAAAGCTCAAAAAAATGTGATGAGAATGTGGGAAACACAAGGGCAAAGGCCTTAGAAGCAAGGTTCAAAAAAGGGCTATTAACCCCTCTATCTTAAATGGCCTTAAACCACAAGTTTCAGCCCAAAAATACAGGTAATAAATAGCTTAAAAAAAAAAAAAAGATGGAAAAACAAGTGGTGTAGAGATGGTAGAAAAGGACTAGAAGGTATGCCTCTTGAATAGGAATGCTTCTTTGAGTTATAAACCACTAATTTCATACTCTCAAGTGCTTCAAAAGCTTAAATTCAAGGTCAAATCACCTTAGCAAGAAGCTCTCTTGGTTTGGTTTACAATGTTTAGACAAAGGCTATGCAAGTTACAAGAGAGAGAGAGAGAGAGAATTGTAGAGAGAGAGGAATTTTCCAAAATTTGCTCTTCAAAAATATTTTCACTCCTAAATTTTTCTAACCTTGAAAGCAAGAGGGGAGGTCCTCTATGTATAGAAAACCATGTGTCTATCTTGGAAATATCTGTATAGGAACAGTTGGTGTAGTGTGGGAACAGCTGGCAACAAATATCTGTAAAATCTGACTTTTTACACAAGTGGCCAGTAGGCCACTAAAAGTGGGTTGCTAGCCACTATTAGTGGGCGGCAGGCAAAAATTTGCTTCCAGACCCGACTTCAAACGGGCATATCTCTCTTATGGTTTTAGATCCTTATTAAGTCTATATTGAAGCCCCAGAAGTCTACTTTCCAATGACGATGGCCTCATATCTAAATTATAAATGTGCAAAGAGATATGTCTATTTTAGTGAAGGTTGCTCATTTATATCCTAATGGATTGATGCCCAACTTCCTCCTCAACTAGGTTTCTTCCCTCCTCTCCTATTTCCCTCAACTCCAAACCTCTAAATAAGATGTTTTAAAAGATTTTTCAAAGAGTTCACCTCCCTTCCATTTATTTCCACTTTGTCCTTACTCAGTTTACCGAAAAGTGCAATTTTTAACGAAATGCGAGCCTCGGAACATCGTAGAAACATTTTCAAAAATATTTTGAAAGAGATGCTTTTAAGGTCTAAAATAGTTTTGGTCCAAAATGGGGTGTAAGGTTGGGATTTTGAAGCTCTTCTTGCTGAAAAAATCGAACATTTATACAGCATAACTTTAGTCATTGAGTGATTAATCAGTGGCGCCCAAGTCTTAAGGGCCATCAAAAATGGGGTGTCTACAATTGCTCCTTTTTGACAAAGCTCGAAGTCATGAAATGACGGGAGTGAATGTCAAAGCCCGAAGATGACCAATTTTGACAAGGTCGTAAGACTTAGGCAAACAAACAAAATGTAGATGCAGTTGGTTGAACCTAAGGGTTGCCTACGTATCCCTTTGCAAGGAATCAAACCGGCGTAGTTTAGGGGCATAATGCAGTTGATACACAACAAAAAAATGTAAATGATATACAATGTAATGAAAATAATCAAACCAAAAACAGTGTAAAACCACACAAATATCATAAAGGGATGAAGATACAAAAATCAAACTATGTTTTATATAGAAAAGAAGTGGGCACAGCCAAACGACGCCTATCATAGGCTAAGTGCTTACATCCTCAATACTGCCCTCAGCGCAGCATGGATGCTTACACATAACAGAACCATGTTTCAACGTGAAAGGGGTGCGCGCACATGCAAGACTATGTTTTTCGCAGAAAGAGAAAGAGTACAAGTAATTGGATGGTATGATATAAGTGAGGATTGATCTGCTGGGGAAAGATAATGATCCTAAACGCTGAATGCAACAAAACAAAGTACAATGCAATGGATGAAGTGAGTAAGGGGCGCAGGCCGAACGACATCTTACTTAGAAAGGGCATGGATACAAAACAGACCACATCTAACACAGAAAAGGTGTTGACACCCTCAATACTAGCCTCAACGCAACATGGGTACTTACGCATGACAGAACCATGTTTCAACAAAGAACAAGTATGAGCACATGCCAAACTAAGCTTAACATGGAAAGAATACAGGCGAAAAAATGGTATGATGTAATGGGTGTAATGGATAGTGGAGTAGATGAATGTGATAGATGCTATATGCAATGCGATAGAGATAATAGATGTGATGCAATCGATAATAACTATGATGTAGCAGTTGGGAAGTGGCGCCTTAGAAGTACCTTACAGGGGCAATCGACAATGACTCATCTTATGCTGCTGGGGATCTTTCTTGTCTTCTTGGGTTTAAGGCTTCTTCCTTTATCTTGCGCTTCCAAACCACAAGTTCTACTTTTCTTCCTGGCTAGGTTTGCGACTTTCCCTATTCTCCAACAAGGTGATAGACTAGGTTGGTTCAGTATCCAGAATTGAGACGCATACAAGTTACCTCAACCTATGGGACTGCCACACAAATTTCAAGCCAAGGATACACCCCTAGGTATTTAAATTAGACTCTAGTCTCGAAAATTCCGAACATTTGCGTTCTAGGCATCACCATTCGAACTTTAGTTTCCACCGTCTTAGTTGATCTTCTAGGAACTCATCGCAAACATAGGCAAGTGGTTATACCTGACCGCCTGAAGTCGTTCGGGCATGACAAACATCAAAGGAATTGCACCTTTAGAGGATTTAAGGTCTCCTAGACCCAGTGAGTGTGAGACCCCTAACTTTTGTAAACCTTATTAGGTCCCTAAATTTTGAGTTATTATAATAAAGCCCTTAATTCGTTGATTGTTCGCAAACTAAACCCTAGAACCGAAAACGCATCACAGACGAACCCATAAAAACCCTAATCGACCTTGGAAGCTTAGAAATCATTTCTAACACTCTAATATTAATTATTTAACTCTCAAATTTTAGATTAATCGCTCTAAACCTTAACTTCCGATTTTCACAGTCTTCGTTCGGTTATTTACCTTTAAATTCAAAGTAAGATAATACAAACCGAATTATTTTTTTTAACACTAATTTATTAACTCTACACTTGAAATAGATACTTTAATTGAGCCCAAGCCCTCACATTTTTATTAAATCACAAATTGACCCCAAACAAGTATCATTATATATTTATATATACACTTGTACACTAAAATCTTTTTTTAACATTATATTTTACAATTTCCAAGATTTGTACACACAAAAAAAATATAAAACAAGTCCATCAATTCACCATCACATGGCTAGTCATCATACCTCTTAGGCTATGATTATTGTACTTTAGTACAAACAAATCCCTTGAAATCTTGGAGCAATAATGACTTTGGTACCCATAAAGATTTGCTATATATATGTGTGTACTTCTAACCAGAAGGTATTTAAATTAGCCCTAAACCTAACTAGATCATAATTAAATATATAATTAAGGTTCTAATCCTCCCTCATTCCATTACATTTAAACTAAATCAAGGCACTATTCAATTGAATTGGAACCAATGGGCATTTGGGACTTTTCACACCAAATTCTCTATAAATATACCACTCATCCCCATTTGTTGAGCACATATACACACCCACACAAACACCCAAACTATATTCAAGTGAGAGGAGAGGGAGAAGGGTGAGCTTGGTGGAAGATAGGAGAAGAAGTTTGCTAGCAATTCCAATAACCCTCAAGTAAGCCACAACACAACTCTCTCTTCCATTTTCCTTTTTCAAATACATGTTATTAGAAGTTTAAAATGGTATTTTCAGATGTGTTATAATGGTATTCTTGTGTCAAAAATGAAAGGAGTTGAACCTTGATTCTACCCTTCTTCTATTTCTCTTAAACGGTATATGACTACATTTTTCCCTATCAATCGCTCAACATTTTCAAAGGCACACCTTCACCTTAAATTTATGAGTTTAATACATATTATTTAGCATGTTTTCATCACAATATAACTGGAAAATTTCCCCTAGCTGACCTCTTTTCTCACCAACTCTCTATTTTTAAGAATTGTGCCAGAAAAATCTATTTTGCAGCCACCTTACAAAAATTGTAGAAAAATGTATAAAAATATTCTGGACCTCCATTTTATTTCAAAATCTTTCTTAAGGAGTTATCTTTCAAGAAAAATTGGTTTCATTGAAAACGAGTGAGTGGTTTGTGAGAAAATCTGATTTTCGCAACAGTCGACGAATCTGGACAGAGCTGGAGTATTTCTGAAATAACTACAAATCTGGAAAAGCTATTCCATTTCTGAAAATGTTCTGAAAACTAGATAAAATTTCCTACGAACCATAGGAAGGCCGAGCTCTGAAAAAAATCTGAAATAGCCCTTTTGTGCATAATCTTTAGGTAGTACTGAATCTGGAAATTTTGTTTTCATTAGTGTTTTATGCTCTTGTGTTCATGAATATGCTTATTAATTTATGATCATGTCTTGATATGATATTTCACATGTCATAGGTTTATGTATTTTATTTTAATCCTTCGATGGTGCTCACACTTATGCAAATCTGGAAATTATATTCATGTGCGAATTTATTCCCTTAACTACTTGAATATGCCTAGAGCTACTTGTGCCTATCTTCATATGTGAATCTCATGTGTTGTAACCTTATTTCCCTCTATTTGTACTATTTAGTTGTTCAAACTTGTGCAATAGATGTTATTTCAAGAGCATGTCCTAACTCTGACTTATATTATCTAACTCAAACGGGAAACTTAATGGGTGGTAATGGGTTGCAAATTTTTGGACAAGATTACTAAGATATTGATTGGTTGATAGGTTACGTTTCCTATTTGGAAGTTAAAATCTTGCGCAAGTGGTTTTCGGAACCCTTGAACGGAGCGGTTGTATTCAGACCCTAGGTATTTGGTGCAAGGAGGGATTTGGGCAAGGCCCATTATTACTGTCTCTTTTGAGGCCCTGCAATTGGCGCTATGTGGTATATAATCGTTGGTAGGCATCCGAGGTTAGTTCTGTAACAAAGCAGCAAAAGAGGGGGCATACCGAATAATCCACGTCTGATTCTTGTGGTTAGGAGGACGAAGTCTCTTTGGGGGATTTCTAGATTTCTAACATCTAACTTTGTAATCCTTTATTATTGAATGATTATCATGCTTCATTACTTGCTTGTTATAATTGTGATGGTGTATTGGATTGGGAAAAAAGGATGGGGTGTGTGTGCGTTTACAGGGCATTCAAAGCTCATGGCGTTTCATGTCAGGTATCGAAGAAACGTATGAAGCCAACAAAGAGTTAAAGACATTTGAAGACTTAAGTTTTCCTTAGAGAAAGTTTGGAACCATTTCGCTCATTAGTCCAATTGTGCCTTTATTTATTCTTTTTGGATTGTAATAGTAATGGAACTCGTTTTCTAAATTTAAAATTTGAGACGCTGTAATTATTATTTACTTTGTAATCCTATGCCTATCTCTGCGTTGCTTATGAGACCTTGCGTCAATACCTTTTAAGATCTGTCAAAAGGGTAGTGCGCTACCTAAGAAAGCTGGACTTAGAAGGGAGGCTAACTTGACTCCTCTGGCGATCTAGGATCTTACTCGGTTATTGGCCATAGGACTCATTAGTGCGGTTTCCTAGACTCCTAACCTTAGATAAACCCTGTATTTAATTGACAATATATTCTCTAAAGTTAGTAATTTTTGGGGCATCACAACTTGGTATCAGAGCCTAGGTTCAACCCTCAACCCACGTAACCCGATTTGCAACTCTATTTACTTTTTCTCATACACTAGTGTATTATTATAAAAAAATTAACATAAAAGAAAACTACTAACGGATTCCCTCTCCTTGACATAGGATGGCTAGTGACCCATCAAACATCTGGTACTACGACCACTAGGGCTATTATCGTTTCTAAGAAGACCAACACATTGAACTCCTTGACCCACAAGTTTACAACGAATGGTGTAAAAGAATGGGGAAGGAAAAATTGATCGAGGAAGTAAGGAAAGTGGAGGAAGCACACCCCTATCTCACCCCTAAACAAAAGAGAGCCGTAATTCGACGCCAATTCAAAAGTCAGTATTGGGCTCTCAAGCATGCACTTGAGCTTGAGAAGGATGACGAAAAATTTCTACAAGCAATTTTCGAGGCACTTTAGAATGGGCTTGGGTTTTTCTCACATTCCACAATTCGGGAGCGGAACTTTTATCCGGAGTTCATACTCAAACCATAATCCCACCCAATTGGACCAGCAGAGATCCCCCCCGAAAGTCAAAGAGCAACAGGTGCTTTGGGGTCACCGTTCCTCACACTAGGACAAGAAGTTGACCCATTCCAAGACCTTGACTGATGCAGTAGCAACCAGGGTTAGAGTTGTAATCCGTAATCTCTAAACTGTTGTAAACGTATGTGTTAATATAGGTGTAGTACGATCTAGTATAACTCTAAGAATAGTAGTAGGAAGTGTGGCAGCCACACTTGCGTTATCAAGATGTAACCTTTTGTAATGAAGCCTACTACCTTTTGTAATGGCACCTACTATTATATATGAAGTAGTATTGTGTTTTTCTCTAAATTTGTTATCTATTATTTTATCTTATTGTTTCAAACACCCTAGGATAACTCTAACTTAAGATTAGTTGATTACCCTTTTGCATCCATAATTAAACTCTGACTTATGCCTTACTACGTAAAACAGAGAAATGGTGGACTACACTCGAGCCCAATGCAATAGGAAAATGGTGCCGGGAACTCAAAATTCTGAGAATAAACTAATGCACATGATTGAAATTTCGCATCTCGGGGGTCAAATTTCGAAAGGATTAGAACACCTAAGAGAAAACAGACAAGATGGTAGGACTCACTTCTTTTTAGAGTTTAGGGGACAAAAACCACCCAAGTTTACAGGAGTATTAGATTTAAGGACGGTAGGAAGCTGGCTTCAGCAAATTGAGAAAATACTAAATACAATAAGAGTAACAGAGCATGCTGACAGAATTACTTTAGCTGGATATGAACTGAGAGGGGAAGCAAACCATTGGTGGACCTTAATCAAGGAATCTAGGGACATCACAATGATGACATGGGCACAGTTTAGAAATCTATTCTTAAAAAGTATCTTCCAGACGCGATCAAATAGGAAAGGATTCGAGAATTTCAGAAGCTAGAGCAAGACACAATAACTCAACATGTAGTAAATACTGAAGAACAGGCGCGAAGATTCGAGTGGGGCCTAGACCTTATAATTAGAGAAAGGGTCTTACCTTAATGACTCCAAACATATGATAAAGTAATAGACACTGCCTTAGATAGAAAAGTAGCTGATGCAAGGAGGATTTGGAACAAAAGGAAAGAGAGTCAATCATTTATAGGACCCCGGAGAAACCAAAAGGGAAACGTGGCACAAAAACCTTATTCCAGGCTGCCACCACAACAACAAAATTTGAAGAAAAGTTTTCAAGAAAGACCAATAAGGCTGATGCAGTGCTATCATTGTCAACAGATGGGACATAAGGGGTTCGAATGTCCCCAGCAGGACAGAGATCAAGAAAAACACTGAAGACAACAACCATGGGTAATTAAGCGAGAGACTGGTAAACAACAAAATTTCAAGGTGAAGGATATTAGGAACCAAGCCAAATTAGCACTTTATGATAAGGGAACACAAGGTCAACAAAGGCGTAGTGAAGAATGGAGGAATATGATGAGGAAATGTTACAGTGTGGCCAACCAGGACATTTTAAGAATAAGGGTCCTCAACTCGCTCAATCCGGATATCAGGTAAAAGAAACGGGAGCAAACAAGCAAGGGATTAGCGGTCAGAAGCCATGGACAAATATAACAAGCTGGTCAAGTATATCAGTGGGCAGGAAACAACAAGAGGCCTAGGCTCAGCAGTAGTTAGAGGCCAATCGGCAGAGCATTCACACTACAAACAGAAGAAGATCTCACCGCGCTGCATCCAAGGAACAAGTAAGGTGCGGCAACCAGACTTGAAGAACTGCAAAAAAAGCTTTAGGAAAGTAAAACTAGGATAATAGTTAGGACCCTCTTTGAAGGACTTTTTGTAATCCGAGCATAAGGTGTAAATTCTCCTTAATTAATCCAAGTCTTGGTACTTTTACACCCGTCTCATAATTTTTAAGTACATGTTTTATCCATCACATCCCTCGTAACTATGCTATATCGGACCATTAGAACTTGTATGCGGACCCTTAGAAATTGAATGTATGACAATTCTTGACTCCTAAAGAATGAGATACCCGACATCAACCTCATCCTAGAAATAGATTTGTTACTTGTACCTTAGCTATTATCAAAAGTTGCTAAAAGAAGGAGATAACTTACCCATCCAACAGAATGCTTTTATTATTTAAGTGGGTGTACCACGGCCGCGGAGGACCTCGGCTACAGTTCGGACTCGATTTGTGTCACGGTTCTAAATCTGAACCAAAGAGTCCAACTCTGGCAAATCGTTTTGAGAAAAAAACAGATTTTGAAAAGAAGTGCCAAACATGGACTGCTTTGCCAGATACAGAGTCGCCACCTAAATATTTTTTTAAAATGAGGGAATTTAGGAAACCCTGACTCGGTGCCAACGGCCACGTGTCCGTCATCACCAAAGTTGCCTCGGCTCGGGAACTTGGGTACGATTGGGGAAGGTCAGCTATGAGCACCCCCTCTCGCCCGATCCGAAGATCGGCCTCTACTAATCGTGATATCTAATTTTGAAAACGTTACGCGTTCTTATTCCGGTTATTAGCCTAGAATTACTATGTTATGCGCACAGCAAACAAGTATAGACTAGATTGCCTAATTTGGAAACAAGCATTGCATATCCGTTTGTTTTTTGAAAAGCGCTTTGAAATTTGCTACTCGCAAGTAGGCTAAAACACGAATTTCAACGAGTTTTTCCAACTCAAACAATCCAACCTTCACCCACAGGCATTCAAGCAGTTATATCACATAAGCAGCTAGCCTCATGGTAATCATGCTGTTATGGCAACATTCACACGCATGCGATATGCTAAAGCGTAAAACTCACCTAGTACTCCAAGCCAAAAAAGAAACTAGTTAGTAATCATGCGTGATCCTAGCTTATGTTAAGATGGCTAATGCAACACATGCAAGATGCAACTAGAATAGGCTCGGCTATCCTAAACATGGCATGTGAAATGCTACAAGTAACACGCATTCAATTTAGAAATTGAAATACAATGCAGTTAGCGTGATGTACCGAGCCCGGTGCATGTAAACAAATGCATGGATGCACACATGCATTGCATAAGGTATGCTAATTTAAATGTGCCCTAACCTACCATTGTAAGCAGGTAAATAAAAGGGGAGAAAGACATGGGATTGGAAGACATGCACACACACGCACCCACACTTTTTACAAATTCGCCCTCGCTCGGAGGAACCAAAAAAATAATACAGGCCGAATAAATAATTAACTACTCTAGCTAATTAAATATTACAAAACTCTATTTAATTAATTAACAAATTCACTAAGCTATGGAAAGCAGTAAAAGGCCTCGGGAAGAGGGATGCACGCATGCTCGGATTTGCTTCGCCCAGAAATTCATTGCCATGACACATGCTGCCTCTGTTTTCACTGTTTGGCACCTCTGAAGACTGCACAAGTCCCAAGGTATGCTCTCTGCACACTGTGGAGTGCCACCGGCTAGGAGGAATGTCCATCGGCTATGGGAAATGGTCACCGGCCTCTGATGAAGTGATCGGCCATTGATGAATTGCCGATGGGCACTGTATGTAGCCGACCGGCCAAAACTTCCTGCAGAAACCTGTTTGACAGCAGCAGAGGGCAAACAAGGTATGGCAATGTATTTTCAAAGCAATGTTTGCACCACCACACTCCATATCATGTTTAAGACTCAAGGGAGTGTGGTGCTCGACCCTCGGGCCACCAATCACGCATTTCGATGCATGATGGCCAAAGAGTCAAGTATGCATTTCAATGTCAAATGCAATGCACATAAAACATACAAGGGATCCAACCTCAATCATGGTTGATCAAGAGGCGAGGCAATGCACAACAATGCACATGCGACCTAAGCATGCAAGCAAGCATACAAACATGCAATGCAACTACATGGCACACACAATGCTAGATGGACTTACACCAATGTGAGTGGACCTCAGCCGCACTCACATCAGTGGCCATAAGATGAAGATGAGACAACTCGAAGTGCGTGCTCGCGTGCACGCAAACCGAGGACCGAACCTACGACACGGAATGCCACTCTAACAAGACATGGAAAAACATGGAATATGGCATATGTCATGCAATTTTCAGAGGCAAAATGAGCTGCAAAACAGCCCCGAATCATGGCAAAATGATACCCGATGCACGGAATCTCTCCCGAAATGCAAAACTAGGTACATGAAATGGCTTACAGCTATACAAAGCATGCATAATTGGTACATGGAATGAAAAGACAGAAGAAAGGCAGCCCCAAAATAAGCATTTTTACAGTTCAAAGCATGGCCAAACAGTAAGCACAAGTGGGACTAAATTAGCATACAAAAATGGCTCCGCAAGGGAGGCAATGAAGCAAGTGGTAGATGCAAAGCCCAAACAGAAAAGGACCCTTCTACAACACTGAATAGGGACCAAAAAAATGACTACTTACAGTCTATGGCAGCCCCCAAAACAGTATACAAACACACTCAAAACGTCATGCAAGATGAGGCTCAAAAGAGGCTATAACACAAAGTATACAAAATATTCATCAAAAAGCCAAAGACCCTTAATAAAACATGACAAGGGGGTCAAAATATGGCCACTTTCAGTTCTGATAAAGGTCTAAAAACAGAAGCTTAATCAGCTAATAAATCATGCAAAAATGGGGACCAAAGGGGGGTACAATGGCAAGTGATACATGGAGGTCCCCAACAGTGTTGAGCCCTTCTTCAATGTTGAAGAAGGGCTCAAAATAAGCCTATCTACAGTTTATGACATGCTCCAAAACAGATCACACATAGGCTAAAAATATCATGCAAAATAATGGCATTCAAGAGGATAATGAAGCAAGTGCTAAAAAGAAGCTTCAAACTGCAATGAACACTTAATGAAATATGGAATATAGCTCAAAAAAATGACATTTTCAGTTTTGGTCGGAGCTCAAAACAGCAAGCAAATAGGGCTAAGAAATGGTACAAGATAAGCTCAAAAAAGGGGGAAATGGTACTCACCCTTATAGACCAACCCTTAGCTGCCTTTTGGCTTGAGAAGTGGTGCCTCCTAGTCTCTGAGAAGACCCTCCAAGCTGCTGGAATGGAGGTGGTGGGGTGGTGCTAGGTGTTGGTGTAGGAATGGAGCCAAGAACCTTATACTTTGAGGCTAAAATGGAGAGATACAAGGGGGGAGAGTGTATGTCTCCTCTGGAATTTCAGAACCCTAATTATGGAAGAGGAGGGCTTGCTTTATAGAGCCAAGGGAGTAAGACTTCTCTTAGAAGCTTTAAAACCAAGAGCCAAGATCCTCCATACACGTGTATGGAGGATCCAGTCTGTGCCCTCCAGCTGGCACAGCTGTCATCTATTCAATCTGTAGAATACTCCGGAAGGTCGTCGGCAAGCAAAATTGGCCGGTCGGCTACTTTTACTGGCCGGTCGGCTAAATGGATGGCCGATGGGTGGCCGATGAGGTCAAAAATGCCGGTGGATGTCTAGATTGAAGCCCGGAAGTTAGCTTTCCAATGGCGCAAACCTTGCATTAAAATTCCTCCTGTGGAAAAAGTTATGCCCATTTTGGTGAAGCCGCGCAGATTCGATCCAACCGGGATGATGCCCACCTTCAACTGATCATATCTCCCCCACCCAGACTTGGCTTTAAGAGATTCTTGAGTGCAAAATGAAGCCCCGGAAGTCTTATTTCCAATGGTTATGGCCTCATAGCTTAACTCCAAGTGTATAGATAGATGAGCTTGATTTAGCGAGGACTGCTCGACTCTCTTCTACCCGGATTCATGCCAAACCTCTTCTCCAACTTGTTTTTTCCCCTCTTCTCCTCTTCTCTTCAACTTCAAACCCCGAAGTAAGGTGTTTTGAAGGATTTTTCAAAGATTTCATCTCTCTTTCATTCATCTCCACTTTGTCCTTGCTCGGTTTATCGAAAAGCGCACTATTTACCGAAATGCGAGCGTCGGAACATCGTGGGAATTTTATTTCAAAAATGTTTTGAAAGAGAGGGTTTCAAGGTCTAAAAACCATCCAAAATAACTTTGGTCCAAAATGGGGTGTGAAGTTGAGATTTCTCTCTCTCCTTGCCGAAGAAATTGAACCTTTGCCCTGCACAGCTTTCTCCAACATGCAAACCATCAGTAACACCCAAGTCTTAAGGGTGGTCAAAAATGGGGTGTCTACAGTTGCCCCTCTTTGACAGAACTCGAAAGTCATAACAATGACGGGAGTGAGTGTCAAAGCCCAGAGACGACCCATTTTTGACAAGGCCGAAGACTTGGACAAACAAACAAAATACCAATAAATAAACGGTTGTGCCCGCAAGCTGCCTACATATCCCTTTGCAAGGAATCAAACCAGCGTAGTTCAGGGGCAGGATGCAAATGATATGCAGGAAGACTTTGATAATTGGACTTATACGCTGCGCGAAGCCGGTTTGAAAATTGGACTTATACGCAACGTGAAGCCGGTTTGAAAATTCAGGATTTATGCAAAAACACAGTGTGCACAAGACAATGTGATGCAGAGTGAGTGCACAAAACAATGCTAAGGAGATGCACAAAACAGTGCGAAACAGGTTGGAATGCACAAGACAGTGCTAACAAGATGCACAAAACAGTGTAATGCAAGAGTGAATGCACAAAACAGTGCTATACAGGTGCACAAGAGAGTGCGATGTGGCATAGATGCACAAAGCGGTGCGATGCGCAAAATAGCGCGAATGAAATGTCATGCACTAACAAGTGCAGGTAAGGTGTGCAAGATAGCGCGATAAAATGCACGTGCAATGCAAGTAAAATGCACAAGAGAGTGCGAGTGAGATATAGCATGTAAGTGCACAAGATAGTGCGATGCGCAAGAAAGCGCGAGTACACAAGACAGTGCGATGGAGGTGCGCAAGATAGCGTGATGATGCGATGCACAAAACAGTGCGATTGAGTGCACAAGACGGTGCGATGCGCAAAATAGCGCGATTGAATGGATGCAAAATGCAAGTAAGGTGCACAAAATAGTGCGATGCGCAAAATAGCGCGAATGATGAATTGCACAAAATAGTGCGATGCGCAAAATAGCGCGAATGAGATGTAATGCAAAATGCAGTGAGATGCACAAAATAGCGCGTTGCGCAAAATAGCGCGAATGAAATGTAATGCACAAGACAGTGCGATGGAGGTGCGCAAGATAGCGCGATGATGTGATGCACAAAACAGTGCGATACGCTAAACAGCGCGAATGGTTTTGAAATGCACTAAACAGTGCGATACGCTAAACAACGCGAGTGATTTGAAATGCACTAGACAGTGCGATACGCTAAACAGCGCAAGTGATTTGAAATGCACTAGACAGTGCGATACGCTAAACAGCGCGAGTGATTTGAAATGCACTAGACAGGGCAATACGCTAAACAGCGCTAGTGAGATACAACCACAAGATGCACATGACAGTGCAAGTGAGATACAAAGTGTAAGTGCACAAGATAGTGCAAGTGAGATAAAATGCACAAGAAAGTGCGATAAAATGCATTTTCTATGCAAGTATGGGGGCATTTTCCATGCAATATTGAAAGCAAGCATATTTTATGCATGAATCATAACGATGCGCGGCACACATGCAACAACAGTGTATATGAAAGTTCATATTCTATGCAATAGAGGAGCATCAAATATGTACTCTGGTGTCTCCGATTTACCTCTTAGAGGGTTTTGCAACACACTCAGTTCGAAAAGGGTACACCCTGTTCATATCGGCAAGAGATAACATCTGCTGCTGCTTTAATTGCCGTTCTGACTTGAAGCAGGCTTACACTTGAGGTAGAGGCGCACTCATACTTCGGTAGCATTGACAAGGCCTGAAGAGGTACATCCGGAGTACAATCACGGAATTTGCTGAAGGTGAAATACACTCAGATGCTTGAATTTTCCCTCTTTTGCTTTAGCTTTGCAGTCCGGAACCATATAGCTTCAGATAGGTCCTGGTTTTACTGTTCTTATATGACCTGGGTTGAACCCTGCGGTTTTATGAAAGAACAAATTCTATTTTGCACAAATGTGGAGAATGGCACAGCACTCGGAGCACAAAACGATTTTATTTTTGAAATTGAGAGATGAGTTTTTGACCAGGTATTGAGCCTACGACTGGACACAGCAAAACGACTCAACACAGAAATAAAAGGCACATAACCTAGACACATCGAGTGACACTCGAGACGACTCAAAACAAGAATCGAGACAAACAAAAGGACACGACACTCAAATGTGCACAGGGAGCCTGTTTCACCGGGTAGTGTTTCCCACCCTTTCTCATTTGTGATTCTCACATCACTCTGGTACTCAATCTTTTGTTTTTTACGAAAAAGCCCTTTTCTCACTTTTTCTCTCAACGCACATCTCTCTATTCTTTAATCTCTCATTTTTTATCCCTCCCCTGGGTGGTTGATGGATAAACAGCAAGTTGTGGGCTCGCGCCCCTAGCATTCAACTAGATTCTTTTTCTTCTGCGCACAACAGTAAACTTTCCCACATGGGGGTTGCGATGCGGCTGGATGTGCAGCAGATCTACAGCTGACATCGGTTAATGATGCTTTGCTGGGGAGTTTGGATGTGATCAGATCTGTCTAGATGAAGGAGTGGAATATCTTGATCTATTCTAATCTGTGCTTCGCACTTGGCTTGATACCTTGTTGCTTGGAGGATGAAAGAGCTTTCAGTCCTTTGTTGTTAACTTCAATTGTGCCCTCTTCTGGCAGGTAGAGTGCCCTCCTTGGCGAGTATGTTGAAAATGGGAAAAAGACAGGAAGCCTAATTCAACTGTGCCCCTAGTTCATCATTTTGACCATTTTTTGTTTTTGGCTTTCTACTAAAACAATTTTGACCAAAATGAGAGTTAGATTAACACGCTTATTCGATTTTTGATTTAAAATCATGCAAGTCAGGCTATGAGCACTGAAAATTTTCCTTTTTTGGGTCCAAGAAATGGTCCAGTTTTTGGAAAAAATGGAACAATTTTCGAGAAAATTAGTCAACCTCAGTAAAAATTCTCAAAAAATATTTTTGCAAATGGCCAATGCTTAACAAGCATGGAACCTACTCTTGAGACGCACAACCTCGAATCCATAGCAATGGAAAATTGCCCCTTGTTCGAAGAGAGCTGCATGGCAACGGAAAGTTGCCCCTTGTTTGAAATGACACTGTGGCGTTTTGAATGACAACGGAAAGTTGCCCCTTGTTTGGATGATGTCGCAGCACATTGTAGTCAGCCCTCTGAGCGACGAACACGACCAGACTCTCGGATACAGAGAAGGCAAAGATGATCAAAACCATCACATGGACATAGTCGAATTTGAATTGTTTTACGGCTGGACTTCAGAGTGAAGTTGCCTATGTATCCCAAACATGGGAATCAAGCCTTACGTAGTTCGGGGTTAAGGTACACTCGGGTATTAACCTCTCCTTTTTAGGCTCTAACTTTTGCCAAGGCGCCTATTGCAGGTTTTCGACCTTGCGAGCTTTGTTCTTCTTTCTTTTCTTTTTTTTTTCTATTTTTTTCATTTCTTTTTCTTCTTATTTTTTGCATTTTTCTTTTCTTTTCTTTTTGCATTTTTTGTATCTTTGCATTTTTTCTTTTTTCTTTTTCTTCATTCTTTTCTTCGCTCTAACTTTTGCCTGGGTCGCCCTTACGGGTTTTCGGCCCAGCGAGCCTCTCAAAGGGTAAAAGTATAACAAGTCCATGCCAAATGGTTTTGAGATCCTGAAGTCATCTGAATCCAGGAGAATGGCTGATGTTTGCTGTCGGTGTAGGAGTCCATCCAATGGGGGCCGAATTTGCCCCTAGTGTTGTGGATAGGAACTTGGTGACTCATCTTTGACTCTTCGAGCGCATCTGACATTTTTTTTTTAGTTCGAGGAGTGCTCCTGATCTAGCTTCGCAAGCTTCTTGATCTGACTTTTCTCGCCCCTAGTCTGCAGGCTGCTTCAAATCTGACCACACAGGCCTCACATCATGATTGACCTTTGAACGTTCTGAATCCAAGTTCAAGGTTTGAAAGCAAAGGGGTCGAGTCTTGAGGCTGAGAGCGATCCTAAGCTGCGCAATCTCAAGAGCGATTCCACACATGTCTTCGCAGGACCGCGCAAAACATTTTTTTTGAAAAATTTTAAGAAAGCGACTAGTCGCTCGCGCTGAAGACAGTGTGGAGCCAATCCGGATCAAGCCAGGATCCTTCTCAATACTCACATTAACAAGCATGATCTCAATCATTAAGGGCTTAGCACGCCTCTCTTTCTCTCAATTTGATCAAAGTTTTGCAAATCCCGAGGAATTCCTCCCTCTTCGTTTTCACCGCAGTGTTCAAAAAGGTTTTGAAAAACTTAGGTCAATGCAATAATTTCAAGGCACAGAAAAGACAAAGTTCTTAAATACTGCCATCTCATTTAGAATTTCTGGCACAACTGGCACACGGCAGAAGCAAACACAAGAGTGTGAAAATCACTGCTGTCCCATTCAGATCTGTTGGCATAACTGGCTCCAAGGCAGAAACAGACTCGAAAGGAAGCAAAAAGACAAACACAAAACAAGCAAGTGATGTCTGAGGTAACACCCCCAAAATCACCCGACTCTAACAAAACCGGACTGACTCGATACAACAAGACAGACCCTGACTGACTCAGTATGAAAAGACTGACTCAATACAAAATGACAAGACTGACCCAATACTTAAGTCAGAAAGTACAAAACTAGCATTCGCAAATGCTAAAAGCAATACGTGCCAAACGCCACATCCGGAGTAAATTGAGTGCCGCCCGCAGGTGGTTCATCCCCTGATCACATATTCGTACTATCCCCCAAGTTCACTGATCCAGTGGTGATAGACTTTACTGAGCTGGTGCGGCAATGACCTTGTTGTCAAACAAATCTTGTATTTCGTGGCGAAGACGGAAACACTTATCGGTGACGTGGCCGACCTGCTGATGAAAGGCACAGTACTTGGCCGAATCATGGGAGGGAGGAAGTCTATCTGGCAGTGGTCGCGGCTCCAGGGGTTTCAGGTACCCCTTTTTAATCAGGACCCTCAAGGCCGCTGATAGAGACATGTTCAGTGGGGTGAATACCCTCTGGCCCCGAGGTAGATAGTCCGATGTTCGGGGGTTTGAAGAAGATGCGCCAACAAAAAGGTCGGCAGGTGCTAGCCGGGTTTGCTGATCTTTTTCGAGAGTAGGGTTAGAGCTGAAAGGAACAGTCCTGACATGACGACCCTTCTCCCAGCTTGCCCCTTGATTCAAACTGCCCCCGACTTGAGTGGCGAAAGTGTCATCCACAGTTTTTGCCATAACTGCGAGGACTTGCTCTTCGTTCAATCCCTCGGCTTTCAAAGCCTCAACAGCCAACTGAAGATGTTCATGGGGACTAATGCTTGCCCCTGCCTTGCTCTTATCACTGGCCTCCACTTTGCTAAGAGATTGGCCTTCTCCCAATGCAGCCTGTCCCAAGGTTAAGGAGCGTTTTGACATGAACTCCCTAGTATGTGATGCGGTTGATGATGGAGCCAAAACTCCAAAGGCCAGATTTGCCACAGTTCTCTGAAGATCTTCGATCATCCTCATCAGCTCAGAAGTAGTGGGTTCATAGGTTTGAGATGATTGGGGTTCAGATGCACCCATCATGCATAAGTCCAGGCTCTCTGGGATAAACACCTTCGGTTTGGGCGAATGGGCTGGGGTGATATATACGCTGGGGTCGTAAGGGACGGCCAGTGTGTGGATTAGATTGAGATGTGGATGAGGTATTTGGTCATTGGGGTCTGAAGGTGGAGCTATCGTTTGGTTGTCAATGAGATTTTGGATCTCATGACGAAGGCGGTAGCAACGGTCGGTGCCATGACCGCGCTGCTGATGGTACATACAGTACTTGGAAGGGTTATGCCTGGCTGGGAGTGGGTTTGGAAGGGGTTAGGGTTCTAGGAGTTCTAGGTGCCCTTCTTCTCGCAGCTTTTTCAAAGCTTGAGAGAGACTCATGTAAAGAGGATGGAATTTTCGGGTTTGGGGCTGAGTTGAAGTGGTTGGTTTTTGGTCATTGAGGGAGGTGATGATAGTACCTACTTCTGAGCATTTCGCAGCTGTGCTACCATCAGTAGTAGCATTGGGACTGCGAGCAACATTCCTCTTCAAAGGCTCATTATCTTCTGCAAAGATCCCTTGTTTGATGGCATCCTCGATTTGAACCCCCATGTCATGAAGGGCTGGAAAGGTAAACAGAGGTAGAGCGACCATCTTTTGCAGCAACTTGCGATGCAGATTCTGAACAATCATCCTGATCTGATCTTTGTCGGAAGGTTTTGTAGTCATCATTGAGGCCTTTGCTCTCCATCTCGCCACAAATTCTGAAAAACCCTCTTTTGGCTCTTGGCGGGTGACTTCAAGATCACGGGTTGTGACCTCAATCTGTGTGTTGTAGGAGTATTGATCACTGAAGGCCTCAGCCATCTCTTCCCAGTTCTGTTTCACAGAGTTCTCCAATTTCGCATACCAGATTGCGGCTATCCCAGACAGGGTTCGGCCGAATAGTGACAATTTCTGGTCTGTGGTCAAACCCATTGGTCTCAGAATATCAGAAAACAGGTGGAGGTGCACCGTTGGGTCTCCAGAACCATCGAATCGATCAATATGTGGCATCTTGAACCGATCCGGTAATGTCACCATTGAGTCGGTATAACCATCCTCTATATCAGGAATAGAGTGGGCCCCCTGCGACTTTTTGAACAATTTCTCAAGCTTGCTCACTTTCAACGCTGTGGGGTCCGTCTTGAACTCAAAGGGGGAGTCTGGCAAGTTGATGGGTGTTTTAGATAGCTGGGGTAGAACCGGGGGCAGAGCCGGCCCTGTTGGAATGTCCGTATCTGCCTGGACATCTGGTGTCTCCTCGGGTATCGGAACCCTTGGCGGGGGAGCAGCCTGGTGTGAAGTAGATACTCCAATGTGCTGCTCTAGCCTGGCAATTGTCTCTACCTGTTGGGCTATGACCACAGCCTGTTGCTTGGCGAATTCCGCTTGACGGACAGCGTCTTGCTGCATGGATTTCATACCATCCTGGAGTTGGCGCACCATCTCTTCCAGACTCGACATATTGTCCTGGTCTAACTGAGCAACCGGTATATCCGTTTGTTTTTTGAAAAGCGCTTTGAAATTTGCTACTCGCAAGTAGGCTAAAACACGGATTTCAACGAGTTTTTCCAACTCAAACAATCCAACCTTCACCCACAGGCATTCAAGCAGTTATATCACATAAGCAGCTAGCATCATGGTAATCATGCTGTTATGGCAACATTCACACGCATGCGATATGCTAAAGCGTAAAACTCACCTAGTACTCCAAGCCAAAAAAGAAACTAGTTAGTAATCATGCGTGATCCTAGCTTATGTTAAGATGGCTAATACAACACATGCAAGATGCAACTAGAATAGGCTCGGCTATCCTAAACATGGCATGTGAAATGCTACAAGTAACACGCATTCAATTTAGAAATTGAAATACAATGCAGTTAGCGTGATGTACCGAGCCCGGTGCATGTAAACAAATGCATGGATGCACACATGCATTGCATAAGGTATGCTAATTTAAATGTGCCCTAACCTACCATTGTAAGCAGGTAAATAAAAGGGGAGAAAGACATGGGATTGGAAGACATGCACACACACACACACACACTTTTTACAAATTCGCCCTCGCTCGGAGGAACCAAAAGAATAATACAGGCCGAATAAATAATTAACTACTCTAGCTAATTAAATATTACAAAACTCTATTTAATTAATTAACAAATTCACTAAGCTATGGAAAGCAGTAAAAGGCCTCGGGAAGAGGGATGCACGCATGCTTGGATTTGCTTCGCCCAGAAATTCATTGCCATGACACATGCTGCCTCTGTTTTCACTGTTTGGCACCTCTAAAGACTGCACAAGTCCCAAGGTATGCTCTCTGCACACTGTGGAGTGCCACCGGCTAGGAGGAATGTCCATTGGCTATGGGAAATGGTCACCGGCCTCTGATGAAGTGATCGGCCATTGATGAATTGCCGGTCGCCACTGTATGTAGCCGACCGGCCAAAACTTCCTGCAGAAACCTGTTTGACAGCAGCAGAGGGCAAACAAGGCATGGCAATGTATTTTTAAAGCAATGTTTGCACCACCACACTCCATATCATGTTTAAGACTCAAGGGAGTGTGGTGCTCGACCCTCGGGCCACCAATCACGCATTTCGATGCATGATGGCCAAAGAGTCAAGTATGCATTTCAATGTCAAATGCAATGCACACAAAACATACAAGGGATCCAACCTCAATCATGGTTGATCAAGAGGCGAGGCAATGCACAACAATGCACATGCGACCTAAGCATGCAAGCAAGCATACAAACATGCAATGCAACTACATGGCACACACAATGCTAGATGGACTTACACCAATTTGAGTGGACCTCAGCCACACTCACATCAGTGGCCATAAGATGAAGATGAGACAACTCGAAGTGCGTGCTCGCGTGCACGCAAACCGAGGACCGAACCTACGGCACGGAATGCCACTCTAACAAGACATGGCAAAACATGGAATATGGCATATGTCATGAAATTTTCAGAGGCAAAATGAGATGCAAAACAGCCCCGAATCATGGCAAAATGATACCCGATGCACGGAATCTCTCCCGAAATGCAAAACTAGGTACATGAAATGGCTTACAGCTATACAAAGCATGCATAATTGGTACATGGAATGAAAAGACAGAAGAAAGGCAGCCCCAAAATAAGCATTTTTACAGTTCAAAGCATGGCCAAACAGTAAGCACAAGTGGGACTAAATTAGCATACAAAAATGGCTCCGCAAGGGAGGCAATGAAGCAAGTGGTAGATGCAAAGCCCAAACAGAAAAGGACCCTTCTACAACACTGAAGAGGGACCAAAAAAATGACTACTTACAGTTTATGGCAGCCCCCAAAACAGTATACAAACACACTCAAAACATCATGCAAGATGAGGCTCAAAAGAGGCTATAACACAAAGTATACAAAATATTCATCAAACAGCCAAAGACCCTTAATAAAACATGACAAGAGGGTCAAAATATGGCCACTTTCAGTTCTGATAAAGGTCGAAAAACAGAAGCTTAACAAGCTAATAATTCATGCAAAAATGGGGACCAAAGAGGGGTACAATGGCAAGTGATACATGGAGGCCCCCAACAGTGTTGAGCCCTTCTTCAATGTTAAATAAGGGCTCAAAATAAGCCTATCTACAGTTTATGACATGCTCCAAAACAGATCACACATAGGCTAAAAATATCATGCAAAATAATGACATTCAAGAGGATAATGAAGCAAGTGCCAAAAAGAAGCTTCAAACTGCAATGAGCTCTTAATGAAACATGGAATACAGCTCAAAAAAATGACATTTTCATTTTTGGTCAGAGCTCAAAACAGCAAGCAAATAGGGCTAAGAAATGGTACAAGATAAGCTCAAAAAAGGGGGAAATGGTACTCACCCTTGTAGACCAACCCTTAGCTACCTTTTGGCTTGAGAAATGGTGCCTCCTAGCCTCTGAGAAGACCCTCCAAGCTGCTGGAATGGAGGTGGTGGGGTGGTGCTAGGTGTTGGTGTAGGAATGGAGCCAAGAACCTTATACTTTGAGGCTAAAATGGAGAGATACAAGGGGGGAGAGTGTATGTCTCCTCTGGAATTTCAGAACCCTAATTATGGAAGAGGAGGGCTTGCTTTATAGAGCCAAGGGAGTAAGACTTCTCTTAGAAGCTTCAAAACCAAGAGCCAAGATCCTCCATACACGTGTATGGAGGATCCAGTCTGTGCCCTCCAGCTGGCACAGCTATCATCCATTCAATCTGTAGAATACTCCGAAAGGTCGTCGGCAAGCAAAATTGGCCGGTCGGCTACTTTTACTGGCCGGTCGGCCATTTATTTGGCCGGTCGGCTAAATGGATGGCCGATGGGTGGCCGATGAGGTCAAAAAGTGTCCGTGGATGTCTAGATTGAAGCCCCGGAAGTTAGCTTTCCAATGGCGTAAACCTTGCATTAAAATTCCTCCTGTGGAAAAAGTTATGCCCATTTTGGTGAAGCCGCACAGATTCGATCCAACCGGGATGATGCCCACCTTCAACTGATCATATCTCCCCCACCCAGACTTGGCTTTAAGAGACTCTTGAGTGCAAAATGAAGCCCCGGAAGTCTTATTTCCAATGGTTATGGCCTCATAGCTTAACTCCAAGTGTATAGATAGATGAGCTTGATTTAGCGAGGACTGCTCGACTCTCTTCTACCCGGATTCATGCCAAACCTCTTCTCCAACTTGTTTTCTCCCCTCTTCTCCTCTTCTCTTCAACTTCAAACCCCGAAGTAAGGTGTTTTGAAGGATTTTTCAAAGATTTCATCTCTCTTTCATTCATCTCCACTTTGTCCTTGCTCGGTTTACCGAAAAGCGCACTATTTACCGAAATGCGAACGTCGGAATATCGTGGGAATTTTATTTCAAAAATGTTTTGAAAGAGAGGGTTTCAAGGTCTAAAAACCATCCAAAATAAATTTGGTCCAAAATGGGGTGTGAAGTTGAGATTTCTCTCTCTCCTTGCCGAAGAAACTGAACCTTTGCCCTGCACAGCTTTCTCCAACATGCAAACCATCAGTAACACCCAAGTCTTAAGGGTAGTCAAAAATGGGGTGTCTACAGGGGGATAGATTAATGATGCAACAAATCAACCAACACAATGGGAAGTGTAGATCGCCACATCAGGAAATTGGCAATACAAGCCCTCACACTGAAGCAGCAGTTTCATTACCCATATAGTCAACAATTCAAGAAGCACAGGAGATTAGCTTATCTCCTTAGTCATTAATTAGGGAGGAATTCAATTCAAAACGCTATTATTAAAATAAGACCAATGGCGACTCTAGACAGAATGGAGAATAACATAAAAGGAGAAGATGATCTGAATGATTTAAAAACACGTTGCCAGCACTAGGACGCAATTTGAGACATGAAAAATGACTGAAATTTCAAGGACGAAATTTATTTAAGGGGGATAGGTTGTGAGACCCCTAACTTTTGTAAACCTTATTAGGTCCCTAAATTTTGAGTTATTATAATAAAGCCCTTAATTCGTTGATTGTTAGCAAATTAAACCCTAGAACCGAAAACGCATCACGGACGAACCCATACAAACCCTGTAAGCTTAGAAATCATTTCTAACACTGTAATATTAATTATTTAACTCTCAAATTTTAGATTAATCGCTCTAAACCTTAACTTTCAATTTTCACAGTCTTCGTTCAGTTATTTACCTTTAAATTCAAAGCAAGATAATACAAACCGAATTATTTTTTATAACACTAATTTATTAACTCTACATGTGAAATAGATACTTTAATTAAGCCCAAACCCTCGCATTTTTATTAAATCACAAATTGACCCCAAACAAGTGCCATTATATATTTATATATACACTTGTACCCTAAAATCTTTTTTTAACATTATATTTTACAATTTCCAAGATTTGTACACAAAAAACAAATATAAAACAAGTCCATCAATTCACCATCACATGGCTAGTCATCATACCTCCTAGGCTATAATCATTGTACTTTAGTACAAACAAATCCCTTGAAATCTTGGAGCAATAATGACTTTGGTACCTATAAAAATTTGCTATATATATATGTGTGTGTACTTCTAACTAGAAGGTATTTAAATTAGCCCTAAACCTAACTAGATCATAATTAAATACATAATTAAGGTTCTAATCCTCCGTCATTCCATTACATTAAAAATAAATCAAGGCATTATTCAATTGAATTGGAACTAATTGGCATTTGGGACTTTTCACACTAAATTCTCTATAAATATACCAAACTAAATCAAGACACTCTCTATAAATATGCCTAGAGCTACTTGTGCCTATCTTCATATGTGAATCTCATGTGTTGTAACCTTATTTCCTTCTATTTGTACTATTTAGTTGTTCAAACTTGTGCAATGGATGTTGTTTCAAGAGCATGTCCTAACTTTGACTTAAATTATCTAACTCAAACGGGAAACTTAATGGGTGGTAATGGGTTGCAAATTTTTGGACAAGATTACTAAGATATTGATTAGTTGACGGGTTGCGTTTCCTATTTGGAAGTTAAAATCTTGCGTAAGTCGTTTTTGGAACCCTTGAACAGAGCGGTTGTATTCAGACCCTAGGTATTTGGTGTAAGGAGGGATTTGGGCAAGGCCCATTATTACCGTCTCTTTTGAGGCCCTGCGATTAGCACTACGCGGTATATAACCATTGGTAGGCATCTGAGGTTAGTTCTACAATAAAGCAGCAAAAGATGGGGCATACCGAATAATCCGCGTCCGATTCTTGTGGTTGGGAGGACGAAGTCTCTTTGGGGGATTTCTAGATTTCTAACATCTAACTTTGTAATCCTTTATTATTGAATGATTATCATGCTTCATTACTTGCTTGTTATAATTGTGATGGTGTATTGGATTGGGAAAAAGGGATGGGGTGTGTGTGCGTTTACTGGGCATTCAAAGCTCATGGCGTTTCATGCCAGGTATCGAAGAAACGTACGAAGCCAACGAAGAGTCAAAGACATTTGAAGACTTAAGTTTTCCTTAGAGAAAGTTTGGAACCATTTCGCTCATTAGTCCAATTGTGTCTTTATTTATTCTTTTTGGATTGTAATAGTAATGGAACTCGTTTTGTAAATTTAAAATTTGAGACACTGTAATTATTATTTACCTTGTAATCCTATGCTTATCTCTGCGTTGCTTATGAGACATTGCGTCAATACCTTTTAAAATCTGTCAAAAGGGTAGTGTGCTACCTAAGAAAGCTGGACTTAGAAGGGAGGCTAACTTGACTTCTCTGACGATCTGGGATCTTACTCGGTTATTGGCCATAGGACTCATTAATGTCGTTTCCTAGACTCCTAACCTTAGATAAACCTTGTATTTAATTGACAATATATTCTCTGAAGTTCGCAATTTTTTAGGCGTCACAGTGAGTGCACAAGACAGTGGGGGTGAGGTGAATGCACAAAACAGTGCGATGTAAGTTGCACAAGGCAGTGCGATACAGCTAGAATGCACAAAACAGTACGATGCAGGTGCACAAGATAGTGCAATATAAGGTGCACAAGACAGTGCTAAATGGGTGCACAAGACTGTGCGATGCAAGTTTGCACAAGACAGAGCAAGTGAAAGTGCACAAGATAGTGCGATGTAGGGGTGCACAAGACAGTGTGATGCGGGTGCACAAGACAGTGTGATGCAGGTGCACAAGACAGTGCGATACGGAGTGCATAAGATAATGCGATGCAAGTGCACAAGACAGTGCAATATGGGTGCACAAGACAGTGCCGTGGAAGGAACGATGTAAGTGAAATGCACAAAATAGTGCAATGCAAGTTTGCACAAGACAGTGCAATACAAGGTGAAATGCACAAGATAGTGCGATATAAAGTGCGCAGGACAGTGCAATACACGATGCACAAAACAGTGCGATGTAAGATGAATGGTACACAGAGGGAAATAAGCAGTACATAAAGTAGTGCATCATGTACCTTATGAAATGAGTGTAGGGCAACTTGCCACAACTTACTGAAATGTAACACAAAGGGGGGCAACTCAAAAAACTCTGTTAAGTGCAGAACAAAGTCAAGAGCAAGAGCAACCAATCACGCAGTTCAACTCAACCAGAGTGTATAAGCATGCATGTATAATCCAAAGCACATTTATTAATCAGAGGGAAGATGGCAATCCTAAGAGAGTTTTGAAATGGTCAGAGACAATTTTTGAAAGCTGAATCATATCAGAATCATCATGGGGGTAAACCCACCCTAATCTAGGGAAAAGTGCTCAACAAATAGCTTCGGCAGATTGAGAGATAGGTTAGGTTCATGCCCTTTATTCAAATGATGACCCGATCAAATGCACTAAAAATTGCCCCTAGCGTCTAATCATTGGCCACCAGTTGGGTTCATGCCCTTTGTTCGATGGATGGCCCGATCAGATGCACTGAAAATTGCCCCTAGTGTCCAATCATTGGCCACTGTTTTCAACATTATGCAAGCACGTGTGATGGGGATCATTAGATCCTGGAACAGTTGCCAACCAATTAGACTCATGTTTCCGTTCTATCCCGGCATGTTGAGAACTTACTCTAGTCCCCTCCAAAGCAGTGACGGATTCCTCATATACACTGATCATGAATGCGTTGCCCATTGTATAGGCACTCTTAGCTCGTTTATGAATTCCACACACGGACTTGCTTTCGAGTTTTGAGAGAACATTTGTGTATAGAATTTTGACCATGCCACTCTGTTGAACTTTCAGTGATAGATACACTATGGTGACTTGATAAAGAGCGCTTTTGAGTGATAGACACGATATAGTGACTTGATAAAGATCACAGACTGAGACAAACACCAAACACGACACAACAGAACTCACAATTGACCCAAAAGCAGAAAAAGACTCAAGGTAACTGATTATTCATAGTGCCCCTAGTATTACTTATGTTCTCTTTAGAAATCAATTTCACAAAACTCGAGTTTCGATTCCTTTTTTGTTCAAGATAGAGATTCCACTAATAAGTTTGAGTATTGAAAATTTCTTCACTTTTAATTGAAGCTAGTTCTTTCTTACCCAGCGCAAGTATATGATATGCACAGCAGTTGGTATAATTCATGGATCGATGCAAAGCTGACGACATGAATTAGGCAAGATGATCAGGTTGAAATGAATGAGATAGATATGGTTAAGACCAAACTTCTGGATAAAGTTGCCTATGTATCCCAAGAATGGGAATCAGGTCAACGTAGTTCATGGCTGAGGTTCACTCAAGTATTGACACTCTCCTTTTGCGCCTTAACTTTTGCCAATGTCGCCCCTTTGGGGTTTTCAACCTTGCGAGCTCAGTTTTTCTTTGTTTCTAATTTTTCATGCTCTAACTTTTGCCTAGGTCGCCTTTTCGGGTTTTCGGCCTAGCGAGCCTCTCAAGGGTAGTATTTCTTCAACTTGTCCATATTAATCGGTTATGAGAACTCCAGGCCATCCAAGTCCATAAGAATAATTGCCCCTCCTGACCAGATTGACTTGATGATATAAGGACCAGTGCAATTGGGTCTAAACTTGCCCCTAGGGTCATGGATGGAAGCCTGGTTGTCTTTCAGTACCATGTCTTCCTCCTTGAGATTCCTGGACTTAACTTTCTTGTTAAAAGCCCTGGCAATTTTGCACTGGTAGCCCTGAACATGATACAATGCCTTCAGTCTTCTCTCATCAAACAACATGAATTCCTCAAATCTGCTTTGTTTCTAATCCACCTTCGCTATCTGACATTCAGCCATAACTCATAGCGATGGTACTTCAATTTTGATTGGCAAAACAGCCTCCATCTCATAAATGAGAGAATATGAGGTCACCCCTGTAGACGTTCAGATTAACGTTCTGTAGCCCCAAAGTGCAAACGATAGTTTCTCTGGCCAGTCCTTGTAAGTCTCCACCATCTTCTGCAAAATTCTCTTGATATTTTTGTTCGCAGCCTCAACAATTCCATGGGTCTGTGGCTTGTAGGTTGATGATTTATGGAAAGCCACGTTATATTTCTTGAGCAGATCCAACACCTCTTTCTTAAAATGCGACCCATTATCAGAGATAATCTCATTCAGAACCCCATACCTACAGATGATGTTGTTCTTGATGAACTTAGCCACATGTGATGCCTTTAGCACAGAGTAAGACTGGGCCTCCACCTGTTTGGTGAAGTAGTCGATTGCTACCAAGATGAATTCGTGCCCATTTGACCCCTTTGGCGTAACTGTGCCGATAATATCCATCCCCCAAACAGAGAATAGCCATGATGAAGTCGTGTTGTAGAACTTCGACGGTGGAATGTTCATGCGATTGGCATGAATCTGGCATTTGTGGCAGCGTCAAACAAAACCAATACAATTCTCTTCCATGGTTGACCAGTAGTGGCCTTGTCTGAGGATTTTTCAGGTGAGCATCACACCATTCATATGGGCTCTGCACTCTTCCCCATAAATGGCCTCCATAAGACATTTTGCTTCTTTTTCCTCAACACACAGTTTATGCATTCCCAAATGGCCTCTTTTGTACAACTTGCCTCCACAGATGATAAATTGGATGGCCAGACGCCGTATTCCCCTTTTATCCTTGGTGTTTGCCCCTGACGGATACGTCTCCTTTTCCAGGAAATTCCAAATATTGTAGTACCAGGGGTTCTTGTCTGAAGCCTCATCTATCACGACAATGGTTTCATAGGCCTGCGTGTACTTCTGTTCAATAATGGTTGGACGCGTCCTAACTCCCAATGGAATGTCTACCATAGAAGATAGAGTTGCTAGTGCATCAGCAAATTGGTTGTTCTTCCTTAGCAGATGGGTAAACATTAGCTTTTCAAACCTTGGAATTAACATATCCAAGGCCTGATGGTAAACCTTAATTTTCTCCTCTTTTACTCGGCAATTTCCATTGGCTTGAGACACAACCAAGTTCGAATCCCCGATGAAGTCTAACCTTTTTGCTCCTAGTTCTAGGACGGCTTCTAAACTAGCAATACATGCCTCATACTTTGCTTCATTGTTGGATACTTTGAACCAGAGTTTGAAGGCTAAGGGTATATGGAAGTCATCGGGTGTTATCAGGAACACACAAATCCCATAACCGTATTGATTGGCGCCCAAAAATATGCGAAGAACTGCCGACTACCGAGTATGTAATGTATTGCCCCAAAACTGGCGCTTGCTTTGAGCGGTGTGAAAAGGAGCGGGAGTTTGTAACTCAAGTAAATTTCCTTGTAATATGTGTACCAAGTTGGCCGAGTATGCATGCATATCAGAGGTGCCGAGATGATGATTGGCTGATATGCCTGAATTGGAAAGCGAAAAATTGACTAAGATGTCCCAGTGGGTAATAAATGGCCAAGGTAACGAAATGAATGATCGAGGAAGACGAAGGATTATTTCCTAGCCCCAAGATCCTACTATTGAAAGTGCATGCTAATCGGATATGCTTTGACCGTTGATTTTGCATTTAATGTTCCTAATTGGACCATACGAATGTGTTCAGAAGGGTCCAAATAGTTGGAAATGACTATGTGATCGCTGTAATCAGACTCCTAATGGCGTAGTTGTAGCCAAAATAGAACTGATGACTCAGATTGGTTGAGAGTGGTGCTCCGCGAAGCACTGGATAATTCCTCCTATATTGCTGAGTTAGATGGCTTGGCTTGGTGGCTTAGCAAAAATTAAAAAGAAAATTGTTGCTGGTGAGAATTGAACTCTTGTTCTTGGAGTGAAAGAATAACTCTAAACCACTTTGCCATGACATATCCTGGTGTATATATTTTGCACATTATATATTTGAACTTGATTGTTCTGCTATGACAGGAGGTAACTTAGCTACAATGCACACAATAATTTCTTAAGTTGGCCAACTCCAACGCCAGTCGTCTTCTCCGGCAGAATAATGACATTGCTTGGCAAACTTCGATAAGCTCGTACGGCTTTGTTTGAACTCCGTTTTGACGCGGTTTGTTGTGTTGGACTCGTCTCAATGAGTACTTCACACTGGTATCGCCAGAACTTGATTTTGACGATTTTGAAAATTTTAGTTTTATGTATTTTGGTCCGTTTCGCAACTACTGGTGAACTTTGGTTAGTTCTTGGCTTCTCGGGTTAGTGGGTTTGGACTCCTTGAGTTGACACGAATCCACTAGTATTTTCAGATGTGGATTTCGAAAAGTTGAGATGCTATTGTTATGCCGAGATAGTAGTACCGAGAAATATTGCCAAATAATGTGCCGAGTAACATGTCTGTGCCGAGCAAGATGTATAAGCAATGATGCTTGTAAAAAAAGGTACCAAGCCGAGATGCCAAGATATTAGTGCCGAGCAATATTGCCAGATAATGTGCCGAATAATCACTGTTGCGGTGTAATGTTTTGCCGAATAAGTTGCCGAAGCCAAATAAGGTTCATGAATAATGTTAAGTTAATACTGGTGCAGAATAATGTTGCCGAATAAAGGTATGCACTGCCGAATAATGTTGATGAATAATGTTGAATTAATAATGGTGTAGAATAATGTTGTCGGCTAATAGCTATATATATATATTTGTTTGTTGGTGTTCAAAAAGATGACAAATGGTACGAAGTTGAATGTAAAAGAAATTCAAGCTGTGGGTCCTACCCCAAGTAATAGTTGTTGGAAAATAATGATTTTTCGGCAACTTTAATTCAAAATTAAAGTGGGACCCAACCACCGGTTGAGGTGGGTTTGAGTAGTTTTAGATTCTCTCAAGTGAGAAGATTACAATATAAAAAATGATGGGCCGAAACCATTGAGGTGTGAATGAGAATTGTCTCATAAAGTGGACATCAATAAAAGTTGGGCTTAGATTTGGACTTAGTCTTAGTTTAGACTGGGCCTAGACTTGTACTTGTGCTTGTGCATGTGTTGGGTTTGGTCTTGGACTTAGACTTGGACTTAATCTTAAGCTTGAGCTAAGTTATGTTGTGTTGTGTTGGGCTTAGCTTGTGCATGTGTTTGAGAATTGGGTTTGGATCAGGTTGTGACCCAACATTGGTATCCATTGTGTGACCCATCTAGTTGGTTTATTCGAACATCATTATATACATATTTATTTGTATATATTAAGCACATGGGAGGTTAAGACCTTTATAACTCTCATCTTTTGATGATGGAGTTGATGACCATATTAGTGGCCATAGGTTTTCAACCTTTGTAACTCCAGCCCTGATGATTAGAATTGATGGCCATGGTTAATGGCATTTGATGAGCCTATTGATGTATAGCCTTTATGGCTAGAGATTCCCCTACTTGTATAAATAGAGGCCTTTCCCCTCTAACTTGAAAGATATAAGTTTTGACCATCGTATCCTGGGAGACAAAAGTCGACATACCTCCAGCACCCATGGTGAGGCAACTAATCTGTTTTAAGAACACTGTGGTACCACACAGGCTTCGGTTTGCTTCCTACTACTAGTTTTATTTTATTATGAATTTCTGTAAATTTTAGTATGTTCTTATTCTGAAATTCAAAGCGGTTGTTCAATATGAATCTATTTATTTCATTTAAGTGCACAACAAACTTAAAACAGATTATGTATTTCTTATGGAAAAAATAAATAGATTCATATGTAATTACTTTCCTGGAAATTCATACTTGTAAATCATGCTTTTTTGACATGTTAATTATTTTCTAGATTTTAGTTTTCGTACATGATTTAATTTTTAGAATTATTTACATGTTAATTGCTCAATGATTATTGTTTTGTAACAAGAATATATAAGTTTTCCTATTAAAATGTTTGTAACTTGTTTATATTTATGTACATAGTTAATGTATAAATTAAACTATCAATTTTATTTTTTGGAGTTTTAGTTTTATAATTTTGCATGCTTATGGAAGTTACAAATTAGGAGTTTACTGTTTTCTATGCACATGTATTTGCACAGTTTCTTTAGGCTGCCTTTGATGACTAGATCTCTAGCATATTTGGATAATCTGATTATATGAGTACTAATTTCGTTGTGTATCTTAGCATGCTCATGATTTATAAATTTATAATAAAATTTGCATGTTCAAAATTCCTGGATTTTAATTTTTATTACATGCTTATTGTTTCTATAGTTATGTGTATGATATTTACATATTAATTGTTCATAAAGTTTTAATTTAATTTAGGAGTTACATATTTTAATTTAAAGTTTTAATTTAATTATGGAGTTACAAACTTTATTTTAAAAGTTTCAATTTAATATTTAGAGTTATAAAGCTTGTAATTTGTTTGGGTGAATTAAATTTTGAATTGAATTTATTTATTTGGAGTTATATGTCTAAATGGTTATTGTGAATTAAGTTCATTCATAACTCATGGCTATTAACTTTTAAATTAATTGTGAAGTTACATATATTTAGTTGGGTAACTCATCTAGCATTTTAATTCATTGGTTAATTTGATTATTCAATAGTTAGCTAGATGGTTTCAATTAATTTAGTACATTTACATTTTGTTTAGATTGTTTGGTTTGTATTTTCTTGTGTTTTCTGCTAACTTTCTTTACAGGAATACTTATGCAAAAGGGAATGGAAAACAAATACAAAACCAAATGAATAGTATTTGGGGTGTCAAAACAAAAAGTCTGGACGACTAACCTTTATGATGAACAGGAATTTCTAAGCATGGAAAAGATTTTGGACTAAATAGAATCCTGATGGATTGGTTATTTTATTTAAATGGTTAAAGCATTTTTTGCTTGAGATTTAGTTGGTTTGTTTACCAATTTGTAGTAGCAAGTTTTATTTGCTTGTATTATTAGAAGCATTTTATATGCATGTATTTGGTTGTAGCAATTTTTAAATTGCTTGTAAGTTTGGAACTTGGTTTGGTTTTCTGGAATAGAAACCAAAGTCTTTAGCGTTAGATAAAGAGTAGTTCTTATTTGTTCAGAAATGACAACTAAGACGGATTTGGTTTCAAACCTTTGGGGTTTAAGGAAGTCTTTGGGTTTAATCATTTTATTCCCAAAGTGTCGGAAAACCAAGTTTGGAGAAAGTCTTTGGTTATAATCTGATTATTTCCAAAGTGTTTTGGTTTGAAAAAAGAAACCAAATTTTAGCAGTAGCTAAAATATTTTTGAGCTTAGTCAAAAATAATGGGCTTAGTTTCGGGAGTACCGGTTAACTTTTATGAGTGGTATAATTCTGGTAGCAAATTTTATTTGCTTGGATATTGGTTTGTTATAACCTATAACCTGGTTTATCCCCTGGAAAACTTAATTTTAAATTTGTTTCCCATGGACTAGGAGTCAACATGCTCTTGAAAGTTTTGTCAAAAGGTTAACTGGGTTTTAAGTGGGACCGATGTGACCTCTCCAGTCTTCCTGGGAACATTCTTGACCATGTTCGATTTTAGGTTAAGTGGTGAGACTAATTTTGAATTAAATTTCCAACTGTGGATTTTCTAGTGTTAAGTTTAGTTTATGGGGAAAAAAAATAGAATAATGAAATTCTGTTGTGATTTTTCAGAAATGGCTTCAAGAGGTGACAACAGAAATGTTCTTCCACCTAACAACGTTAAGCCTTGCGAGATTCTTAAAAGAAGATCTAGAGAGATCAAGTGTGATTAAAGGAAATCATAAGATTGCATGATAACATTTCTGAATTAATCAGAGGCAATTAGTATGTTATCCTTGTGTCAATTATAGCATATATATTGCTATGTGACTTTGCTTGAAAGCAAAGATGAGACAACCCGTTAGGGTGGGTAAATATATTTTTGAATTTTTAAATTCCAAATATATTCTTAAATTGGTGGCTCCTAGTGAGTATAAGATCACTGATCACAGAGATAGAAAACTGGTGGTTCCTAGGAGGTGTTAGACCACTGGCTACACAGTTATGAGATTGTGGTTCCTAGTAGTGAACAGATTACTGATCACATGTCAAGACATGATGGTTCCTAGTCGTAGAGAGGCTACTGATCATATGTCAAGACATGCTGATTCCGAGTAATGAAAGAGTCTATTGATCCTATGTTAGGACGTTGTGATTCCTAGTAGTAAAGTGACTACTGATCACAGGTTAAAACATCGTGATTCCTAGTAGTAGAAAGTCTACTGACCACATGTTGAGAAATTAGTGATTCCTAGTGATAAGACTACTGACCATGTTATGAAGTTCCGAATAGTAGACTATTGAACACTGGATTTGTGTTTCCTAGTAGTAAGACTATTGGCTTCAGAGTGATAGGTTGGACCAAATATGTTTAGGTGCCTAATTCAGTTGATGACAGTCTGGGAATGTATTTACTGTGATATGATTTTGAGAGTTTCATAATCATTGTGACATAAGAATTATTTAAAGACCCTGTATGAATTTTCGGAAAAGGCTAAAAACCTTTATATAAATTCTACAAATGTGGGCGTGTCATGCAAAAGGTGGGAATACCTAAACCCAAGAGAGTTAGGATAAGCCTAAAAATCCGTTGACTTTGTATTCAACGGTTGTGCACAATATAGCAGTGCATTTCGATTTCTTGTGGTTCAGTCTGCTATTCCAGATATACACAAGAATACTATCATGGAATCAAGAAATGCATTTTTCTTTGAAAATGTATTTCGTTGTCATATCCAAGAAGGGGTTCCGAGTTCCATCAAAGAGGTTGAAGGTGACAATGATCACATAGATGATCAAGTAGATGATCAAGATGAGGAAATAGATGAGCCAAGAAGGAGTAAAAGGGCTAGGACCGCAAAGTCCTTTGGTTCAGACTTCTTGACTTATATGTTAGAGGGAGAGCCTCGAACTTTCCATTAAGCCGTGACTTCACCTAAAAGTCCCTTATGGAAAGAAGCTATTAAGAGTGAAATTGACTCCATCTTACAGAACCATACTTGGGAGTTGGTTGATCTACCCCCAGGCAGTAAGGCCTTATGGAGTAAGTGGATCTTTAGAAGAAAGATGAAAGTTGATGGGTCAATTGATAAATATAAAGCTAGGCTAGTCATCAAAGAATATAGGTAGAGAGAAGGCCTGGATTACTTTGATACGCATTCACCTGTGACAAGGATTACATCCATTCGTATGGTGATTGCGATAGCCGCTTTACGTGGTCTAGAGATACATGACAACTTTCTTAAATGGAGATTTAGATTAAGAAATCTACATGAAACAACCCGAGGGGTTTTTAGCTCCAGGGAAAATAAGAAAGTCTGTAAGCTTGTCAAGTCATTATATGGTTTGAAGCAAGCTCCGAAGTAATGGCATGAGAAGTTTGACAGACGCTATGTTGTCAAATGGATTTAGAATCAATGAGTGTGACAAGTGCGTGTATGTTAAAGACAATGACAAAGGTTATGTGATTTTGTGTCTATACATAGATGACATACTCATTGTTGGTAGTAATGATGAGATGATTCAAACTACCAAGGGGTTGTGAAACTCTAAGTTTGACATGAAAGATATGGGCCTTGCAGATGTCATTCTAGGTATTGAGATTACCAAAACATCTAGTGGTATTGTACTTTCTCAGTCCCACTATGTTGAGAAGAGACTTGAGAAATTTGGTAAACCAGATGCAAGTGTGTCTAGAACACCAGTAGACGTGAGTCTACTTTTGACCAAGAATAATGGTGAGAGTGTCTCTCAGCTAGAATATTCTCGGGTCATTGGAAGTCTGATGTATCTGATGAGTTGTACAAGGCCAATTATAGCCTACTCTGTTAGCAGACTTAGTAGATACACGAGTAATCCAAACGCCACTCATTGGAGAGGCATTATGAGGGTGTTAGGTTATCTACGCTACACTCGGGATTATGGGTTGCATTATACCAGATACCCAACTGTACTAGAGGGGTATAGTGACTCTAATTGGATATCTAATATAAAGGACTCCAAATCCACTAGTGGTTATGTATTTACCCTAGGAAGGGCAGCCGTGTCTTGGAAATCTTCCAAGCAAACGCGTATATTGAGATCAATGATGGAATTTGAGTTTATTGCTTTGGATAAAGCAACTGAAGAAGCTGAATGGCTTCGCCAGTTCGTTAAGGATATTCCACGTTGGCCGAACATGTGCCTGCTATCTGTATTCATTGTGATAGCCAATCGGTGATTGGACGGGCATAGAGTCATATATATAATGGAAAGTCTAGACGTATCCATCATAGACATAATTCCATACGACAACTACTCTCTAAATGGAGTTGTCTTTCTAGACTATGTAAAGTCTAAAGATAACATTGCGGATCCGCTAACCAAGGGGTTAACTCGAGAGTTAGTAGAAACGTCGTCGAGAGGAATAGGGTTAAGGCCTTGAGTAATGTTACCGGAATGGAAAACCCAACCTAGTTGACTGGAGATCCCAAGATCTAAGTTCAAAGGGACAACCTAACTGCGTGTAACGGATGAGTCACTGTGGAGGTAAACCCTCCTGCCCATTCCTTTATACAGTGATACCCTATGGGATGGGAGGTTAAGCTAATGCTTTTAATGACCTAAGTGTTGTGAATAGTCAACCGTGGTATAGAGAGATACCTTATGTAGGTCACCTATGTGAGTGCGAAGTGGGGCCGCTTCTTTAAGAATTAACAAGGCTGAATTCTTTAAAAACACTCACTGAACCAGGCTAGTGTTCCAGGGCCAAACTGGACACACTAGTGAGAACAAGAATAATGGTTGGAGTAACTCCTGTGTGAGGTCTATTGTCTGAATTTATACAAACGGCAGAACAGTTCAAGACATCACGTTCACTGGTCAGCCAGTAAATCCGATAGGCTTTCACTACGAAAGGTTAAAGGCCAACAGTTACCTTTTCTGATGCAGGATTATTCTGTGTGCTCTCTCTCTGAGTCTTTGTTGTAAAGCGTTGTCCGTTTTCTTTATTTGGCCAATTTTATTCATGTGGGGGATTATTGGAAAATAATGATTTTTCGACAACTTTAATTCAAAATTAAAGTGTGACCCAACCGCTGGTTGAGGTGGGTCTGAGTAGTTTTGCATTCTCTCAACTGAGAAGATTACAATATAAAAAATGATGGGCCGAAACCATTGAGGTGTGAATGATAATTGTCTCATAAAGTGGACATCAATAAAAGTTTGGCTTAGATTTGGACTTAGTCTTAGTTTAGACTGGGCCTAGACTTGTACTTGTGCTTGTGCATGTGTTGGGTTTGGTCTTGGACTTAGACTTGGACTTAATCTTAAGCTTGAGCTAAGTTATGTTGTGTTGGGCTTAGCTTGTGCATGTGTTTGAGAATTGGGTTTGGATCGGGTTGTGACCCAACATTGGTATCCATTTTGTGACCCATCTAGTTGGTTTATTCGAACATCATTATATACATATTTATTTGTATATATTAAGCACATGGGAGGTTAAGGCCTTTGTAACTCTCATCTTTTGATGATGGAGTTGATGACCATATTAGTGGCCATAGGTTTTCAACCTTTGTAACTCCAGCCCTAATGGTTAAAATTGATGACCATGGTTAATGGCATTTGATGAGCCTATTGATGTATAGCCTTTATGGCTAGGGATTCCCCTACTTGTATAAATAGAGGCCTTTCCCCTCCAACTTGAAAGATATAAGTTTTGAGAGTTTTTTTTAATGGAAAATAGAGATGGTCTTTTGATAAAGAGTTGGAGATGGTTTTACACCAAAGAAAATTTTCCTATCTTTTTTTGCTAGTCCCTTCTTTGGTTCTTGTTAGAGAGAGTGCAACCATTATCAAGTTCTCTGAAGCTATTCAAAAGGTGCTTCTGCATTAGTTGGTTTTGACCGTCGTATCTTGGGAGACAGAAGTCGACATACCTCTAGCACCCATGGTGAGGCGGCTAATCTGTTTTAAGGACACTGTGGTATCACACAGGTTTCAGTTTGCTTCCTACTACTAGTTTTATTTTATTATGAATTTCTGTAAATTTTAGTATGTTCTTATTCTGAAATTCAAAGTGGTTGTTCAATATGAATCTATTTATTTGATTTAAGTAAACAAGTCCACAACAATAGTAGATGGCATGGATGATTGGTGAAGATGGATAATTGTGGCTTAGCTCCTGGAGCCTGCTGTCAAAATTGCATGCTAATCAAATATGATTTGACCGTTGATCTATCATTTAACGTCCCCGATTTGTCAGTTTATTGATCCCAATCTGATATTCGAAATTCACAAAATTGGACTCCAAAAGTGGATTCTACACGGCGAACATGCTAATATGCAATAGAGCACCTTGTGCCGAGAAGCGCACAATAAATCCTAATGTCATCTCCTTCATGCCGTAGGTCGGGAAATGCAGAATTTTTATATTCAAACTCCTAACTTTGAGCCCTTGTATCTCTCTCGTTTTAAGTCCGATTGGCCTCATTTTTGCGGCGTTGGATTTATCACTTGGCCTAGTGTGCATTCCACTATTCAGACGCGTTGTTCCGTCTCGGATTGAATGCCATTAGACCTCCGAAAGTTGACCAAAAATAAGATTGGTCTACCTTTTTTTTCTTCTTTTTTTCTTTTTCTTTTTTTTGTCCGTGTGTGTTTAGTTCATCAATGTTGCAGAGTAATTAGTGGTATGGTTGCGCAATGTAAGTAACTCAACAAACTTGCTGCGGCTAAAGATTTTTGTAAACAGGTTGTGATTGCCGATAACGGAAGTGTTGCGGCCCGATGGTCCGTTGCCGAGCTTGACCAAGGTGGCTAAAGCCTGTAGAGACCCTAATTTTTGGTAATTACACTTGATACCCTAAGCCTTAGGTTAATTACATTTTAATCCCAAATTTTATAAAATTTTCCAAAATGGTCCAAGAAAGAATAATTTTTCTGTATTTTATATTATAATTACATCCTAGAATGCCAATTTTATATTTGGAAATAGCCTAACACTTGGCTTTTATTTATTTACCTCCTAATTTCTAAATCAATTCATCAATTTTATTTTTAGCCTAATTGAATATTTATTAGTCTTTGAATTTTTATTATTTTCTTTGAACCTTTATTATTTAATTGAGCAAATAAATATCTTTAAATAAATATCTACACATATCTTTAAATAAATAGTTTTATTATTTATTTTAATACTTATTTGAGCAATGGAAAAATATCTAGATTTTTATGCTTTTTCTTAGTCATTAAGTTAGCCCTATTTCATGGCTTATAAATTGAGAACTTTGTCTCAATTTTCACCCCACGTTTTCAACAGCCTAGGGAGAGGGTGAGAGGGTGAAAGTGTGATCAAAGGAAGTAGAGAAGAAGAAAAAACAAGGGTGACTCTCAAAAAGGTAAGAACATACCCCTCCTTTGTCTTCTCCAATTCTTTCACCATCTCCTTCTATTGTCTAATATGCCTCTTGTGTTGCAAATTAATGGTAAATAGGGTTTTTGGTGTATGTTGAAGTGTGGGTATGATCAATTGCCATTGTCTTGCAAATTTGTAAAATTGGGCACTGCTGCAAATTCCCTAATTTAAAATAAATATCAAATCTATTTAATTCTCAAATCTGAATTTATGGTAGGATAATTGGTGTGTTTAGAGCTTGTGATAATTTTATTAGCTCCTAACTGGGTGTTTTTAGGGCTTGGATAATTTGTTTAAAAATCTAGCCCTGAGTCTCTAAAAAACAGTCCACTTCTTGCAATTTTATAAAATTCCAGAAAAATCATCTCATGTTGGTTCTTATGTCAAAATTTAGAACTCTAAGTCCTCTTTCCAACAGATTTTATTGGAGTGAAAACCATCGGGTAGATTGAGAGAAAAGCTAGTTTTCCCAAAGCGTGACAAACTTGGACAGGTTTTCGTATATAGCTCCTGGATGATTTTCTAGAGGTGCCGTGCAAATTCCGAGAATTGGAACTGAAATTAGACAGGTTGATTGTTATTTCTGTGCAATTTCAGCCCCTAATTAGGCCTAGAAGTATTTTTACCAAAGCGTTCGTGTTAGCCCTGCAGAACCGAACAGTGCTGGAAATTGTGTTCTGTTATGTTATTTGTCTCTAAGTGTTTCAAAGCATTTTAATGTTGTTTGCTTGCTTTACTATACTTTTGTATGATGATCATGGACTATATTTCCTCTCTTATGTTTGTCTCATGCTCTTTTATATGACCGAATTACCGAATGTAACTAACTTACTTACCAAAAAAATCTAATAAACGGGAAATGAAAAGGGGCTGGCAATGGGTGACGTTCACACTAGTGTTTCGGAATAAGTTATGCTTATGAATGACATGAATTAAGTTGGGATTAAAACCAAATGAGTTAAGTCTTGCGCAAGCGGTTTAAACGAGCCCCCAGGTTGACACGGATGTATTCAGACTCTATGCGGTGGTTTCAGGGTATAAGCGAGCCCTTTGGTATGGTATGTGCAGGGTGTAAGCGAGCCCTAGACACGATTTGGGTGTAAGCGAGCCCACTTGTTTGGCCGTCCCTTTTGAGGTCCATCAATGTCACTAACCGGTAAATAACCAGGAGGTGGGCATAGGTGGTAAGGTCTGCAAAGCAGCAAAAGGGGTGTCTGAATAATCCAGTGTTCAGCCTTGTGGTTGGGTAGAAGGATCTCTTTGGGGGATCCTAGATGTCTAGACAAACTCCTAATTCATAGAACCTTGTTGTAATTTTGCATGTTATGTTACCCAATTTGTCCTATGTATGGTTGATTGGTTGATAGAAGATATGGGGATGTGTGTGTTTTTGCCGGGCATTCCAAGCTCATGGCGTGTCATGCCAGGTGGTGAAGCAGTTATAATGGTGAAAGTTATTGCGAAGGCAAATACGATGAAGTGTTGGAGCGGTGGTTCATTTGAAGACTTAGACTAGTTGTTTTTGTTTTCAATGTTTTGTAATCCTGCAATGGAAAATAAACAAATGATCCGTGAAATTAACTCTGGTTATATATGTATATTAAGATGTTTTGGTTATCTATCCTATTTGTGTGGTAATATTGTATTTACTTAACGGCCTGGAAGTTGGAGCGTTACAAAGCCATTGCTAGAAAACGGTTCCTATGAGATGATAACATGGCCGAGTGACATGGGTGATCTCGCCGAAGAATCTTGGTGTGGTCAGAATGAGGATTTGACACGTGCTCGACAAAAGTTGCTGCTCCATTCTACTCGTTATGGTTCAGCATTGGTGAACTTTAGCTTTCTTTGTTGAGCTTGGTCAAGGTGGCCAATGCCTTTGCTAGAAAATGAGTCTTTCTGCGGAACGACGACATCGCCGAGTGACATAGGTGATCTTGCAGAAGAACCTTGATGAGAAATAGCGAGAATGATCTTCGATTTTACGTGCTTGATGAGGCTTATTCTTTGCCGAGACTATTTCACGATTTCGTTTGGTGAGTTAAGCATATATGGATTATTTTACACTCTTAGTCGACGATTTTTCTTAGTTTCACGGTGTGCCGAAACACTTGGGCACCAACTTGGTTTACTGAAACGAGGCACTGAAAGCATTGATCTTCAATAACTAAGCAAGAGGAATTTGGCTATTTGGTATTTGCTATAAGCATTGATCTTTGGTTAGCAACTCGGCAAGATGAATTCGGTTTTGCTGAGTTTGGCAATTTGCAGCAACTAAATGACCGTGCATGGGCTATTGAGCTTGAAGCTTGCGGAGCGAAGTTACTGAATACAAGAATGAATTATTGGAGGAGCCGAATAACCTTGGTGTTCTATTTTTCTTGCCGTATATCTTCTTAGAAAGGAGACATTGTCGTTGAAGGTTCAAAGCATGGTTATTGATTTCTAGAGAGAGTATAAACCCAATGTAGAGTTGTAGTCTGTCTTGCTTTCCACCCATCACAGTGTTGTGTTGTTGATGGGGTTGGAACTTGGCGATTGATTGTTGGTCGATCCATTCGTGTCAGCGACAAAGGATCTAAGAAGCCGAGGAAATTGTGTACAAAGCTTGTGCATAGCCATAAATCTTCCGATGTACTCATTTGCTATGTAGAAGTTCGGAGATCAAGACCCAATTGTTGATCCTTTGCACAACTGAAGTTACCGAATTGAAGTTGGGGCAGTCGGTCATTCGGCTTATTGAACCACAACACAATTCTTTAATTGCCTTTAATTGTTAGCACATGCACATGTACGTATATTCCAAGAATCAACTTTTGTGAGGCAATAGTTGAATAAATAAAGTCCCAGCGTGGGTTTGGCCGGATAATCCGTTTTGTAAGGCCAAAAAGATGTTCTCACAAAGAAAAGTGTGAAACCCATTTTTAGAGAGGGAAAATCTAGACTCAATTGTAGATTTAGGAGTACTGCTTTGTTTTGTTTTTTGTTTTTGTAGGTTGTAGCAGGCAAAAATTGATAGTCAGAAAACAACCCACCACAACTGGCATCACATATATATATATTATATGTACGTAGATATGCATATTGCGAATCAAGTTAAATCAGAATGAAAATAAGAGACCCAGCCGTGGGCCGTATTACTTGGAATTGATTTTAATTTGTAGCAAAGGCACTAACCTCAATTCAACCAGTACATGTTTACTTACAGTGATATGTTTGTTATGTTCTATGCTGATCTCGTTCAGTCGTTCCCATAGACGGCGCCAATTATGAGTCCTAGAATAATCCTTCACATGGACTGTTGTTGAGATTCAACGAAGATAGTTTCATGAACCAGTAAGAGATAAATATGGTTGATGCCACCCAACCAAGGTTACCTGTCGGAGACACTCCGATGATGAAGTTGGAATCCATGAATGAAAAATATAGATCAAGAATTGTAAAGAGTGTTGTGTGTGAAGTGCACGGGAAAAAGGCATACCTCTTGTGTATGGGGTCTCCCCCTTTTATAGGGGATAGATGATATTTGTTTTGGATATTTTACCCCTATAGCTAGGATATTTTTCTGGTTCCCACATTTATTTTTTTCAATAAACTAGATATTCTACTTATAAATTAGATTTTCTTTTCAATACCAAAACAATTTATAAACTTCTAATTAAAAAATCTTTTTTACTTAAAATTTCACGAAATAAATAGACTCGAGAATAATTTATTTACCTATACTATTATTGAAAGTGAACATCTCATCTTTCACTTAGGCCTCGTTTGGGAACATGTTTTTTTAGTAACTTTTTGGCTTTTTAGCTAAAGTATGATATAAAAAAAAACTAGTATGTTTGGAAGACTTTTTGATGTTTCACGAAAACATGTGCAAAAAGTAAAGAGAAAATGAAATCTTTGACTTTTTGGTATAGGTTGTTGGGTTTTTGGTTTTTTTAGTAACTTTTTAACTTTTTGGCTAAAAAAGACACTTGCCAAACAAGGCCTAATTTATTAAAAATACTTTCACCAAACATAAAAAATATATTATAAATTCAAAATAAAAATTTATATTTTAATCACAGCAATGTGGGCTCACACTCTTAATTTATTATTAGAATTTTGCAAGAGATTTCAAATGAATTATCAAATATTTTACCAAACTTAGGTTTGGGACTCACACAAATTATATGTGTATGAATCTCACAAAGATTTAATAAAATATTTGATAATTCATTTGGGTTCTATAGTGTTTTCCTTATTATTATTCTCGTAGTCACATTCTTTTATTCTCTCCACTTTCTCCGTGATGTCTCTCCCAATTCTCACTCTCTTGTTCATTACATCTCTTTGTATCGCCATTGGAGCATCATTACCATCACCATCTCGCACAGGTATTTTTATTTTATCCAAACTGTTCATCCTCTCTCTCTATCTCTCCTTTGCCCCCAATTTATTAGGGTTTATTTTCATACGTAACTTCTCAATTGTTCAGTGGAAGAATAATCGATTGGGCAAAGTCACCGTCTCTCTCTGTCTCGCCGTTGAAGCAACATTGTCTTCCTCCGTGTCTGCATCGCCATCACCATCTCTTTCAAGTATTTCCTCTCTCTCTCTCTCTCTCTCTCTCTCTCTCTCTCTCTCCCTCTTCCTTCAATTCGCCATTGGAATGATTATAGCACCATTTGAATTATCTAATTTTGATTCTAGATTTGTAATTTGAACCAATTCGAAAATGGACTCTATTTTAAAGGTAGCAAGCATCGATTTGGATCATATAGATTGATTTTGTTTGTCTCATATGTTGGAATTCCTTTTTTGTTCGAAAGTTTTTATGTGTTTCTATTCATTTAACTTATCTAGTTTTCATCTATTTGTTCATTTTAAAAATAGTTTTTAGCTCCTTGGATCCAATTTGTGTGTTTTGCACACCAGATGTTTGTTATTATATCAATTTGAATTAGAGTTGGAACTTGTCTATTGATGACTATTGATGATTGAACTTGTCTATTCATGACTGCTTGGGTGTTTTTTCATTTGTTTCCTTATCTTGTATCCATGATTGGGGGCTGTTAGGCTTTTGTGTCTATAAGTTTTAAGTAAAAAGAATTTTATATAATGCTACAAAAATTGTAATATTTTGCATAAAATATATATATATATTCTCTCTCTCTGTCTCTCTCTAGCTTTTTTCTTTTGAAAATGGAAAAAATTCAGGTGTTTGGAAGAGTATAGTGGAATTAGAATGCAAGGAATTCAATGTCAAAGATATTGTAAGGAATAATAATTTGTTTTAATAGTGGGAAATGGGCATATATTGACTTGGGAATTGGTCACTAAACTTTAAATATCCAAGGCTATATACAATCTCAAATGTGAATGATGAATTTAGGTTTTAAGGTTTAGGGTTTAGGATTTTAAGGTTGGGAGCTGGGGGTTTAGGAGTTTACGGGTTTAAAGGTTGGGATTTAGGGTTTAGGGTTTATTACAGTTTATGTGTTAGGGTTTAGGGTTTAGGCGGTTTGGGATTTAGGGTTTGGGGTTTAGGGTTGGGGGTTGTGGGTTTTGGTGTTTAGGGGTTTAGGAGTTTAGGAGTTTAGGGTTTGGTTTAGGTTTGGGGTTTAGGGTTTTAGGGTTTAGGGTTGTTTAGGGTTTAGGGGTAGGTGTTTTAGGGTTTGAGGTTTAGGGGTTTTGGGTTTGGCGTTTGGGTTAAGGTTTGGGGGTTTAGAGTTTAGGGTTTAGGGTTTGGGGTTTTTGACTTTCGGGATTCCAGGGTTCGGGGTTTTAGGTTTAGCTTTTAGAAATACATTTAATTCTTGTTACAGGCTAAGACAAGTAGTTCCAACCGCACTGAGACAAATTGGTAGTTTCTCAAGATACAGTGGTATTTAGTTTCTTTCCCGTACACAACGAAATATAAATTGATTATAAAATAAACAAAATAGAAATAAAAATATGGTGGGTCAGCCCTGCATAAAAAGTTAGTAAGACCCACCATCCTGCAAAAGAAAATAAAGTTAGTATAATTTAATCATAAGTAACTTGCTGAAGAAGTATAAAAAAAAATACACCGTTTCATGCTTAACTAATTCGAATTAACAAAAACTCAAAGAACGAAAGTTGTACATAATCAAATTTCCTAATAGACAAAGTGAACAAATTTAACAAAAACTGAACAGGTTGAGAGAAAAGCTTGATAGAAAAACCTAAACGGAATTCAATCGAAAAATCTAAAGCTGAAAACGAACAAAAATTGCCCTAAGATAATTTTTTTCGAAAAAGTTCAAAACACGAAAAGTGTGTAGATACTTCAGTTTACGCGAAACTAATAAAAATGAGCTCGTTTCATGGGTTAAAACAGCCTCTAAAGTCTTCATTGCTAAAATGAATCAAACCGACAATAACCAAGATCATCCGATTATAAGTTCTAATCGATCTTTTTAATAACAAGCTAAAACACAAAAGTTGCCTAGAATCACGTATACATGCCTCTGCTCAAATTTTATAATTTATCGAGGTCGTTTACTATTTTTCATCCTGTACAAATCAATACAATACACACTATAACAATTATCTCATAATTAAATTCTTTGTACCTTAACTCCACTACTTCGGCCCTCCACTTCCGGCTTACACATATATCCCATGTGCCTCCCGTATACCTAACACCAGTCCGAAGCCAAACTTGCACGGGAATATTGTCCCGAGTTTGACTCACACTCCCCGGAAGGTTAGCATATACGTACGCGCGTAAATCAAAGCCCTCGTTTACTCACAAGAACGAGGCAACAATATACATATACAAAACATCTCTCTCATGAGAACAGTATAATAATAAATAGAGAGTGCTAAGAAGGCATACATTGGTAGTTTGACCGTGCAGCTGACGTTATTGGGTAAAGTTCGTCAGATGCAGAATTTAGATGGGCTTCTCGTTAGCAAGCTCAATGACCTTGTAGTGGATTTGATCGATGATTGTCCTCCTGATTGGTCTGTGGACTCAGATGGGGGATTGCGATTCAGGGGCAGGTTGTGTGTACCTAACATTGTTGAATTGAGGAAAGAGATTATGGATGATGCCCATAGGTCCCGATATACCATTCACCCTAGTGGGACTAAGCTGTATCATGACCTGAAGAGAACGTTTTGGTGGGAAGGTATGAAGAAGGACGTAGGAGAGTATGTTTCCCAATGTTATGTGTGCCAACAAGTTAAGGCAGAACACCAACGACCGTTTGGACTTTTGCAGCCTTTTGAGATTCCTACTTGGAAATGGGAGTGCATCTCTATGGATTTCATGGATGGATTGCCGCGGTGCAAGCGAGGCAATAAATCTATTTGGGTGATAGTGGATCGACTCACCAAGTCTGCTCATTTTATTCCTATCAGTGTTCACCAAACTGTGGATAAACTAGCTAGGCTGTATATTCGAGAGGTGGTGCGACTTCATGGCGCACCCGTTTCTATAGTTTCGGATCGTGATCCGTTGTTTGTGGTAGAGTTTTGGGAGAGTTTTTAGCATGCTTTGGGTGCTAGCTTAGACTTGAGCACGGCTTATCATCCTCAGACAAATGGGCAAACTGAGCGGGTAAATCAGATCTTGGAGGATATGTTAAGAGCTTGTGTCCCCGATCTTGGTGGTAGTTAGAAAGAACACTTGCCACTAGTGGAGTTTGCTTATAATAATAGCTATCACTCCAGTATCGGGATGGCACCTTTGAGGCTTTGTATGGGAGGTCATGTCGATCACGTGCTTGTTGGATAGAGGTAGGAGATACGCCGTTGTTAGGACCAGAGTTGGTGAGAGAGACTACGGAGAAGGTGAACATTATTCAGGAACGTATTACGACTGCACAAAGCCGTCAGAAGAGTTACGTTGATAGAAAACGTAAAGAGGTTGAGTTGAAGGTTGGAAATTTTGTGTTTTTGAAGATCTCGCTGATGAAGGGTATCATGCGGTTCGGAAAGAAGGGAAAGTTGGCACCTAGATTTGTGGGACCATATGAGATCACTGAGAGGATTGGAAATGTGGCTTTCAAATTAGCTCTACCACCTGCTTTAGCATTGATTCACAATATGTTCCATGTATCTTTATTGCGGAAGTGTGTGCAAGACCCATCCCAAGTAGTATCACCAGAAGTGTTGGAGATTAATGATGATCTAACGTATGTGGTGCGACCGGTTACTATTCTCGATCGGGATGTAAAGCAGTTGCGACGCAAGAAAGTGAACTTGGTGAAAGTGCAATGGAGCGAGGATAAGAATGATATCACTTGGGAATTGGAAGAGAAAGTTCGGCATATGCGTCCGAAACTTTTTGTTTAGTACTCTCCTATTGAATCTCGGGACGAGATTCTTTTGAGGTGTGTGTATTGTAGCGACCCCAATTTTCTTAAGTCATTATTTTATTATTATTATTATTATTATTATTATTTTTGACTTTATTAATTGTGTGGTCACATGAGAATTTAATGTGATATTTAATGAATTTAATGTGGTGTTTAATTAATTTAATGTGTTATTTAATTATATATAATTAATTTAAATATTTAAATATTTATGTTTGTTATATATAAAAAAAAGAGATGATATATATATATTTAATTTTATATTCATATTTATATATATTGTAATTATGTTATGTTATATAATAGTCATATTAGATTAGAATAGGAAATTAGGTTATTATATATGTATACATAATATATTATGTAATCAATTAGGTTAGAAGTTAATGAGAATAAAACAAGGAAAAAAAAGAGATGTGTTGGGTGCGGCTGTGCAAGCCGGCCGAGAGAGAGAGAGTGAAAAGAGTCATCAATCAACAAAGAGAAAAGGAGAGGAAGAAAGGCTTAGGGTTTTGTTTTGGTGGCTCTATTAGTTCTTTAAATAATTTATAGATCTTTAAAATAATATTGTGAGTACAAAACTCATTTTTCTTGATTTATATTTAATTCATTGTTTTTGTTTTTATTTTTATTTTTATTTTTATTTTATTTATTTGATATTAGTTGATTTTGTATTCACATAAAGATGATCAATTGATTTTAATTATTTTGACTAGTGGTGTATGTAAAGTTTAGGGTTCTTAGATAATTGATTGATTTTAATTATTTAATTAGTTGTGTAGGTAAAGTTTAGGGTTTTTAGATGATTGATTAATTTTAATTATTTTGTTTAGTTGTGTACGTACGGTTTAGAGCTTATAGATGATTGATTGATTTTAATTATTTTGATTAGTTGTTTATGTAAGGTTTAGGATTTTTAGATGATTGATTGATTTTAATTATTTTGATTAGTTGTATATGCAAGATTTAGGGTTTTTATATGTGAAAAATCTAGAAACCCCCTAGATGTTGATTTGTGATTATGTATCAATTTTAAGCAGAATATAACAATCCCAATCAAACAATCAAAGACAAATCGACACAACGATTTTTACGTGGAAAAACCACAATTGGACACCTCCAATTGTGATCAAAAAACCACAGGCAACTGCCACAAGACAATCCACTAAGAAGAATTAAAGGAATTACACAGGTATACTCTCAATTACCTAGCGAATCCACAACGCCTAATTGAACCAACCTCTATGTGCCTCTTCCAACCCCATCTTCACCACGGAATTGTCTTTCTGATAAGCCACTCCGGATTCCACCAAAGCTTCAGGCTCGAATTCTTCAGAATCCACAACTGAAGAACAACTCTCTCTTTTGTGTATAACAAACAAACCTTTGATGTACTCTCTTTAAACCATGAGTTGAATACTCAATAAAACATCAAAGAAAAATAACAAAATATCCCTAGATATAAACCTTCAAGAACCAAAAAGAAGATCTGGAGGAATTCAATGAATCACTTAGTTTTGGGAGAAAACCAAGTATTTATAGAGAACCAAAAGTAATCCTAGATTGGAAAGAAAACAAACTCCTTGAGAAATCCGGATTCTGAGGCTCGCTCGAGCGAAGCTTTGCTGGCTCGAGCGAGGAGTGTATTTTTCATGATTTCTACTAGTGCCTTGGCTCGAGCGACGGATCCTTGGCTCGAGCGACCAATCACTTCTTTCAGGTTTTTGTATAGACGCAATCCTTCGCTCGATCGAGCATTCTTTGGCTCGAGCGAGAAAACCTTAGCTCGAGCGAGCACTCCTTGGCTCGAGCGAGCAATGACAGACATGCAATTTTGAATGCAATTTTGCATTTTGCTTCGGCCGCGAGCTGACCCCCGTAATAATCAGCGAAGTGGCAATCTTGAAAGCATTAACATCACAAACTTCTCTGCATGGCTCGATTCGGGTTGAATTCGCATCTAATAAACTCATAGCCTCACTGAAATAAAAGTGTGAAAATAAATACAACTGAAAGGAGTTTTGTCAAACGGAGTTGCCAACAATAAAAACCTAACAATATGGATTGATTTTATGATTGTAATCACATTCATGATTATATAAAATTGAAATAAACTTAGAATCCATAGATATTGGTTAGATGATGGATTGGTTCATTATTTTTATTTATTTATTTTTATTTATTTGATATTGGTTTGATTTTGTATTTGTATCTGGATGATGGATTGATTTCATTATTAGATTAGTTGTGTGTGTCAAATTCAGAGTTTTTATATGTATTTATTTTATGGCGGTAATCACACTCATGAACATATGAAATTAAAATCAATTAGAAACCCATAGATAAATTCATTATACTCCACCATGACTCCATGGATTGTTGTTTTATTTGAGTGATGGTGAGAAAGAGTGTATAAAAAAAAGTGAGAATTATGAGATTTATTGGAATGCCTTAGGCTTGGCATTGTAATGATTGTTCTCATGAGTGAGCTGTTTTGTATATGTATATTGTTGCCTCGTTCTCATGACTAGACGAGTGCTTTGATTTGCGCGCGTATGTATATGCTAACCATCCGAGGAGTGTGAGTCAAACTCGGGACGATATCCCCGTGCAAGTTTGGCTTCAGAGCGGTGTTAGGTATACGGGAGACACATGGGATATATGTGTAGGCCGGGAGGGAGGGCCGAAGTGGTGGAGTTAAGGTAGAAAAATTTAATTATGAGTTTATTGATTTGTACATCTTGAAAAATAGTAATTGATCTCAATAAATTATGAAATTTGAGTAGAGGCATGTATACGTGATTTTGGACAACTTTTGTGTTGTAGCTTTTTATTAAAAAGATCAATTAGAACTTATAATCGGATGACCTTGGTTATTGTCGGTTTGATTCATTTTGTTAATGCAGATTTCATAGGCTGTTTTAACCCACGAATCGAGCTCATTTTTATTGGTTTCGCGTAAACTAAAGTAAAACATTATTCTACACATTTTTCATATTTTGAACTTTTTCGAAAAAAATCATCTTAGGGCAGTTTTTGTTCGTTTTCAGTTTCAGATTTTTCGATTGAATTTCGTCTAGATTTTTAGATCAAGTTTTTCTCTTAACCTGTTTAGTTTCTGTTAAATTCGTTCGCGTGATCGTGTAGAAAATTTGATTCTGTACAACTTTCGTTCTTTGAGCTTTGGTCAATTCAAATTATTTAAGCAGGAAACGGTGCATTTTTATACGTATTCAGCACGTTACTTATGATTAATTTATACTAACATTATTTTTTTTGCAGGATGGCGGGTCTCACTAACATTTTATACAGGGCTGATCCACCATATTTCTATTTCTATTTTGTTTATTTTATAATAAATTTGTATTTTGTTGTATACGGATAAGAAACTAAATGCCACCATATCTCGAGAAACTACCCATTCGTCTCGGTGCGGTTGGAACTACTTGTCTTGTCCTATAATAAGAACGTGATGTTGGACAACTTTTGTGTTGTAGCTTTTTATTAAAAAGATCGATTAGAACTTATAATCGGATGACCTTGGTTATGTTCGGTTTGATTCATTTTGGTAATGCAAATTTTACAGGCTATTTTAACCCATGAAGCGAGCTCATTTTTATTGGTTTCGCGTAAACAGAAGTAAAACATTATTCTGCACACTTTTCATGTTTTAAAATTTTTCGAAAAAAATCATCTTAGGACAGTTTTTGTTCATTTTCAGTTTCAGATTTTTCAATTGAATTCCGTCTAGATTTTTAGATCAAGTTTTTCTCTTAACATGTTCAGTTTCTTTTAAATTCGTTCGCGCAATCTTTTAGAAATTTGATTCTGTACAAATTTCGTTCTTTGAGTTTTGCTCAATTCAAATTATTTAAGCAGGAAACGATGTATTTTTATACGTATTCAGCAAGTTACTTATGATTAATTTATACTAACATTATTTTTTTTGCAGGATGGTGGGTCTTACTAACATTTTATGCAGGGCTGACCCACCATATTTCTATTTCTATTTTGTTTATTTTATAATAAATTTATATTTCGTTGTATACGGACAAGAAACTAAATGCCACCGTATCTCGAGAAACTACCCATTCGTCTCGGTGCGGTTGGAACTACTTGTCTTGTCCTGTAATAAGAATTAAATGTATTTTTGTTTGTGTCTGGTGGACACGTGAGTGTTAGATCTTATACTCATACCAGTATACCTGTATACTGACCCATTTTGTCTCTTGACAACTCGGGTGCGTTCTGTTTGAGCGCAGCCGAGCTTCCTTTGCAGGATTAGTAGAGGCTTTGGTGGTGACAAGAAATAACTGCAATCGTACGACATGTCGTTTGGAGTTCTTTTATTTTTCTTGGGCTTAGGGTTAATACTAATTTATGAATCATCATCTAAATCTTAGAGGTGAAACAAAAAAACTAAACGCAAACCAAACCATCCACCATAAATTCATAACTAACCAATACCTCAACATCAAGGTAACAATAAATAGTCAAAACAACTTAAATAAAATACGGTTACAAACCATGCCAAATTATTCCAATACTAAAGTCATTAAAAAAAATAATAAATACATAAACTAGTATCAACCCCAAACTCAAGAAAAATAAAAGAACTCCAAACGACATGTCCTACGATCACAGTTATTTCTTGTCACCACCAAAGCCTCCACTAATCCTGTAAAGGAAGCTCGACTGTGCTCAAACAGAACGCACCCGAGTTGTCAAGAGACAAAACAGGTCAGTATACAGGTATACTAGTATGAGTACAAGATCTAATACCTATGTGTTCACCAAACACAGACAAAAATACATTTAATTCTTATTATATGACAAGGCAAGTAGTTTCAACAGCACCGAGACGAATTGGTAGTTACCCAAGATACGGTGGCATTTAGTTTCTTGTCCGTATACAACGAGATATAAATTTATTATAAAATAAACAAAATAGTAATAGAAATATGATGGGTCAGCCCTGCATAAAAAGTTAGTAAGACCCACCATCCTGCAAAAAAAATAATGTTAGTATAAATTAATCATAAGTAACTTGCTGAATACGTATAAAAATGCACCGTTTCCTGCTTAAATAATTTGAATTGACCAAAAATCAAAGAACGAAAGTTGTACAGAATCAAATTTCCTAAAAGGCAACGTGAACGAATTTAACAGAAACTGAACAGGTTAAGAGAAAAGCTTGATCTAAAAATCTGGACAGAATTCAATCGAAAAATCTGAAGCTGAAAACGAACAAAAAACTGCCCTAAGATGATTTTTTTCGAAAGGTTCAAAACATGAAAAGTGTGCAAAATAATGTTTTACTTCAGTTTACGTGAAACCAGTAAGAATGACCTCGTTTCGTGGGTTAAAACAGCCTATAAAATCTGCATTACCAAAATGAATCAAACCGTCAATAACCAAGGTCATCCGATTATAAATTCTAATCGACCTTTTTAATAAAAAGCTACAACACAAAAGTTGTTCAAAATCACGTATACATGCCTCTGCTCAAATTTCATAATTTATTGAGGTCGATTACTATTTTTCAAGATGTACAAATCAATAAACTCATAATTAAATTTTTGTACCTTAACTCCACCACTTTGGCCCTCCACTTCCGACCTACACATATATCCCGTGTGCCTCCCGTATACCTAACACCGCTCCGAAGCCAAACTTGCACGGGGATATCGTCCCGAGTTTGACTCACACTCCCCGGATGGTTAGCATATACGTACGCGCGCAAATCAAAGCACTCGTCTACTCATGAGAACGAGGCAACAATATACATATAAAAAACATCTCACTCATGAGAACAAACATAACAATGCCAAGCCTAAGGCATGCCAATAAATCTTATAATCCTCACTTTTTTTTAATACACTCTTTCTCACCATCACTCAAATAAAACAACAATCTATGGAGTCATGGTGGAGTATAAGGAATTTATCTATGGGTTTCTAATTGATTTTAATTTCATATGACCATATTAATTTTAGTTTCATATAATCATGAGGGTTATTACAACCATAAAATAAATCCATATAAAAATCCTAAATCTGACATACACAACTAATCAAAATAATCAAAATCAATCAATCAACTAAAAACTCTAAACCTTACATACACAACTAAACAAAATAATTAAAATTAATCAATCATCTTTATATAAACACAAAATCGAACTAACATCAAATAAATAAAATAAAAATAAAAATAAAAACAATGAATTAAACATAAATCAAGGAAAGTGAGTTTTGTACTCACAATATTATTTTGAAGATCTATGAAATATTTGGAGAACTAATAGAACCATCAAAACAAAACCCTAATTTTTTTGTTGATTGAGCATTGTCGCGAGGAAGCAATGCAATAGTATGGTGGTTGATTGGGATTTTATTAATATTTTTAGTGCTTGTGTTGATGGAATTTTAGAACAAGCAACACGTGGGGTATAGGTATTCCTTTTGTGAATTCTAGTGATCGGTTCTCCACTGTTGAAAGTGTTATAGTGGACGTTAAGTGGCTGTGCATAGTTAAGTGTTGTGTTTGAAGGTCGTACCTGTTGAGTTTTGGAAAATAGGAATTTAAGTGGTAACTTAATAATGGAGTATTTCTTAATTCAAAAAAATAAATTTTGTTCAGGATAGCAAACTTTAGAAATCAAAAAATCATATCAAACGAATGAATTTTGAACTGAATTTTTTACAGTAGATTAATTACACATTGAATTTCATATCTTATTGACCAAAACTCAAAGAAAGAAAGTTGTACAGAATCAAATTTCCTAACACCGCTCCGAAGCCAAACTTTCACGGGGATATCGTCCCAAGTTTGACTCACACTCCCCAGATGGTTAGTATATACGTACGCGCGCAAATCAAAGCACTCGTCTACTCATGAGAACGAGGCAACAATATATATATACACAATATCTCACACATGAGAATAAACATAACAATGCCAAGCCTAAGGCATTCAAATAAATCTCATAATTCTCACTTTTTTTTTATACACTCTTTCTCACCATCACTCAAATAAAACAACAATCCATAGAGTCATGGTGGAGTATAAGGAATTTATCTATGAGTTCCGAATTTATTTTAATTTCATAGATTCATGAGTGTGATTACATCCACAAAATAAATATACACAAAAACCCTAATCACTGCATACCCAACTAACCAAATAATTAAAAATCAATCTAACATCTGCATGTAAATAAAAAAAATCAAACTAACATCAAATAAATAAAAATAAATAAATAAAAATAACGAATCAATCCATTATCTAACCAATATCTATGGATTCTAAGTTTATTTCAATTTCATATAACCATATTAATTTTAGTTTCATATAATCATGAGGGTGATTACAACCATAAAATAAATCCATATAAAAATCCTAAATCTGACATACACAACTAATCAAAATAATCAACATCAATCAATCAACTAAAAATCCTAAACCTTACATACACAACTAAACAAAATAATTAAAATTAATCAATCATCTAAAAATCCTAAACTTTACATACATCACTAATCAAAATAATTAAAATCAATCTATCATCTTTATATGAATATAAAATCGAACTAACATCAAATAAATAAATAAAATAAATAAAAATAAAAACAATGAATTATACATAAATCAAGGAAAGTGGATTTTATACTCACAATATTTTTTTTAAAGATCAAAGAATTATTTAAAGAACTAATGGAGCCACCAAAACAAAACCCTAATATTTTTTCTTCCTTTCTCCCCACTATCTCTCTTTTCTCTCGGAAATTCTTCACACAGCAAACCTTGATTTTGATTAATTTCTCTCTCTCTTTCTCTCTCGGGGCCGCCGTTGCTCCTCTCTTTCTTTTGTTTCTTTGTGAGGCTATAACACTTATAACCTAATATATTATTATATAAACTAATGACTATTATATTATATAATATAAATACAACCTAAATAAATGTGATATATATTTTATGTTATTAAATAACTACAACATATATAAATATATTTTATAAAAACACTACATGTAACACCCTCTTATTTTTATATATATATGAATATATAAATATAAATATTCTGATTAATTATATATAATTAAATAACACATTAAATTAATTAATAACACATTAAATTCATTAAATATCCCATTAAATTCTCATGTGACCACACAATTAATAAAGTCAAAAATAAAATTAGATAATAATAATCATAATAATAATAAATAATGACTTAAGAAAATTAGGGTCGCTACAATATACACACCTCAAAAGAATCTCGTCCCAAGATTCGATAGGAGAAAGTACTAGACAAAAAAATTCCGGGTACATACGTCGAACTTTCTCTTCTAACTCCCAGGTAATATTGTTCTCATCCTCGCTCCATTGCACTTTCACCAAGTTCACTTTCTTGCACCGCAACTGCTTTACATCCCGATCTAGAAGAGTAACCGATCGCACCATATACGTTATAATGGAAGCAGCCCACGAACCCTATAAAGGTGAGAAGTTTTTTAGGACTAGCTAGTTATTACAGGAGATTTATAGAGAAGTTTTTCACTATTGTAGTACCCATGACCAAGTTGAACCGTAAGAATGTGAAGTTTGTATGGACAGATGATTGTAAGAAAGCTTTCCAGGAGTTAAAGCAACGATTAACTACAGCTCCGGTGTTAACTATACCGGTACAAGGGGAACAATTAGTAGTGTTTACTGATGCGAGTGAAACTGGGTTGGGATGTGTGTTGATGCAGCATCAGAAGGTTGTATCTTATGTTTCTCGACAATTAAAACCTCATGAGAGACGATACCCTACTCATCACTTAGAGTTGGCAGCAGTTGTTTTTGCGTTGAAAGTGTGGCGACACTACTTGTTTGGGGAGCACTTTCAGTTGTACACAGATCACAAGGGCCTCAAATATCTCTTTTCTTAAAAAAAGTTGAACATGAGACAACAGATGTGGGTTGAATTCGTCAGTAGTTATGATTTCGAGATCCTTTACCACCCAGGGAAAGAAAATGTGGTCGCAGATGCACTTAATCGAGAACATGGGATTATAGTTTCTTTGACGAGGATTGGTAATGTGGCTTACAAATTAGCTCTACCACCTGCTTTAACATTGATTCACAACGTGTTCCATGTATCTTTATTGCGGAAGTGTGTGCAAGACTCATCCCAAGTAATATCACCAGAAGTGTTGGAGATTAATGATGATCTAACGTATGTGGTGCGACCGGTTACTATTCTAGATCGGGATGTAAAGCAGTTGCGATGCAAGAAAGTGAACTTAGTGAAAGTGCAATGAAGCGAGGATGAGAATGATATCACTTGGGAATCGGAAGAGAAAGTTCGGCATATGCATCCGGAACTTTTTGTTTCGTACTCTCCTATTGAATCTCGGGATGAGATTCTTTTGAGGTGTGTATATTGTAGTGACCCTAATTTTTTTAAGTCATTTATTTATTATTATGATTATTATTATCTTATTTTATTTTTTGTTTTATTAATTGTGTGGTCACATGAAAATTTAATATGATATTTCATGAATTTAATGTGGTAATTAATTAATTTAATGTGTTATTTAATTATATATAATTAATATAAATATTTATATATTTATATTTGTTATAAAAAAAAGAGAGGTGTTATATATAGATATATATATGTTTATAATTATGTTGTATTATATAATATAATAATATATAATAGTTTATTAGGTTATTATATATGTAATATAATATAGTTGTCAATTCGGTTTAGAAGTTCATAGCAAAACTTAAAATAAAATAAAATAAAATAAAATAAAAAAAGTGCTGTGTGTGTGGCATGAGAGAGAGAGAGAGAGTAATCAAAGAACAAAAGAGAGTGCTCTGTTTGTGGCGTAAAACAAAGAGAAACGGGCGGGAGTGACAAGAGGAAAGGGAGAAAAAAATTAGGATTTTATTTTGGTGGCTCCATTAGTTCTTTAAATAATTCTTTGATCTTCAAAATAATGTAGTGAGTACAAAACTCATTTTTCTTGATTTATGTTTAATTCATTGTTTTTATTTTTATTTTTATTTTAGTTGATTTTGTATTCACATAAAGATGATAGATTGATTTTAATTATTTTGTTCAGTTGTGTATGTAAGGTTTAGGGTTTATAGATGATTGATTGATTTTAATTATTTTGATTAATTGTTTATGTAAGGTTTAGGATTTTTAGATGATTGATTGATTTTAATTATTTTGATTAGTTGTATATGCAAGGTTTACGGTTTTTATATGGATTGATTTTATGATTGTAATCACATTCATAATTATATAAAATTGAAATAAACTTAGAATCCATAAATATTGGTTAGATGATGGATTTGTTCATTATTTTTATTTATTTATTTGATGTTGGTTTGGTTTGCGTTTAGTTTTTTTGTTTCACCCCTAAGATTTGGATGATGGAATATTATTGGGATTAGTTCTAATTTAATATTTAATTGTCTGAATTTTGGGGCGTGACAGTTTTGGTAAACTTGCACGGAGATATCGTCCCGAGTTTGACTCACACTCCCCGGATGGTTAGCATATACGTACGCGCGCTTCTCAAAGCACTCGTCTACTCATGAGAACGAGGCAACAATATATATATACACAACATCTCACACATGAGAATAAACATAACAATGCCAAGCCTAAGGCATTCAAATAAATCTCATAATCCTCACTTTTTTTTTATACACTCTTTCTCACCATCACTCAAATAATTTCATGGATTCATATTCGTTCGCGTTGTCTTTTAGGAAATTTGATTCTGTACAACTTTCGTTTTTTGAGTTTTGGTCAATTCAAATTATTTAAGCAGGAAACGGTGCATTTTTATACGTATTCAGCAAGTTACTTATAATTAATTTATACTAACATTATTTTTTTTGCAGGATGGTGGGTCTTATTAACTTTTTATGTAGGCTGACCCACCATATTTCTATTTCTATTTTGTTTATTTTATAATAAATTTATATTTTGTTATATACGGACAAGAAACTAAATGCCACTGTATCTCGAGAAACTACCCATTCGTCTCAGTACTGTTGGAACTACTTGTCTTGTCCTGTAATAAAAATTAAATGTATTTTTGTCTGTGTCTGGTGGACACGTGGGTGTTAGATTTTGTACTCATACCAATATACCTGTATACTGATCCGTTTTGTCTCTTGACAACTCGGGTGCGTTCTGTTTGAGCGCAGCCGAGCTTCCTTTGCAGGATTAGTAGAGGTTTTGGTGGTGACAAGAAATAACTGTGATCGTCGGACATGTCGTTTGGAGTTCTTTTATTTTTCTTGAGTTTAGGGTTGATACTAATTTATGTATTTATTATTTTTTTAAAGACTTTAGTATTGGAATAATTTGGCATGATTTGTAACTGTTCTTTATTTAAGTTGTTTTGACTATTTATTGTTACCTTGATGTTGAGGTAAAACTGTCACGCCCCAAAATTCAGACAATTAAATATTAAATTAAGAGTAACCCCAATAATATTCCATCACCCAAATCTTAGGGGTGAAACAAAAAAACTAAATGCAAACCAAACCATCCACCATAAATTCATAACTAACCAATACCTCAACATCAAGGTAACAATAAATAGTCAAAATAACTTAAATAAAATACGGTTACAAACCATGTCGAATTATTCCAATACTAAAGCCATTAAAAAAAATAATAAATACATAAACTAGTATCAACCCTAAGCTCAAGAAAAATAAAAGAACTCCAAACGACATGTCCTACGATCACAGTTATTTCTTGTCACTACTAAAGCCTCTGCTAATCCTGCAAAGGAAGCTCGGCTGCGCTCAAACAGAATGCACCCGAGTTGTCAAGAGACAAAACGTGTAAGTATACAGATATACTGGTATGAGTACAAGATCTAACACCCACGTGTCCACCAAACACAGACAAAAATACATTTAATTCTTATTACAGGACAAGACAAGTAGTTCCAACCGCACCGAGACGAATGGGTAGTTTCTCAAGATACGGTGGCATTTAGTTTCTTGTCTGTATACAACGAAATATAAATTTATAATAAAATAAACAAAATAGAAATAGAAATATGGTAGGTCAGCCCTGCATAAAATGTTAGTAAGACTCACCATCCTGCAAAAAAAATAATGTTAGTATAAATTAATCATAAGTAACTTGCTGAATACGTATAAAAATGCACCGTTTCCTGTTTAAATAATTTGAATTGACCAAAACTCAAAGAACGAAAGTTGTACAGAATCAAATTTCTTAAAAGATAACGCTAACGAATTTAACAGAAACTGAACAGGTTAAGAGAAAAACTTGATCTAAAAATCTAGACGGAATTCAATCGAAAAATCTGAAGCTGAAAACGAACAAAAAATGCCCTAAGATGATTTTTTTCAAAAAAGTTCAAAACATGAAAAGTGTGCAGAATAATATTTTTCTTTAGTTTGTGCAAAACCAATAAAAATGAGCTCGTTTCGTGGGTTAAAACAGCCTATAAAATCTGCTTTACCAAAATGAATCAAACCGACAATAATCATGGTCATCCGATTATAAGTTCTAATCGATCTTTTTAATAAAAAGTTACAACACAAAAGTTGTCCAAAATCACGTATACATGCCTGTGTTCAAATTTCATAATTTATTGAGGTCGATCACTATTTTTCAATATGTACAAATCAATAAACTCATAATTAAATTTTTCTACCTTAATTCCACCACTTCGACCCTTCGCTTCCGGCCTACACATATATCCCATGTGCCTCCCGTATACCTAACACCGCTCCGAAGGCAAACTTGCACGGGGATATCGTCCCGAGTTTGACTCACACTCCCCGGATGATTAGCAAATACGTACGTGCGCAAATCAAAGTACTCGTCTACTCATGAGAACGAGACGACAATATATACACAACATCTCACACATGAGAATAAACATAACAATGCCAAGTCTAAGGCATTCAAATAAATCTCATAATCCTCACTTTTTTTGTTTATACACTCTTTCTCACCATCACTCAAATAAAACAACAATCCATGGAGTCATGGTAGAGTATAAGGAATTTATCTATTTGTTTCTAATTGATTTTAATTTCATATGTTCATGAGTGTGATTACCACCATAAAATAAATACATATAAAAACTCTGAATTTGGCACACACAACTAATCTAATAATGAAATCAATCCATCATCTAGATACAAATACAAAATCAAACCAATATCAAATAAATAAAAATAAATAAATAAAAATAATGAACCAATCCATCATCTAACCAATATCTATGATTCTAAATTTATTTCAATTTTATATAATCATGAATGTGATTACAATCATAAAATCAATCCATATAAAAACCCTAAATCTTGCATATACAACTAATCAAAATAATTAAAAGCAATCAATCATCTAAAAATCTTAAACCTTACATAAACAACTAATCAAAATAATTAAAATCAATCAATCATCTATAAACCCTAAACCTTACATACACAACTAAACAAAATAATTAAAATTAATCAATCATCTAAAAATTGTAAACTTTACCTACACAACTAATCAAAATAATTAAAATCAATCAATTATCTAAGAACCCTAAACTTTACATATACCACTAGTCAAAATAATTAAAATCAATCTATCATCTTTATGTGAATACAAAATCAACTAATATCAAATAAATAAAATAAAAATAAAAATAAAAATAAAAACAAGCTAAAAGTCTGCACGCTAAAATACTTTGTCGATACTGACATGCTCAGGTGAAATTACCAAAATACCCATGTATATATAGTTGTTGCAGTGGCTTGTTTTGCATAAACCTCTCTCTCTCTCTCTCTCTCTCCTCTCATCTCCTCTCCTCTCCTCTCCTCATCTTCTCTCCAGATCCAATCAGAGAATTGTTGACGTAGCAACGCCGTAGGAGCGACGATGCATGGTGGGTGTCCAACAGATCATCTAGAACTCTCTCTCTCTTTCTTAAACCCTAGTTTTCTCTCTCTAAAAACGCTAGTTCCATAATGGAAGCTTTCGAATCAGAAGCACTTAGAGATGCCAACGGAGCAGAGGCCAAGCAGGCTCTGGGCTAAGGCTAGTGGGGCCTGTGCCTAGGGCCCCGAAAATGAGGCCTAAAAAAAGGCCCCCAAATTCATTATCTTGTACTATATTAAAAATTCAAAATGGGCCAATTCTGTTTAATTAATTTAGGCCATTTTAAAATGCCTCAAAAGTTCTATTTGGCCCAATTGATAAAAGGCCCAGTTAAAAATATTTATAAGTGTTAGTTGTTAGCTCAATTAAAATAATAAAATATATAATACATGTATATGTATTAGTTGTTAACCTAATTTTGTGTGGCCTATTTTTTTTTCCCTTTTTTTTATGGCCCAATTATGCATTTTTTAGTATTTTTTAAATATTTTATGCAATTTTTATTTATTTATTTTATAGATACATCTAATTTAGACACACTTAAAAACTATAATATTTATACTTTTTTTAATAAAAAAAAAAGTTGCCAAATGCAAAAAATATAAAAAATTTCTACAGATTTGGTTTATAAGACAGATAAAGATAAGAACAAACAGATTTAATTTTTGACAGATAAAGAAAGAGACATGTATAGTAGGTTCAACAGATAGATAAAAAAAATTTAACAAATAAAAAAGAATTCGACAACAGATAGAGTTGGTTTGACAGATGGGAACAAAATTTGAACTGAAAAAATCAAAAAAATTTAATAGATAGGGAAAAAAATTGAATAGATGAGAGAAAGAAATTGAATGGATAGAAGAATAAATTGAACAGATAAGAGAAAAAATTAAACAGATAAAAAAAAGGATAAACTACCAATAATTCTAATAGTTAGACTTAATTCCCATAAAGTCCTATTTTGAAAATAAGTCCTAGTAAAATTATTGTTAAAATTGATTTTTTGTGATGATTTTTTTTCATGTCGCTAAAAATTGATAATTAGAGACTTTTTTGTCATAATTTTTATAAATTGTCGCTAAATTTACAATTAGTGACATTTTTCTATGACAAAATTTTCAAACTGTCACTGAAAGTTGAAAATTAGTGACTCTTTTTATAGCAATTTTTAAATTGTCGCTAAAACTTATAATTAGTAGCATTTTTTTAACAAAATTCTCAAACTATTGCTAAAAATTAATAATTAGTGACTTTTTTTAATAGTATTTGATAAAAACGCTATTAATTATCATAGGACCTATTGAACAGTAATTCTACCAATTAGGACATATACGTGAGTCTTCCTAAAAAAGAGTCAACAAATAGATTAAGGGATAAAATTGAAAACAAAATGTCTTCTAAAACACTACAATATATTTTTTACCATAATATTTCAAAAATAATAGATTTCTCACCAAAGAGGGGGACCTAATACCTTATACCCTCTTTAAATTAGACTTTTTAACAATTTTCTCACTTGAAAAACATACTTAAAAAAAAATGGTGATTTTAAACATTTTAAAAAAAAAGGGGGAATTGGTCAAAACTACTCATAATAAAACTTTAATATATTAAGGACAAATATAAAAGGTTTTTCTTGAAAAGTATAACACCACTAAAATTAAAATATCCTTAGTAACTAATTTAATATTGTAAACTTTAAAATGATATAACTTTTGATCTACATATCGGTTTTGAATAAAAATTATTATTATTTTTTAATTTTCTCATCAAGATATATCAAATAAGATTTAGGTTAGTTAATGAAATTTAAAATAAAAAAAAAAAAACTACGATCGTAATTGAGGTAACAATAAAAAAAATTTCAAATTCATAGTAAATTTTATTGTTGATGTTAGTTTCAATAGGGGGAAAAAATTGTTATTTTTTTTAAAGAATTTCATAATTAACATGAATCTTATTTGACGTTGACGAAAAGATTCTAAAACAACTAATTTTATTAAAAAAAATATATATCATTTTAAGGTTTGAAATATAAAAGTAGTTAGATTGTCTATATAAAAAAAATAAAAACAAATTTGTTTATCCTTGATAAAAGAGATACTTCTTTTGACTTACAAATCAAAAAAGTTTGGATTTTCCTTTTCACTTTAAAGGGACCAATAGAGGGATTTTGGCCAAATATAAAATTGGAAAAAAAAATTGATACCGAATTTGATTTTTATACTATTTTAAAACTAAAATAATGAACTTAATTTTAAAAATGAAATTTATTTCTTCTACCTAACGGAGCCTAACAACAAATTCGCTGCGTTCTGAATTCCGATAAGTCGTTGGGATTCGAATTTCAGTTAATAGTTTAGAACCCAAAAACCCTAACCCTAGCAGAAACCCTCTCTCCTCCTTCCTCTCTCGGTTTCAGCAGAAACTCTCCGATGTTCGGTTCTTCCTCGAAAATTTTAGCCCTCTTCGCCTCTAACCGCGTGTTCTGCGATTTTGATATCGACGAGGTCGGAGGCTCCTTTGCCTTGTAAGTATTCACTGTTCCTATTGTTGAAGTTATGGCCAGTTTGGCGGTTGAGAAAACGTAGGAAAAGAGAAGAATTTGAAAATGCTGACAATTTTGTTGGAACTCCATTCAAGTGGGCTAATAAAAAAATTATTGTGTTTCCGTTGCTACGTGAATAGGGTTGTTTTGGGTATGACTTATAAGCTGGTTTTTTTTGCTTATTATGGAAAGACGTGAAGAAAAGTAGAGAGGTAATAGTGACCCAAATAAGCCAATAAACAACTTATTTATGTTGTTGCCAAACCAAGCCTAAATGTGCTTGGTGGAGGTTTTATTGCTATGATAGACTCTACAACATGTATACTACTTTGTTCAAGCTCTGTTTGGTTGTTGAGTGAATGTAGGAAGGGGAAAAACCATAAATTTAAAGTATTTTACAATGTTTTTTATATCAAATTTTTATTTTTAAGCACAAAGAATCAGGTAAATGTTGGCAAGGGATTTTTTTTTTTTTTTTTTTTTGGGTTTATAAGACCATCTTCAGCCCTTAATCAAAATTTTACTCAAAGTTGACTGAAAGTTTTGTTTGATATGAACCATTCCAATATACAAACTCAGGCTTATGCATAAATTTCAGTAAAAATTTTACTAATGGCAAAGTGGTAAATTTGAGAGTCACATAATAGCATTGAAAATTTTGAGTAAACATTTAAGTCTCCCTTGATTTGGGTAAAAATCTGAATAAAACTCAATTTGGTATAAGTTTTGATCTATGCATGGAGGGTGTTTTGATTAGCTTTTACCCAAAATTTAAGTTTGATATAGGTTTGAGTCAAGGATTGGAGATGCCCTTACTTCTAGTGGAAGTTAAGCGAATGATTATTACATTACTTTTCAGTTTTCAATCTATTTGTGTTTTCAAATTTGGGCTTTGAATGTTAGTGGTAATGCGATTAATCACCTGGTGGGTGCTGATCATTTGAAGAATTTAATTACTTTTTTATGGAAGTACAGTGGTGGTATGGATCAAGTCGATTCCTTTAGGATTTCCGAGGTGGATCTAAGGTATCTATTTTTAAATATTGTGTCATCCTTGGCTTTTGAAATTAATTTTGATTTGTGGTTAGATATTTGTTTGATTTTCTACATGTATATAACATCCAGTGAATGTGTTGTACCAAATGGCTAATCAAAGAAATGGATGCGTTTTATAAATTACAAGATATGAATTTCCAAGAAGAATAGCAAGCGTGGATTTCAATATGAGCTATTGATCTTATAACTTATTCAGTAGATTGGTTCCTGAGATAGCATTGAGTTGATATGTCTCATTTCATTTGGCTTTAGTTTGCACCATCTTGCTGTCTACTTTATCTGTGCTGGGAAACTTGCTGATTTTTGATGTAAAGAAACTGCATTTAAGCCATTAAAAACCAAAAGCATATATAATGTGTTTGAGTAACCAGTCATCCTTTGAACATGATGCATGTGACATTCTTAACTTGGTTTCTTTGCTCGTCCTCTAACAGAATTTTCCTTCTCCTAGAAAGGGAATATTAATTATTAAGCATAAAATATCCATGTCGTTATTGCAACTCTCCTCACCCCCCTCAAACCCTCCAATGTGTTATATAAATTTGTAATATTTTGTTTTCTTGTATTTAAATTTTTTCCATGATCAGATAAGACCCCTGTTTGATATTAAAATTTCATTTCGCTATTGCAAATTTCTTCTTCTACCACAAACCCCCAAATTGTTATATAAATGCCAATTTTCAGCATATATTGTTTTCATTATTAATTTTTTCTCATGACAAGATGGGTCAATTTGATAATGATAATGCAATGGTACTTCTATTTTCATAGTTTTATACTCTTATCTTGGTTTATTGTTTTCGATATGTTTGGTTAATTAATTAGTATAGAATGCTTGAAAAATATGTCCACTTTTTTTCATTAAACTATATATGTTGCTTCATGGCAGTACTCACCAGTTCTGTTTTCTGTGTTTCAGTGGGAGGAAAAGTGCAAATCACTTGAAGATGAAACTGCTAGCGAACTATTTAATTGGATCGTTAAATGATATTCACAATCAACTGTACTCTGAATCTATATATAGTTTTGAAAAAAATACTAATCATCTTAAATCAAGTTTTTCAAATGGTGTTTTGCCTCTACAAAATTATATTAATGTGAGCTATCAGGTTTCCCATTCAGAACTATCTGAAGTCTCTGAGGTTGGCCCTTGTCTACATTATTCGAATTCACATTCGCTTGCGGGCACACAATTTGATACAAATTCATGGGGTTTGAAGGATTTAGCAAGTGTGCATAATCTGAATACTTTATATGCTTTATTATGATTATAATCTTCTTTTAAAACTGTAATGTAGGTTCCCATGGAATTGAGAATGCCTAATGTAATTGCTTTGCACTTTTATTGATATCAGGTTACATGGATAACCAGCAGTCTCTTGTTTGTAATGATGGGAACTGCTCTGCTGATGGCTATCTCTCTAACAGAAGGGTAAGTTTGCTCATCAGCATAATCACCATTATCATTTTCTGATTGAGATTCTGTATCTCTCATTAAGTTTTTATTTTGGAAACCTTGTGCATTGTGGGCTAAGCTTTTAATGCCAGGCTAGGTTTTAAGGTTTGATTATACCCAAATATGGCGAGACATTTAAGTTCATAGAAAAGGATATGAACCTTGGAAAATAAATTCAAAAGCTTGTCACTTAGTTTGGTTGGATAGAAAGAGAGGAGAAGAGAAGGGAAAACAAAAGAAGAGAAAACAAGAGATGAGAATTTAATTTGTTTCCTCCTGTTTGAGAAGAGAAGAGAAAGTGGAGAGAGAGCTAAGGGAGTAAATACCTAAATTCTGCTCTAGGTGATTGTAGCTTGTGTTCTATTTGTTTAACCCAACAATTTCGTACCGAATCTCTACTCATTTGTGATGTGCTTGGAAGGATGCTTCACTTTGATCAATCTTACACTCCGTTTGGATGGAGCGGTTTGGTGAGAAAAGAAAAGAAATGGTGATAATAGGAAACCCCTTCACTTGTTTGGATGGTTAAGTGGGTGAGAAATGATGAGAGATGGTGAGAAAGGAATTGGGTTTAATGAAAATTTTCTAAAATATCAAAATTACCCTTATGAAAAAACATAGCTTATTAATATGGATGGATGGTTATTTTGGTAGAATGAAATAAAACACTTTCCTTTTTTTTCCTCTTATTTACTCTATCCAAACAAGATAGATGAGAAACCACATTCTTTTCTTTTTTATTCATCCAAACATAATGGTGAGAAACCATAATCTTTTCATTTCTTTTCTCACCTCACCTCACCTCACCTCACATCACCTCACCTCACCTCACCTCACGATCCAAACAGAGTTGTAGAAAAGAAAGAGAGGCCTCAACGTGCAGTCAACTTGAGGTCATGATTAAGGTGTATGTGCTCAAGAGTTTCTCGTACTTGATGAGCACAGTTACATATCATTAGAATATTCCTCCAGTTTGTCAGGCGACATGCATTGGATCCTCTAGTGCTCGACCTACCTATAAAAGAAGAGATATTTTCCCTCCAGAGAGATCATCATCGTATCATCATTTTATCACTGAGCCAACTCTATAACAAAGCTCATGCCCTCCGGCATGCTCAAAGACTTCTCTCTCTCTCTCTCCTTGAAGGTTGCTGCAATTCTCTCACTCTTCATGTCCAGAGATGTGGCTACCATAATTCTAGGAGAGCCCATGGTGTGCTCACTTACAATGACCACCGCCAACAACTAGGAGGTCTGATCTTTTAGTGGTTTTTTCACTCGTCTCTTTCTTGATCATTCTTGACAAAGACTTGTTTGTTGCACAATCAACATGAATGCTGGATGGTCCAACATAATGCGACTGTAGTTAGTCATGCTGTATTGACTCTGTGTAAGTGTTATTGCTATCCCTTATTGGGAGTATTTGTAATCATGTTATATCAAAGATTCAGAATAACTAAACAAATTGCTAGAAGTTGGCAACTCATGTTGGCATTTTGATATCCTGTCAATGGAGAGAGCAGTTTTCAAGGTATACATCTTTAACCACTTCATTTTAACTTAATCTTTCTTGGAAGCTGAATATATTACTCATCCCACTGCTGTTTTTTGGGGCAGAATTATGGACATTATGTGCCAATAAAGCTCACATAGGTTTTACCTTAGTGATGAAGGAGATAAATTTGGTGATATTTCTTTTCACATCTGTTCGTCTTTTTCCCCGTCTTCGGGTTTGCATGACCTCATTCAAATTTCTTCCCAAGTTCAAGAAGAGGCTGAAGCAAATGTGCATTTGGGGGCACCCCCTCCCTGGTTTGATGCAACTGAAGAAAATCCACTTAATGTTAGACCAAAATCAAGATTAGGAAGAAGTAACCTTGCTTCTTCTTGCGATAAGGAAGTCCCAATTGTATCCAAAACGGATGGGAGCTGCTTGGGAAGAGAAGAGAAAGATAGAGATGGAGAGGAAAGGAGAGATTGTCACCAATAATTTTGATGTTAACTGGCTCCCAATTTGGATAGAGTTTGGCAATCTGGTAGCCTAAAGGAATCTAGAAAAGAATTTGAGGTAGAGAACAAAAACTCTCCAAGGGTTGAACTTCAGTCAGAGACATTGATCAAGATACAGCCTTACATCAGCAAAGAGATGGTAAGCCTTGAATTTGTTTGTATGCAGTTGAATGTCTTCAAATTTCTACATTATTTTTTGGTTCTGAGGTTAGATAATGGAAATTCATTATTTTACATGCATGTGCTTCTAAATTTACTCCTAGTTATATTGTGTGTTACATGTGGTTGTTATATAAGTGAAACCTAAATATTTCCTCAGGATGTGGTAACACTGTAGCAGGAGTGTTTATGTTCTTTCCTACATTTTAATATATTCATAATCACCTCCTCCCATTGATAGGTGCATGTATGGCAGTTGGTCAACTTGTTAGCATCAGTTCATGTGCCCTATAAAAGCCTCTTCCTTTGCCAAATGGGTAATGAGGGAGTAGCTACTGTGTTATATATTTCATTTTATCAATTTGTTTCCTTTGCAACCTGGATTTTGTGAAACTGAGTTCCTAAGGCTGAATATTTTATTCTCTTAATGCAGTGAACAGATGCAAGTGAATGATACTTTTGGTGGTGATCATGTCAAGAGAATCACCAATGGCCTCGATTTCGAACCTCTGGACCTAAAATACTGGTTTATTTTGAATTCAAGATTAGATGGGGGCATAATTTTGTTTGTCATGAGGGAAAGATCATGGATGGATTCGGCCTAAAACTCAGCAGTTAATTAGTTCACAGATCATCGTGCAATAGAAGCACATCAACTCAGCTGTCTATACCATAATGACAAGTTGAACTAGGGCTTCATTTTTGTCTAACCGAATGTTAGTCATTATGAATCTTTGTTGTACATAAATCAACAAAATCACAGTAAGGTAAACCATTTTTTATGCATCAAATTAGAGTTTGTAATAAGAACAAGTTCTATTGTTTGCACAGAGGATTTGATATAGAGTAACATGTTGTAGAAAATGGAAAATTAATATACTTGCATTAGCTGAAACAGAACCTTTCTAGCTGCAGTACATTTTATCACAGAACAAGTTTTTGTTTCGACATATTCTTTAATTAATTGCAATCCAAAACTAACCTGTTAGCTCTAATCTGATCAGGTCTCTGAGACCTTTTTTTTTTCCCCCATGACATCTTTCTGCTGCTTCAGCCGTCTACAGATAAAATTGTTTGCACTGTCTTTTGAATACATCATAGCTAAGATGGGTGAAAGTGAAATGCTCCCGGAGGGTTCTGGATAACGGTTAGTGTTGTATTTGGCTTGTCATTTTCAAATGTTGAAACAAGATACCTTTGTATGAGCTCCTGATCTGCACATGACTCTTGACCCCTGAAAATAATGGAAACCTGTCATTTGAATATACTTCACATCCATTTTCTGACATTGCTGTCTTGCTTCAGCTGATGGCATATCTGCCTGTACTAAAGGGCAGCAACCGAATGCTTGGATGTATTGGACCTCGAAAAGCATGCTGTTCTGCTGGTGCACACAAAACAGTCATTGCATGCAGGTATGTATCATTTTTTTGCTTATGTTTTCTGGTAAAGAATGTTCATCAGTATGCAATCATCAAAGAAAGAATGCTGTTACTCTATTAAAATTGTTTTGGCAGGACAAAATGTTGAAGAATTTGATTTGCCTATTATCCTAAAATTCCACAGTTTTCCTTTTGAAGAAACCAAGTTCTCATCACACAAAAACTCCCAAGCAAACCATTTCTCAATCATTCGATCTACATCATGGACTACCACATCTGTTATATTCCCAGATCTTGCTATCAGACTAGCCGTGTAAATTGTAGCCATCCTTCCTGGTGCATCTGGTGTATCACCCCTCGGTCCATCCACCACAACCATGTCCCACTTACGCTTGTACACTTCCCTTGGTAACCTTGTCAAAGATAGAGGACAACTTGAATTTTTGAGTGAACCCGACCTTAAGTGCTGCAATCCACAAGCAGGGTTTTGCCTTGCATACTTGAGCAACTTGTAAGCATCTTTGGCTACTGTCTGGTACTCAACTTTGTAAATCCGGGTATTACTGTAATTGGCTTCAATTTTGTTCAGCTTTTCTGGATTGTCCTCCAGAAAGACGGTTTTGCCACCCGCATTGATGCTTGAGAGGTTGAGGTATTGCTGCTCAAGCCCAAAAATAAGGAGGTTGCAAGGGGCTCTAAGGGAAACCAGATTCGACAAAAGGTGAAATTCCTTCTCAGTGAGGGTGGCAGCACTGTCAGAGGAAATAGATTGACTCTTTGATGGGCCTTGTGTGTGTGGATGTGTTGGAGGCAAAGATACAGCAGGAGGAGAAGAAAACAAAGAAACAGTAGAAATCTTAAGAAGCCTGAGGATGGAGAAGCCTGAAAGCGTGAAAATAAGAATTGGAATGAGTTTCTTCTTGGTGATCATCATCATCTTCTTTGTTCCTCGGTAGTATTTGTACTTCGGAGGCTGATTGGCTAGTAGCGATCTGGGTGGCTCTCGAGGAAGGAATTGACTTATGGGTGTGACAATAGGTATAGGGTAGCATGGAGATACCTCTGGGGGCATTTTGCTCTTCCTTCCATCATCATCATCATCTCAGCTGCCATCACATCCTCATTATAGGGTGGTAGTGGTGGTGGGGCTTTTGAGTTTTTCTGGGTTGTTTATTTTTATGGGCTGAGGAACTTTCTTGAGTGAGGAAGAAGAGATGGTGTTTTGCTTTTGTTTCAAGTGTTACTCTAATCTTTTATGGAGTTGTCAGCTTGTCAGTCAACTAATCATTTTCTGAGAATGCTGGCTTTGCGGGGTGTTGGCACTCTTTAAGTGGTTGGTTACCCTTTTTCTTGTATTGATTTGGTTAACGTTTGGTGGATTTGTTGAGTAAAGGTGAAGAAGGCTAATGAGTAGTTGCCAAGCTGCTTTCAAGTAGACTCTTCCTAGTCTGACGTGATATTACAGCAGTGGCTTGGGAAGTGACTTAAAATAATCAGCAAATTTTCGCATGCTAAATATTTTTTTGGTTGGCTAGGAAGAGTGCTTCTGTTGTTTATTAGGTTAATTACACCAAAACTCTCTCAATTATCAGCGAATATTATTTTATGCCCTATATTTTGATCCCCTTAGTTATAAAAATGTAGCACTTTCAGCATTCCAGACCCCCGCCAAACCACCTCCAAAAGGATGTATTTGTACTATTTTCATAGTTAAGGAGATCAATATATCAAAAGGGTAAAGTGATATTCATTAATAGTTTCATAGTTAAGGAGATCAATATATCAAAAGGGTAAAGTGATATTCATTAATAGTTGAAAGGGTTTTGGTGTAATTAACACTTCTTAATTTTTGGAATTGTTTACCTAATCTTTCTGAAAGTTTCTATCCCTTTTTGTTGTGTTTTTCGTTTTCTTTGTTTAGAAAAACAAAACAATAAATTTTTTTGAAAACACTCAAATTTCATTTGTGTGAAAATAAATTTTAAAATTTGAAAACAAGTTTTGTTGTTTTCTAAAGTTGCTTATTTACAGATGAAAAAAAAAATTTGAAAATTGTTTTTGGAAACAGTTTGTTAACAAATTTATGATTTTTGGAAAATGGATTAAAATTTCTAAAATTTCTTTTGCACAAAGATGAAAATGATAAGTACTTTCAAACTCATTATTTTGTTTCCAAAAAAAAAAACAGAAAAACAAAAACAAAAATTCTGAAAGCGCAAGGCCCCATTTGGGGACTTACCTTTTTAGCCAATTAGCTAAAAAGTTACTAAATTAGTCAAAAAGCCAACCACTCATACCAAAAAGTCAAAGATTCTCTTTTCTCTCTACTTTTTGCACATCTTTTCGTAATTAGCCAAAAAGTCATCCCAAACATACAAGTTTTTTTTACCTACCTTTTTAGCCAAATAGCCAAAAAGTTACTAAATTAGTCTGTTCCCAAACGAGGCCTAAATAGGCTTTTAGGATCATATCTGAACCACTTCAATGAAAATGCCACCGCAACCTTGCTAATATTTTGAACCTTTTTTTTTTTTTTTTTTCAAATTTTTACCCTTTATTATAAATAAATAAAAACAAACCAAAATAATAATAATGCAAAAAAAATAAAATTATAAATAAAAGATAAAAGGGAAAATCCTTCATTAATCCATATTCCCATCTGTATAAGTCATTAAGGAAAAGGTTTGTTTTGTCGGGATATAAGGACATTTATTAGTCAAAAGACCATTAACATATCTGTTAAATTTTTTTTTTTTTGTTACAGAAAATTCCTCCCTACCCTCCCGCAGGTCCAAGGCAGCGCCCATTGCAGAGATCACCAGGGTGTCCTGTTAGCTGTTCCGAACGAGGAGACTATAACCTGGGAACTTGCCCTGACCTCCCAAGACAAGTTCCGCTTAAGTCAGAACTCGTACAGCGGGGGAGTATTGAACACACACCAAGTTTATTTTAACCTATTTGTTCAATTTTATGTATATATATATCTATTTCATTTCTGAACCTATTTGTTCAAATTTTTATCCATTTGTCAAAATTATTTTAATGATTTTAATCTATCTGTTAAACCTATTTGCTCAAAATTTTATTTTTATCTATTCGATTTTTTAAACTTATCTATCCAAATTATTTTAGCTTATCTTTTCAAAATTTTATTTTATTTGTTGCATTTTTTGAACCTATCTATTCAAATTATTTGAATTTATCAATTCAATTTTTTATTCTATCTATTCAAATTCATATGTCATCTAGTTCTATCCCAACCACGCCATCTCCTTTCTTTCCAAGACCAATACTACAACTGCACTCCATTTCCAGACACCATATATCACTCAATCCTATTCTCAATGCTGCATACCACTCAACCTCAATCTCAATCTCAATCTCAATCTCAATCTCATAGCTATAAACTACACAGCTCCAATACCAATTTCAATCATAGCTCATCGTCCATAGACCAATCACAAACCCATCAACAACCACTAAGGTATTTCCTTAAACACCTTATGAACAAGAGATAGAGAGAGAGAGAGAGAGAGAGAGAGAGAGAGAGAGAGAGAGAGAAATAAAAATATGTAGTATCACTGACCGAACCATCCCAATTTACCACATTTATGCATAATACTACCCACAAATCAAACTGTAACACTCCAAAAATAATACAATAATTCAACAATAAAGACTAATACAAAATGACATAAACAGAGTATTAGACTTTCATTAATCAGAGTCCATTTACAAAAGGGCACATGCATTATATATTCATAAGCTCTACCTTGAATCTATAGCATGTGACACCAAACTATATGATCAACGAAATAAATGCCCTACAAGTTTACATCTTTCCAAGATAGTTCTTGGTTACAACAAAAGTGAGCCTAGCTCAACACAATTTAAAGCCCTTGGCCATACAAAAACAGATATAACAAAATAGAAGCTCTTGCTACCAATCCCTCCAAGCTACTGCATTGGCGAAGGCATATCATAGGCACCTGAAAATGGTTTTTCCCAAATAGGGTAAGTCAAAACTCAGTAGAAACAATCTAGCACAATATATGAATCCTAACAAAAGTATAAGTATGAAGTGCATGTATAATGCCCAATATGGTATCAATTATATCCTACAAGATCATAATATCTCAAATTCATTTATTTCAGTGCGTTTTATCTCAATTTCATTCCTGTCAACTTATTTCACCTCAATTCATGAGTCATGTTCATCATTATCCAAACAACCCAACTGAGACTACAACTCAGTGGTTCTCAAACATATATATTCAACATACAACACTTCAATTTTCCATTTTACGAAAATTTCATCCGCAGGAATCAGCAGCCATGTATACGCGCGGTTTTCGGGACTTACACCAAAGACACACAGGTCAAATTAATTCAATGGAGTTTATCCCCTTTCTCCTCCCACATATAGAGTGCATCCCTTTTATCCTCCCAAATATCATACATATACAATGTATTACAACACAATCATATTCAATGACAACCAATAAAAAATTAGTTTCAATTCGCATAATCCTCATGTGATTTCTACAACAATCCTAGCTATCATTCACTGATAGCCCAAAAAAGATATTTCTAAATAGATATACAATCTTTACAATAGATAAAGTATCCGAATTCTCATAGGTACGAGATAATACATGTCTAACTCCACCATTTATATAAACAACCTCCCAATTTCACACTTTCACTACTAATTTCATTATTTATACAAAATAATCATTTGAGTCGTTTTAGGACAAAACTCTCATTTTTCCCAATCTCATCCCAAACACCAAAAATCAACCATTTTAGCACGACCCAAGCTCACAACTACTCCCATAACCATTTCCACTACATTCATTCAAAAACCACTCTTGTGATTTTAACCTAACACCCTACGTTTGTTCAAAACTACTTCAAATCCCAATCTTTCTTACATAACAATAAATAACTAAGCTAAAACTCATAGAAGAGTGCAGAGAGTCCCCACCTCAAGCTTAGAAGACCAAAGAGAAAGATAGAGAAACTTCAAAGACGCCGAAACCAAGCTTTAATCGGATCAAAATAGAGCTCTTGAGACGCACTACCTTTTTAACAAAGGCACACGGGTAGAGGGATCACTAGATTTAGGTGAAAATGTAGAGAGAAGGTAGATTTTAGAGAGAGAGGGTCTCAACTTTAGGGTTTCGAGAGAAATAGATTTGAAAAAGTGATGTAAAATGACCTTTTCGTGAACTAATATACGCACAGTTCGCTCGAGCACGAGAAGTGACACTCGAGCATTAGACACAATAAGTTGTTCCACTCGAGCGCAAGAAGTGACGCTCAAGCGCCAAGATACAAAACAAAAGGGCATTACCACTCGAGCTCAAAAAGTGATGCTGGAGCGCAGAATACACACATCCAGTAGTTTTGCAGACAATAGACCAACGCTCGAGCGTAGGAAACGCTGCTGGAGCATAGAATACATCCTTCCAGTAGTTTTGCAGACCTGCAAAAGTACTGAGAGTTCACAAAGCCCACTTGAGCGCAAGAAGTGCCACTCAAGCAGAGAAGCAAAATTCTGGGCAACAAAGGTTTGAAAACTAAGCAACCAACATATTCCAAACACAACCACTATAACCCAAAAGTCAAACTTAAGGAGATACAAGGGAAACAAGCCATAAACAACAATGTGAAACTATCAAACCCGAGTCCAGGATATAACAAGGGTCGGGTCAAAATTGGAATCGCTATAACTTCCCCCCCTTAAAGAATTTCGTCCCCAAAATTTCAAGTCAAGTTTTAAAACTAAGTTAAAACCAATTACAACAATGATAATCAATTCCAATACCATGACCCATTCCCCGGTCATCCATTGTCATCAACTTGATACATAATTCCCAATATTGAAGTAAAATTCACATTTTTCCAAAACATTTACAATGTTTACATTAAATTTGTGTTTCCAAAACATACACAACATGTACAATGTTCTCATATATCCAAAACATATACAATGTTTTCATATTTTATTAACATAATAAAATTCCATTACATGTTCAAATATCAACAAATAAGTCCGGATATTTCTCACGGGCTTCCAACTTGCGTTTCCAAGTCGCTTCCTCAACCCCGTGATGTTTCCACCATACCTTCACCAAGGGGATTGTCTTGCCTCGCAAGACTTGGTCTCGGGTATCCAAGACCCTCACCAGTCTCTCCTATAAGGCATCATCATCTACCTCTAAGTCGCTCCAATCTAACACATGTGATGGTTCCGGCTCATACTTCCAAAGCATGCTAATATGAAACACATCATGAACCCCGAAAAGTTGTGGCAGCAAGGCCAAACGATAAACTACCTTCATGATCCGCTCTAGGATCTCAAAAGGCCCAATGAATCGAGGGGACCACTTCCCACTCTTTCCAAACCTCATCAAATCTGTCCTAGGTGATATCTTTAAGAACACATGATCTTCTACCTCAAAAGACAAGGGTCTCCTCCTACGGTCAGCATAACTTTTCTGACGACTCTGGCAGTAGCCAACATTTTACGGATAAGTGTAACTCTTTCCGTTGTTTCCCAGACCAACTCTAGACCCAACATAGGTGCATCACCCACCTCGGTCCAACACACAGGAGATCTACACGGTCGGTCGTACAAGGCCTCAAATGGTGCCATACCGATACTTGATTGGAAGCTATTGTTATAGGCAAACTCCACTAAGGGCAAATGCCTCTCCCGTGAACCCTTGAAGGCAAGGACACAACCTCGAAGCATATCCTCAAGGATCTTAATAGTACGCTCGGACTGCCCATCAGCCTAAGGATGATATGCTGTGCTAAAAGTCAATTTAGTGCCCAAGGCACTCTATAGGCTCTTCCATAACCGAGTCCTAAAACACGGATCTCTATCTAATACAATCGTCACTGGGACCCCGTGCAACTTCACTATGTCCCTAATGTATAGGTCGGTAAGAAAATCTACCGAGTCACTTACACACATAGGTATAAAGTGCGCTGACTTAGTCAACCGGTCAACTACCACCCCAATGGCATCACTACCCTGTTGAGTCCTCGGAATGCCCACAACAAAATCCATTGTGACATGCTCTCGTTTCCACTCTGCTATAGGCAAGGGTTGCAACAAACCCGCTGGCCTTTAATGCTCGGCTTTCACTTGTTGACAAGTAAGGCACTTCGATACAAACATGACTACATCCTTCTTCATACCTCGCCACCAAAACTGGCGACTAAGATCGTGATATGTCTTTGTGCCTCCCGGATGCACCATAAGGCGTGAATGGTGAAACTTTCAGAGTACTTCTTCTCGGCAAGACTCTGGTACGAACAAACGGTCATGGTATCTCACACTCAGGTCAAGATACACATTCAAGCCTCTTTCTGCCTTCCCACTAGAGATCTTCTCCCGGAGGGATTCTGCCTCAAGGTCACCCTTCTATGCTTCTAACACTCGATTCACAAGTGTAGGTTATGCAACTATTGAAAACAAGGATGTAGACTCAACAGACTCACCCAGGTGCAAGTCAAACTCACCAATGGCACCCAACATCCCCCATTCTCGGATGGCAATAGAAGCTACACTACTAATTAATTTCCTACTCAAGGCATCGGCCACAACATTTGCCTTTCCTAGGTGATAATGTAACTCAAAGTCATAATCCTCTATAAATTCTATCCACCTCATCTGCCCCAAATTCAAGTCTTTCTGTGTAAATAGATACTTCAGACTCTTGTGATCAGAAAACACTTCGAACTTCTCTCTATACAGGTAATGCCTCCAAATTTTCAAGGCAAAGATCACTGCCGCTAACTCTAAGTCATGAGTAAGGTAGTTCCTCTCATGTGTTTTCAGCTGACGCGAGCTATAGGCTACTACCTTCCATTCTTGCATCAAAACACAACCCAAGCTTTCCTATGAGGCATCACAATATATCGAATAGCCCAAACCGCTCTCCAGAATAATCAATACTGGGGCAGCGGTATACCTAACCTTGAGCTCTTGGAACAACTTCTCACAAGTCTCATTCCACACAAACTTAACTCTCTTCCTCGTTAGTTTAGTTAACGGTGAAGCTAATCTAGAGAAATCCTTCACGAACCGACGGTAATACCCGACCAACCCCAAGAAACTATCAATCTCAAAAGCATTCTTAGGTTGTTCCCAACCTTGCACTACCTTTATCTTGGATGAATCTATAGTCACCCCTTCCCCGGATACCATATGGCCTAAGAACTTAACCTCTTTCAGCCAAAATTCACACTTCCCAAACTTAGCATACAGTTTGTGGGCTCTAAGTAACTCAAGTGCTACCCGCAAGTGTTCCTCGTGCTCCTCCTTAGAGGGTGAATAAATCAAGATGTCGTCCATAAAAACGACTACAAAACGATCTAGAAATTCACGAAAGATCTGGTTCATCAAGTCCATAAACACAGCTGGTGCATTAGTGAACCCAAAGGGCATTACTAGAAACTCGTAATAGCCATACCGCGTAGGGAATGCCGTCTTCGGGATATCTTCCTCCCTTACCCTCAACTGGTGATAACTCGATCTCAGGTCTATTTTAGAAAAGCTACAAAACCCTTTAACTGATCAAACAAATCATCTACACAAGGCATTGGGTATTTGTTCTTGACAGTTACCCGATTCAACTTCCGGTAATCTATACAAAGTCGCAACGCACCATCTTTCTTTTTAGCAAAAAAAAGCCGATGTTCCCCAATGCGAGGTACTAGGGAAAATAAAACCCTTATCTAACAATTCTTGGAGTTAAATCTTCAGTTTGCTCAACTCGGCAGGTGCAAATCTATATGGTGCCATAGAAATCGGTGCCGTACCAGGCACTAGGTCAATAGAGAACTCGATTTCTCAGTGAGGTGGTAAACTAGTAAGATCCTCTAGAAAAACATCCGAGTATTCACAAACTATCCTTGGCAACTCAACTCGGACTTCATCACACTCAGTACCCAAGAAGTTGGCAAGAAGACAACTAAGCTCACTCCGACCACGCAGATCATATACCGGTGATAAGACTTTATCCACCCGGTCCCCCAAAAAATAAAAGTAATCACTGCTCAAAGTACATACAATAACCCTCTAACAGTAGTAGTCTATAACAGCCTAATAGGGTGACAACCAGTCCAAACTTAATATAACGTCAAAGCTAGACATATCAATCAATACAAATGCAAAAAGAAGTCGGCGACCTGCAACCTCTATGTCAAAACCCCGACACCCCTACTACAAAATAACCTTACCACTAATAGGTGACTTTGCACAGATAGAGGATGCTAACTATGCCAACTCTAACCCCAAAACCGATGTAAATGCAGACAAGATAAATGAATGGGATGCACCCATATCAATCAACACACTAGCAACCGAATTACAAAACAAAGAAGGTACCTCTTACTACCGAAGGCGCTGGTACTACATCTGGCGCGGTAACAACATACACACGCCCTATTGGCCTCTGATTTACCTACTCTCTCCTCGGACCATAGGCCTACTGCACTAACTGAGTCGAAGAGGCTCCCTGATTGGCCCTTGAAGCTTGTGCTAACTAAGCTAGCTGGTGACTCTGTGTCTGTCTCGAACCAAATGCACCATGTGTGCCACCCAACTGTGGGCAAAATCTCTTCATGTGCCCCATCTGCCCACACTAATAACAAGTGAGCGGTTGCCCTCTCCCTTGACTCTGGCTCTAAGAACGAGCCGAAGACGGTGCGAACCGTTGCCCTCCTCCTCTCTGCGAGCAAGCCGGAGACTTGTGGCCCAACTGACCACACTTGAAACAAGTGAAATCTCCCTAACCACCTCTCTCAGGACCTGAACTCGACACTGGAAAAGTGGACCACGACTGAGCTCCCTGGGACGGCTGTGGGTTAGAACCCCTCTGCCTCTTACTATTCCGCTAAATGTCATGGCTCCTTGTGGAGCCCCTCATCCTTTCCTCCTTCATCTACATCACTGTCTCTAGATGAGTCACCACCTCCACAAGGTGTCCATAATCTTTAATCATTGACCCGGCCACTTTAAATATGAGCCCGGTCCTCAGCATCTTCTCAAACTCCAGACAATGACGCTCCTCAGTCTCCACTAACTCTGGTGCAAACCTAGAGAAGCTAGTGAATGCAGCCTCAAACTCGGCCACCGGTGTGCTCAACTGCTTGAGATGAGAAAATTGATCCCTTAACTTCTCCCTAACAGTGGGAGACAAGAACTTGTTTTGGAAGGCATCAACGAAAGCCTCCCAAGTCACTCCAATGCGCTCACGCACATACTTCCACAATTGACCTGCATCTCCCTTTAGCTGGAAGGATGCCAAGGTTACTCTCAAACCCCTATCTTCGATGCCGAGCATCTCAAAAGTCTTCACTATCTGCTCTAGCCACTCATCCGCTTTCAGTGACTCCTTGGAATCACCCAAAAACTCATCCGAATTCAACCGGAAGAACTCCCGCTTCAGAAAAGACGGCCCTGTCTCAATTACTTTGGCTTAGACTGGATTCCCAGCCTTGAGAAAGTCCACGGATTCCCTCAATGCTCCCGCCATTTCATGGGCTAAGGTGCCCATGGACTGTTGACCAACTAGTTCGGCCACATTGGCCTAACCAACACTCTCCTCCTATATCGGAATATCATCCAGTATCAGCATCTCCTGCCGTTTAGGCCTACCACGTCCATGTCCACGTCTTGACATCCTAAAGAAGGTAACGAAAGAGATTAGCACATTTACAAATGTAATGAAGCTAATTCACTCACGTCCTAATGCAGTGGACAACGGTAATTCACTCCACATAAGCACGTAGTCATATAAACACATACAAATTTCGTTCCCAGAAAATGATCGCCCCGCGACATTGCCAGAGTTCCAATTAGAAACAGTAGTAATCAAGTGCTCTTTTAATAAGACTTCTGAAAACCCGTAGACTCAATCAACATCCTAGAAATTAAATCTCATACCCGTATAATCACATAAGCATGTTATCATATAAGTACACATCGTTTGTACTAAAGTCTCTAGCAAGCGAGACAAAACCATTGTGGTATTAACCACTCCCCACGTATCCAAAGTATTGAAACCCGGTACGCTCTAATACCAAGTTGTAACGCCTCGAAAATAATACAATAATTCAACAATAAAGACTAATACAAAATGACATAAAGAGAGTATTAGGCTTTCATTAATCAGAATCCATTTACAAAAGGGCACATACATTATACATTTATAAGCTCTACTTTGAATCTATAGCATGTGACACCAAACTATATGATCAACGAAATAAATGCCATACGGGCTTACATTTTCCCAAGATAGTTCTTGGTTACAACAAAAGTGAGCCTAGCTCAACACAATTTAAAACACTTGGCTATACAAAAATAGATATAACAAAATAGAAGCTCTTGCTCCCAATCCCTCCAAGCTACTGCCTTGGCGGAGGCATATCGCCGACACTTGAAAATAGTTTTTCCCAAATAAGGTGAGCCAAAACCCAGTGGAAACAATCTAGCACAATATATGAATCCTAACAAAGGAATAAGTATGAAGTGCATGTTTAATGCCCAATATGGTATCAATCATATCCTGCAACATCATAATATCTCAAATTTCTTTATTTCAGTGCGTTTTATCTCAATTTCATTCATGTCAATTCATTTCACCTCAATTCATGAGTCATGTTCATTATTATCCAAACAACCCAACTGAGACTACAACTTAGTGGTTCTCAAACATATATAATCAATACATAACACTTCAATTTGCCATTTTACGAAAATTTCGTCCGCAAGAATTGGCACCAATGTGTACGCGCAGTTTTCGGGACTTACACCCAAGACACACAGGCCAACTAAATTCAATGGAGTCCATCACCTTTTTCCTCCCACATATTGAGTACATTCCCTTTCTCCTCCAAAATATCATACATATACAATGTATTACAACACAGTCATATTCAATGACAACCAATAAGAAATTAGTTTCAATTTGCATAATCCTCATGCAATTTCTACAACAACCGTGGCTATCATTTACCGATAGCCCAAAACAGATATTTCTAAATAAATATACAATCTTTACAACAGATAAAGTATCCAAATTCTCATAGGTGCGAGATAATACATATCTAACTCCACTATTCATATAAACAACCTCCCAATTTCACACTTGCACTATCAATTTCATTATTTATACAAAATGATCATTTAAGTCATTTTAGGATAAAACTCTCATTTTTCCCAATCTTATCCCAAAGACCAAAAATCAACCATTTTAGTACGACCTAAGCTCACAACTACTCCCATAACCATTTCCACTACATTCATTCGAAAACCACTCTTGTGATTTTAATCTAACACCCTAGGTTTGTTCAAAACTACCTCAAATCCCAATCTTTCTTACACGACAACAAATAACTAAGCTAAAACTCATAGAAGAGTACAGAGAGTCCCTACCTCAAGCTTAGAAGACCAAAGGGAGAGATAGAGAAACTTCGAAGACGCCGAAACGAAGCTTTAATCGGATCAAAAGAGAGCTCTTGAGACGCACTACCTTTTTAACAAAGGTACACGGGTAGAGAGATCACTAGATCTAGGTAAAAATGTAGAGAGAAGGTATGTTTTTGACAGAGCGGGTCTCAACGTTAGGGTTTAGAGAGGAATAGATCTGAAAAAGTGATATAAAATGACCTTTTCGCGAACTGATATACGCACAATCTGCTTGAGCGCGAGAAGTGACACTCGAGTGTCAGACACAATAAGTAATTCCGCTCGAGCACCAAGACATAAAACAAAAGGGCATTACCGCTCAAGCTCAAGAAGTGACGCTCGAGCGTAGAATACACACATCCAACAATTTTGCAGACAATAAACCAATGATCGAGTGCAAGGAAGGGCCGCTCGAGCATTGTAGACACCCCATTTTTGACCGCTCTTAAGACTTGGGCGCTACTGATGGTTTTCTTGGTGGTGAAAGTTGTGCAGTGTAAGGGTTCGATTTCTTCGGCAATGAGAGAGTCAAATCTCAACTTCACACCCCTTTTTGGACCAAAACTATTTTGAATGGTTTTTAGACCTTAAAACCATCTCTTTCAAAACATTTTTGAAAATAGGTTCCTACAATGTTCCGACACTCGCATTTTGTTAAATGTCGCGCCTTTCGGTAAACCGAGCGAGGACAAAGTGGAAATAAATGAAAGAGAGATGAAATCTTTGAAAAATCTTTTAAAACACCTTGTTTAGGGATTTGGAGTTGAAGAAAATCAGAGAGGAGAGAAAAAAACTAGTTGAGGAGAAGTTCGGCATAAATCCGGGTAGGATCGAAACTCAGCGGCTTCACCAAAACAGGCATAACTTTTTGCACAGTTGGAATTTTGATGCAAGGCTGCCACCATTGGAAATCTTACTTCTGGGGCTTCAATTTGGATAGGATTGACCTGAAAAAGAGTCCAAATGAAGGAGTTATGGCCATTTGAAGTTGGACCTGGAAAGCAGAATTTTGCCTGTTGACCAGAAAAATGGGCTGTCGACTAGAAAAGTAGCCAGTCGACCACCAGAGGTGGTTGGTCGACCAGAAAATGTGGCTGACCGACCACTAAGGTCCCAAACTCAGATATTTTGAAGATCTTTCCCCTCCAGCTGTTTCCAAGTTGTGCCACCTGTTCCATAATCAAATATTTCGACCAAACTCTTGTATATTGCTAAATATGAGGCGTTTCTCCCATTTTGCAAGGGGGAGAACATTTGGCAAGGGTTAGGAAGTTTGGGACTCTCTCTCTCTCTAAATCCCTCTCTCTCTCTACAAGATTTTGTGAGCAAAATCTGAGCCTCTCTCCCTAGAAGCCCCTGTCTCTTCTTGTTTTGAGCCTTAAGCTTAAGAATCATCTACACTTTTGCAAAGAGACCCTTAACCAAACTTGACCACCATTGGGCTGAGATTCTTTGGGACTTTGTTTGAGCTCCAAAAGGTGATTTGAGCTCAGATTTGTGCCTGTTTTGCAGCTGTGCATCAAGGGTAAGAACTCTCTCCCTTTTAGCTTATTTTGCATGCTTGCTTGGCCATCTTTTCACACTACTTTGGGGCTGTTTTTTTGGGGTGGTGTTGAACTACAAAAATCTCTATTTTTCCTCTATTTTTCAGTCCTAAAAGTGTTGGTTTGTGCCTTGTTTGGCTAGGGGGTTGTTCTCCCTTTTTGTTCCTTGGTTTGAGAGGCCTTTTGTGCAACTTCTCACCACCTTCAAATCCAACTTTTTGGGCCTCTTTACCACTAAAACTCAGAGGTTTTTCAGTGACAAAAACCATGTTTTGAGGTCCCAAATAGGTGGGGGTGGTTTCCCTTCCTCTTCTCTTGTTTGCATGTGTTGATGGCCAACCAAATGAGCATGTGTTTTTACTTCTTTGTGGCTTTGTTTAGGCTCATTTTTGTGACTTTTCAGACCTGCCATAACTCTGTTTTTGGCTGCCTTGGTTGCTTCTTACATGCTTCATGTACTTGTAGTGCGATCCTCTTAGTTAGCCTAACATGCTCTATGCTTTGGACCACCATTTTAGCATGTTTTTGGCTCCACTCCAGCAGGCTTTTACTCACATTTTGGCATGCCTTAGCTCTGTTTTTGGTTGGTTTGCTTGTTGGTTTCTTGCTTCTTACACTTGTAGTGTAATCCTTGCAAACTAGCCTTGTATGCTTAATGTTTTAGCTCATCTTTCTAGCATGTATTGGCTCAATTTCAGCATGTTTTTGGCCATTATTTGACATGTCATAACTCTGATTTGGGTTGGTTTGGTTGCCTCTTGCATGCTCCTTGCACTTGTAGTACAATTTTGGTTCACTAGCCTAGCGTATTTGTTGTTTTAGCCTATTGATCTAGCATGTGTATGCTTTACTCCATGCATGTTTTGGCATTGTTTTGACCTACCTTGGGACTGTTTTGAGTCATCTTGGCCCTTTGGGACTTGCTTGATATGGCTATGGTGCAAGTGCCTTTGCTAGCCTTAAGCTTTGAGCCTCCTAGCATGCCTCATTTGTGATATGTGCATGATTTGGCATCATTTGGAATGTAATTTCAGAGCTTATGTCTTTTCTATACTCCCATGTTTATCACTCTTTCATTGCCCTTGAGGGTTATGCATTATGCCCTGTTTGTGGGCCAATGAATGAACATGATTTCCTTCCCTTTTGAGCCTATGTTTTAGCATGCTTTTGGCCTTGATTTAGCATGCCTCAACTCTGTTTTGAGTAGTTTGGGTCATATGGGATTCGTCATGCATGGTTGTAGTGCAATAGCTTTGACTAGCCTAATGATTCAAGGTCCTTAGGATGCTATGCTTGTGTTGTTTGGATGATTTGGCATCATTTCACACATGATTTCAGTGCATATAGTGTAGCTACACTCTCACATTTGTCACTTCTTCATTATGTTTGAGAGTTGTGCTTCTATGCTTTGTTCATGGGTTAATGCATGAGCATCATTTTCTTATCTTTCATGCTATCATCTCAGCGCATTTAGGCCACTGTTTTGGCATGGTTTAGGTCCGTCCATAGTTGGTTTAGCCATTTAAACTTGGTATTGCATGCCTCTTGTGAGATGCCCTTTACTAGCTTTGATGTTCTTGGCCTCTGAACATGTCATGCATGCATTGTTCATATGTTAGAACCTTGTGCATGCCACATTAACATTGTTAGATAAGCATGTTGTTTGCATTGCATTGTGTTTAGATCGGACGTTAATCCAAACACAAGGAATGCGGCACGTTCCATACTCCAAGTGATGAAACGCGTAGCATTTATTGGTCACCGACCCTCTTGATCATGCATGATAGAGGTGGAGGCTCTTATGTGTTATTTGTGCATTCATTGACTTGTGCAAACTTGGCTTCTCGGCCATCGTGCTTTGCGATGCTTGGTTGGTGGCCTGAGAGTCGAGTACTACGCTCCTTTGAGCTCGAGAAATGATAAGGAGAGTAGTTGCACACACATGTCTTGCAAATACACTACTGTGCCCCTTGTTGTTCTCTGTTGCAGCAAAACTGGAGTTTAGAAAATCATGCTGGTCGACGGACCACAGGAAGTAGTCGATCGACCAGTAGGGATGGTCGGCCAACCAGTTTTTCTAGTCTACAGCCCCCTTTTCTGGTTGGCAGCCCACCAGAGGGTCCCTGTGTTGGAGAAAAAGCATTCTCGAGATTGTGCAACTTTCAGAGATCAAATCAAAGTCAAACAGAGGCAATGAAAGGCACGGTAATGGATTTCCAAGCGAAGCCGACCGAGCATGCATATCTCCCTCCCCTCGAGGCCATTTTAACTGCTTTATTTAGCTAGTTAGTTTGTCGTTTTTGTAATTAATTAGTTAATGTATTTAGCTAATTTAATTCATTATTGTAATATTCTAATTAGCTTAGCATAGCTAGTTTCAATTTGGTTTGTAATTAATTAGCTTAGCATAATTAATTAATTGATCTGTAATAAGTAGCTTAGCTTAACTCTTATTTATTCGGACCCTCCGTCGAGAGGGCAAATGCTATAATACGTGTGCGTGTGTGTGTGAATGTCTTCCAACCCCACGTCTTTCTCCCTTTTATTTACCAGCTTTTGATGGTTAGTTTTAGGGCATGTTTCAATTAGCATACTTATGTTTGTATGCGTGCATCATTCATTCGTATTGCATGCACCGGGCTCAGCGCATCATTCAAACTGCGTTGTATTTCAATACCTATCTGAATACATGTATCAAATTGTCGCATTCATATGCCATCCTAGATAGCCGAGCCTACTTTGTTGCATTTTGCATGTGTTGCATTAGACATCTTAACATAGCTAGGATCATGCATGATTACTAACTAGTTTTTGTTTTAGCTCGGAGTACACTGTGAGTGTTTACGCTTTAGCATCTTGCATGTGTGTAAGTATTGCCATGATAGCATGCTTGTCATGAGGCTATTTGCTTAAATGATATAACTGCATGAATGCCTCTGGATGAAGGCTTCATTGCTTGAATTGGAACAATTCATCAAAATGTGCGTTTTAAGCCCATTTGAAGTGGCAAATCACTATGTTTTCTAAGCCCACTTGAGGGTGACAAATCCGCGTTTTAGCCTACTTGCGAGTAGCACTTCCAAACCATTTTTTGAAAAACGAAAATGAGATGTTTTGTTCCAAATTGAGTGATTTAGTCTATACTTGTATGCTGTGCGCATCACATAGTAAGTTAGATTAATAACCAGAATAAGAACACATGTGTTTTCAAAACAACATATCATGTTAGTAGAGGCCGATCCTTTGATCGGCCTAGCGAGGATGCTCATTTCAGGACCTTCCCCTCTCGTACCCAAGTTCCCGAGCCGAGGCAACTTTGGTGATGACGGACACGTGGCCTTTGGCACGAGTCAGGGTTTCCTAAATTTTTCAAAACAAAATATTTAGGTGGCGACTCTGAAATCTAGCAAAGCAGTCCATGTTTGGCACCTTTTGATTCAAAATTGATTTTTCAAAACCAATTGCCGGATTTGGACTCTTTGGTGATTTATCAGTCTTACATTGCACTTTGTGAGATTAGATTCAGAACCGTGACAGGAGTCCGAACTGTAGTAGCTAAAACTACAATTCGTGCCCTCTCCGAAAGGGGGGCGCGCGGAGGGAGTTCGGGGCAATCTACAGTTTCTGGCGACTCCACTAGGGATTTAGAGAACTTGACTCGAACTCATGATATGTTATTTTTTTTACACTTATGTGCTTCTTTGCATTGCATTTGCATTGGTGCGCCTAGGACATTGTGTTTGCCATCTGCTATTCCTGAACGGTTTGCTGGAGGCTTACTTGAAAAAGCGTGCCATAAGGCAGACCGGTTACGGGCAGTGCCACGATGGGAACACAAACCTCGGTTTTTACTGAGGCACCCTTTTTGACCATTCGACCTAGTGTATATCGGAAGCCGTAAAGACCATTCCAAACTAGGACAGGTTGCTTACCCGCTCGAGCATAGGAAATGCCGTTTGAGCGTAGAATACATCCTCCCAGTAGCTTTGTAGACCTGCAAAAATACTGAGAGTTCACAAAGCCCGCTCGAGCGTAAGAAGTGTTGCTTTAGCGGAGAAACAAAATCTGAGTAACAAAGGTTTGAAAACTAAGCAACCAACTTGTTCCAAACACAACCACTACAACCCAAAAGTCAAACTTAAGGAGATACAAAGGAAACAAGCCGTAAACAACAATGTGAAACTATCAAACCCGAGTCCGGGATACAACAAGGGTCGAGTCAAAACCGGAATTGCTATACAAACACGAATCCATGATCTTCGTGATGATAGTTCAATTGCTCAAATTCAAATTTAACAATTTGGTTTTCAATTTTTAATCGAATTTAGGGGCAACTATTTAGGGTGGTAGTGGAGCTTTTTGGGTTAAGGATGGCGATGGATAAGGTAGACAGAGAGAAAATGAGGGGTTGCGATGGAAGAGAGAATGACAGTAATGGCGCATCATCTCTTTACACAGACTAGACTAGCCTCAACGTCTCTCAATCTGTCATCATCGTTGGCAAGAACACCGACCACTATTATGCTGTGTTTGATCGAGAGATTTAGGAACGGATTTAGAAAGGGAAATAGAAAATGTGTGTGAAATTAGGTAAAATGTATGTATATTTTATTCACATTTTACATACATTTTCCTTTTTTTAAATCCCTTCTCAAATCTCCCAACCAAACACAATATTAAAGATCCATCTTACTCAGTTATCCATTTGAGAGGCCATCGCCATCGATAAATCAACACCCTTGAAGGCGATTAGTGCATCTGGGGGGAAAAAAAGTAGAAAGGAGAAACAAAGGATGAGAGATAAGAGAATGAGTGTGAGAAACAATTTGTACAGATAATGCACTGTTCTTATGGATTAATCAAATTATGTGCTTGTTCTTATGGACCCAAACAAAATAGTCCTTGGATCTATGCCCTTAGAAGTCTGTAAAATGGCTTGAGCACTGATAATGAAAATAAAAAGGGGAACTTACCAATAAGTCCCATGTACAAAGTTCAAAACCCATTTAATCCCAAAACAAAATACTTGCACCAATTAGTCCTATATATTTTTAATTGTTACCATTTTTTTTTTTAATTTACAGATACTATTACATCCCACTACTGTCAGACTTCCGTCAGATGGTCACCGGAGACTCGTCGGAATGTTCAACATCACCGGGAAGTCGCCGGAGTGTCGCCGAAAGTTCACCGAAATGTTCTAAATGCCAATGGAAGTCGCTGGAATGTCCAGAACGTTCGCTGAACGTTAAGAACATTGTTGGAGACTCACTAAAATGTCTAGAATATTGTCCGGAAAAAATAAATTGAGAAATTAGAGCGAAAAAACATAGCAAAATGTGCTAAATATTGATGAACTAAAAGGGAAAAAACGTAACAACAAAAAACAACAACAATGGGAAAAAACATATGTTATTTTTTAATTTTTGTAGGGTTTAAACAAATAATCTCCAATATTGATCAAACTAAAATGCAAACTTTGAAACTGTACAGTTTCAAAGCAAAAATCTATTAAGCACTTATCCTTATTAATTAAACTGAAAAACATGTAATGAAATTGTAAAATTTTATAGTTCTAAAGAATGTCATGAAACTGCAAAAATTTTGTAGTTTTAAACCATAATTCATTCTAGCACCAAAAAAAATTGAAACTGCAAAATTTTACAGTTTTCACTCTTGAAAATTTTCTCTATTAAAACAGGAAAAGAGAAGTGTATAGCAAAGAAAATGTAGAAAAATTAAGAAATCGAAGAAGAGAGACAAATATAGAGAGGATTGTACTCTAGCAACTATTTTTTGTTTAGATCTAGCCAAATCTGATGTAGATCTACTCAGATTTGACGTAGATCTATATCAGATCTAAATAGATTTACTCATTTTCTTCGTCGGAAACATATATTATTCACCGTCGGTGGGGGTGGAGTAAGGAGTCGGCGGTCGGTGGTTGCTGGTAAACCCCAATCGATGGTAGTCATCGATCACCGGTGACTATATATCAGAAAGAGAAAGAGAAGAAGTAAGATGTGGTTGCCTGTCGGTGATTGCCGGAAATTAAAAAGAGGAAAAGGCAAAGAAGAACAAAAGCTGAGAAGAAGAAAAACGTTATAAGACTTTTGAGTGTAAACAAATGTTATGGGACTAAATAGGTCACACCTTTTTCAGAGAAGACTTCTTGGTAATTTGCCCAAATAAAAATAAAAAGAGAGGGGGGCAAATTACATTTTACACGCTTAAACTATTGTCTATATCACTTTACCCTATTGGACTAAAAATTGTAACACTTCCCCTTCATTTATTAATTCTTTTCAATTTAGACTTTAATGATGAAAGTATCCCTTTAATTATAGGAGTAAATTACACTTTACACTTTTGAACTATCACTCAATATCACTCTACTCCCTTAACTAAAAAAAATAATTGATTTTTAATTTAAAATACAATTTTTATGTTTTATTTTTTAAGTGTATTTATGTTAGGTGTATCTAAAAATTAAAAAAAAAAATTTTGTTTAAAATATTAAAAAAATTCAATGAAAATAAAAAAAACACGAAAAACAAAAAATTTTAATTTTCTGAAAAGTAAATCCTGAAAAACTTAACCAAACAAGTTGAATAATTTTTCAAATCAAAGTAGAAAATTTATAATCAAGAGTTGTATTGATAATTTACTCAAAAAATTATCAAAAATGTTAAAAGACCTAAATAAATTACCAAACAAATGCAGAAGATTTGATAGTACACATCTCACTCCTTCCGAACCTATGGCTTGGGCCTTGATAGTCGGTTCCCCCAAGCCCAATGGGCAAGTAAGATTCAAGAATAGCCCCTTTTTTTTTTATATATTTTATTTTTATTTATTTATAGTGTAAATTACACTTTATCCCCTTCAACTATTGTCTCCTCCTCATTTATTAATTTTTTCAATTTATAACTAAAAACCCTTTCATCAATGGGATAAATTACATTTTATCCCTTGAACTACCACCTCATAATTACTTTCAATTTACACTTCTTCTTTTTTTTCATTTTCTCAATAACTTAAATTTTGGTTTGCTAGAAAAAAATATAAATTTAAAAACCAAACAACGAAAATATTTATGAAAAAATCTAAAAAATATTCACAAAGGATAAGAAATATAAAAATATACCTTCTTTTTTTTTTGTCTTTAATGTTTTGTTTTTAAATGCACAAATATCTAAATATTAGGTATATCCAAAAATTAAAATTTTTGACTAAAATATGGAGAAAAAAAACTAAAATACAAAATACAAAATACAAAAACTTATTAAAAAGTATAATATTTGTAAATTTGTTTTTAAAAAAATTCACTAAATACCAAAAATACAAAGAAAAAATGAAAATGAAAATAAAAATTTAGTACATTTTTGTATTCTTGTGTATTTATTGATTTTTTTTTACAAATATTTTACTTTTTAGATACATCTAAGTAAGGTGTATCTAAAAAAAAGAAACAAATTGCTTAAAATTTTAAACATATTCACTAAAAAAAATGAAAAACAAAAAACTCAATTTTCAGAAAATTAAATTCAAAAAATTAAAACCAAACACAGTGAATAATTCTTCTTGTCAAAGTTTAACTTTTAAACCTATCAACAATAAAGATGAAGGCACTATTTGGCATCTCCTATTTTAGTACACTTCTTTTTTAAAAATCTTTTTTGAGTTACATTATCTCTTTATTTTTTTACACATTTTTTTGTAAAAAAATAAAAAAAAATATTTATTTAAATTATCCAAAACACACTTTAAAGTATTTGATTACCCTCAAATACTATACAAGCCCCGCAATGGAGAAATAATAAAAGAGCATCAAATTTTTCTTCATAAAATTTGAACCTACAACCTTACCCTATTAGGATGGTATTACACAATCACAAGGCGAAAGGCCCTAATAGTTAAGAACCTAGTTAAAATAGAATTCTAACAACATTTATGCTATGTTCGGATTGAGTGATTTGGAGAGAAACGAAAAGAAATGGAGAAATATGTATTTTTCTTACTTGTTTAGATAACTTAAGTGGAGAGAAGCTTATTTCTCTTGTAACCTTCATTTTTAATCTTCCCAAAAGTGAAGAGATTGGGAGAAAAAAGAAACCAATATTTTTATAATACTAATTTTGTCCCTGTAAAAATAAAATAAATAAAATGATTGAAAATATAAAAAGGTTATTTTGGTAATATAACATAAAATAATTTCTTTTCTTTTCTCTTATGAAATCTAACCAAATAAGAAGAGAAATCATAATCATTTCTTTTCTTTTATTTCTTACTTATCTAAACAAGAATGAGAGAAATCACAATCATTTCTTTTCGTTTCTTTTCTCTTATAACTTAAGTAATCATTTCTTTTCTTTTCTCTCCTAAATTCCCAAACATAATGTTACTGTCTTTATTTATTTATTTCATTAAATTTAAATGAAAATTTGATTAAAAACTTGATTTGGTATGTACATGACAATCATCATTTATTTATTTTTTTAATTTTTTTCAAGAAATTAATTTTGAAAAAAAAAAATCTAAACTTATCCTAAAAACATGATTTATTGATTTTTTATAAATAGACTTGTTGATTATTGTAACTAGTCTCACTCCATTTTAATCGCTAACATTGTTTTTGCAAGTCAGTTATATTTGAATGATTTTGGGAGCCTCTTTAAATAGTTTGATGAATGAATAGATAAAATAATGGTAAATTATAAATACATTCCCTAAAGTTTGCTTAAAATACGAATTGTCTTATATAATTTGGAAAATTACAAATATTTCCCTATCAAAAATTTTTATTCAACATAATTAATTAAAAAAGTGAAATTTCTAACTGCTCACATATACAATAATAAAATTATCTAAATTATTAATTGAAATAAAATTTTAACATTATTAAAAATTATTAATTAACTTGATGATTTATTAATAAAAGGACCTATTTGTTATGAAATTAGAAATCTTAGGGGCATAATGTAATTTTTAAAACCACAAGGGTGTATTTACAAATACACCCCCTGATGTTTGATTAAAATACGAATCACCCTCTGTGGTTCTGGAAATTACATTCCACCCTCTGATATTTCTAATTTCATAACAAATCGTCAATTTTATTAATAAATTATCAAGTCAATTAACAGTTTTTAATGATATTAAAAATATGTTTTAATTAATAATTTAGGTAATTTTATTATTGTATAGGAGAGTAATTATGAATTTTATTTTTTCAGTTAATTCGTTAAATAAAAAATTATGAAAATGGGGTATTCGTAATTTTTTAAATCATAAGGAGCAATTTATATTTTAAAAAAATCTCAGGGGGTGTATTTGTAATTTATTCTTGATATTATAAATAGAAGAAACACTTTATTTATCTAAAAAATAAATAACAAAAGAAACACTTGTTTCTGGGTAAATTGAAACACCAAATAAACAGAATGATCAGACTTGGGGCTTGGCCCAGTAGTCTTATAGACACACCTTAGGGTGTGGTGAGGGAAAAAGTCAAGCATTCGAGTTAATGGAGCAGCGACGACCCCTTTAGTTGTAATCTAACTTACTAATAAACTAACATTGTACAATCTTGGCATAAAAACAAATAAATAAATAAACAGAATGATCAATGTATAATGCGGCTACATGAACATGTTACATGTATGTGTGTGTATAAATGGACAAAGGAGGGTAGTACAGAAGGGACCAAGGGTGACGGCATGCCGGAACTTAATACATTTTTTGATGGAGTCCACCGTCATCTCCCCAATCAATCCCATTACTCTTTCGATCGTGCTCTGCATCATCATCATCTTCTTCTTCTTCTTCTCCTTCTTCTTCTCCTTCTTCTTCTTCCAATTACACCAACTTCTTTGCATGTTTTGAAGTTAAATAATCTCAAGAGTCTTGTGAACGTTCAACCCTCCTTTGCAATACCCTTGCATTTTCAATTTGCTTCTCCACCAAGTCATGAAGCTACCCTTTGACCACTACAAGAAAAATCATTTTTGGCGACTAAATTTTTAGTCGCCAAAAGTCCGCTTTTAGTCGCCGAAAGTCGAGTTTTAACTTTCAGCGACTAATTTTTTTAGTCGCCCCTTTTGTCGCGCATACGTGGTCGCGAGAGGTATCGGCGACTAAACTTTTTTTAGTCGGCAAAAAAGAGCTCTTTAGCGACCAACTGTTTAGTCGCCATTGGTGCTTTACACTTTTTAAAATCACACATTTAGCGACTAATATTTTAGTCGCCAATAGTCCATGAATCGCCGACTAAACTATTTTGTCGCCCAAAATAACACTTTTGGCGACTAAAAGTTTAGTCGCCAAAGGTCCTTCCGTAAAAAAAAAAAAAAAACATATTCTTTGGTTTTTCTGAGATTCGAACCGTGAACCATTCCAACTGCCAACACCTTTACCAACACACTCCCTCCACTATGCCACTTGAACATCACATGACTATATATATGCAATATATATTATTTATATACTATTTTGACCGGTATTCATACAAAACCATATATGTAAATATAATTATTTTTATTGAATATAATTTATGTAAAAAATAAATTATTTATTCAAAAAAAATGTAGGCCACTTTTGGCGACTAAATCAATTATTTAGTCGCCAATTCTATGATTTTTGGGCTACTAATTAATTTGTTGTCGCTAAAAAAATATATTTAAATTAAAAATAGCACTTTTGGCGACTAAATCTGTTTTTAGTCGCCAAAAACGTCCCGTTTTGGCTACTAACCTGAATTTTAGTCGCCAATTCACTGTTTTTAGCTACTAATTTTTTTTTTTGTAGCCAAAAACCTTCATTTTCAGCGACTAATCTTTTTTTAGTCGGCAAAACACCTATAATCGGCGACTAAAATGGTTTTTAGTCGCCAAAACCATCACTTTTGGCTACTAAATTATTTTAGTCGCCAAAAACCGTCGCTTTTGGCTACCAAACAACCTTTAGTCGGTAAAACTGCTACATTCGGCGACCAACAAATAGTTTAGTCGCTAAAACCCTAGTATTCGGCAACTAATTCATTTTAGTCGGCAAAAGTCTTCATTTTTGGCGACTAAATCCAGTTTAGTCGCCATTTGGGCAACTTTCAGCGACGAAATTCTGAATTTTAGTCGCCATTTGTGCTTTTTGTTGTAGTGGACATATTAGGCCTCGTTTAGTAAAATGGTATTTTAGTAATTTTTTAATTTTTTAGCTAAAATATGAGATTAAAAAAACTAGTATATTTGGGATATTTTTTCACTTTTTACGAAAAGATGTGCAAAAAGTAGAGAGAAAATGGAATTTTTAACCTTTTGGTATAGACTTTTTGATATTTTTAGTAACTTTTTGATTTTTAGGCTAAAATAGGTACTTGCCAAATGAGGCCTTAAGCGTCTTAAAATTTTGGGACAATTACAAAATAAATAAATAAATAAATAACTAAAATAAATAGGGAGATTTACCAATAAATCCCAAGATTTAAACTTATGAACCAGTTGGTCCCATTTTTATTCTACTAAACCGTTTAGTCCCATTCAATTGTGAGGGACGTAATTACCCTCATTTAACCGTTTAGGTGTGTTACATGTGATACATTGTGAGGGTGTCACACAATGGCAAAGCGCTATAAGGGGTTTTTGTTTTGGGTTGGGTTGGTGTGTTTGGGGGTTCACACAGGCAGACCACACACACAAACAGAACAAACCACATTCAGAACAAACCACACGCACACATTCAGAACAAATCACACACACAAACGACATTCAGAACAAATCACACACATTCAGAACAAAACACACACACAAACAAGATCCCACTCATACAGACCACACACACAAACATCGTCATCACTCCGGGGTGAATCTCCACCGCGTGTGCCCTAACATCGTCGCCGATCGATTCGTCGGTCTCAGCGACGAATCGGAAGAAATCATCGGTCTCTTCCACCGACACGTCGGCGTCGGAGCGGAAAGGAAGCTCGAGAACCTTCCCAAAGACGTGAGGGAGTCGCCGGACCCTCTTCTGAGCACCGGTCTCCGATGGGGTTTCCATGGCGTCTCGGATTGCGATGTTTCGCTTCATCGATACGGGATGGATCTTCTTCATGGTTTGGATTTGGGGTGTGAATTTGGAGAATACGAACAATATGAGAGAGAAAAGAATCGAAATCTTGAATTGATTTGATCGAATCATCAATCAAATGTTGTGAATTCGAAGCTTTTTTTCGGGTTCACAGTCCCACACACACACTGTTGTGCCTGTGCTGCCGTGTGTGGTGTCTTTCCTCTCTAAAACCGTGTATGTGTGTGAATGGGTATGGTGTCTTAGAGAGAGAGCAGCCTAGGAATCTAGAGAGAGAAGAGAGCTGGGTTTGGTGTGTGTGTATGCATAGTGGTGGTGGTGGAGTGTGTGCTGGGTTGCTGCTGTCGTGTGTCTGTGGTTGTGGAGAATGGAGCTCGGCACATACACACACATGCCCCACAACACACACATGCACTGATACACACACACACACACACAGAGCAAACACAGTCCCACACACACACACTGTTACACACAATTCTGCTTCAATACACATACACACACACACAATGATACGCACACACATGCTGTTACACACAGTCCACATTATACCAAGGACACTCTCGTCCATAAAGTTAAACAAAAATGTAAAAAAAAAAACAAAAAGGACCAAATCAACCTACCAATAGGACTAATTGGTATAATAGAATAAAAGTGGGACTATTTGGTATAACAGTTTGTAAAGTAGGATTTATTGGTAAGTAATCCAAATAAATATGAGCATTCTAACAAAATAAATTTTTAATTTTGTCAGTTTAAATTTTAATCTTTAAATTTGTTTTCAATCTAAATTATTATTATTTTTTTTGTTAAGTAAAATCGACAAAAAAAAAAAATATTTTAGTTATTAAACTCAATGTAGATATATATAAAATGTATAAAATATCATTTTCATTGAGTTTAATGACTAAAATACCTATTTTTTTCATCGATTTTACTTAACAAAAATAAGCAAATGATTTAGATTGAAAATAATTTAAAAGTTTAGGTTTTAAATTAACAAAACTAAAAATTCAGGGTTTATTTTGTTATAAGGATCAAATCTTAGGGGTTTTTTTATATATAATTGCCGCTAAATTTTTTCATTCACATAACCATTAGGGTTTTTTTTTTGGGTGAATAACATAACCATTTGGGTTAGTTTGGGAATATATGCTATTTTAGTAATTTTTGAACTCTTTAAAAAAGATATGCAGAAAAATAGAAAGAATAGTGTGACAATTTATAGTGACTTTTTTTTTTTCTTTTTAGTTAAAACTGAAAGTCGCCAAATTTTTATCAATAATTTGTTAGTTATATGAATGAAAATATAATATTGTCATCTCTTTTGCGTTAAAATGTATATTCTATTTTATTTATTTTTATGCTTTCACAACATCTGTATTAATTTCAATCTCTTTGACCTTACTGAAAAAGTAATTGATTAATTATATCAAAATTGTAGAGTTTAGTGTATTTTCTCTAAATCTTAAGCGAGGTCAATACAATTTATTATTTTTTTGTTTTAGCTTGTTATTTTCTTTTTCACAAATATAATATATATATATATGTGTACCATGGAATGTAATTTCCAAAATCATAAGGGGCGATTCGTGTTTTAATCAAACGTCAGGGGGTGTATTTGTAATTTACCCTAATATCAAAAATTTGATGTTCGGTGTCACCCGCCATATGTTTGCTTCATTGTGTCATTGAATTTAGAAATCTGTTAGTCCCAAAGTTCTAATTTGCTATTTTTTTGATAAAAAAATTAGAACGGTGTTACATTTCCTAATATATCACCCCTATTTTGACTTCTAATGAGATAGAAGAGAAAAAGAGAATAGAGAGAGATAGAGAGAAAGAATGAGATGTGAGAAGTGGGATCATTCCACATTGTTAGGGATGAATTAAGAGTGCTCAATTAGTGCTCCAAGCATTTTTCAAAAAATTAACACTTACCTGTAACTCTAGTGCTGTTGTGTGTGCTGATATGGGTTCCGGAAAAGTGCAAAATTAAGATCAATTCAACAATATACAGTTTTGGTTTGGTGGGGAGGGTCAGTTGAGTTGAGTGATGGTTTTCTTTTCTTGGGTGTGAAGTCTGCAATTCCTTCCATTCTTAACAACCAATGGAAGCTTATTTGTGATTCTGGCTTATTAACCATGTTGAGCATCTCCAATGCTCAATGCCAAATTTATCATGATGTAAAATTGCCAAAATTAGGCTAACCTTGCTTCAATGCTTGTGTCATTTTTGTGCACAACCATCATCTCATCCATCGGTGGAGCTACAGTATCAATATCTCAAATTTCTTTTTAAATAACACTCTCTTTGTTTGAGTGAAAAACATTTTATAGAAATGTTTTTTTATATTTTTTGATATTTGGTACAATGGAAAACAAGTCAATGAAAAACATTTTTCATGGTCAGTGGAAAATAAGCCTATTTAAGTAGAATGTTTTCTACTTTTAAAAAGAGGGAAAACGTTTTTCGGATTAAAATTTTATCAATGTTACCACTCCACCACCACCACTCTCACATCCACCCCCACACCATAGCTACTGCTTTCATCACCGTTGTTATCACCGTTGCCCCCCACCACCATGCTACCACCTCCACCTCCACCTCCACCTTCGTTCTACCACCACCACCACCAAACACAGAAAAATGTTTTCTACCCAAACAAATGGAGCATTAACGTAAAAAATTATCCAAAATGTTTGGGATTTTACAAATTGAACCAAGTGAAATTATAGCATACTTTGATTTCAAATTTGAATTGATACGATTTACTCCAAATTTGTCATTAAATTTTATCAAAATCTTTTTAAAAATTCTCCTCTTATCCCAAATTTTCATTTTCATCAATTTTTATTTTTATTTTTTTAATTTTTTTATTTTTAATCTCCAATGCTTTATCTTTTTAATTTTTCATCAAATTCAAATTTGATAAAAGATTTGATGAATTATCAATTTGATGAAAAAAATGTTTCTCCCTTTAATTTGATAAACATTTGATGAAATAATTTTTAGATTTTTTATTTTTTGAACATAGATTTGATGAAATGATTGATGATAGCTTTTGAGCATTTTATCATCAAATTTAAATTTTATGAAAAAAAGATTAAAGATCGGATATGGTATTCTCTTGAAGGAACAATAGAGACTTGTTATTCCTATTACCAATGACAACTACAACTACGACTACGAAAAATCTTCCGCTGCGATGCAATTTATGAAGAACTGAATAAGTAATTTCCCTCCCTTAAATTTAAAATAATGGTTGATTGAATGATTATTTAGATAGATATATGGAGAAAAATGTGTTTGATAACTTAAGTAATAAGGTTATCATATAGTGATTTCAAAAATGAAAACTCACCGTGAACAATATAAGAGTAGATTTTTGCTTTATTTTTGTGAAAGCAATAGTATTAATGTCTCAATTTTTGTTTGTTTGTCTGTTTGTTTGTTTGTTTTTTTTTTTTTTTTGTTCTGTTTTTGTTTTTGTTTTTTTTTTTAAAAGTAATTTAACAAGTTTAAATTACATTTGTCGATGTGATTGAAAATATATAAAATTGCAATATACTATGTAAAAGTTGATTTTGAATAGATTATGTAGAATTTTAATATGACATAATAATATTGATGATACTTGTTAAATGACCCCACTAAACTACAATCCTGGCTATGCCACTAATCTCATCTTACCATAGATCTCTATAAAATACATCTAGCTATTGATAGCAAAATTTGACAATCTGCCAAAACTTGTATGACATTTTGAATCAAGGGTACAAATGCCAAAATTCGGCAAATTTAATGGAAGCCCAATTGGAGGACCCAACTGCTATAATATGGCTATGACCATAGTTAAACAAAGCAGGAGCGGGAGTTAAAATATAGGAAATTTTGATCTTTGGTTATTTTGTTAATTCAAGCATCCGATCTAAACTATTTTCACATCAAGTAATATGATTACTCGCATATTTTCCTTCATTTGTATTAGAGCAGTATTGCTTGTTTTCGCCTTATGATTTGCATGCCATTGTCACGACCCAAACCCGCCCCTATAGGTTTAGTATCGTAACCGGCCAGTAATCCGTGGATTACCGAAGGCCTCTGAACAGATTAGCAAATAGTAAGAGGTTGCGGAAGCAATAATACAAAATAAATAAGGTCCAATGAGCTGTGATAACGTACATGGGACGAAACATTTCAAAACTTATATGTATATATGCATAAACATGCCAATCCAGGTACACAATATTTACAACATGTACAACCCGAGACCTGTCTTTACAAAACATATACAGAGACTAGCATGAAATACAAAAACAGCCATTGCATTAGGCTTCGATCGAAACCTCCTCGGGAGGCACAACGAATGGCTGACAAAAACAGAACAGAAGGCAATCAACTCTGGCCCTGGTCATGTGCCGTCTCACCTACATACATAATATAAACTATGAGCGAAAGCCCAGTGAATAATAATAGAGTAAAGGGTTTCAATGAATGAGTTCATACAGGTTCAGAAATCACAGTCCAGATTTGCATCAAATTCATCATTTGTCCAGATCATATATATAGACAGAAATCATAAGTCATGATTAATTTACGTAATACATCCGTTAGCATTAACAGAATAGAACAGAACAGAACGCATACGCGTGAGGTTACAAATAACCAGTTCCATAAAGGAACCTCCGGATTCGGGTAACAGAACAGAACAGAAGCTGAGTGTAAAACCCAAGTTGTGTGTAGGATTATTTTGTTGGATGGATTAGTAATTAAATTAATTTATATGGGTCATTTATTAATATCAAAGAATTAGTTATGAGATGGCATTATATTTTCTATTACTTAGATGGGTAATTTTGTAACTTTAAGAAATTAGGTTAATAAGCCCACCTATATATTGTGGCTTTAAGTCTTGGGAAACAAACAAAACATAGGCTAGGAATTGCTCCATAGGTGGCTAGGGTTTGAGAAGGTAAAAGGAAAAAAGAAAAGAAAAAGAGAAGAGAGGTTCAAGTGAGGCTACAATAGGGATTGGAGGCAGCACGTTGGTGATTTTGGGACACCCATTGGTTAAGGTAAAATCTATCTTTACTGTTAATTATTAAGTTTATGTTGAGGAATTTAACAATCAATGCATTAAGGGGATTTGGAAGATCTATAGGTGCCTACTTAGGTTTTGAGAATTGGGTGAAATGGGTAAGTGTAACTTTGGGTGGGTAATAGAAACAATGGAGTTTGTATCATGGGTAAGGGTGTGTTTCGCTATAAAGTTGGGTTGAATGGTTTGATCTCTTGGATATTAAAGCAATACATTAATCTAATATGGTGGGGCTTTTGTGAGTGTATGTAACATGTAAAAAATATTAATTTATTTGAGGTTTATTTATTAGGTTTGTGTGATTGAAGTGGTGGAGCTGGGTGTTTGGAGTTAGTGTTGGAGTGTTATTTTTAAGCTTTTGAGGTAAGTAACCCTCTATCACTGTTGGTTCATTTTTATTCCTATCGAATCGTTTAAAATCATAAATATATATTTATAGCCTTCGTGTTCTCTTAAAATAAAACATGGGTCAAGTATAAAACAACATCGAATATTATTATGAAAGTTATTTGAATATTTTGTAAAACTATTCTGAAAATTGTACCAAATGTTTATTCCGAAAATATCGAATATTTTATTTGAAAGTTGTGTATTGTTTGAATTTTGAACATCACTCTAGTCTGACTATGATTTGGACCCTAGCCAATGGGGGTTATTTATTGGCATAGAAACTAGTTTCTTTTGGGGCTTTACCACCGGCCTATGTGTGGTTCTGGGCCTTGTCACGGGCTAAGTGACCGTAGTCATTAAGACTTGGGTTTTGTGAATCAAATAATTGAACTATCTGAATATCGAACCATCGATTTGAACAACGAATTACTTTGAATTATCACATTGGCTTTTCATTTAAAACGTATTGTACATTGTTTATTTTTAGCTATGAAACCATCTTACAAATAATTGTTCATTTATTGAACTGTAGAAAAATTATATTTATTGGTCATCGATTTATTTATTTATTTTTGTATACTTGATCCAACTAGCAGTGATGGTTGGTTATTTACTGGGCTGTCTGGCTTACCCTTATTTTATTTTTCAGATTTTGAGGAGTAGAGCTGCGCGGGGTTTTTACTTGTGGGAGTGCCGAGAGTAGGACTATGATTTAAGTATTTGGATCATTATTATTAGTATTATTTTATTAGTGGACTTGGTGGACAATTTCATATGATAAAAATTGTCTATTTGTATGGTTTTTAGCATTATGATATTAAAGGATTTAATTTGAGTATTTTATATTGTTGGTTATGTGTTGGACTCTTAGCCTTGCATGCTCACCTAAATGAGTGTGCGGCGTTGTCACGGAGCTTGGGGCGTGACACTGAGCCCCCGTGACGGGGCCTCCGGTACGGGTAACAGAGTGCAGACAGAAATAAGTCCCATGAAGGAACCTCCGATACCAGGTAACAGCTAACAGATATCACATGATGCTAAGGATGTCACGAAATACATATCAGAAATTGAACAATCATTCATTGTACAGAACATATCATTTCGGAAAACATATCTTATTTTACCACACAGAAAGTAGATATAGTTTGAACATAACTTTACTAAATTATTACTCACAGTTGGCCTTGAAACAGACAGACGGAGCAGATTGATCACAAGACACGCGGCACGTGACCTACATAACACATAACGAACACACACTTGAAACGCACATTCTAATCACACAAACTTATGTCATTGGTTCGTAATGTGTTTCTAACCTTAAAGTCTCACTATAGAGTCTTAAACATGGCCTAGGAATGCCTAGGATGGAATGAGGATGCAAAGATGCATTGGGAAATATTTTTCAAAATTTGCTGAAAACAGGGGTCTCGCTCGAGCGTAGCTTTCTTCGCTCGAGCGAGCATGCCAAAACAGAGGGGTCGCTCGAGCGTGGAATCCTTCGCTCGAGCGGTCTGTAAAAATGCAAAAGTACTGGTTGTTGAAATTTTACGCTCGATGCACGCCCGATGCTCGCTCGAGCATGAGACACACCCTTCGCTCGAGCGTAGGTCTCGTCGCTCAAGCATGCGTCTGCATGCACTAAAAACCTGAGAGCTCGCAATTTACGCTCGAGCCACCCTTCCTTCGCTCGAGCGGAGCTCTGAACAAACGATGGTCGCTCGAGCGTGGAATCCTTCGCTCGAGCGAGGAAGCCAAATTCTGGAATTTCCAGATTTGCCTCCCAAGCTCAAACCAAGCATTCAACTACCCAAATCTCAACCTCTTGGGCCCATTTTCTGGAAAAACACTTTAAACTCATAGTATAACATGTTTTAAAGATCAATTTGAGAAATTAAAGCCCAAAGGTGAGTCAATTAAACATAATTTCAAACAAACTTCCAAGAAATATTAAAGAACAAAACATGTAAGTGTTCATTTGAATTCAATGCTCCAAAAATGTAACCAAATGCAAGATTATACTCAAAATCATTATGAACTCATGGACTAGAACTAGAATATGGTTTTGCATGCAAGAATTTCCATGAAAACACTTCAAATTGTTATGATATGGACATGCATGCATGATTTAAGCTCTAATTCAACATGTTTAATTCAATTCTTGTCTTAGGTCACTAATGTCACATGAATCATGCAAGAAATGACTTGAATTCACAATCAAGAAGGTAATTCTCCTACCTTAAGTCTTGAATTCCAAGTATGGAGGCTCAATTATGAAAATTCCTCTACAATTCTTCAAGTTCCAAGCCAAAAACTCTTGTTGAAGCGAAGTCTCTTCTCCTCTCTCACTCTCCTACGTTTTGTCTCAAATATGGCTGAGGAAATGATGTATGGAGTATGCTAATCAATTCCCAAACAAGTCTCTTAGAAGTGGTCCACCAAGTAGCAGTTTATCTAATCTAATTTAATCATTCCAACTCAAATTTTAATTAAACTTACCATAAAATTCTATAAATCCTCACTAATACTTAACACAAAACAATTTCGGAATCAGGCGCCGATAAGGCTTTCAATTTGCAGTTCAAAGTTGAAACATGATCAGATCATTTTATGGCAAACAGATAGAAACACAAAGATAATGCAATACACATGCAAATTAATTCCAAATTCCTTCTAAATTACTGTTAAGCATAATTAATCATGTTTTAGCATTAATCGGAGGTCGGGGTTATTACAGTCTTCCCCCTTTAAAAGAGTTTGGTCCTCCAAACTCGATTTACCTTCATTCGGAGTCAACATTGGGTCCAATGGGAACAAGTCCGGATATCTCTTCACCATGTCTTCCTCGGTTTCCCAAGTTGCATAGGTTCCTCCGTGGTTTTGCCAATCAACTTTTACTAACGATATTTCTTTATTCCTCAATTTCTTGATTCTGCGGTTCACAATCTGAATAGGCCTTTCCTTGTAGGTGTAATCATCTTTCAAGAGTACATGTGTTGGTTCAAGGACGTGAAGTGGATCCCTCAAATATTCTCGTAGCATCAATACATGAAAGACGTTGTGTATATGTTCCATTACTGGAGGTAAGGTTACCCGATATGATACCAGATTGATCTTTTCAAGGACCTCATAAGGTCCAATATACCTCGGCGCCAATTTGCCCTTAACACCAAACCGAGTTTGACCCTTCATCGGGGTCACTTTTATAAACACGTGATCACCAACTTCATATTCCCTCTCTCTTCTACGAACATCGGCATAACTTTTCTGCCGACTCTGTGCAGTTTTCAGGCGTTGCTGTATCAGCTTCACTTTCTTGGTTGTTTCTTGCACAAGTTCCGGTCCCAACAAAGGTCTATCACCTACTTCAGCCCAACATATCGGAGAACGACATCTTCTTCCATACAAAGCTTCGTAAGGAGCCATTCCAATGCTTGAATGGTAACTGTTGTTATACACAAATTCAGCTAATGGCAAGTAGGTCTCCCAATTCCCTTGGAAATCTAACACACACATTCTGAACATATCCTCCAGAGTTTGGTTGGTTCGTTCAGTTTGGCCATCTGTATGTGGGTGATAGGCACTGCTCAGTCTCAATTCAGTCCCCAGAGCCTGTTGCAAACTCTGCCAAAATCTCGATACAAACTTTGAGTCCCTGTCAAACACAATAGATACTGGCACTCCATGCAATCTCACAATTTCAGTCATATAGATATTGGCCAATTTATCAACGTTATAAATAGTTTTAACAGGCAGAAAATGGGCAGACTTAGTTAAACGGTCAACTATAATCCAGATAGAGTCCATACCTCGAGGAGAACGACGCAATCCCACAATGAAGTCCATGATAATGTACTCCCATTTCCATTCCGGTATTGGGAGTGGTTGTAGCAATCCAGCGGGTCATTGATGTTCAGCTTTAACCTGTTGGCAATGTAAACATTTAGCCACAAAGTCTGCAATACTCTTTTTCATTCCAGGCCACCAAAAATTCTGTTTCAAATTATGGTACATCTTCGTGTTCCCTGGATGCATAGCAAACTTACTACTGTGAGCTTCGGTCATAACACGTTTTCTCAAATCATCACAATCAGGTACACAAACACGGTTCTGAAATTTCAGCACATCATTCTCAAACACAAATCCCGGCCTCGGCTTTGAATCAATTTCCTCCATGATCTTTTTCAAGTATTCATCCTCGCACTGTTTCTGTTTGATCTCGTCAAGAATTGTAGGTTGAGCGGCAATAGCAGTCAGTAGCCCATCTTGTTCTAGGTCAGTCAACAATTCTTTTCGGTTGGATAGCAAGCATGACAGATTCGCACTGGATTTTCGGCTCAAGGCATCTGCTACGGTATTAGCCTTTCCTGGATGATACAAGATTTGCAGATCATAATCCTTGATTAACTCTAACCATCGCCTCTGTCTCATATTCAATTCCTTTTGGGTGAAGAAGTATTTCAAGCTCTTATGGTCGGTGTATACCTCACAAGTTACCCCATACAAGTAGTGACGCCAAATTTTCAAAGCAAACACCACAACTGCTAACTCAAGATCATGCGTTGGGTAATTCTTTTCATGTGGTCGGAGTTGTCTAGAAGCATAGGCAATCACCCTTCCATTTTGCATTAATACACACCCTAGACCTTTGTAAGAAGCATCACTGTACACTTGGAACCCATCAGTACCATTAGGCAAGGTTAAGATTGATGTAGTCACTAACCTGGTTTTCAACTCTTGGAAAACTGCCTCTCTTTGTTCATTCCAGTCAAATGGCACCATTTTCTGAGTTAACTGAGTCAATGGCAAGGCAAGCTTGCAAAAATCTTTCACAAACCTCCGGTGGTAACCTGCAAGTCCTAGAAACTTCGGACTTCTGTCACATTTGTCGGTCTAGGCCAATCCACGACAGCTTCAATTTTCTGAGGGTCAACAGAAACTCCATCCTTGTTGATTACATGTCCCAAAAATACCACACTATCAAGCTAGAATTCACACTTGGACAATTTAGCATACAATTTATTTTCTCTCAAAATCTTCAAGGTGGTTCTCAGATGGTTCTCATGTTCTTCCCTGTCTTTAGAATAAATCAAAATGTCATTAATAAACACAACAATAAAATCATCCAGATATGATTTAGCCACCCTATTCATGAGATCCATGAAAGCTGCAGGTGCATTGGTCATCCCAAACGGCATTACTAAAAATTCATAATGTCCATATCTAGTTCGGAATGCAGTTTTCTCTATGTCCTCAGCTCTAACCTTTAACTGATGATACCCGGACCTGAGGTCAATTTTGGAAAACACTTGGGCACCCTGAAGTTGATCAAACAAGTCATCTATTCGGGGCAGAGGGTATTTATTCTTGATAGTCACTTTGTTCAATTCTCGGTAGTCTATACACAATCTCAAAGACCCATCCTTCTTTTTGACAAACAACACTGGAGCACCCCAAGGTGAAGTACTCGGGCGGATAAATTTCTTATCTAACAGTTCCTGAAGTTGGGTTTTCAATTCTTTCAGTTCAGAGGTAAACATTCTATAGGGAGTCTTGGAAATAGGTTGTGTCCCCGGAAACACTTCAACAATGAATTCAATTTCTCTATCAACTAAGTCCCCAGGTAAGTCAGTTGGAAACACATCGGAAAATTCACAAGCAACAGGGATTGTTTCTACAGTAATACTGTCAGATGGTGCAGTCAATATACAACACAAATAACCCCTACATCCCTTCCTAAGGAGTTTTACGGCTTTCATAGCCGAAATCAAATATGGGGGAGGAACTACCCCATTCCCAATAAAGATAAATTCAGGCATACCAGGTGGCCTAAACACAACAGTTCTATTTGCACAGTCAATAGTAGCACAGCATTTAGCCAACCAATCCATTCCCAAAATACAATCAAAATGACTAATGTCCAAGGGTAATAAGTCCACATATAACATCATATCGCCAATCATCACATCACATGCTGGATAAACATGAGCACACATCATAGAATCCCCAGATGGCGTAGACACAGATAACACATAGGTCATAAGTTCTAATGGTCTAGTCAATTTTTGAGAGAAAGCATGCGATACAAAAGAATGTGTAGAACCAGAATCTATCAGTACACATGCATTTTGAGAACATATAGAGAGTGTACCTGACACCACAGTATAGGTGTTTGGTATGTCACCGGGCACTAAGGCAAACACTCGGCCTTGTCTCAGAGGTTCCTTCCCAGTATTGGCTTTGGCATTGGTTTTGGCCACAGAAGCGGATCCCGCTGAGCTTGCTGCAGGACGGCTAGTAGTCTCAAATCTGAGCGGGCAATCTTTCACTACGTGACCTGACTGGCCACACCGGAAATACGCACCGGACACTCGGTAGCACACACCTCTGTGCCTTTTACCACAATCAGAACAAACCGGAATAGACCCACTACTTTGACTCGAGCTGTTCGAAGTCCCCATGTTTTGCTTCTTATTGACAAAGGAACGGCCTCTTTTAAAACCAAACCCGGATCTTTTTCCTCTCCACTCAGTTGTTGTAGTCGCTGGGGCCTTACTTTATTTCATGGCGGCTATGGTGGCCTCTGCCATTAAGGCTCTGTCTAAAACTTCCACATAAGTAGGCAATTTCAGGACACCTACTAGATCAAACACCTCCAAATCTAATCCTCCTTCAAACTTTCGTGCTTTCCTGTAGTCGGTATCCACTATATGTGGGGCAAACCGTGCCAATTCAGTGAATTTCGCTTCATATTCTACCACAGACATTCTTCCCTGTTTGAGTTCCTGGAATTCAGACACTTTCCGATCCCTGAAACATTGGGGAAAATACTTGTCGTAGAAGATCGCATTAAACTGTGCCCATGTCATATTTCCATTGCTACTTCGGATCAGTAACCACCACCTGCGGGCTTCATCTTTTAGAGTATAGGTGGTTAGGAGGACTTTCTGAGTTTCAGAACAAGGAAATACTTCATACAATTTTTCCATCTCAAGCAACCATGTCTCAGCTTTCAGGGGTTCAATTCCACCATAGAACGTTGGCGGTTTCATTTTCATGAATTTCTGTGTCAGATTGATGATGTCATTATTTTCCGCTTCGGCCTGTACCGGTGGAGGCGGAGGGGGCAAAGGTTGTTATCTCTGTTGTTGTGTCAAGGTTTCAGTCAATGCTACTAACATTTGTTCCATTCAGCCCATGCGAGCCTCTGAAGATTCACTTTCACCACTTCCCCTTGCATTCTCCATCTTACTATACAGACATCAAATGATAATAAATACAGGTATAATCTTATTCGTCGCCTTCAATTCATGTGATTCAAATGTACATTCAGTTTTTCATATTCAGCTACATTACCACACACACTCACACATGCAAATGGAATGCCCCTAATGCTTACTAGGACATCCTAAGCTCATACGGACCTGTGTGTGCGGTAGAACTCGTGCTCTGATACCACTCTGTCATGACCCAAGCCCGCCCCTATAGGTTTAGCATCGTAACCGGCCAGTAATCCATGGATTACCGAAGGCCTCTGAACAGATTAACAAATAGTAAGGGGCTGCGGAAGCAATGATACAAAATAAACAAGGTCCAATGAGCTGTGATAACGTACATGGGACGGAACATTTCAAAACTTATATGTATATATGCATAAACATGCCAGTCCAGGTACACAATATTTACAACATGTACAACCCGAGACCTGTCTTTACAAAACATATACAGAGACTAGCATGAAATACAAAAACAGCCATAGTATTAGGCTTCGATCGGAACCTCCTCGGGAGGCACAACGGATGGCTGACAAAAACAGAACAGAAGGCAGTCAACTCTGGCTCTGGTCTTGTGCCGTCTCACCTACATACATAATATAAACTGTGAGCGAAAGCCCAGTGAATAATAATAGAGTAAAGGGTTTCAATGAATGAGTTCGTACAGGTTTAGAAATCACAATCCAGATTTGCATCAAATTCATCATTTGTCCAGATCATATATATAGACAGAAATCATAAGTCATGATTAATTTATGTGATACATTCGTTAGCATTAACAGAACAGAACGCATACGCGTGAGGTTACGAATAACCAGTTTCATAAAGGAACCTCCGGATCCGGGTAACAGAACAGAACAGAAGCTGAGCCCCCGTGACGGGGCCTCCGGTACAAGTAACAGAGTGCAGACAGAAATAAGTTCCATGAAGGAACCTCCGATACCGGGTAACAGCTAACAGATATCACATAATGCTAAGGATGTCACGAAATACATATCAGAAATTGAACAATCATTCATTGTACAAAACATATCATTTCGGAAAACATATCTTGTTTTACCACACAGAAAGTAGATATAGTTTGAACATAACTTTACTAAATTATTACTCACAGTTGGCCTTGAAACAGACAGACGGAGCAGATTAATCACACGACACGTGGCACGTGACCTACATAACACATAACGGACACACACTTGAAACGCACATTCTAATCACACAAACTTACATCGTTGGTTCTTAATGTGTCTCTAACCTTAAAGCCTCACTATAGAGTCTTAAACATGGCCTAAGAATGCCTAGGATGGAATGAGGATGCAAAGATGCCTTGGAAAACATTTTTTAAAATTTGCTGAAAACAGGGGTCTCGGTCGAGCGTAACTTTCTTCGCTCGAGCGAGCTTGCCAAAACAGAAGGGTCGCTCGAGCGTGGAATCCTTCACTCGAGCGGTCTGTAAAAATGCAAAAGTACTGGTTGTTGAAATTTTACGCTCGATGCACGCCCGATGCTCGCTCGAGCGTGAGACACACCCTTCGCTCGAGCGTAGGTCTCGTCGCTCGAACGTACGCCTGCGTGCACTAAAAACCGGAGAGCTCGCAATTTACGCTCGAGCCACCCTTCCTTTGCTCGAGCGGAGCTCTGAACAAACGATGGTCGCTTGAGCGTTGAATCCTTCGCTCGAGCGAGGAAGCCAAATTTTGGAATTTCCAAATTTGCCTCCCAAGTTCAAATCAAGCATTCAACTACCCAAATCTCAACCTCTTGGGCCCATTTTCTGGAAAAACACTTTAAACTCATAGTATAACATGTTTTAAAGATCAATTTGAGAAATTAAAGCCCAAAGGTGAGTCAATTAAACACAATTTCAAACAAACTTCCAAGAAATATTAAAGAACAAAGCATGCAAGTGTTCATTTGAATTCAATGCTCCAAAAATGTAACCAAATGCAAGATTATACTCAAAATCATGATGAACTCATGGACTAGAACTAGAATATGGTCTTGCATGCAAGAATTTCCATGAAAACACTTCAAATTGTTATGATATGGACATGCATGCATGATTTAAGCTCTAATTCAACATGTTTAATTCAATTCTTGTCTTAGGTCACTAATGTCACATGAATCATGCAAGAAATGACTTGAATTCACAATCAAGAAGGTAATTCTCCTACGTTAAGTCTTGAATTCCAAGTATGGAGGCTCAATTATGAAAATTCATCTACAATTCTTCAAGTTCCAAGCCAAAAACTCTTGTTAAAACTAAGTCTCTTCTCCTCTCTCACTCTCCTACGTTTTGTCTCAAATATGGCTAAGGAAATGATGTATGGAGTATGCTAATCATTTCCCAAACAAGTCTCTTAGAAATGGTCCACCAAGTGGTAGTTTATCTAATCTAATTTAATCATTCCAACTCAAATTTTAATTAAACTTACCATAAAATTCTATAAATCCTAGCTAATACTTAACACAAAACAATTTCGGAATCGGGCACCGATAAGACTTTCAATTTGCAGTTCAAAGTTGAAACATGAACAGATCATTTTATGGCAAACAGATAGAAACACAAAGATAATGCAATACACATACAAATTAATTCCAGATTCCTTCTAAATTACTGTTAAGCATAATTAATCATGTTTTAGCATTAATCAGAGGTCGGGGTTATTACAGCCATAAATTAGTTTCGTTCATGTTTAATCAATATTATTTGTTTTAATATTGTTGAATATTATGACATGTTGAAAAAGTTTTTAGAAAACCCTAGTGTTTATTAAATTTTAATAACTCAAAAATCAGTATAAAAATTTTCGTTTTTAATGGAATTTACATATTTTGAAAGCCCTCTCCGTGAGCTTTCCATCCATATAAAATGGACTCTAATCAAAGTTAAATTGAAAAAGTTATGACTTTTCAAAGATTTTGGGGTCAAAATTGCTCTTTTTGAGTAATTCTAGAAGGCCAAGAAAATTTGGATTCGGGGCTGACGTTATCATGACGTCAACAGCACGCAGAAGCTAACTAATGTCGATGGGACTAGCGCAGCTCGGCGTAGCGTGGCGCACCTCAGCAGGTCGGGACGTCAGCAAAACACGGCGGCTTAGTGATACAGCTTGACAGCACACCGACGGGGCTTGGGTCAGTGCGGCTGATGTCAGTGTACTGCGTACAACTGACGTCAGTAACGCACATGCTGGCAGTGTGTGAGCACACCACGTGGCGCGCGTGGGAGCGCGACACCTGTCTGTCACATGTACAAGGCAACAGCCAACATGTGATGGCGCGTGGACACGTTTCTTTAGGCACATGTTCACATGCGCCACGCGTGGGGAATCCTGACTGCCTGCTCTTTTTTTTTTTTTTTTGTGTAATCTGTTTGGCTACAGTTTTTCAGAATTAATTTATTTGAAATTTTCTCTGAATATTCTCACATGTTTATATATTTTAATTTTAAAAATTACAAAAAATTGAAAATATAATTCTAAAAATTACTAAAAAATTTAGAAAATTTTTGGAAAATTAATTTTCTATTTTATTAATTATCATGCATAATTTATTAATTCCTTTTGGTTGTTTCAGCATTTGTTTTTTGTGCTATTAAATTGTGGAATTAATTTGTTAATTGTTTGATATATATTAGTTGAGAACTAATATATATTTTGAGTCTTAGTTTTCATGATTATACTCTTTTCTTTAGTAGAAATTGTAGTTTGACCTCCATCATTGGCCATTTATTTAATGTTAATGTATGTTTGGATGGATGGAGGTAATGTTGATAATTTTGTGTGCACATGTTTATTTTATTTTTATTTTTTTTGTATTGTTAGAGGTAGACCCTACAAATGTATTAGTGAAGTGGCATTCCCATGTTATTTATTTTTTATTTATTTATTAGAATCAATGTATTAGGATTATTTTGGGTTGTAATTATTTATTTTTTGGATGTATTTTTTTCATAGCCATGTAAGGGGATGTGTTTCACTGTCACCAATACATTTTAAGGTTGCCTTAACATGTTGCACCATATTACCAACAGGGCTTCAAGTGGAGCCCACGCGCAAAATTGTATGGCGCATTTTTTGGACTCATATATATTATGCATGATTTGATATTGTGGAAATAAGATATGATTTTGCCTCTTACATAATTTTATTCAAAATTAATTGGGTGCCATATTTTAGCTTACATAGAGGTAGATGATTATGAGCTTAGTGAATTTTTTGATCTCTCTATGTAAATGGAAATATTGTATGCCAATTGTATTTTTTGGGAATAAATTTTTTTTTTTTTTTTTGAAAGTGCGCTAATGTCAAATCCTATGCAATCAATAGTGAAATGGCCCCAAAGAGTGTTATTACTAACCTCACCAAAAATAAAATTCAATATTCGCTGAATGAACAAGAAGTCAAAGAAAAATTGACCACCATTAAGATCCGATCTATAGAAAGGACCACTGCCCAACATTGCCGTGACATGAAGACCCATCAGAATTGGGTCAAAAGAGATCGATGTGAGCGCTATACTATACTTAGCAGCATGTACAATGATCTAACGGGAGAGTTTGAGACAAACCCCATTGCTCATGACATATGGAATCAACTAAATATTACCTATGGGACCACACCTGCAACCGAGCTGCATGCTCTTATTTTAAATTTGAGCAATTTAAGATTAAAGTGAAGTGCCTAGGGTTGCACCGCAACACTGTCCTTGTCACCCAAGCAAGGCAGCATTAGGCATTCAAGCCTAAGTGTAATAGACAAGGAAAATGTGGTGGTACAGCTAGTAACCTTGGTCTTAAGAGAGGTAATATAGGGAAGCACCATCGAGGCAAGTGCGCTGGAAATAAATAAAAAAAAGACCAAAGTCAAGTGCTATAATTGTGTGAAGCGAGGTCACTTTTCTCGAGAATGCCTTGATGCAAAGAAGGTAGACCTTTTACTTAACTCTTTAAATACTTGTGTTTGTTCACATGTATGTGTAGCTAATTCTCTCCATGGTTAGATTTTAGTACTCAGAAGCAACCCACCACATAGTAAAGAAAGAGTTGAGTTCGTGGATTACAAAAAAATACCCATGGACAAGCAATACGTTACATTGGGTAATAGAACTCGAGAGAATGTCCTTAAAGTTGGTTCTTATCACCTCAAGACGCATCTGGGGTGCACTTTACTCCTCCATGATGTGCTTTATGCACCTAGTGCCTAATGTAATTTTTTATCAATTATTGCTTTGCTAGGATTTGGTTTTAATGGTAGTTAGTTCAATTCCTATTTGAATAAGGGCTTGTATGGACAAGGTTTTCTTTCCAATAGTTTATTTATGCTGGATTTGGATTTTGCCTCATATATTTGTGTCTTGTGATAATGATACATTAAATTCTGTTAATTGGTATACTAGACTTGGTCACATTGGAAAAGATAGAATGACTAGACTAGCTAAGAAAGCTTGTTGGGGCATCTTGCTAATATAAGTCTTCATGTTTGTGAGCCTTGTTTGGCAGGAAAGGCCTGTAGGAAGCTTTTTGGAAAGACGCCTAGGGCTTTATATTCTCTCGAGTTAGTCCACTTTGACATTTGCGGACCTATAAATATAAAGGCACGCCATGGTGCTTCTTATTTCCTTACATTTGTAGATGACTATTCATTGTTCAATTATATCTACTTCATCTCACATCGCTTTAAGGTATTGGATTGTTTTAAGCGCTTTATTGTACTAGTTAAGAGTCAGATAGACAGGAAATTGAGCATCGTTTGAACGGATCGAGGGCATGAATATTTATCACATCAGTTTTAGGGATTGTGTAAGGAAAGTGGGATACACAGGCAGTTAATGATTCCAGAAACTTTGCAACAAAATGGTGTAACGGAGAGATGGAATTGCACTTTTGCTTAAAATGCTTAGATCAATGACAGCGCAAGTCAACCTCCCTATATCTTTTTGGGGGATGCTCTTATGACTACTGCCTACATCCTTAACCCTATGCCTTCAAAGTCTGTTTCAACAACTCCATATGAATTATGGAAAGACATAAAACCTGATTTGGAGCATTTGCGGCCTTCAAGTTGTGCGGGTTTTTGTTCACAGTACTTCCCATAAACATGAGAAATTAGGCCCTAGAGCAAATAAATGAGTGGTTGTTAGATACTCAGAATGCTCAAAAGGTTATGTGAACACACTTATAGCAGAATGACTGAAAGTGAGTCGCGAGATGTCAATTTCATTTAGAGTGAGTTTTCTAATATTGGTGAAGTAAAGAAATATCTTGCGTTGTTTGAGTTACAGGAGTCTAAGGAAGTCACACCTTCTTTTGGCGAGGATGGGGAATTAGAGACTCATTCTGAAATCACCAAAGATAGTGGGAGTGATTTACCTTCTAGTGGGAGTGTTTCACTAGAAAATGATTCAATAAGGATCCTGGTTACGTAGAGATAAACGTGGAATCATTCCTTGTTGACTTATGAGATTAAGGGGAAATTTTTCATATGTGCTTCGTTGGATCTTAATGAGCTTACTTCCTATGAGGAAGCGTTAGTTTCACCAAATACTAGTGAGTGGATGGCTGATATGAAAGATGAAAAAGTGTTCTATGGCTTGGAACCAAGTTTGGGAGTTAGTTGACTTTCCACCTAAGTGCAAGGCCATTGGCAACAAGTGGGTCTTAAAAGTTAAGCGCAAGGCTAATGGGTCAAAAGATCGTCTCATGGCAAAGGGCTATACCCAAAGAGAGGGTATAGACATTCTCCCTGGTGATGAGATTTGCTCCCATTCGCCTAAATTATAGCTATTGTGGCATATTTAGATTTGGAACTTTTCCAAATGCATGTTTTGACTGTATTTCTCAATGGAGAACTAAACGAGGAAATCTATAGGGATCAACCAGTAGACTTTGAGGTCAATGGACAAAAGGGCAAAGCATGCCATCTCAAATGTTCCATTGATGGCCTAAAATAATCATTTAGATAGTGGTATTTTAGATTCCATAAAAACCATCATTTCAACTAGGTTTGAGATGATGAAGGAAGACTATTGTATCATTGTACGTTGACAACATATTGTTAGCTGGAAATTACATGGAGATGATTGTCACCACTCAGAAGTGGTTGTCCTGTACTTTTGAAATAAAGGGCATAGGAGAGGCAAATTATGTGCTCGAAGTGGTTGTCCTCTAAGACACTTCTTTATTTGTCTCAAGAGACTACATTAAGAAGATCTTAGAACGGTTTCAGCTGCACTATTCCAAACCCATTGACAATCTAATTGAGAATGGATGTAACCTGAGCATTGACTCTTGTCCTAAGAACAGATGAGGAAAATAAACAAATGGCAAATGTTCCCTATGCAAGTGCAATTGGTAGTCTGATGTACACTATGGTGTGTACTTGACCGGATATATTCTTTGTAGTGGGTGTGGTCAACTGTTACTAGAGTAACACATGACTTGTTCACTAGCAAGCAGTGAAGAGGATTTTTTTCGCCATCTTTGTCTATGATGAAGTTAGAGTACCTTGCTTATTTAGCAACAATACTTGAGGCTATTTGGTTGAGAAGATTCCTATAGCGCCTTGGGATCATGGCTCTTGCAGATGAAGTCGTTATGATCCATATTGATAGTATGGCAATTTTGGCATATTCTAGGGATTCTAAGTGTCTTGGTAGGACCAAACACATTGATATTTGATTTTACTTTATTCAAGGTGTGATTGCACGAGGGGAGGTAGTCCTATAGTATATTTCCACTAGCAAGATGGTGGCTGATCCATTGCTAGAGATACTTTCCGAACTCATGTTAGGAGTTTAGGACTTCGCAAGATTTAATATATCTTGGATACCTCATTGACTTTGTTGAATATTTTATGAGTACCTTATGCATAATTATTTATTCATGTGGTTTTATGGCGTAATTGATACTATTAGTACACATTGTATATGATGTCACCAAGCTTAGATCGGCCTTCTCACATTAGCGATCACCCTGGTGCTTGTAAAGTGAGCAGGATGAGACATTAATGATCTTGTCACTTAGAGAGCGAGCGAAGTAAATGTTTTGTAAGTTAAGAAGTGAACAAAATTGATTTATTATTAGATGTCGCATTAGCATTGGCTAAGATGAGACTTTAAAAAGTCGAACATGAAGTTATCCACAGCTTCATAAAGCCTGAATATAGCAGAATGTGAGATCTTAAATAGGTGCTTGATGAGCGAATATGCTAAGAAACTTAGGTTAGGTGCTTGTATAGAGACTAGACTAAGATTCGTATGGTGTTAGAGAATGACAGACCTAATCTAGTGGGAGCTCCGTCGTAGCATACATATCATGTTGTATGTGCTAGCACTGTGGGAGCCCTGTTAGGCCAATAATAGGTCTACACTATGCCCTTGAACCTGAAATTATGTCATGAAGTGATGATTTGATGTCGCTACTTTAGCATGCCATCCAAGGGTCACAATGAATACGATCTAGAGGACCATGCCTAGGAAAGTAATCAAGTTTGAGTGAATTGACATCAATGGCTAGGAAAGATTGTTGGAAGTCATACCTTTGAATTGTAGCTCATTGCCCAGGCAATTGTGTCGGATTTGAGATCACGATATAATCATGAGGACAAATACAGTGTTGAGGTCAAACATGTTTATGAGTTATGACTCACAAGGGGTTTTAAAATGTTTGATCTGATATGATCCAATGAATCTGGGTGTAGACGAGATATTTCGAGTGATGTGCTATATTAGTTTATGGTGGCTTAATTTAGCACTCTTGCCTTTGTACTTTCTCGTTAGGTTGCATACTCTATTTTTCCATATAAGGAGTGGCCTGAATAAGAGATTGAAAAATAACAGTCGTGAATGTAACCAATGATATGGACGAGTGAGAAATGTTGGAAATTTGGTCGAATTTGACCCAACCCATAACCCATGGAGCGTCCACATGGGTTGTAGATAATTCACACTATGTAATAAATAAGATAATTAAGGAATTATCTAATGAAGCGTTTGAGTTGTTGTTGGAGTCTACAACTCCACTTTTATCTGTAGAGATATATATCATATATCTGATATAGAGAAAATAGACGTATTATTGTTGTGGGAGTTTACCCAAAAAAATTCTACAGAATTTCTCTCTATGTTCTTCCCTCTTAGGTCACCGTTAGAGAACCTAGGGATTTGGAGTGTGGATACAACATTGAGAAACTTTGGTAGCTTCTCAATTGACAACGGAGGATTTTCCAAACGAGGCTCGTAATCTAAGCATTCGATCCAAATTGTTTTCGCATCAGGTAATATGATTACCCGTATATTTTCATTCAAAAACATCATCTTTCTATTCCTTAATCGACTCACTTCTTGTACTTGGAATGCAACCAAACATAGGCAAAGCCAGAAAGTTCGCTTCAGAGTGGATCCGACACTGGGAGCTCGTCCACTTCTAAGCAGATCTGGTACTGGGCCGAGCTCCATAGCTCGTCTGCTTCAAAGCAGGTCTTAACATTGTACCGAACTCTTGAAGTCCTTCTTCGTCCCTAGCCTAAGATTTGCCTTGGCTAGTCGCAAACCACGCCTTAATCTTGGGTATTACTTTGCTTATTACTAATGAAAATTAGAATAAATTAGGTTGGACTTGCAATAATGATCAATTATACTAGTTTAAAAAATATGAAAAAATAACATTCTTGGTATATTGGAAAAATAATAGCAATTTCATTAAAAAGTTTATAAAATTGACTTTTTAATATAATACAATATTATATTTTTCTTACATTCTACTTGAATGATGATTTCTCTCGAAACATCAAGGATTATCAAAATTTCTAAAAAAATAAAGGATTAGGCTTCTCTCTAGTCTATTACTGTCAAGCCTATGGGGCCCACCACATGTTCCGTTTTGATAATCCAAATCGCTCAATCTGTAGAGCTCGTTGAATACTTCATTCTTGTGAAAAATCACATAGATCGAATATCAATAGCCTCTTGATTGGGACAAATATTTTTCAATGGTAAATATGATTTTAAAAATAAATTGTTAACAAAAATGTGTTCGAATCAAGGGGCTATCGATATCAGATCAATGTGATTTTTTGCAAGGATGAAGTACTGGACAAGCTCTACTCATTGAACGATTTGGATTATCAAAAAGGGACCCGTAATGGCCCCATGGGCCCAACAATACGGTCATGTCCACTTTGTAGACTAGAGAGAAACCCATCCCAAAAATAAATTCCTTTTGAAAAAAAACCAAAAGAATCACTAATTGATAAGCTCAAATTTTGCAATGAATGATCACCACATAACCCTTGACATTTGACAAACAAAAACATTTGGGGAAGACTTCTCATCTTTCCCATTTAATTACGTTACAAACTTATTATGAAATTATAAGATTGAGAAGTCAAATGGATTGTAAATTTTTTTGCAGAAAATGAAAATAATCTTGGTTTATACAACATGTTTTGATTCGCAAGACCGTGTCGCGACACTCATACTTGTTTTGAGCTTGCTTACAGTTCTAGTGCTAACTTGCCCTGATTCGAGTGAATTTAATGTTCTTCATTAAGGAGTTGGTAATGGTATTGCAAATCACACCCTAGTAATTTTTGACTTTTTTTGTTTGATATTTCATTTTGGGTCACTATTAGATTTTCTGAGACTAAGAAAATTTAGAATTTTTTTAAAATTGATTTTGTAGGCATTTGTGAGGATTGAACAGAACATGTATTGCAGAGAGTGAAGATGCAAGTATGGTTGTTCCAGAGGGAAAGAAATTTCTGGTGCATCCGATGACATTTGTTGAACCTTGCAATCCGACCTACATCAAATTTTTGGTAAAAGAGTTTGAATTTTGTGACAATTTTGAGTCTTTTGACATTGCTATGAACCCGGAAAAATTTCACAGAAAAAGTGTCCCGCTACAATGCATTTATCTTGTTATGGAGTGAGCCCCATTTCGGATAAAAATAAATACAGTGCTGACAACACAACATTCTAAACACTTTTTTGGAGAAATACAGTGCTGACAAAAGGCTAACATAAAAGGTTTGGGCGACCGGGAAAAAATTAACTAAATTGAATCTTTTCCTTTATCCCAAATCTTTTCCTTTAACTAAATTGAATCTTTTCCTAGCATAAAATTAACTAAATTCCTTTTCCTTTATCCCAAATGTTTAGAAAAAAATTTAAAACTATAAACAAAACCTTTTTTTGGTGTCTATTTTCATTTTCAAAAACATCTTAACAACTTACAAAATTAACTAAATTCTTGTAATCATCAAAAAGTTTACTTGACTTCTTTAGAAAATAAGATTCAATTCCTGTTCTCAAATAGGATTGTTGGTGTCTTTATTATACTGAGGCCTCGTTTGGAAACGGGTTTTTTTAGTAACTTTTTGACTTTTTGGTTAAAATATGATGTAAAAAAAATTAGTGTGTTTGGGATGACTTTTTGACTTTTTACGAAAAGATGTACAAAAAGTAGAGAGAAAATGGAATCTTTGACTTTTTGGTATGGGTTGTTAGCTTTTTGAATTTTTTAGTAACTTTTTGACTTTTTGGCTAAAAGGGACACTTGCCAAACGAGGCCTGAATTTGCATAGATCTTGTTTTGGGCTGCTGTGCTCTTGTTTTACTGATATGCTCTTTTGTTCATATTCTGTTATCTAGTAGTCTCGAGATAGGTTTCATCTGTGTCTTGTTTTTTTTCAGGGTCCCTATTTTATGTTAGATATGGTTATTGAACAGAAGTATGGGTTAGATAGTTTTCGATTACTTTGTATCTATATGCTAGTTTTTTGTCTTAGCCTTCTATTTTGGTTTTAGCTGTTCGTCTTTTGTTTTGGATAGTTCTGTAGGGCTGGGGCATACCTCTTGTAATCTTGTAATTTTTTTGTTTTAATTTATGACTTATTCACCCAAAAAAAAAAAAAAAGAAGTGTGGGGATATATTTTCTGAGTACCAACACGTGGCAAGGTGACGCCGACGTGTCAGCCGAGGTGCCACGTGTCTTGGTCGTTGTGCCGAGGTCATCTCGGATAAGCCGAGGTTACCTCCGAAGATATCGGAATCCGAGATAAGCGGATAGGGGCAAGAATCCTAGAATAAAGAGGGAACTCAACCTAGATATGGACAAGAGTCCTAGATGATGAGGGGTTCTAGTCTAGATAGAGATAAAGCTCTTAGAGAGTTTATCCCAATCTAGTTAGGAATCCAAGATAAGCATGATGAGCTTGAAACCCATGAAGTAGAGACTTCTAGAAGAATCCAAAGTAAGTACTGAACAGGAGTCCATAGAAGTCAGGCTTCTAGTGGGACTGGGATTGAGTTGGCTATAAATAAAAGCACCCCCGTGGGTCTAAGGTATGTTTTTATACTCAAGCTTGTGAGTTGAATAATTGATTTATCTTTGAGATATTGAGTACTGACTTGATCGTCGGAGTGCCCCCGGGTGGAAGAACCACCGCGGGATTCTTATATTTCTGTCACAGGTTAGCAAGGAGCCATCTATTCTGCCGGTGTTCTCCAGCTGATCACTAAGCGGGCAGTGTCGTCGGAAAATCACCCACACAATTTGGCACCGTCTGTGGGAATGAGAAAAGAATAGATGGCTAATGACGGACAAAAGGATCAGATTGAAGACAAACACTCCTGCTGGGAGTGGGAGACCTATCGACCTCGACGCTGAAGGGGACAACCGCAACACAGAAACTCGTGACCAGAGTCACGGAGTGAAAGACGCCGGCCAGGAAGGTGACGCATCAAAGACAACAGATCGAAGCGGATACTACAACAAAGATGACCTCCAGGTATGGAAGGATAGATACCTGCGGAAGAACGAAGACCCTTCCAGAAGGGATGCAAAGACAGGGGGCATGAGTGCTCCCAAGGAGATGACATTCAAGTATAGAAGAGCTCAGCCTAAGTGAGCAGATCCTGGATTCCAGATCCCGGATCCGAGAAGACATCATCTCGGTCTAGATGAGTAGGCCCGAGAAGACGAGAACTCAGCCTAAGTGAGCAGATTCCGGATTCCAGATCCCGGATCCTAGAAGACATGATCTCGGCCTAGATGAGTAGGCCCGAGAAAAGAAGAGCTCAACCCGAGTGAGCAGATCTAAGAAGATAAGATCTCGGCGCTTAAGTCCGAGAAGAGAAGAGCACAGCGAACAGATCTAAGATCCCAGAGGATAAAAAGGAAACACAGAAGATCAGACTAAAGTTGGCCGGGTTGAAAACCCCGGCTTAAATCCAAGAAGATGCTTAACCGTAGTTAAGCCGAGAAGATTCTTAACCCGAAGTTAAGCCAAGAAGATACTTAACCGTAGTTAAGCCGAGAAGATTCTTAACCCGAAGTTAAGACTAAGAAGATGCTTAACCGTAGTTAAGCCAAGAAGATGCTTAACCGTAGTTAAGCCAAGAAGATTCTTAACCGAAGTTAAGCCAAGAAGATGCTTAACCGTAGTTAAGCCGAGAAGATTCTTAACCGAAGTTAAGACCAAAGATTCCTTAACACTTGTTGAAATTTGTAGCAATTTACAAGTTGTTAAGCTGACAAAGATTCCTTAACACTTGTTGAAATTTGTAGCAATTTACAAGTTGTTGAGCTGAAACCATTCCTTAACACTTGTTGAAATTTGTAACAATTTACAAGTCGTTAAGCTGACAAAGATTCCTTAACACTTGTTGAAATTTGTAGCAATTTACAAGCTGTTGAGCTGAAACCATTCCTTATCACTTGTTGAAATTTGTAGCAATTTACAAGTTGGAGGTAAGCCGAGATCATTCCTTGTCTACCGCTTGTTGAAATTTGTAGCAATTTACAAGATGAAGATAGACCGAGTTCCTGAAGTAACACTTGTTGAAGTTCTGTATGAATTTACAAGTTGGTAAAAACGAGATGATGCTTAACCGGAGTTAAGCCGAGGTAATATTTTTACTTGTTGAAATTTGTAGCAATTTACAAAGGTAAAATTGAGCCGATATATGATATTTTGTTCATCTGTTGAAATTTGTAGCGATTTACAGGTTAAAGTGAAATCTATTTTTATACTTGTTGAAAAGTTTATAAGTATATATGCTTGTTGAAACTTACGAAAAGTTTACAGATCAGTATCTTGCCAAAGTAAAGTTTTGCAGGACAGTTTCTTGCCAAAGTAAAGTTGGTAGTTAATATACCCGAAGTTTGTAACCCTGAGACGATTTTACAAAGGGGGCAAAATATGAAAGACACGCAAAATATTCTAAGTATAGAATCATGCAAAGGCAGTCAAGAAAAGACAAAGGCACAAGCATTCAGAGAAGGAAAGTCGAATTAGACATCCAAGAACAAGGAGGCACATCGGCCATATGCAGAGCTTACATTGTCTAAAACACAAAAAGGTACGCAATTAATGTTTTGAGCATTAAAGTTAAACTGAGATGATGCTTAACTGAAGTTAAGCCGAGATGATGTTTAACCGAAGTTAAATTTAGATGATGCTTAACCGAAGTTAAGCCGAGATGATGTTTAACCGAAGTTAAAACGAAATGATGTTTAAACACTTGTTGAAATTCTGAGAGAATTTACAAGTTAAAAAGTGCATAAAGTTAAACGTCGGCAAAAGATTCGCCGGAGTCAAACGTTGTTTTGATTAGAACAGAACCACTAAGTGCATGCCAGAAGTGGTGACCAGAGTTGTGAAAGGAATAAAATGCTTCAAGAAACTACGATGATAGTTTGCAAAGACCAAGAGAAAGAGGGTCTAAAGGGGGAGAATTAAATACCAGTAGTTTTAATACATCGGCGAAAGAAGAACACATCAGGTCTGTGACTACGGCACGAAGCCAACTTCCCTAATGTGATCCTAAGTGCAACTTATGTTCACATTAGGGGACAGGGAGAAGGTGCAGGGGGAAGGAATGATAATTAAGGAGCAAGGAATGTTAACACTTGTTGAAATTTTTGAGCAAATTACCAGATGAGTCAACCGAAGATTATGAAGTCTACCACTTGTTGAAATTTGTAGCAATTTACAAGTTTGGTATAGCCGAGATAACACTGAAAGACGTTTCCGAGATATGATCATTCGAGATGACCAACTAGCTTGTTAAGAGCTGAGAAGGTTGGTAAGTACAAAAATGAAGACCTTAAAGAACTACGGACTGAAAAGTAAGAACGTCGGATTGATCTGCTTCGACGGACGACAATGGCTCAACCTTGGCAGTCAGTTGGAGGAGCTTCTCTACCGTTACCTCGGCATCAATTTCAAGAAGGAAGCAAACTACTCGACATCAGCGGCAGGTTGTGTCTCACCCCCAGAAGACAGTTGGAAGGAACTTCTCAGCAGCCTTCTCAGCCACGAGCTCAGCATCAATCTCCTGAAGAGTTTGATCAAAGCTCTTCTCGGCGATTGGCACCTCGGAGTTTGAAGGCAAGGATTGAAAGCGAGAATCTGGAAAAGACACAGAAAACATAAACAAGAATGTGAATCGTAAACAAAAATGGTGATGAAGCTATCAGAAAATCAAGAAAAAAAAGATTACACAAGTATGTCAAGCCAAGAACAGTGGTAGAAATCAACAGATATGTGAACAGTGTGTATTCAAGAAGATGATTTGGAAACAACGGGTAAAACAGCAATGGTGGTTGACAATGAAGCAGAGCTTCTTGGAATACAACAAGAAACAAAGAACGAAGTTTCAGAATCAAGAACGGAGGTAAGGTTCTCAAAAGCATAAAAAATACAAGAAGTATAGGCTCAAGAACAGTGGCAAGAAAGTACAAGTGTTCAAGACATGAGCAAAATCATGAAATAGACGCATCCAGATGAATAGTTCAGTAAATCAAAGGTTTGAACAGAGCAGTAATGGCAGCAAGTAAGCAAAAGAGCATAGAAGAATTGAGAATGAAAGGAATAGAGGCTTACCAGGAAAAATGGAGCCGGTATGAAGATCGCCGAGGTCAGGCGACGATTGTAGACACAACGGAACGGCGAAAGCTTCGCTGGAATGGAAGAATGAAAATAGTTGCAGGGTTTGGAGTTTGAGCAATGGCGGATTCAAGAGAAAAATTAGAGTCAAGAAGACGACAAAGTACAAGAATAAAGCCTAGTGCACAGGCACTAAGTAAGTATGTGAAGAACAAGAAAGTAATGACCCAGACACGATGCTAGCAACAAAAAGTGGATATGGCAAGAACAGTGCCAGGCATTCAAACAACTTAAAACTTGAAAACAGACGAAAATAGAAGACAACAAAGGGCAAGCAAATGGATTCAGAAGAGTTATGAAAGATTGAGCTTAATAAAAGAGTTTATGAACCTACCAAGATAAGTGAACGCCAAAGTCAAATAGATGACTGGAAATCAGGAACCCACCAGAAAATGTGAATGGAGTGGTTGCAAAGCTCTTGGAATTTATGAAGTAAAGAAACCCGAAACCTCGGCTAGGAGGTGTGATCTCGAACAGCTTGGAAAGCATGAAGCTTGATACTTGACAGAAGTGGACAGTAAAGTCTAGGGAACTTTGGGGTCGGCGAGTTTGATCTCGGACAGAGGAAAGGCGGCTTACAGGCGTGTCACAGGCACGGACCAATAAGGGTAGAACGCGTGAGTAAAACGGTTGAGGAACAATGCATGACAGCTCATGCGCATGGGAGAGTTTGTTTGAATTCTTGTTCTTGAAAAAGACATGTCGGCCTGAAATGAATGACCTCGGCTAGAAGGTTCTTAAGCCGACGTACGAGAAAGAGGTTCAATATAGGTTCCATCACCTCAGAATGCCGAGGTAATAGAACCTAGGGGGCAGTTGTGGGGATATATTTTCTGAGTACCAACACGTGGCAAGGTGACGCCGACGTGTCAGCCGAGGTGCCACGTGTCTTGGTCGTTGTGCCGAGGTCATCTCGGATAAGCCGAGGTTACCTCCGAAGATATCGGAATCCGAGATAAGCGGATAGGGGCAAGAATCCTAGAATAAAGAGGGAACTCAACCTAGATATGGACAAGAGTCCTAGATGATGAGGGGTTCTAGTCTAGATAGAGATAAAGCTCTTAGAGAGTTTATCCCAATTTAGTTAGGAATCCAAGATAAGCATGATGAGCTTGAAACCCATGAAGTAGAGACTTCTAGAAGAATCCAAAGTAAGTACTGAACAGGAGTCCATAGAAGTCAGGCTTCTAGTGGGACTGGGATTGAGTTGGCTATAAATAAAAGCACCCCCGTGGGTCTAAGGTATGTTTTTATACTCAAGCTTGTGAGTTGAATAATTGATTTATCTTTGAGATATTGAGTACTGACTTGATCGTCGGAGTGCCCCCGGGTGGAAGAACCACCGCGGGATTCTTATATTTCTGTCACAGGTTAGCAAGGAGTCATCTATTCTGCCGGTGTTCTCCAGCTGATCACTAAGCGGGCAGTGTCGTCGGAAAATCACCCACACAAGAAGAAAAAGTGGTAGCCAGAGATAATAGTGGTAGGTGGTGAGTGTCCGAAGAAGTGGAGGGTGCAAAGTCAGACAAATGAGAGAAGAAAAATTCGTAGTCACTTTCAAGCGAAGCTTCACACAAAGTTCCATATTGAGGGCAAGTCTAATGCAATTAAATTAACATAATACAATTCCACTCATCAGTGGTATTTCCACCGTTACAAACAAAGCAAACTGTTTAAAACACAATTTTAAATGTACGTCATTTGCGTTAGGGCCGTAAAACATAATTTTTTTAATTAATTTGTTATTTAAAAAAATTAAGATAAAATATAATTTACGACTTGTTATTCGTTCAATTAAAATTCGTTCAGATTAACTTACAAAAATTAAATTAAAATATATTTGAAAAATCCTTTATTTTTAAAATCAAACTTAAATTATCAACCGCTCCAACTCAATTCTATAAGTCACAAAGGCATGCTGTGTAATATGGAAGCTAGTTGTATCTACACTGTATTATTCATATTTCCCACTAATTTGCACATATATATACTCTATTGACCTTGTCCATTTGTAACCTATTGTCATAGGCATATCTAATTGGCATATATATATACTCTCTCTCTCTCTCTCTCTCTCTCTCTCTCAAAACATTGTAAGGAAATATGTTTTTTTTGGTTACTTTCAGCTTGAGAAGCATTAAGAACATGTTTGATTTTAGGGAAAGATTATGGTATACATTTCTCAAAAAATATATATCATATGCACCTTATAACTATAAAAGAAAATGACACAATTTTATACTTTTTTAGTCATAATTAAAAAATAATAATAACCAAACACAAAAAAGTCATAATCAAATATCTTAAAATAAAGTTATAACTAAAAAAAAAATTTGATCATTACTAAAGAAGAAACTGATGTAATTAAGGGTGTATATGGCATGTGATGTGTATAATAAAATTCTCCTTGATTTTATCTATCATCTTTAGAGGGAGGTGTCAACATGGTGGTTTCACAAGAAATGACTTGTGTGTAGGGATGATCATGGGTCAGGTTTGGGATGAGTTTATAAAAATTCACTCTTGCCTTGTATCATATTGAGGGAGGAGCAAATTGAGAGATGATGGAAGCAAGGCGGGTGTGGGTCGGGAGGCGGATTAATTTTGTAAGTTGAAAAATAAAAATATTAAAAAAATGTATAGATGGTAAAATATATTACAAATAATAATTTATACGTAATGAAAATTATATTATATAGAATAGAAAATAAATGAATAAAAATTAATATTAAGTATAATATTTTAGTATTTTAACTTTATTATAATAAAAAATAAATAAATTGTATATTATATACATATAAATATATTTAATAAATATAATTGGAGTGGGGTTCGACTGGAACGGGACGGGGGAAGCAAAACTCGTCCTTACCCCACTTCTTAATTGGGATGGAAAAAATTCATGCCAGGAGAGACAGGGAATGCAGGTACAGAGCGAAGCAGGAGAAAATTACCATCCCTATAATGCCAAGCCTTGAGTTTTAACAATACTTTGGTTTAAAAAAAGAAAAAATAAATATGTTAATATAATTGTATATATATATAGAGAGAGAGAGAGAGAAATAAATAGAGAATAGAGAATATATGTATATTGAATAATATTCTATTTAACTATTATAAGAGGCGGCCTATTTATAGGACTTACATGGAATGTTAATAAAAAAAACCACGAGAATAAGAAAATCTATAAAAATATGAAAACTTAACAAATATGAAAAATAATATACTTTAGATATGCTTTAACAGCCCCTCAAACTCAAGTAGGTAAATTAACTTGAGTTTGGGAAAAAAAATCAAATGAGAGTTTGTTGCATATGGCAAACGAAAGAACCTGCAATGGGCGATTGAGAAGAGTCTATTGTGTCCGGCAAATGATAAGGGCCTGCTAGGGGCGATGTTGAATGGCGTATTTATTTACCATAAGAGTGCCTTGGGAGGCGATTAAAGGTGCGCCACAAGGCAGCTTAGGTGGTATTGTGGTATTTTCCCCCTCAAACTCAAATAGGGTAGAACCTATTTCAGGTTGAAATGAAGAGAACTGACACAGAAAGTGTAGAAGCCCACAAATAAATAAATGGAATTTGAGTATAATATATATGTGTGTGTGTGTGTATATGGTAGCGATGGTCCGGCGCTATGTGTGGCGTGATGTTGATGCCAAGATTGGCTATCAGCGAAGGATGTGGTGATTGATTCAGATTTAGATCTAGATTGAAGGAGTGGAAGATTGAGATTTGATGTCGCGGCAGACGTGGTGATTGATTCATGGTTGATTGGTTGTTGGAGGTTGGGATGTAACACAGGTATGTGTTGAAACTCCAGCAAGTAACGGAGGCATGGCTGCCACCCGGACACTCGCCGGTGAACCAAGAAGGCTGGTTGCATCTTATAGCTCTGATATCATGTTAATATAATTGTAATGTGAGAGAGAGAGAGAGAGAGAGAGAGAGAGAGAGAGAAGAAACAAAGAATAAAGAATATATATTGAATAATGTTGAATAATATTATATTTTACTATTACAAGAGGTGACCTATTTATAGGACTTATATGGAGTGTTAATTAAGAAATCACAAGAATAAGGAAACTTATACAACTATGAAAACCTAACAAATATGAAAAATAATGTATTTTAGATATGTTGTGTTGGACAATCTTCACTGTATTTAAATAAATAAATTCTGTTTGTGTACTAAATTACAAACAGAATACAAAAGAAAAAACTAGGAAAGGAGAGAGATTGTTTGATTACAAAAATCAAACTAATAAATAAATAAATTAAAAAAAACATATTTTTATTTTGTTACAAAAACAAAATTAAAATCTGTTTTAAATAAATAATAATAAAACAAAAAATAAATTAACAACTTACTTGATTAATTTATTGAACAAACTTTTGATCAAGCCCAGTGTTCGACACTGAATATGGACGTCTATCTCACAGGATAAAATGATCAACAACGAATAAATGCAGAACTACAATTTATTTGCACAACGAACACATTAAGTGTTTACACTCTTTCTCATACAAAAATAATGCAACAATATGTAGAGAATAGTTGCAGAATTATTTGGACGAAAAAATTGAATTAAAACATCAAATGAGGGCTAGTCTATTCATAGATATAGTGGCACTCTTTTATTTTGAATTGAACAGGTAGCATACTTGTTTGAACAGATATTGAACCTGTTGGGTTTGAATTGGTACTGTTTGGGTTCAAACTTGAACAGATAAAAATCAAATTGCACAGATTTGAATATGTCTGGGTTTTTTGAAATTTGAACAAATTCAATTCTATTCAGGTGGGAAAAATCGGACCTAGTTTTGAATTTAATTTCTGAAATTCAAATATCAGCATGTTTGGTTAGAGTTTTCCAAAAACTCTTTTCAGAAAATTCTACTTTCTTGTTTTCCGTATTTTTTTGTTTTTACTGAATTTTTTTTTATATTTTAAGCAATTTTTTTTGCTTTTTAGACATACCTAACATAAATATACATAAAAAGTAAAAAAATTGTGAAAAAAAATCTTTTAAAAATTCACTAAATACCAAAAATACAAAAAAAATACAAGAATTCCGTACATATTTTGTATTTTTATGTATTTATTAATTTTTTTAAATATTTTTTCACAAATTTTTTACTTTTTAGATACATCTAAGTAAGGTGCATCTAAAAAAGTAAAAAAAATGTTTAAAATTTTAAAAATATTCACTAAAAACAAAAAAAACACGAAAATCAAAAAACTTAGTTTTCAAAAAACTTAATCCAAAAAACTCAAACCAAACACACTGTTTTTTTTGGCCCAAAAAGATAGGTATTAGGCCAGACAAGCCCAACCCAACCTCACACCACGCACCCGCGCCCAGCCCGCCCGGACAGACGGTGGCGGCAGCGGCACGTGTGTGGTAATTTTTAGGTCCAATGGGTCTAACCCATTTTGCCCATAACCTCCCTCTCTACAAAACTTGGGTCATCCCAAGTTCCAACTCCAAGCTTTATAAACTCACTCAAAGTTTCCCACCCAATCAATGTGGGACAAGCCATTTTTCAAACCTTAAGGAATTTTCACCAAAAACTCCATTTCCATGGAGCTCACTTTTGTTTCAATTTCTCATTCACCTGATAATGGTTTTGTACAACCAAATATACCACGTGAATCACAACACGACATAGAACGCGTTACCACTTTGACCCGCGAAAATCGACACATGGGTCCCACCTAAAAATTATACCAAAGTTTAGGAAGAAATTTGTTTTTCCAAATTTTCCCAAAACCATTTCTAACAATCCCCCACATGAATGGAATTTGATGACAACGGAAATGCAACAATATGCAGAATTTATCGAAAGAGTATAAATCAAAAATATCTTGCATCAGGATAGATAGTTTTCGCCCTTGAACTTTACCTAGTAATAACCTATCAGACTTACTAGCTAACCAATGGACGCGATGCCTTGAATTGTTCAGCCGTTTGTGTAAGCCAAGATAATAGATTTCACACAAAATATCTTCTAACACATCGTGGTTCTTACTGTTGTGTTCATTTTGGCCTTGAACGCTCCTGGTTTTCATGAGTGTTTCTAGAGAATTTAGCCTCTTCATTCTCATAGAACCGGCCCTAATTCGACACTCATATAGGTGATTCTTATTGTGAATATCTCCTTATACTCGTCTTGATTTTTATGCCTAAATCAAGATATAAGTAATCATTAAAAAACAAAGCTTATCCTTAGACCCCTACATACAATACATGTTGCAGATATCACTCTCACCATAGGAATTGGTAGAGAAATTTAATCCCTTGGTGATTTCTGGCGAGCCACACATAACTTAGTTGTCCATTTGAACTTAGTTCTTAGAATCTTCAGTCATATAAGTAGGGTTACCATTATGATGACTCTTATGTAATAGGCTTTAATCACATTCCCTTCGATGAACTATACATTTGCTCTTTTGTCAAACCTTTTGTTAACGGATTTGTAATATTCTCTTTAGATTTTATATAATTTATTGAGATTATTCCATTTGACAGCAATTGCCTTACGGTATTATGTCGACGACAAATATGTCGTGACTTACCGTTATACATATGATTTTGTGCCCTGCCTATTGCAAATTGACTATCACAATGAATGCAAATAGCTGGCATAGGTTTTGGCCACATTGAAATGTCTTCTAAGAAGTGGCGAAGCCATTCTGCTTCTTCTCTTACTTTGTCTAAAGCAATGAACTCAGATTCCATTGTGGATCGTGCGATGTATGTTTGTTTTGTGGACTTCCAAGAAACAGTAGCGCCTTCTAGAGTAAAAACATATCCGCTAGTGGTTTTTTTGAATCTTTAGTATCCGATATCCAATTGGCATCACAATAACCTTTGAGTACTGCTGGATATTGAGTAAAGTTCAAACCATGATCACGGGTAAATCTTAGATATCTAAGAACCCGAATGATCGCTTTCCAATGGTCTTCTCTGGAGTTACTAGTGTACGTACTCAATTTACTGACAGCATAAGCTATATCAAGACGAGTATAATTCGTTAGGTACATTAGATTTCCAATGATTTGGGAGTATTTTAACTGAGACACCGCATCACCTTTATTTTTCGATAAATAAAGACTGATATCTACAGGTGTTCTAGCTACATTCATATCATCCTTAATAAATTTACCAATAATTTTCTCAATATAATGTGATTGAGATAATGCATATCCGTCAGATATTTTAGTAATTTTCATTCCTAATATAATATCTGCGACCCCAATATCTTTCATATCAAATCTTCTATTCAACATTTGCTTAGTTGATTTGATCATATTCTGACTGCTTCCAATGATAAGCATGTCATTCACATAAAGACAAACAATGACATATCCTTGGTCAGTGTTTTTAACATAGACGCACTTGTCACATTCGTTTATCTTAAACCCATTAGTAAGCATAGCATGATCAAATTTTTCATGACATTGCTTAGGTGCTTGTTTTAATCCATAAAGAGATTTTACAAGCCAACGAACTTTCTTTTCTTGCCCCGGTACTACAAACCCTTCGGGTTGCTCCATATAGATCTCTTCATTTAGATCACCATTTAAGAAAGCTATCTTAACATCCATTTGATATATTTCTAAATTATACAACGCTGCTATAGCAATAAGCATGCGGATGAATGTTATTCTTGTCACAGGAGAATATGTGTCAAAATAGTCCAGACCTTTCTTTTGTCTATAACCTTTTACTACAAATCTTGCTTTATACTTGTCTATTGAACTATATGCTTTCATTTTTCTCTTGAATATTCACTTATATCCAAGAGGTTTAGAACCAGGTGGAAGATCCACCAATTCCCAAATATGATTTTGTATAATGGATTCAATTTCATTATTAATAGCCTCTTTCCACAAAGGTGCTTCAGGACCTATCATTACTTCCTTAAAGCTTTGAGGTTCATTTTCTAAAAGGCATGTCAGAAAATCTAGACCAAAGGATTTTGATATTCTTACTCTCTTTCTTCGTCTTGGTTCATCATCTGTTAAATCCTGTTGGTCGAGACCATTACTAGTCTCTTGTGTTTGATTGTCATTAGTCTCTTGACTTTGTGTACAATCATAAGTTCTTTTCTGTGAACTTAAATCCTGTCATTTCTTGTAAGAAAAGACATGTTCAAAAAACACAGCATTCCTTGACTTTATAATAGTGTTCACATTTATATCAGGTATTTCTGATTTATAAGTCAGAAACTGATATGCATTACTATTTTGAGCATAACCAGTAAACACATAATCCACTGTTTTTGGTCCAATCTTAGTCTTTTTAGGATTAGAAACAAGAACTTTAATTTTTGCCAAACACCCCCACACTTTTAAGTATTTGTAGGAAGGCGGTCGACCTTTCCACAATTCATAAGAAGTGTTATTAGTTTTCTTATGGGGTATTCTGTTAAGAACATAATTAGTAGGCAATATTGCTTCCCCCTACAAGTTCTGCGATAAGCCCGAACTTAGTAACATGGCATTCATAATTTCTTTAAGGGTTCTATTCTTCCTTTCAGCAATTCCATTTTGCTGTGAAGAATAGGGTGCTGTAGTTTGGTGAATAATGCCATGTTGTGCACAAAATTCATTTAATGGTGCATCATATTCACCACCCCTATCACTTTTAACCATTTTAATAGTTTTTCCGAGTTGATTTTCAACTTCTGTTTTGTAGAGTTTAAACATTTCTAAGGCTTCATCTTTGCTTCTAAGTAAGTATACAAAACAATATCTTCTGCAATCATCGATAAATGTTATGAAATACTCTTTGCCTCCTCTAGTTTGAACAAATTTAAGATCACATACATTTGTATGAATTAAATCTACAGGTTCGGTTTTCCTTTCAACCAATTTAAATAAAGCCTTAGTTAGTTTCGCTTCTACACAAATTTCACATTTGTGATTAGGATCAGTTTCAAACTTTGGTATATAATCCAAACCAATTAATCTACGCAAAGCATCAAAATTCACATGTCCTAATCTACCATGTCATAAATTCGACTCAAGAATATAAGCAAAAGATGTGTTATTCTTATTAATAGCAACTTTTGGTACAACTATCATTACATTCAATTTGAAAAGACCATCACTCATGTATCCCTTACCAACATACATACCACTCTTTGATAATACAAATTTATCAGACTCAAATACAAGCCTAAAACCATTTTTACTTAACAAAGAGCCAGAAACCAAATTCTTCCAGATGTCAGGTACATGCAGTAGGTTGTTGAGGGTCAGTTCCTTCCCTGATATCATCTTCAAGATCACCGTTTCTTATCCAGCCACAATAGAAGTAGAAGAATTTCCCATGAAAAGTTGTTCACCATTTGCAGTCTCATTATAGGTAGTGAACATCTTCTTGTCCACACAAATATGACGAGTTGCCCCAGTGTCAACCACCATTCCTTGGGATTTCCAACCAAATTAGCCTCAAACACCACAGCTGAGAGGTTGATGTCATTCACCCCGTCAGAGATGTAATCTAATTCTGTGACATTGGCCTGATTAGTGGTCTTCTTGCTTGTACTTCAGCAATCCTTCTTAAGGCGGCGGTAGTCAGAAGTTCGATGTCCAGTCTTGCCACAGTTATAGCATTTTCCTTTGAACTTCTTGTTGCCATTGTTGTCGCCTTGTTTAAGACCATCTCCAGTAAACTTTTTCTTTTTGTTATGTGGTTTGTGAACTTGTTCAACCACATTCTCATTCCTCTTTTCAGCCTTTCGGTTATCTTCCTCAATTCTCAATCTTACAATCAATTCATCCATGGTCATCTCCTTGCGTTTATGTTTTAAATAATTTTTGAAATCTTTCCAAGCCGGTGGTAACTTTCCACTAAAGCAGTGACTTGGAAAGACTCGCTAAGAGACATACCTTCAGAATGAATATCATGCAAAATTATTTGAAAATTTTAAACTTGAGAAATTACCATTTGGGAGTCTACCATAACGAAGTCTAGAAATTTATCGACAACAAATTTCTTTGTGCCAACATCCTCTGTCTTGTATTTTTTCTCTAAATAATCCCACAATTCTTTTGCTGACTTCAGAGAGCTGTAAACATTATACAGCATGTTGTCAAGGCCATTGATGATGTAGTTTCTGCATAGGAAATCTGAATGTTTCCAAGCATCTACAACGGCAACAACTTGCCGATCACTTTCATCCTCTCTCAATACTGGAGCCTCTTCACGGAGAAATCGGGCCAAGTTTAGAATTGTAAGATAAAACAGCATTTTCTGCTGCAATCTCTTAAACTCAGTACCGTTAAATTTTTTCGATTTTTCTTCATGATTTATTGGAACTTGAACATGGTTATAGATAGAGACCAGAGTTGGTGTAATAATTGGAGTACCACTTCCAGTTACAGTTTCAGTTGCAGTAGCCATCATATCTGATTACAAAAATCAGAAAAAACCAAAACACAAATTAATTTTCTAGTTACTAAAATCAGAAAATAAATTATAACACAAAATAATTTTATTTTCCGTATTACTAAAACTAGAAAATAAAATACTACAATAATTTTCTGTAACACAAATTAATATTTTGTAATTGTTAATAACACCAGTATATTACTACTAGTTGTCAAAGAACATAGACAGTATATTACTACTATTTGTCAAACAGTATATTACTACTATTTGTTTTACAATCAGAATATCACTTTGTGAAAACACAGAAAATTAAATACAATAAAGACACAAAAAAATAATATGTCTTAAGATTGTTGAACAATCTTCACTGTATTTAAATAAATAAATGTTTGTGTACTAAACTACAAACAGAATACAAAAGAAAAAATAGAAAATGAAAGAGATTGTTTGATTACAAAAATCAAACCAATAAATAAAACAGATTTTTATTTTGTTACAAAAACAAAATTAAAATATGTTTTAAATAAATAATAATAAAACAAAAAATAAATTAACAACTTACTTGATTAATTTATTGAACAAACTTTTGATCAAACCCAGTGTTCGACACTGTGTTCTTAAGAGAGATTCGTCCTCTTCACGGTGCTTTCAGAATGTGGACGTCTATCTCTCAAGATAAAATGATCAACAACGAATAAATGCAGCACTACAATTTATTCGCACAACGAACACACTAAGTGTTTACACTCTTTCTCACACGAAAATAATGCAGCAATATGCAGAGAATAGTTGCAGAATTATTTGGACAAAAAAATTGAATTAAAACATCAAATGAGGGTTAGTCTATTTATAGATGTAGTGGCATCCTTTTATTTTGAATTGAACAGGTAGCATACCTGTTTGAACAGGTACTGAACCTGTTGGGTTTGAATTGGTACTGTTTGGGTTCAAACTTGAACAGATAAAAACCGAATTGCACAGATTTGAATCTGTCCGGATTTTTTGAAATTTAAACAAATTCAATTCTGTTCAGGTGGGAAAAATCGGACCCAATTTTGAATTTAATTTTCGAAATTCAAATTCAAATGTTTTTTTTTGCCCAAAAAGATAGGTATTGTGCTGGACAAGGCCAACCCAACCTCACACTCGCGCCCAGCCCGACCGACTGAACAGATGACGACAACGCGAGGTAATTTTCAGGTCCAATGGGTCTAGCTCATAACCTCCCTCTCTACAAAACTTGGGTGCCCCTTGGGGCCGACCCCAAGTTCCAACTCCAAACTTTATAAACCCACTCAAAGTTTCTCACCAAATCAATGTGGGACAAGCCATTTTTCAAACCTTAAGGAATTTCCACCAAAAACTCCATTTCCATGGAACTCACTTTAGCTTTAATTTCTCATTCACCTGATAATAGTTTTGTGCAACCAAATATATCACGTGAATCACAACGCGGCATAAAACGCATTACCCCTTTGACTTGAGAAAATCGACGCATGGGTCCCACCTAAAAATTAGACCAAAGTTTAGGGAAAAATCTGTTTTTCCAAATTTTCCCAAAACCATTTCTAACATGTTTTAGCAAATAAAATAAAAGAGTCAAAGGGTCTTCCATGTATCCTTGGGCCTCGATTATCATAGGGTATATGCATATCTAAAAGATTGCTCACTGGCTACACGTGCTCCCATTTTGGCCGCACAAGCGGAGGTTCGGCCGCTTGAGTGGTTGGTCTAACTGGAAAAATGTGTCCAGCATACTCGTGCACCCAATGAAGGCCACTTGAGCGCCTAGCGACCACCAAGTGCGTTGCCAAAGGCACGGGTAAGAACATCAACCTAGCCACTATGATCTTCAATCTCTAACCTGAGTTCATTGATAACATCCTCAATATATATTTCATAGCATAGTTTGTTCGGAGATAAAATGATGGGATTTATTTAGGGTTTAGCTTCTCTTAAGTTGGTCATTTCAACTTGAGAGAACGTTTGGATTCGTAAGCTCATTTTGGAACTAATTTCGGTGATTCGAACCGTTCACTTTGTAGGACTCGTTGAATAGGATATTTATACAAAAGTCAAGGTGATCAAATATCGATATGTTTAAATCAAATTTGTATTACAAAAAATGAATGGCTATTATTGAAATTATATTTGTCGTCTATTTTTTAAAAATAAATATGATTGAAATATATAATTACTAATATCCAATAATCTTGATTATTTACGTGAATATTCTACTTAACGAGTTCTAAAAAAATGAATGATTCAGGTGAGCCTACCATGCTCAAAGGCTCTCTCAAATTAAAATAACAACTTGAGAAAAATCATACCCATCTGTTTATGTATCCTCGTTAATTATGTAACGGGTGATTGAATACAAATGTGAATATGAGGATTGATCGTCCCGTAGGACTGATGATCCCTTCGATGAGTTAACCTCGAATCTCCTGTTTGGATAAAAGTGAACATTGGGATTGACATTTTTTTGGGATTGAATATCCCATATACAAGGAAGTGTTGATTTTGGTTTAAAAGTTAAAAAATTATTTAAAAAATTAAAAAAACTAACAAATTAAAAATAAACAAAAAAGTTAAAGATTTTTTTTTTATTTTACATATTTTTTCATATATAGCCAAAAAGTTATTCTAAGCATATTAATTTTTTTTTAATTCATATTTTAACTAAAAAATAAAAAAGTTATTAAAATAGTTTGTTCTCAAATGAGGGAAAGTGAGATATAAAATGGGACTTTTGTAAAATGGAACATTGGGATTGGCAATTTTGAAAAATATTTTTATTACAATTTAACCTTCAACAAAATTATTATTATAGATATTGTTTTCTCAGTACATAGATTCTAAAGAGAAAAAAAATCTCAATACACATTCATTATGGGAAAAACATTAAATCCTACTTCTATTGTTACCTTTAAAACACAAAAAATAAAAAACAAAAACGAAGATAAAAACAAAATTACTCACCCCATTGTCATCTAGATCTTCTAAAGGTTTTTATTTTTTCAATCCATTATCATCCTATTTTAGTTTACATTGTCACCTTGCAAAGGTGCTCGTCTTTTCCAATCTATCACCAAACTTATTAATTTAGATTGAGTTCTTCCTTCTCATTCGAATCTCACCATCATTATTTAGTTATGGAATATCTACATGATGAAAGTTCCAATTTTGAGAATGATATCGTTGTTTATGATAAAGATATCAACGAAAATGTGAGTTTAAATATTAAAATCGTCCCTTTTTTTTCAGCATCATTCGATAAACTAAGGACAAAATTTACTAAGTTTTTCGACAATCAAGTTCCGAACTAAATTTTCTTTTTTTGGAAACCAAGTGGCAAAGAAAAGTATTTTTTGGGCAACCAAGTTACGAACAATTTTTTTTTTTCTTTTTTCTGACTACCAAATTCCAAACAAATATTTTTTGGGGCAATTACAAAAAGAATCCCAGGGTTTAAGTATCGTAACAAAATAAATCATGAGTTTTAAATTTTGTCAATTCAAATCTTAATCTTTTGAATTGTTTTCAATTTAAACTATTTGACTATTTTTGTTAGGTAAAATTGACGGAAAAAATAATATTTTATTCATTAAACTCATTATAGGTATATATAAAATGTCTAAAGTACACTTTTTATCAAGTTTAATGACTAAAATATCAATTTTTTCTATTGATTTTACTTAATGAAAATAAACAAATAATTTAGATTGAAAACAAATCAAAAATTTAGAATTTAAATTAACAAAATAAAAAAATTGTGGTTTATCTTGTTACAAGCCCCAAATTTTGGGGGTTTTTTTTAATTGTCCCATATTTTTTTTTCCCAATACTGTAGTCCGAACTCTTCCTATAATTTTGATTCTAAATTTTCGAACTCACCTGTTATTATTGTTTTAGACATTGTCATTCTGTTTTTATTTTTCTTTTCTTTCTATTGTTAAGTTTTCTATTGTTTAAGTCTTATCTATTAAAAATGATGGTTCAAATTTTTTGGCCCAGTAGTCTTGTAGCCACACATTAGGGTGTAGTGAAAGAAAGATCAGGGTTGAGTTGATAAAATAGTAGCGACCCCTTTAATTGTAATTCAACTTTAGCATCCTACAATCTTATCAAACAAAAAAATAAATATAAATAAATAAATAAATAAGTTTCGATGGAGGTTTAAATTTGGATATGTGTACATAGATTTGGCAATTTTTGTCTATTTATTTTTTAAGGGAGCAATTAAACGAAAAGATTTTGGTAAAAAAAATTTCACCATCACATATTGACCCCCATAATCGGACGAAATAAAATACCATCGTAATAACCTATATAGTTGGGTATTATAATTTTTTGTTTTTATTTTTGACTCAGTAGATACTATACTACTTGTGTACTAGATTGAACTACCATTTTCTTCATTTGAAAATGGTGGTTCAACTTTCTTCAATGGAGGTTTAAGTTTGGATGTGTGTATATAGATTTGGGTATGTTTTGAGTAGTGTGTGTACATTTTTTACTTGAAATAAAAGTGTGGAGTGAGCATATGTTGCATATTTATCATTTTTTAAGTATGTGAACTAAGAAGGATCTGCACTGAGTGAAAATGGTGTGTGAAAATAAAAGCTCCTGACTGTTGAGAGGGGTTTTAGGATATTAAAAGACTAAAATATCCTTCAAATTTGATCATTATTATCAAAATCATACCTAATTATTCAAAACTAATCTAGGATAATATAATATTTTATTAATTCCCTCCTAACTGAGGACATTTCAAACATTCCAAATGTGGGATATGAAACATTTTTTTAATAAATTGATAATCCCATAACTATTAGACTATGGTTGAATGACAAAAATCTTGAAGGAGAATGAGAATGTGATTTCGAGTCTTCATGATTCAAGCTTTTTGAATGAATTAGAATAGGAAAGTAGTTTTTGATTATCGACTTTAGTAGGAATCATATTCCTAAACTAAGTAAGAATTTGATTCTCCCATTCCACCATGGTAATTTTACTTCCATGGAAGAATGTTAACCATTTAAGAGAAAAAATAATTAGCCGCACAATTTTTAAAATCTTATTAATTTCTCATTAAAAGAATTCCTAACGAAACCAAATGCTTGAATAACATTGACACAATAATTTTATTACTACTAATCTTCACATTTACATTTCCCTTAAATATTCCCATCATTCAAACATTTCTCTAATTTCAAAATAAATAGTCACATAAAATCTACACCAACGAAACAAACATAGCTTATAATAACCTACACAATGACTTCCTCACATGCTTCGATGTCACGGGCCGACTCTTTCGAGTATGCAACGGATCAATTTTTTACCTATGTGCCGCTTCAACTCCACCAAGTTCAAGCTTGATAATCTCTTTGACCATCGAGTATTGAATCTTCACCTATGTTCACAACTGCAGAGCCAATGCTTTGTCTAGCATGAACAACTCCTACGAAGAAGTTCTGCAATCCAATGTCACTTGCCTTCATGCTTGCCCCAAGTTGCACATTCATACAGCCGATCGGCTGTCACTACACCGAGCTTGCCCCATGCCTTCAAATGTTCCCACAAGTAGCAACATTGCCACCGAACCTTCAGCTTAGGCTTTGAGATCCCACATTCATGGCTGAACCCAAGCTTGTATTCGTGAACTGGCACATGAGGCTCTTGGTGGCGCCTCGATAGCCTATTTAGTCTAGGATGACACACACGTTGATGAAGCCTGCAGGCTGCAGCATGGTGGGTGTGTCCCAAACCTCACGTCGAGATTAGATGCAGAGTGTCGGCATTAATGCCCCTTGCTAACACTGTCCATGGGGATCCCAAACCCACATGGAAACCTATGACAACCTCTCATGGTATGTCAAAAGCCTGCCCTTAGGTTGCCCACTTCTAGCTGATCACAGGCTGGGGAGGTTGGTAGATGGCACACCATGCCCCCTTACAATAACCTCTTAAGTTCTTTGCCACAAAGAAACATCAATCATGTTATAGTGATTTTCCAATAATTCTTCAATTCTTGAAAAACCCCAATCTTGGGTGAGCATGAGTGCACAGGGTGGTAAGCGTGTTGGGCGCTGAGCGTGCTACTAAGCGTGCTCCGTGACATGTATACAATGGACTACTTGTGGGCATACTTCCAAGCCATGTTGGGCCGCTAAACCACTTGACTTGGAACTCAATGCCACACTTGCATAGGCACTTCCAAAGTCATAAACTACGTACAACAAAGGCCAGCACACATACAAGCGTCACAACGTCAGATTTGAAAGTGTCAACTCATGACACTAGGCCAATACTTGGAAATGGTTAGGAAAAAGCATCAATATCTAGTTTTCTTCTGTCTCTGAAATGGTCACTTTATTTTATTTTTTTGCTTTTTTTTTCATGGTGAAAGTGTCATAGCTTCTTTTAGTGGTTAAACTCAACATTGACTTAAAACACATTCCAAATCATTATTCCTCACAAGTCAATACTAAGAAGGTGTTCAAGATGTCCTACATCAACCAAAAAATCAATCGGAGCTTTAGTTGCCTTTTTCAAGACTATGAATTTTTCAATCACTACCATTTTTCTCATAAATCAAATACCAATTTCCATTCACTACCAATTTTCTCATAAATCAAAGAATACCATTACCACCAATAGGTTGATTCCAGAATCTCTTCATACATTCTCAAATGGTCACTTTCTATTCAAAATTTTAAATTCACAAGTTGGTGTTCATCTCCAATTAAAAATGATTTGTTGTTAGTTGATAACTTCATAATTTATGTCAAGAAAACTACTTAATTATTTAAACCAGCCAGTTAGGCGGATTGGTATAAGTATGAACATAGGACTTCATATTAATTAATATTTAACTTCAAGGGTTAGTCTAATCCACAAACTCAAAGGAGACTGAGTTCAGGTCCGGACTCATTCAAGACTCAGCGAACGTTGCAACAGTAATTGGAATTTGTAATTTAAATTCTTTTTGCTTACCATATCAATGAATATGCCTAGCGCAATAGAGACAATCTCATATTCCCTTTGCCAAGTCAAAACTTAGTGACTCAGACTAAGCTAAACTCAAGCAAGATAATCTTCAAAACCATGGTTATTGTATGAAAGTGAACTCACAATTGCATGCTTCCAGGCTGTAGAGCATTTATGTTGTCACTGTCAGTGTACCTTTCTTCCTTGACAGCAAATTGGTTTTCTTTAATACCTCAATTTAGATCCCATTCTGCAACAAGAAATGTTTCAGTGAAGTTTGGCTTGGTCTACTCTTCATTCCTCTCCCCTGTTTCTTCTCAGCAGCTTCTTTCGATTTTTATAATACAAGCAAACAAGAAAATTTTAATCAACTTGTTCTCTTTTTCCTCTTTAGTATTTCCTACCTTCATCATTGTTGATATCCTTCTTATATCTTAAATATTCAATTCAGTAAATCTCTGTAGCAAGACACAGTTATCCTTCTGTTTGTGAAAGGTGAGACGATAGGCATCATGGGGAGGAATCCAGAAGAACAGATCGTATTGCATACGAGATCTAAGGTAAGAACTCAAAATTTTCTTCAGATTTTTCTTGGAAAAGTTGTGTTCTTGAGATTTCCATGCCAAAAGCTTAACAAGTCTGACAATAACATTGATGACAAATCAGGCCACTGGGGAAGGCGATTTGAGGAAATCCCTATTTGCTTCTATTCACAAATCACCAATCCAAAATGGCCGACCAAGCAGCTTGATCATCAAGGTAATTTCAAATCCAAACTCATCTCTGTTTTCTTAGAAAGAAAAAAGATTCTTGGTGTCAATCAAGTTCTGATTAAGAGAACAACTTGGTTGTGAAACAGAAAGCCCATACGGTGATTCCTGCGCACATTGTAGCCGAGGCCATATCAACACTCCACGGTCTTGATCTGAGATGGTCAGGCCCAATCACACCAACAGAAATGCAATATGTTGAACAATATGTGCTTGCAAAGTACCCAGAGTACTCCAATGCCCTTGTTGAAGGAGGAGAAAAGACTGACCTGTATAACCTTTGCATCAAAGAAGAGCCTTCAGAGCCACCCACACCAGATGTCAAGCGAAAGTCACCACGGGGAAGTTTTAGAGACTCATCGACACCCTCATTTGGAAGCAATATTTCTGATCTAGACAAAGCCCAGTTGGAGCCATCAAGATTGCTTGATATCCTCACCAAAAAGTCATCCTTTCCAGGGAGTTTCATCTCCATACCTGAAATCCAAGCAAGGAACAAAGTTCTAAAGCACTGTGGATTACATGATGAAGAAGAGTACCTTGTTCTCTTCACTCCAAACTACAAAGATGCCATGATGTTGGTGGGTGAGAGCTACCCTTTCTTCAGAGGTAACTTCTACATGACCATTATCGGGGAAGAATCAGATTACATAAAGGAATTTGCAAGTTATAAGGAATCGAAAGTGATCTCGGCTCCAGAAACTTGGCTGGATTTAAGGATCAAGGGATCACAACTGAGTCAGTATTTTAGGAGGAAATGTAAGCACAGCCCAAAGGGACTGTTTTCTTACCCAGCTGATGTGAACGGTACACGTTACTCAATGCACTGGATATCAGAAGCTCACCGGAACTCGTGGCATGTTCTGCTTGACGCAACGGCTCTGGTTGTGGGAGAGGATCAGTTGAAGCTTGCGCTCCACAGGCCCGACTTTGTGCTGTGCAGTCCTGACAATACACATGCTCATCCTTCCAAGATTACTTGCCTCCTGGTCCGGAGAAAATCCTTTGATACTGCTTAGGCAATTGAGTAAGAGGTACTTGTATGATAATATAATTCTGTTTAGAGAAATGCAATTTCATACCCAGAAATTCTTACAATTTTTTCCAAGATCATATGCTGCAAATTTATAACTAAATTCTGAAGATACCATTGAATGTCAAGACTGGTGGATTTCCAGACGCTACCTGGGTTCTATAGTCTGCTGTTCACATTTTCCAGTTGCAGATCCAAGTCAAAAAATAAAATAAAATAAAAAGAATGATTCTTCCATATGCCTCTTCGTTCAGGAATCGAAACAAGAATGGTTTCACTAGAAAGGGTCAACTAATCTATAACTCAGGAGTGTGATCAAAATGCATAGTAGTCTGTCATTGCTGCGGTGTCTGTGATCTCATTGTGCTTCAATTACTTAAAACCGTAAAGACCTCTTTTGCATCTAATAATATCTCTCCATGGATCTCAAAATGAGTTTCAGCATTATTACATGGCACCCCATCTCGTTCTGTAAAATACCATACATAAGTGATAGTGCAGGTTCTATCTCCATGAATCTCCTGTGTTTCATCAGAGAATCTGCAACCATTTACACAAGGTGACCAAATCTAACCTACTTATACCCTTGATTGTGATCTATGATGCACTAACATGCAAAAAAACTTCATTATGTGCTTCCAAAAAAAATTTACAAGAAACCTTGCAGAATTGGAATTGGTCAATCTCAGACACCATCCCAATCACCTTCTTTGAATGTTACCTTGAATCCACATGATAAGAGATGATGGCCAGTGTCTAGTTAATTACTAGCCCTGGAATTGACCATTTCAATCTCATTTTGGATCAATTTTTCATTCTCATTGCAATAACCATCTTCCGGTGTACGAAAGTTCATCAATGAAGTGAAATTCCAAAGAATTAACTGCGACTGTGATAAATCACTATAAGCTGAGAGCCTGAAAGACTGGCTATCCTTAAAAACCATCATTCATATGAATGAATCGAGCACAGCATTTTCTCAACAAACTGCATTCAAAGTCCTAATATCAGCAACTATTTTCTTTCTTCATTAAGACATTGAAAGAGTTTGGGAATTTTGAAATTTACAGTTTTGTTTTCACTTTGTTAATCAATGAAATGAAAATCCCATAACTTGAAGATTTGTTGTAACGAATTCCGAACTTTAAATGTTAGAAGTTAGACGTGAACAACTCAGTATTTGACACTCATTTGTCACTGCAATTGACATGCTAGTTAGTCACATTAGTATTTCTATCTAATAGAAATATTTTACACAAAATTAATGTTTCTTTCAATTCGTGTGTTCAAACTTAAGTGATCTTAGTTCCAAAAAAAAAAAAGGATAAACTTTAGCAATCTTCAACAAAAATCATGTACGCATTAAAAGATCTGACCAATTTTTAATGAAAATTTATATATCAGTCATTGTTTAATTTATGCTTAAGAATGCACACCCAATCTATTTTTTCATAAACCAATACATATATCAACCAAATGATATCTTGGTCAAGAGATTGCAATACTATACATGGAATATTTTACACTACTCATATACAGCAACACAATTCCTGATCAACAGGATGATGATAAATAATTGCAGGAAAAAAAATTATATGCCGCTAATTCAAAAGGATTCCATTGGGCTGTGTTACAAATAAAAATTTTAAAAAAAAAATGCAAGAACCATTTAATTGTTCTTTACAATTCTCTCTCTCTCTCTCTCTCTCTCTCTCTCTCTCTCTCCAAGTCTCAAAAAACCAGCAGGGACCGGCAATCCCATAGAAAGACATTACAAGCCCTTTGTAACGACCTCATTGCAAGTGTCAGAAATACTTCAACCCAAACTAGGGCTGTCATGCTGGATCTAATACAATTTTTTTTCTTGATATTATGGGCTTTAGATTATTGCATTATAATTTATCACCAAGTTGTATTGCTGATGCAAAGTGACAATACCCACCAATGCTGGGACCAAATCCAATACTTATAGCTTAGATAGCCCATAAAGGCACAACAGCAAGAATGACTAGATAAGCAATCCTAGTTCTTGAAGCCTGTTAAACTCGACCTCTCTGCCCCGAGTTTAAAAATCAACATTAGATATCAATACATTCAATTCACTAGCAGATCCCCTATCACTAAGAATAGGAGATTAAAAATCAAAATACCACGGTATTCTCTGGTACTGTGATTAAGAGGCTTAATTTATGTTCTACTTTCTAAAAAATGCAAAATCAAAAACTCTCAGAATTTTCAAGGCGTATTGCTTCAGTCCAGTAGTCAACAACATTGCTTCTCAATGAAAAAACTTTGGGTCACTACTCTCTCCGAAATCTGAGTGCACTCTTTATTCTCTCGGTCTCTTGGTTTGAGACATTCAGAAGCCTCACGAGGTATCATCTCTCTCACAAAAATTCTGAGCTTGATTTCTTAGTATCTGTATAATTGCCCTTTCTGTATCTTTGACTCCCTTTAGGTTTTCCTTTTCTAGATTTCATGGGTTTCAATAATGTTGGGAATACTAAGTAGTGTACTAACTAATACACTAATTAAAACACAAGGCACACATTTGTGTTCCACCGACTTAACATAAGTCCCACCTAACATTGTATCTTGGTATGTCAGTTGGTATACTAGTTAGTATTCCTAACATTATTGATATTTTTTTGCTTTAAGTTTTATTTTTATCTTGGCTGAGTTGATGAGGCTATAAACAAAAATAGGAGCCGTAAACAACTCCTTTGGATTTCACACACACATTCATTATTGGGTTGATTGTCAAATGTTAAGGTTTATTACTGCATTTCCATGGTTAACAATTGTAGCAATAAATTTGAAACGATACCAGCAAATATACCAAACTGGTATGCACTATACCAATGGTCAAACCGGTAATTTGTCAGGAACGGGATTGACAGCTCTACAAACCGATATTTTGTCCAATACGGGATTGACAACTTTAGTGAACTATTCTGCAAACTTGTAATATGAACCATAACAAGAAGACAGCACAACTAATCAACCAAACCAAATTGGTAAGTCTGAAAATGAGAAACAAATACAAAGGTTTTCCACTAAATCATCTTCTTTGTTTTCATTTCATCATCATTTCTAGTTCTCAGAACTCCATTACTCAACTTGAGCAACCAGAAAATACTGAAGGATTAGTAACATTGAAAACCTTCAAGTCTGAAAATGAGAAACAAAGACCAAAGGTTTTCCACTTAATCTTCTTTGTTTTCATTTCATTATTTTCTAGTTCTCAGAACTCCATTACTCAACTTGAGCAACCGGAAAATACTGAAGGATTATTAGCATTGAACACTTCCACTGATATTGGTATTCTGGTGTCAAAATGAGCCAAAGAGTGGACCTAAAGGTAATGGCAAAAACAACAATCAAAATTGAAACCAGGCCAATGAATATCATGATACTACACAAACATTATTATAAGATGCAAAATTAAAAAAATAAAAGAACATAGCGTCAAAAACAGCAGACAAACTTTAAGAGAACTAATAAGAAAATACAATAAATAACAATACCAAAGATACTATACTAACTAAAAAACCGAGGCCACGCCTTTTTGCTAAGCCTAGAACTGCTACATACAATGCTTGAAATGAAATTTGCTGCTTTGGGAGGTCAATATGTTGATCTCCCATCACCCTCGGTAATCACATCTTTGAAGGCACCACCACTTGGGATCATAGGCAGGACATGCTCTTGATGAGGTACAATAACATCCAATAAGTATGGCCCGGGGGTATCCAACATCTTCTGAATTGCAGCCCTAAGATCCTCCTTCTTTGTCACCCGAGCAGCAGGTATGTCACAAGCTTCTGCAAACTTTAACATATTCGGGAATATCTCAGACTCTTTTGATGGGTTACCCAAATATGTGTGAGCCCTATTAGCCTTATAAAACCGATCCTCCCATTGAACAACCATACCCAAATGCTGATTATTCAATAACAGTATCTTAACGGGAAGATTCTCCACCCGGATTGTAGCCAACTCCTGGACATTCATCATAAAGCTTCCATCGCCATCAATGTCTACAACAACTGCATCAGGTCTCGCAACAGCAGCTCCAATTGCAGCAGGCAATCCAAAACCCATAGCCCCTAATCCCCCAGATGTCAGCCACTGCCTAGGCCTATTGTACTTGTAAAATTGAGCAGCCCACATCTGATGCTGTCCAACACCAGTACTTATAATCGCATTCCCATTGGTTAACTCATCAAGAACCTGAATCGCATATTGTGGTGGAATGGCATCTCCAAAAGTCTTAAAGGTCAGTGGATGCTGCACTTTTTGCTCCTTTAGCTCCTGCCTCCAAGCCGAAAAATCCATCTTAAGGTTAGCTCTTTTCGCCTCCAAAATCTCATTTAACCCTTTCAGAGCCAACTTCACATCCCCACAAACCGACACATGGGGTTGCTTATTTTTTCCTATCTCTGCCGAATCGATATCGATGTGAACAATCTTAGCTCGGCTAGCAAAAGCTTCGAGCTTTCCAGTCACACGGTCATCAAACCTGACCCCAAAAGCAAGTAACAGATCACTTCCATCAACAGCAAAATTGGCATAAACAGTACCATGCATTCCAAGCATTTGAAGAGACAACTCATCGGAACAAGGGTAGGATCCAAGACCCATCAAAGTACTGGCGACCGGAATGCCCGTGAGCTCGACAAATCTCCTCAATTCCTCACTGGAATTCAAACACCCACCACCAACATACAAAACAGGTTTTTTAGACTCCGAAATCAACCTAACAATCTGATCCAAATGGGTATCTTGGGGTGGTTTAGGCAGCCTAGACAAGTAACCAGGCAATCTCAAAGGTTGATCCCAATTGGGAACAACCAATTGTTGTTGTATATCTTTAGGTACATCAATCAAAACAGGACCAGGACGACCCGAAGATGCGAGAAAGAAAGCTTCGCGCACAACACGAGGAATGTCATCAACATCAAGAACAAGGTAATTGTGTTTGGTGATAGATCGAGTTACCTCAACAATTGGGGTTTCTTGAAAAGCATCGGTGCCGATCATGCGCCTGGGGACTTGACCAGTGATGGCCACGACGGGGACGCTGTCGAGCATTGCGTCGGCGAGGCCGCTGACTAGGTTGGTGGCACCGGGGCCGGAGGTGGCGATGCAGACGCCGGGGAGGCCGGAGGCGCGTGCGTAGCCCTCGGCGGCGAAGATGCCGCCTTGCTCGTGGCGGGGGAGGACGTTGCGGATGATGTGGGAGCGCGTCAGGGCTTGGTGGATCTCCACTGACGCGCCGCCGGGGTAGGCGAAGACGTCTGTCACGCCTTCGCGCTCGAGCGCTTCGACGAGGACGTCGGAGCCCTTTCTGGGTTCGTCGGCGGCGAATCTAGCGACGAATGTTTCGGGGGCGGCGGTGGTGGTGGGTTTGGGGTTGGAGAGGACATTGGAGATGTGGAGAGGGCGGCGGCGGAGGAGGGTGGGGTTTTGGGGATTAGAGGGAATGGGGAGGGTGAATCTTGAAAGCAGTTTATGGGATTTGGAGGAGGAGGGTGGCGGTCGGATGGAGATGCCAGGGTTACCAGCGGTGGCCGCCATGTTTGACGAGCAGCAGAGAGGAAATGGAGCTTCTGTATGTAGGGTTCTGGCAGAGAGGAAAGAATTTGGTTAGAGATAAAGCCTTAATTATATCTTTAGATATTTATATGACGGGTAATGCGAAAGATTTTAAAAATTTTATCAAAAATTTTATTAAATGTTTCGTATAAGTATCGGATTTATACTATGTGAGTCTTATGTGAGTCTCACATTCATGTGAGACATTTGATAAAATTTTAAAGTTCTCTAACATTCTTGTTACATAAAAAATGTTATAAACTCCAAATAATTTATCAAATCTTTCATATAGATGTGGAATTCACACAAATCTATAGATCTCATACATGTGAGAGGTTTAGTAAAAAATTTGATAAATTATTTAGGATGTCTAGTCTGACTCTATCTATATACATCTTAAAATGACATAAATACCCTTACATTTATCATTATATTTTTATTTTATTTTTTTTGCCTTGTGAAAAAAAATGAAAAAGACATTATAAATAAGGTATTTCACATAATTACAATACAGATAAAATATTCAAAATTAATTGCAAAGATATGAAATCTTTAGTCAAGTTGACAAAACTACCAACTTTCTTTTTTTCATGTAACTCTAGTGGTTAGGAGCCAGGTTTTATCGCCTCTACCATTTTCAATATTTCTTATGTAATCCCCACTATTACATCCAACTTCTGCTACTCCACCATATCCAATGCCATCAACACTCAAATAAACCCCCAATCAACAGCCACAACACCTTCCTCCATTCTCATTTTTCCACCACCAAAACTATAAATCATTACCCAAACCAACTCCTACAATCACCATCACCACGAGAGAGAGAGAGAGAGAGGGAACCATATTGGCCTAATTGCAAGTTATGCCTTAGTTTTGAACTCTGTCAAGAACCACTGTTGAAAAAGAGATGACAAGGCTAGAGTCGCGCTTGGGAATGGCATGGTGGTCAGTAATGGTAATGTAATGGCCTCTTGTTTGGCGGCATAGAAGACATATGGCAGTGGCCAACAATGGTCGATTATAGAAGTAGCCGTGACCATGGTGGTGCTTGTGAATGGTGGTAGTAGTAGTAAAAGGGGAAAAGGGAAAGAGGTGATGATCTAGTTTTCTTTAGAGAAGAAAAATAGATGAGCGAGAAAAGAAAAAGGATAAAAAGGCAATGAAAAATGCTTGAAATTCTGTTCTTTTTTTTTTTTAAGATCCTCACAATTCTTTTTGGATCTCAATCATTGATATATGTGTACGAATTATTCATGTATATGTGAAGTCCACACCATCAATGATTGAAATCCAAAGAAAGTTGTTGGGTCTCTAACAAAAAAAAGAGTCTTGATCATTATTGAAAGACAATAAGAGGATAAAAGAGGTATAATTTTCATCATATTGCAATTAATTTTGACCTTCCTATGTTCTGCAATGTGTTTTGCTTCTTCTCATAACTATTATAATTTGGGACTATCATCCTATTATATTGCAATTAATCCTTTATCTTATTTATTTGCAATTTTTTATTTCTTTTTTTAGTAAATTTGTAAACATCGCTCAATAATATATTTTTGGTTAAACAATTAAAGTTGATATATATTTAAATATGCAAAAAATAAAAATAAAAATTATAATATGATTTGTATTAAATTACAACTTTTTTGTATTACTTAAAAAAATCACACCCTTTGTGTTCATCAATAATAACTAAGAGGTGTTGCTAATGAGTTTGGTTAACAAGATCAACATCTACAACTATTATAAAAGTGTGAAGAATTACCATATTTTTTACTTTTTACGTATTCCGAAAATACCCTCTCAAACTTATTAAATATCAGCAAAATCACAAACAAATACAGACATCTTTTGAAATTCAAATACCTTCAAACATCAAACACCTTGAAATATCACAATCTACTATCAAACACTTTGGATGATTCAGAAAATAAAAAATTTCAATTTTTTGAAAAATGAATCTAGAAATTGAAACTAAACAAGGTGATTGCTATTTTGTGAAGTTGTCAAGTTCTCTTTTTCAGACTCATGACTTATGTCCAATTATATTATTTGTATTATAATATGCATCATCATACATAATAATATCGTCAATATCATCAATTGATTGAAAAGGGTCTTACACTATTCAAAGGTATTACCTAAATAGTACAAGCCTACAATCAAATTGAGTGGATGATTCTGTTAAAACCACTAATAGTGGCTTGAGTACCCTCAATTCGTTTCTTTTCTTTTTCTTTTTCTTTTTTTGAGTTAATTCATTATTTTGAATTATCATAACATCTTAATTCTTTGTTAGCCACTCTGTTTCGGATTTTAGAACCAAATAGTAAATCGCATTGTCTTTCAATCAACTATGTTTGACTCTATTTGACAATCCAGTGGTTGTACAAACAAATAAAAACGTAACAATCCACTCTAATTCGTAGACAAACAACCCACTTGTCCACTCTAATTCATAGACAAACAACCCACGTGTCCACTCTAATTCGCAGACAAACTACCCACTTATCAAGTTAGGCTTTATACAAGTAACAGTTTTTTTGTTTTTCTTCCATTCTTCGTTCGTATATGCATAAAAAAAGCAGACGACTCTTGAGTATATTTTGAGTTTTTATTTTAGATCGACTTAATATATACACTTAAAAAATATATAATTTGTACCCAAAAAAAATTAAAGATCATTGAATATGGAAAAATATTAAAATGTATTAAATTTTTGTATTATTTTGTATTCAATAAATTTTTCATAATAGTTGGATTATGTAAAAGGGAAGGAATAATAGTGTTTTTTTTTTAAGGTAGTAGGAAGAATAGTGTTAGACTCACAAAAATAAAACACATAAAAGTTATTTTTCAAGTCTAACTCACATCACACTCGAAATGAATTTTAACTACCTAAGACATTTTCTTTGTATATTTTATATTCTATTTTTTTTGCACTTAATATTATGAAGAAAAAAAATTTGTTAAATTTACCAAGTGTCTGGAAAATAAAAAAATAAAAAAAACTAAAGATTAATTTCACTTCTAAAAAATTAGAGATCCATAAATGATCACCAACCCGTTAGGAAATAAATTATTTTAGTTGACTATTTGATTTTTTACGAAAAGACGTGTAAGAAAATAGAAAAAGTAATGTGGTGAAATATTTTATTTTATTGACTAGTTTAACCTAGGATAGGTAACCCATCCTACAGAAGCTCGTATTTTACCTTATTTCTACCTAACTGTGCCAGCAAAATCAACTGCAATTATAGTATTGTAAGCTAAGCACAAAATCACTATATAAAACAAACCCACATTAATACATTAATACAAGATTATCTGAGAAAACAATCCAAATGAAGACCCATGTTTCATTTATAAATCAATTCATATGCCACGTGCAACGCATGTGCACCTCCCAACTAGTTTTAAAGAAAAATGTTTAAAATAACTATTACAGTTATTGTTAGTGTTAAAATATATATATATATATATATAAAGTATATTGAAATATGTCAATAATGAATAAAAATATATAAAAATATTTTGGAATATGTAGAGTATGTATTGGAATTATAAATGTTTTGACATTTTACAATTTTTATTGACAATTCTTAAGACTGCCATTAGTAAGACCTTATTTTAAATAGTTATACACTATTTATGATGCACAATTTCATAAAAATTATATAATTTTTTTAAACTTCTTAACACATGCATTGGACATTAATAAAAACTTTATCTAAAATTGTAATCCAGATTCTCCAAGCAATGATTAGCAAAATTCTCTTTTTTAAAAAGGAGAGATGCGACGTCTAGATTTTGATATATGAGTAAGGATGACTGAAGAGTGCTCTTTATGTAGAGCATCTTGTTATTCTTGGTACCAAAGTTAAAATGTAATTTTTTTTCAAATGTATCTTTAATGGGTTGCTATTTTACATGTTAAATTATAATAATGTCAAACTTCGTGTTGAATTGATAATATTAAATTTGGTGAAAACTCTTTTCTTTATCACTCTTATTGTAATAATCTAAATAATTTAAACTTGTAATTATTGTATTAAACGCCATGATAACTTAAAATAATTATAATAAAGTCTCCAAAGAAGTTCTTTTACTTCAATTTGAACCCTCGTCGACTAATTTTTCTATCGATTTGTATCTATTGATTCCCAATTCGACTCGAGATATGAGAGACAGATTCTTTAGAACTAGTTGATGATACCTTAATCAATTCAAAATTGTAATGCACAAATAATCTTAGTTTGAGTGCCCTGCAGTTTGACCTGGTTCAAGATTTGAGAGATGGTGTTTAGGCTTAGTGCGACACCCAAAAACACGCCAAGTGTTACAACTTATCATTATCTATATCGGCATACTTTAGGCCAAAATAATTATTCTATCGGCTACCACATTCCACAGAATACCCAATGATAATTAGCTTACAATATTCTGGAGATCAAAATATGAAGAAATGAGATGGAAGCTTTGAGAGATAGAAATAATCAATAAGAAACTTATGAATAGGAATGTTGGGAAATTATGAAGAGTTAGGAAACTTGCTTGAATTGGATTATTCAATGCCTAGATAACTTGGAAAACCTTAAGTAAGGAGGAGCTTAATGAACTTAGTCTAATGAGTAGAGCCGAATGAATATCTAATCAAAAATTAAGTAGGATTAGAAAAAGTTAAACAAGATTAGCTTAAGCCTAAGTAAGGTTAATTAGGCTAACCAAGATTAAGACTTAAACGAGGTTAATTAGAATTAAGCCTAATTAACTAACCTAATGAAGTAATTAGTAAACTAATCTAATCAAACCTATAAAAGTTAGAACGATGGAGAGCGTTGGAGAAGAATTGAGAGAGAGCTTGAAGCTTGGTGTTCTTGGAGAGCTAGGAAGAAGATCAAGGGATAAAAGAAGAGAAAAGGAAAGAAAATCAAAAGAAATTCAAAGATTCAACCTAAAATCAAAAGAAAGTCATAACAAGGTAAGAAATCTAACCCTCTTTCAAAGTTTGATATCAAAACCTAGCTAGAAATTCATTAGGAACAAGTTTTGGAAATATTAAAATGAGAGGCAGTCAAAAAGTTTGAAAGCAAGAAAAGAGTTTGGAGATTTGATAGAAAAATCATGTTTTGAATTAGTTTTAGGTTGGATTTGAGCTATACAATTGATATGCTATAAACCTATACCATTTATTTATGTCTAGGAAGCCTTACAACTTGCTTTTGAAGAATTGCAAGTGTAAGAGTTAAAGAAAGTTTAGAAAATATTGAAACTTAGATCAAATCCTACCTTTTGTTTGTTTTAATCTTAAAACCATATATACAAATGAGTTCTTATTGATTCTACATCATATATATGCATATTAGGATGTTAAGAACCAAGTTTTGGACCTACGAAGTGTGAAAAATGGATTGGAAACCGCGAAGAACAAGCAACTGCAAACTTTTCTAGATTTCCCGCACGTGCAATTTTCCCTCCGCATGTGAGGCGACCCAAGCAAAACACAAATTCAAGACTGAAAAAAAGGCACATGAGGCCCGTACATGCCCTGGCCAATCTGCACGTGCGGATTTGGTTCTACACGTGTAGACTTGTTTCAGCCAACTTTAAATAGGCATATCTTTCTCATCTGAACTCGGTTTTAAGTGATTCTTGAGCCTAAATTCAAGCCCCGGAAGTCTAGTTTCCAATGATGGTAGTCTCATATCCAAATTCTAAGTATACAAAGAGATATATCGAAATTAGTGTATGCTGTTCACTTTCTTCCTAACCGTTCCATGCTATTTCCTCTCCTAACCTAGTTTCCTTTCGTTTCTTCCTATTTCCTTAAGCCTCAAACATTTAGACATGATATTTTCAATAGAAAACATATGGAATTGTTGTAGGATACCTAAAGCTTTTCAACATGTATATTTGGTACATGATTAACACTTGAATTGAGCTTAGAAAGATTAGGAAACATTAATTTAAGTCATGAACATTTAGGACCATTCAAAGTGCGTCTTTGGCACACGCTTTGTCCTTGATTAATATTTAAAAAAGACTTGAATTCAGCATAGATTAGCATTAAACACTTGAGAAAAAGTTTAGGGAAACATCTAACCAAGTTTAGGCTCTCGATTTGTTATGTTTGCACAAATAAGCAAGCTATTTCAGTGCCTCAACCAACACTTAAATTTAAGAGATTAAGCAATGTGAGTAAGAACTAAGAATGCATTAAGTTACTTAAAACACTCCCACTAAACTAGAGGCATACAAGTTAAGTCATAGCCAAGCCTTGAACAATTTAAAAAAGAAGTTCGAAAACATTAAACAGGATTAGAACACTTGAATTAAGATTAAGACTTGCAAGTTGAATTGAATTTCAATGGTTGTTCTTGTTTGGTGTAGGTTAAGCTTTGAAGAAGTTGCACCCTCGTTTCTAGAGCCATTTGTGAGTAGTAGTGTAGTAAAATTATGTTCTTTCAAATTATGATTCAAAATGTAAACATATGGTATGTTTATAAAAGTTATGCTGTTGTTTTGCCATGAATGAACATCTTATATTTTTATATCATGTATTAAGATGACTTCTTGGAATTTGTTTGTTATTGGGAATCATGCCAATAACTTTGTACTAACTGAGCTCTTTAGCCACCTATTATGGACCCCGTTCCATTCCAAAGTGCCTTGAGAATGTTCATCGCTATGTATATGCTTGCAAGTTAAATTTTACTATCACGTGCAAATTATACTATTTTGAACAAAGCTTGTGCTTGGTTTTAAATAAAGTTTATCGGTGTTCATTCATTTACCTCTTTATCGTATTACTATTCACTGGGCAATGGCTCACCCCTCTTCCTGGTTGTACTGATTTGCAGAATTAAGATATATGTGTTGTAATATATTTATTTATTTATGTCTTGTAATAATGTAATGTAATGGTTCTAAAAAGAATGTATGCTCTCATTTCATATAGTTATGCACTACTCTGAATGGATGTTGTAAATGGACTCAATAACAAATAATGGCTTTCGCACAGCAGAAAAGAAATTTTGCCCTATTTATATTAAGAGTCCATCTTGCTTTTGTTTTGTTAGGCCTTTGGTAGTTAAGGACTACTGGTCGATCACTACACCATCCTGTTTGGGACGAGTTGGGGTCGTGACACTTAGTATACGTTGTTTCTATGCTAATAGGATGCGTATTATTTAAGGGTGCTTATGAACCCAACTGACTCATCAAAATCGACTAACCCGACCTAACCCACCCGCTTTTAGGTGGTGCTGACAATATAGGTTGACAGATGTGGTTAGAGATTTTCTAAATTCGCCTATGTTTAGACGAATAACGGATAAGAGGCCACCCGACCGAACCTAATCTGCCAACCCCCTTAAGAAAATGATGTTATGCTTTTATGTTTTGTATGTTAAAAAAAAATGCCTTAATATTAGCTATTTATGAAATTTGAAAGTTAGTCCTTTATTTTTATAATAAAAAATTTTGGACTCAAATATGGCCTAAAATTAGGGTTGAAAGAAAAAATCGGAAAATCAATTGGACCAACCGAACCAAATTGAACCGGCCGATTTTGGTCTGCTTTTTTTATTTTTTCAGTCTGTTCCGTTATGCTGGAACAAAAAACCGAAGTTCGGTTCAATTTTCAGTAATCATAATTTAAAAACCATATACACCGAACTGTACTGAATAGATACTCTCTCTCTCTCTTTCTTTTTCTTTTTTTTGAGCTTATTTGTTGTACATCTCTTTTTTTTTCAAAAGTTGTCTGTCCATCTATCTATCCCAACTCCCAATAACCAAACACACTTTCACTTGACCCAATATTTTACACTTCTCAATATTTCACATAGCTATAAAAAAATTAAAACATTAAAAAAATCACTTTCTCTCACTATCCAAAATCTAACATCTATGACCAAGGCTCTTGGCATGCTTTTGAAGATGGTTGCCCTCTTTACAAAACCAAAACAATTGACACCCCCCCCAACACTCTCTCTCTCTCTCTCTCTCTCTCTCTGTGTCTGTTTTCCATTAAAAGGTTGGATCTTCTTCATCTTTACCTTCTTCTTGCGAAAGATTTTGTGGGTCTTCCATATTCAAGCAAAGATTTTGTTGGATCTAAGATTTTGTTGGATCTGTGGGTCTTCACCTTCTTCTTGCGAAAGATTTTGTGGATCTGTGGGTCTTCTAGCTATATATATGTATGGTTGTGTCAGTATCCAGCTACCACCCATTATTTGTATCCGTAGCATTTACCTCATACATTGCTATAATTAGACTTTTGGCCATATTTGTTTCTCTGATCATTTTGTGGGATCTCCTTCAGAAGGGTGTTTTGAAGCGCCCGACAATTCACCCCGTCTATTTTCACAAGTATGCAATGTGAAATGAGTGAACGTGCAGATCTGGTAAATCCATAGAAAATCCACTAATCATAAGAGATGCCAAACAAGGAATACATCACTAGACGTGGCGTGGCCACCTAATCTTTTGGAAAAACTAGGAAACCTATGACTTGTGCCAAAGGCCATTGTCTGTCATAACCAAAGTGTCTTAGCTCGGGAACTTAGGTATAAGGATGGAAGGTCACGAATTGAGCAGTCTGCTTACCTAATTAAGGATCGACCTCTACTAATTCATGATATGAGATTCATTATCAAAATATGCCCATGTTCTAATTATTAATTCTATTAATACTATTTTTACTAATTTTAAAACGCTTTGATCTCATGCATTTCAAAAAGAGTATTAAAATGTATAACTCAACAAAAAAGAAGAGCTCACATGCACGAAGACCAAAACTGTTCCAACTTAAGAAAAAATAGCCTTCAATCAGTAGACAAACATAGAAATATCTCAAATAAGCACATAGCCAAGTCCAATGCATGAAAAGTGGATGCAAAATAGGGAAATGATGAAAAAGAAAACATGATGCCAAAATAGACATAGAAAGAGAGAGTCTCTAGGTACTTATCAACTCTTCTAAACTTTCAATCCCTTGAAAAGCTTATTAAAGGGCGTTTTATAGCCTAAGAGGTGCCTTGCTCCGTAATTCCCCTGAGAATTACAGAAGAGGACCTTCTCACTTGCATGAGAAGACTATCTTCTAGAAACTGCTCTGTTTGTCTCCAGAATTGGTCAAGCCAAATAATTTTTATTTGTCCATATATTTAATGTACGGTTAGGGCATTAAGCTACAGGTGTAGATTAAAGTTATACAGCAAGGATAAAAACATACATCCAAGGTCAAAATAAGGTTCAATCAACGTGTTTTCGGAGGATTCTCCTCATTTCCATTCATTTCCACTATGTTCTCGCTCCTTTTCCAGAAAGTACAAAGTTTTGATTAAAATATAAGCCCGAGCATCGTAAAACGCTTGGATTCTGCAAGTCAAACAATTTGAAAATGGTTTTAAGGGTCTAAAAATTGTATTGGCCAAAACAGGTGCTATGTTAGGATCTGCTTTCATCCATGGTTTTTGCTAAAGATAATCAAAGTCTTGTGTCTATGTTTACATCATCGAGTGGCTAGAAGAAGGTGCACAAGTCTTAGAGCCGGTCAAAATGGAGTGTCTACACATTTCCTTACCTTTGATGCTTTCTTTTTGAGATGACACTATCAAGCAAAATGACTCAGTTTATCACAACAATAACTTTCCTTTCTTTTACTTAATAGGATCATGTTTCTGAAATTGTTATTATTCTTGGGCCTAAGTTAGTTATTCTTGGACTTGTGGTCCTCAACCATGTTCGCCTTAGAATAATTTCCAGCTTGATTTTTGATAATTCTTGTCCCTAATTTGAGAATCTTGCTCAATATGAAGGTGACAAATAAGGAATTTAGCATTCAATGTTTTCTCAACAATACACTGGAGATGATGTGCTTGTGCAATTACAAATTTCTCAGTCAACATTTTAAAATCCATATAATTAGAAATAAGAAACTTTATATTACTTGCCTCTTCATTGCGATATTTGTTGTGAAGAGCAATCCATGATTCTTTTATCGTTTCAATGGTGTGATGCGCCCTATAAACTGGTTGAGATAATGAATTCAAGATGTATCTTCAATACATGACTCCTCTTCCTTTCTATTTCCTTGTTTTCTTTCAATTGATTGTTGTCATTTGGTGTTGGCACTGGAATTACTTCGAGATATTCACCAAGTATGTATATGAGTTTTAGCGATTTGAAAAAGAGTTTGACTTTCACTTACCACTAAGTGAAATTATCTCCATCAAAGTGTTTAAGACGAATCATGTCTTGACTCAAAACTTGAACTAACTGTGGTACTAACCCTCCATTCTGGAAAAAAAAATGTTTAAAATTGTTTGAAAATGATTATTTGGAAACACTAAATGAATATTTCAATATTGATTACTAAGTGTAAGCTCAATCGGCTCTCAGGGTAGGTAGGTGTGACGGGCTTATAGCTCTCATATTTTCATTATCTCATGAGATTGTTGAAGATGCAGTCAAATGGCCTTGTTATCGAAACTCACTAAGATCTACCATATGGCCTGCATGAATCTTTTTATCATCTTTTCACATAAGCTGAGTGACCAAATAGACAACAATCAAAACTCAGAACTACCACTTGGTTTTAAGGACCAAAAACCATAAAATGACCTTATAGAAAGAATTGATTAATCATCAACAGAGGAACTAGATCTGGGGACTAAGTACCGGATGAGAAGGTTTTATACACCCATCTCACCCGACACGTAGTCAACCGCTACTCAACATCTTGATAATTTTAAATCTAAAATTGCTAATATTTATACATGATAGGTAGCAATAAGCAAAGAATAGGAGAGCCATAAGTGAAGGACAAATATGAGAGGGGAAATAAAAATAATAGAGAAAATGATATATAAGAATTGGGAAGGTGCATAAGGGAATAAATAAATACTATAGATGGCTAACCTATATGCAACCAAGTCAACAATGGATTCATCACATATGGGTCACATGACTAGTATGACAACAAAATAAAGAATGGCTAACCTACATGCATCTAAGACAACGGTGGCTTTGTGATGCCCCCAAAATATATGGTTCAACCCAAGATAAATAAACTCCAATGATGATAATAAGACAATAATAATCATGATGAATGGGGTCTCTCTCATTTAAATACATATAAATAATGATCATTCACTATATGAAATTCATTCAATACAAAAGATTAGAGTGCCCTCAGGCTTACATTAAAAGAAAAATGATATAACCCTTAAAATATAAATGGCATTCCGCCTACAAATAAAGGCCGCGTGGCCACACTCAAAAGCTTTTTTAGCTCATTCTTGTCTTCCACACCAATTCATGGTCGTGGTTTATCATCGGTACCTGAAAAGTTTTCAATAACGTGAGATGAACATATAGTCTAGTAGGTAATTTCTATAATTCCAATTAATATACTCTATACATGTATATGATCATGATGCTTCACATTATACTTATATAATATGTCAATTCCTCATTTATAATTAAAATACACAACTTTCCTCAAAGGTATTCTCATTTTACCTCAACATTTATATAGACATATTTACTAAATTTACCAATATTACAACACATTTAACCCATAATCGATTCCAATACATTACACAACCCAAGTAATTCCTCAATGCGTCCATTCATCAACAAGGAACATCCAATAATCTCAAATCGATTCCAACAAATAATCTCAAATACATAATACCCTGTGGTCTAATCACGCCCCACATAACAATCTCACTTTATCGGTTGTTAGCCAAAAGGAACACGGTACCTACATATAGCATAGCCTGCTTTATCGGCTGCTAGCCGGAAGGAACGCATTACCTACGTATAGAACCACCCGCTTTATCGATTGCTAAATGGAAGGATCGCGTTACATCTATATAGCACACAACAATTACAACTCAAATTACTTTCATTCATCCATTCTCATTCAACTACTCAAATGCACAATTCATAAAACTTAAGCACTACTATCGCCACATTAATTTCTATCTCAATAGCCAATTACAATTAGGATTTCAATTCTCCCTCAATTAAAACATTTTCTACAACAATGCAATCCTTCACTGATTGTCAATAATATTATCTCTATTAAAATATTCCAATTAGGCAATATCAGCGTATAACTAAACAACAATATATTATATTATTCTTATCGAATTCGATAAATAGATAGAGTGGAATACTTCACACAAGTCATTACTAATTTCAATCAATTACTCAAACTACATACTCTCTATATTAATTATCCTTTCAATTGAAAAAGTTTAAATTCCAATTTCATGAAATGATTACAAATCTCTAATTTCTCCAATTCACAAACTTCAAGAGAAGTTAGTCTTTTTTTCAAGAAAATTGGGGCTTTTCCATTTCAAATTACCCATTCACTCTAGAACTATTAAAACTCACATTTGATAGAAAATATCTCAAAAAATACACAACACAAATCAAACCCTAAGTTATCATCATGCAAGTTTTGAAATCTCTACAACCATTCTAGAATTTATGTAATAAAATACCACATATTCATCTATGAGAACCATATTAAAGAAAATTAGAGAAATCCCTACGTCTTGGAGAGAAAAGGAGAGCTAAGAAGAAAATCCCAAAATTTTTGAACTCGTCAGTATTTTGATTAAATCAATCAAAATGTAGCCCTCGTTGAGCTCATCGGTTTCATCTAAAGAACTTAGGTCAAAATGTTGTTTGATTTGTTTGGATGAAGGAAAATGTGAACCCGATGAGAGTTTTTAGAGAGAAGAGTGAGAGAAAAAAAAAAAGAGATGATGATGAAGAAAAGTGAGAGAGTGTGTATGTATACGACCTATATATATAGTGCAAGTACAAAAGTGGATTTGGGCCCATGAATCTGACTAAAAATAACAACTAAAACACGTTAAATTTGAACAAACCGCTCAAGCAACCAAAGTTACGCTTGAACTGTAATTAAAGGCTTACAGTATCTCTACTTTCTCTAACAGACTGCTCGAGCAGTCAAAAGTGCGTTCGACGATGAATTGATGCTTACAAGATCTTAGTCTATTTTGAAATTTAGAGCTGCAAGGGTCTACGGACCGCTCGGGGGTCAATTTGCACTCGACCAAACTATACCCACAGCTCAGATACACAAACTTCGAACGGGTATAACTCTCTCGTCCGAACTCTGTTTTGGGATGTTCTTGTGTCTAAATCAAAACCCTAGAAATAAGTTTTCTAATGGAACTAGCTTTACATCAAGATTCAAAGTGTGGAGAGAGAAAAAGTAAAAGTGTGATGACTACTCAAATGATGATCATCTGAATCAAGGTTTTTGGTTCAATCCTACTCTAACATCATGATACCACACCAATCAATACTTTAATTCAATCAAGGAAGTTCTAATTATAATAATAAGATCGTCAAAAGTAATCCCATTAGTCCAAGGAGTACGAAGTGTCATAGGCTTGATCACATATGGGTCATATGACCAAAATGGCTAAAAAAATTAAGACAAAAAATGAAAAACAATGATAAAAAAATAAAGAAATACTAACCTTTTAAAGAGCATAACCGTAATGGGGAATGCCTCATTACCCTTAAGTTTTTCTTCTTGTTTGGGAGAACTCCCAACTTGTCTCTAGATGAACACACCAAAGACTAGAATGGAAATTTTGAACTAAGGTGGCCTAGTTAATACACAATAGTTGCCAGACAACCAAAATTTCTCTCAAACTGGAGTAATCTCTTGAATTCAAAAAATGACTTCTTGAACTCAAATGTCGAACAAAAAATAATGAAGGTGAAAGGGTTATTTATAAGACCTCATGGAAGTGATTTGGAGATTGAAAAACGATGAGGGATTGCACAATTTCGAATACTGATAAGATCAGTTGCACGGGCGAATGGCAAAAAAGTCTAAAATTGCCGCCATAAAAAACCCTTGTTCAAAGTCGATCTGGCCATGTGAAAGGACTAGTTCGGCCATCATCTGGCCTAGAAAAACTATGACATGGTCGATCCGGCCATGTGGGGCTGTGCTCACTTTTTGTGTTTTTTTGCTAATCCTAAGTGAGGAAATATGTTTCAAATGGGTTCTAGGCTTAGGCTACCTCGTTTTTCTGAAAAATTATCCAATTTAAATAATAAAACAGGCCCAAAATAAAATAGAAAAACCCCGGTCCAAGTTTGGGTTGTAGCTTTTGTGAAATGACCCTCTTATTCATTGGGGGTGTTTGCTTCAACTTATTTTGAGTAGATTACTAATTTTGGCCTTTTAAAAGCTACAAAAGACTGTTTGGTTAAAATTAAAGCCAACAGCTTTAACTTCCATAGCTTTTTTTTGAAAAGAAAAATGTTAGAAATCAAAAGCAGTTGCTTCTGATTGTAGATTATGTAGAGGAAGAGTTGAAATTACTTAAATATCCTTAGTGTTTTAAAGTATTTACTCTTATACCACCTATATATATTCTTTTTAGCCCTAATCTTCTCTTCGGCAAGAGAAGAACACAACAACAAGCAGCAAAATGCAACAACAAGACATGTGGCTCTGGTTCGCTTCTGGCAACATGCAGATCTGGTTTGTTTCTGGCTTTAGTTGGCTTCCGGCGACGTGTGACTCTGGTTCGTTTCTAGCTCTAGATCTCTTGTCTCTTGCACTCTCACTCTCTCTATTCACCTATTTTCCTTCATCTCTCTCGATTTTTCCTATTCTCTCTTGCTTTGGATTCGGCATGCATGTATATATATATATGTATTGTTTTGGTTATTTGTGATTTTGTCTATTTCAAATTTGTTGAAATGGGAGAAAATAAGAATATTTAGGGTTTAGGAAAAATTTGGGGAAATTTTATTCATTCTTTGATGTTAAACATTTGTGTAGGATGTTGACTGCCATTACATTGATTTTTGTTTATTCATGTTGGAGATGTGAATTTGATATTTATGTTAAAGTTTGAAATGTTTGAAATTGATTTTTGAACAATGACACTTGTTTGTGCTAATTAAATTAGTACACCAGAGTCCTAGTTCTTTGTACATGATTTGGAGGGCTCATGTATGCTCAAAACCCAAAAAAAAAAAAAATGTGAAGTGATTGGCATGTGCCCTTGAACCCAATCATGCTAGTATCTCCTTCATGCTTTGATGGAGTACTTAACATATATATATATATATATATATTCCATTTGATATTTAGAATTTTCTTTGATCCCTCAATCACTAGATGAACTTGTATGATGCCTAAGATCATAGATAATGCTCTTAAGAACACAGATAGGTTATTACTGTGTATTTTTAATTAAGTCACGATTTTACTATGAATTAGTTAATATACACTTAAATAGTGCATGTTAAAGTGTGCAAATTCTTGATACAATTGCTTTTAGGTGTAGGAATATGACAATAGTGATTTTCTTTACTTGTTGGAATGATTATGTGCCTTTATTTTCACTGTTATTCTGAAGTTTATTTTGTTTAAATGTTCTTATTAATTTATGTTGTTCATATCCAATGTTTTCAAAATGGGACAAGGCCAGATAAAATTAACTTGGTTCCGATTGTTTTTTTTTTTTTTTTGTTGATATGGTTTTTAATAATATGAGTAAGGGTTTGTTCAAACCATTGTTGCAATTCAAGTGTTTTTATTACTAAGGTTTGTTTAATAGAAAATGAGTACCCAACCACCATCACAGTCTCCAACAACTATAAAGAGCAATGGAAAAGCATCCCAAAACTCTTAAACCTCACAAGGTTTAAAGGCACATTGGGACACAAAATCCACTAGAATTTTTGTCAAACTTTGTGTGGAGCAAGTGAAAGCAGGTCACAAACCTGGTACTCACTTAGATAAGGTTGGTTGGGAAGAAGCTATTAACAAGTTCAAAATTGCAACTGGAAAGTCATATGTTCCCTTTCAGCTTAAAAATCATTGGGGTGCCTTAAAAAAGGAGTGAAGTCTTTGGAAAAATCTGTTGAGAGGTGAGACTAGGCTGGGGTTAGATCCCTTGACTGGAGTTATCATGGTATCTGATGATTGATAGAATTTGAAGCTACAGGTCAGTGAATTACGTTAAATTTTTTTTTCTTGCTCACTGGTACTTGAGCTTTATGATTTATATATTTGTAATTATTTTTCCAGATTTTGTTATAAAGGTATCCTGGTGCAACCAAATTTGATGAGAAGCCATTGACATTGGTCGATGACATGGACATACTATTCTCTGATGTTTCTGCAACTGGTGAGTAGGCATACACCCCAAGCTCTGGAGTGTTTTTTGACACTGAGGGATCTCACACCCCACTTGGTGATGATACTGATACGGAAATCCATCCATCTGAATTGAGCAATCAATGTCGTAACCAAAAAGAGGGTCCATCAAAGAAGCAAAAGGGGAACAAAAAACAATCAGCTGCTGGTGAGTTGAGTAAGACACTTAACCGCATTGTCGATAATGTGGAAGCATCATCTTCGACTGGTACACAGAATGCTGCTATGCAAAATCTGCACACAATAACTGAGTGCTAAGATTAGCACAATCTCTGGCATTAGTGAAGATGATGACCTTTTAGTTTGGGCTGCAAGGTTGTTCATGAAACCCTTACTCCGTGAGTTTTTCATGGCTTTGCCTAATGATATGTTAGTATTTTAAGTTTATTAATCTTGTAATTGCTTTGGAAAAGGCTCACATTTCTAATTATTGTGATTAGGACTATCTTTCATTGTGCAAATGTTTTTTAAAAAAAAAAAAAGAAGAAGAGAAAGAAGAAGAAAAAGAAGACATTAGGACTATCTTCAATTAATTTAGCTTGATGTTGTATTTATGTTTGCCTCATTGGTAGATTTAATTTGTGCTCTCATGAGTGGAATAGGAAATATTATTGCAAGTTGTATTTGTCCGCTCACAGGTGGAATATGAAGTATTATTGCAAGTTGTATTTGTCCACTTGTGTGCCATGTGATTATTTGTCCTTGCAATTCCAAGTCACACGCTTTAGCTATTACTTGTCCATTTGCTTGCAAGATTGGAAAGCAATTTTAAAAAAAATATATTATTTTAAATGATGGTCATTGCAATGATACTGTCTATATATACTTTCATGGTGAACTTGTTTGCCACTCCAAATTGTTAAACAACCAAGAGGCATTCCAATCTTTGCAGATATTCTGCTAATGTTTGTCTAATTTTATTTTTTGTCTATATATATCCTTCAATTTTATATTTATTTTATGTGTTAAATTAATTTCTTATTGAATGAATGTGGTACATGACCCCAATTTATATACAGTATAAAAAGATAGACAATTTCAATGCTGATGGTGATTATGATAATGATGACAATGTCACTGGATCTTCACAACAACCAAATCACCCATATCGGAATCCTTACCTAATGGCAGCAGTAGTGGCAGGAACAATGTATGCAAAAAAATTGCCTAAATAAACAACCATGTAGGACATCTACCCTCACAGGACATCAGTAGATATTAGAATTGCAACATGGTAATGCTACAAGAATATATGAAAATTTTAGAATGGATAGGGATGGTTTTTATCGATTTTGCAATTTATTAGAGGCTAACTATAAACTACAAAGTGGGAAAAAAAGTTGGGGTTCAACAACAAGTTGCTATTTTTTTGTTTATTCTTGGTTAATATGCAAACAATAGAAATGCTCAAGAAATATTTCAATTATCGGGTAAAACTATTTCAAAATACTTCCACTCTATTTTAAAAGCATGTGAAAATGTTTGTGGATTAGGTGAAGCCATGACAGAGAAATGGGGTCCATCCGTACATAAAGAATAGCCGAAATATTACCCTCATTTTAAGGTAACTAGAAATACTCTCTCTTTCTCTCTCTCTTAAAAAAAATATTTTATGATATTTTTTGTATGTAGAATTGCATTGGGGCAATTAATGGAACACATATCAAAACTCATGTGGAAGCAGAATACTTACCCCATTTCATAGATAGGAAGGGATACACTATAGAAAACATATTGGCAATGTGTGACTTTGATATGTGTTTCACCTTTTGCTTGCCTGGTTAGGAGGGAAGTGCACATGACATGCGAATTTTTTGGGATACAATTAGGAATCTAAACAATAATTTTTTATATCCAGAAGGAGGTATGTATGTAACACAAATTAAGATTTATTCGTGTATTCTATATTAGTTATATTTGTAATAAGTTCATATTTTACTTTTTAGATAAGTATTATTTGGTTGATTCTAGCTATCCAAACACAAAGGGTTATCTTGCACCGTACAAAGGGAAGAGATATCATTTAGCTCAATTTGACCATCGGCCTCTTCAAACTACACATGAAAGATTCAACAAAACACATTCATCACTCAGGAGCGTAATAGAAAGATCATTTGGTGTTTGGAAAGCAAGATGGCCTTTTATGAAAGATATTCCATTCGATTACGATTTTGTTTGTCAACGACAACTTGTTTGTGCTACCATGGCGATCCACAACTTCATTAGACGAACTAATTTAAGGGATATTGCATTTGACTACTATGATAAACATACTGAGTATGTCCTTGTTGACGAGGAAGCAGTGGTAAGGGAAGACCGGCATCGGCATCCAATTCGTAATGATGATTATGAGATGGATTCGAGAAGATATGAGATTTTAATGTCAATTTGTCAAGGAAATAATTATTAAAATATAATAAATTTATTTTTGTGTAGTGTTGTTATTATCTAAAAATAAAATCATTATGTTAATTTGGTGTTAGAATGATCTCTTAATATGTAATTAATAGAAAAAGTCAAGATAAATTCAATTTACAACTAACAAGGGTAAAAAAGACATTTACACAACAAAAAGCTACTTTACAGCTTATTTAACAAACACTATTCAACAACTTAAATCTATAATTCAACAGCTACACCAAACAAATTAACAACTTCTAATTAAAGTCATAATATATAATATGTTAAACTATAAGCTATCATCTATAATTTGTTTTAACGGCTACACCAAACGGGGCCATTAATGTCTACTAAAACTTGAAATTGAATTTTAGCAAATTTTATATCATTAGAAAGCTCTTTGAAAATGTTACAAACTAATGTGGACCATTTTTAAAAATTCCAAAGATTTTCACATAAAATGACGTGCAGAAGATAGTACCTATTTCTAAACTTATGTAAACTCAAGAGAGAATATAAAAGTATTGAGTTGTAGGGACCCAATATGGCTCAAATTAATTATGATTGGGTTTTTATGGATGCTAAGGTGAACCAAAACTAGTCTTAATGCATTCAGATCCAGAGTAGAGCTAACAAATTAGGAGTTTTTTATTGTTCCGAGTATATCATAGAGTGGCGTTCCTCAAGCGGGGCCATGCATTATAGTGAGGTAAAATTGGGTGTCTACACAATGTACATTCCCAGAACGATGTCTTTTAATCAACATTTTCTCCCTTCGGGTATGAACTACAAATATACAATGTATATTTGAAAATTTTGCTCTCAAGTTAAAATATAGTCACTTCAATACAAATTTGATTCAGAGTGTGTATGCGCTGATCAAATCAAGAATACTAGATAAATTTTTTTGATAATGTTGGACAAAAGAAAGAGAATGAGATGAAAGCACAAGGAAAAGAGAGTGTGTTTGAACAAGATCGTGCAGAACTCTATTTGTAGTCATCTTTTGCATTTTTCATGAATAGATGCATCTGTTCAATCACACTACAACAACTATAGGATTATGCCCACTTTGCAACAATATGATTTGATGGTCCAAATCTGTCACCATATTGTAGTCCTTAGCCAACTAACGCAAGTGCATTTGATTGACCAGGTTCAATCATGCATGTGATTGTGCCACAATTAATCACCTAGCATCTGATCAGTTTACTTTGTCACCAAAATTAGAAGCTCCTTCACTTCTAGCAACGATGTGAAATGTAACTCCCCAAAATAATTAGCATTAACCCAATATATAACAGTGTTACAATATATCAACAATCTCATATCTTCTACTTATTATAGCTTTGATCATTACAAAAGATGGCATATGCAATATACATTCACAAATCCTAGATCCTGAATCTATAGCATATGTCATGGATACATGGTAAAAGGAAATTGAAATCAAATAAAGAAATGCCCTAATGGCTTCTAACTTTCCAAGACAGTGCTTGGTTACAACAAAATGAGTTTAAACTCATTACATATAAAGCCCGAGGCTTAAACAAATAATTACATCAAGAAACCTTAAGCTCCGAGTCCTCCAAAGCTATGCCCTTGGCGGAGGCATATCATCAGCACTTGAAAATTGTTTTCTACATAGGGTGAGCCAAAGCCTAGTAGAGATAATCTACCACAGTATATGAATCTTAGCAAAATCATAAGGTGAATGCACATGCATGTCGTTTTCCAAACATTTCTCATTTTTCATCTCAACAACAATGTAATGCCAGATTATATATCAATTCATGAAAATAATCCTTTTATACAAAAAATAGGACAATGGATACAACACATTGGAAATCTCTAGGTACGTGTCTGCTAGTAGGCTATATAAGCACTACAAAAGCCATTTTACCGGTATTAACCAGAAGGAACGGCACCTAACCATGCGGGTTTCTGGACTTTCACCAAGGATACACAAGTCAACATCATAACCACACCCCTAACCAGATTCACCAAGGTATTCACCTATTTTTCTCAAAATCGATACATTTACAATGTTTATTATGAAATGATGCTCAATGCATAATGGATGAGAAATTAGTTTTAATTTCACCTAATTCTCATGCAATGTCTACAACAATCAAGACTATCCTTCACCGATAGCCCAAAATAAATATTTCTATTCAATAGATAAATTCCAAATCAAAAGATACAATTTCATCAATTACCATGGGAGTGATATTACATATCCAACTCCACCATCATCAACAACATAAATATTATTCCAATTTCACAATATCCAACATCATTTTCCATTTTCCTTTCAATATTTCAAATATCCAAAATTAGGGCAAAGCCCCTTTTATTTACAAAATCAATTTTAAGAAAACAATTTCCGTCATTTCAACACAACTCATCCATAACCATATTCCCACAACCATTTATAAGAATCAATTTAAAAAATCCCTCTTTTGATTTCAACACAAACCCTAGGTTTTACCAAAATTTTCCAAATAATAACCCTTTTCAAAGAGCAAATAACTAAGCTACAAATTATATAAAAGAGTCAAAGAAATCCCCACGTCAAAATAGAAGACACAAAGAAAAGATGGGTAGAACTTGATAATGTCAAAAACACTAGATGCACCAATTAAAACGAAGCCCTCGACGTGCTCAACATTTTTCTTCAAAGGACTAAAGTGAGGAAACTCACAGATTGAGAGTATTTTGGGCAAGAAATGAGAACTAGAGAGAGAGCGTATGCATCTAGGGTTTTGGAATGTTTAGAGAGAGGAAGAGATGCAAAGTGATCCAAGAGGCCTTTCTCTCTGACTGATATACACACAGACCGCTTAAACGACAAACACAATAAGACACTGCTCAAGCAACCAAAACCACCGCTCGAGCGCACAATGACCCCCTTCCAATAGTTCAGACATGTAAAAGATCACTCGAGCATAAGAAAGACTGTTCAAGCCAAGATATCAAACTCTCAGTAATTTTGCAGATTGTAAAAGACCGCTCAAGCACAGGAATGGTCACTCGAGCAAACAAGCCAAAACCTGGGCAACAACTCTTTGAAAAATTAACCTTCCAACTTATTTTAAACACAACCAAAACTCCCAATTGCCAAACTTAACAAGCAACAAGATGAAAAAGAGCTGAACAATAATTAAATACAAAGGTTCTCGAATCCAAAAGCAACAAACAGGTCGAGTCTAAACCAGAATCGTTATAACCTCCTCTCTTAAGGAATTTCGTCCCCGAAATTTAAAATCAACAACATATATTGAAATGAAACTAATCACATAACATCCAGGCTTGTAACAAGGGTACACCGAGTCATTCAACCTCAACTATTATCATTCAATTCTCCAAAACATATACAATGTTTATATATATATTACAACATACATGAAGGTTTCAACATAAGCCTCAAATATCAGCAAATAGGTTCGAATACTTCTCACGGACTTCTGCCTCATGTTCCCAAGTTGCCTCCTCAACCCCGTGGTATCGCCACAACACCTTAACCAATGGAATAGTCTTGCCTCACAAGACTTGGTCCCAAGAGTCTAAAACTTGTGTCCCAAGAGTCTAAAACTTGTATCGGTCTCTCCGCATAAGAGGCATTCTCATCTACCTCTAACTCGGTCTAATCTAACACATGTGAAGGATCAAACTCATACTTCCGGAGCATATAGATATGGAACAAGTCATGAACCCCGGAAAGCTGGGGTAACAAGGCCAAACAATAAACTACCTCCCTGATCCGCTCTAGAATCTCAAATGGCCTAATATACCTAGGAGACAACTTTTCGCTCTTCCCAAATCTCATTAAACCTCGCCTCAGTGATATCTTCAAGAACACATGATCCCCTATCTCAAAAGACGACGGTCTCCTCCTACGGTCGGCAGAGCTCTTCTAGCAACTCTGAGTCAAAGCCAACCTCTTACGGATAAGCGTGCCCTTCTCATTTGTTTCTCAGACTAGTTCAAGACCTAACATAGGTATGTCACCCACCTCGGCCCAACACACTGGAGATCTACACAGTCGGCCATACAAGGCCTCAAACGCCGCCATACCAATAATCGCCTGAAAGCTGTTATTATAGGCAAACTCCACTAAAAGTAAATGCCTCTCTCACGACTCCTTAAAGTCAAGAACATAACCCCAAAGCATATCCTCTAAGATCTAAATGGTCCGCTTGGACTACCTGTCTGTCTGAGGATGATAGGCGGTGCTAAACGTCAATCTAGTACCCAAGGCATTCTATAGGCTCTGCCACAACTGAGCCGTGAAACAAGGATCTCTATCCAAAATGATAGTCACAAGGACCCCATGAAGTCGAACTATATCCCTAACATAAAGGTCGGTAAGGTAATATACTGAGTCATTCGTGCGTATAGGTACAAAATGTGCTGACTTGGTTAACCGGTCGACTATCACCCATACAACATCATTACCCTGTTGAGTTCTTGAGATTATCACTAAGCCGAGGCTAGGATATACCATTGAAAATCAGGTACTTAAGTTTGGAAGAAGATTGTGCGTGGCCGATGTGCCAGAGTTGAAAATGAAGATTTTGCAGGAAGCCCATGGTCCCAGATTTGCCGTTCATCTAGGAAATACCAAGATGTACCAAGATGTGAAGCAAACTTTTTGGTGGCCAAATATGAAAAAAGAAGTAGCCGAGTTTGTATCTCAGTGTCTGTATTGCCAACAAGTGAAAGCGGAACATCAGAGGCCAGCAGGACTTTTTCAACCTTTGCCGATTCCTGAGTGGAAATAGGAACATATCTCCACGGATTTCGTGGTTGGTTTGCCAAAGACACAAAAAGGTATGGATTCGATTTGGGTTATAGTTGACAGATTAACTAAGTCAGCACACTTCTTGCCCGCTAAGACTACGTTTAATGCCGATCGACTTGCTTTGTTGTACATGAATGAAATTGTTAGACTTCATGGAGTGCCGATGTCTATTGTATCAGACCGAGATCCGAAATTTTTTTCTAGATTTTGGCAAGGTTTACAAAGAGCTTTGGGAACCAAGTTGAGGTTTAGCACAACTTTTCATCCTCAAACCGATAGGCAAACAGAAAGAACAATCCAAACACTTGAAGATATGCTTAGACTATGTGTATTGGACTTGAAGGGAAGTTGGGAAGTGCATTTGCCATTAGTGGAATTTGCTTACAACAATGGTTATCAAGCTAGCATTGGCATGGCGCCGTATGAAGCTTTGTATGGAAGGAAGTATAGATCACCGATATGTTGGACCGAGGTAGGGGACAAAGTTTTGATTGGTTCCGAGCTAGTTCAAGTGACAACTGAGAAGATTAAGCTCATTCAGCAAAGAATCAAAATCGCTCAGAGTCGACAGAAAAGTTATGCCGACCAGAGAAGAAGGGAGTTAGAATTTGAAGTTGGGAATCATGTATTCCTGAAGATTTCGCCGATGAAAGGAGTTTCAAGATTTGGGAACAAAGGTAAGCTAGCACCCCGATCCATTGGACCATTTGAAATTCTTGAGAGGGTTAACCCCGTTGCCTACAAACTTGCTTTACCGCCAGAATTAAGCCAAGTCCATAGTGTGTTTCATGTTTCGATGTTGAGGAAGTATATTCGGGACCCACTGCATGTGATTGACTATTCCGGAATTGTGGTTAATGAAGATTTAGGCTACGAGGAGAAGCCGATGAGAATTATTGATAGACAAGTGAAACAGTTGAGGAATAAGTCGATACCGATGGTGAAAATTGAATGGAAGGAGCATTATGGCAAAGAGACTACATGGGAAATGGAAGAGGAAGTGAAAATCCGTTATCCGAAGTTATTTTTAAGGCAAGGTAACTTAAGTTTGGGGACCAAACTTCTTTAAGGGGGTTAGACTGTAATGACCCTCATCCTCGTCTTAGCCATGTTCATGTGCATCTGCATGATTTTGTCTTGTTAAGCTTGCATTCGCAGATTTTGACTTGTTTTGCCTAAAGTAAAGGTCCATGTCTTGTTTTGTGCTTATGTGATTTGCCTGAGTATTGCTTGTATGCTTTGTTCCTTACTTGGTGTGTGTAGCCTAGGTCACACCCTTGAACCTCTTATACCTAGGACCATCTTGGAACCACTTTGGTTGACCTCCACCTTTACCCTGACATATTGGCCGAGATGTCATCATCTAGGCCGAGGTGTGCATCACCCAGGCCGAGATGTGTATCATCTAGGCCGAGATGTTATCATCTAGGCATCCAACATCTCGGCCTGAGTGATATCATCTAGGCCGAGATGTTTGCACCTAGTGATCTTGTTCCTGGACTGGTATGACCTAGACCGAGATGTGGCACATCTAGGCCGAGGTGTGGCACAGCTAGGCCAAGTGTTATCCTTCTTAGCCAAGATCATTGAAACCTTCTTGCCTGAAGCCTATGTCTTGATCCGAGGTCATTGCCTTGTCAGAGTGCCCTTGTCACCTTACTTGTCGTACACCATTTGCCATGCTCTTGTCTTGTCATTCAATCACCTTTTGAAGAAACCCAACCAGGCGTTGCCACGTGTCCCAGCAGAGGGTTAAGTCAGCTGGCAGTAGAGAAAACATATCATTTGCTATATCTTTGCCCTAGAAGAGAGAGAGAAGCTCTAGAAAGAGATGAATGAGTTCTTGGGAGAGAAGTAGATTTCCAAGCTTAATCCTTAGAGTTTGAACCGTTTGATTTGCATCTTGAGGTTAGAATCTTGATCTACTCTGGTTGTTCTTTGTATATATATGATCACGTTGTATGATCCAGCATGATTCATGAGCCATGCATTGATTTAAAGTTTGTTTATAAAGAGCAAATGATGTTCTTGTGTTTTTGAAGGAAAACCATGTTTTGATCCGAAAGTTATAACAAGTTCCACGTTTTTGTGTTTGTTTCCAAGAGATCTTTAACTATGGGTACCCAGGTCCATGTTTTTGAACTCATCTCATGAAATCTCAGATTTTGAATAAGGAAGTTATGATTTTGGCATTCATGTTCTTCAAGAGGAAACCCAGATTTTCCAGACTTCATTTCCCTAAGTGTGGTCACCGAGACCCACTCTTGTCTAGATCTCACACCTAGGCCAAGCATCGTATCTCACCTTGGCCTACCTTGCACGATCACCTGCACTTTAGTCTACCTTGCATGTGCACCTAGGCCTAGGAGACCATACCTCGGCCAAGAGGTGTAGGACCTCGGCCAAGACCTGGTTGGTACCCAGCATGTTTTCCCGAGATCAGAAACAGTGTTTTAACTCCCCAGCACATGTTTTGCTTTATCTTGACTTAGTTTTGAAAGAAATGAAGGAAATCATTTGCACTTATGTAAAGCTTATTTTGAGAATGCATTTCATATCCATCTTTGAGCATCTCTTCTTGTCTTCTTGAAACGCGTTCAGTGGACCTTACCATGTATTTGTAGGTCTTGGATTCTTACCTTAATCCCTACACCTGAAGAGCTATGTGAGTGGTATTTTTAATAAAGTTATGTTCTAATGTTTTGATAAAGGCTTTGCTTGTTTCGTTTTGAAAAAGTGTTTGTTCAAGTATGAATGATTATTCCTAGTTTTGTATCAAGTATTATCTTGTTTTGATGACATTCTTGGAAAGTCCTTAGTGCTAGGGGACTATAATGCAACTAGTATCCTTGTTTAAGATATCTCCCTTGCCACCGACGGTCTTGTACGGGTGGGTTTGTTTAATCGATTTCGGGTCGATTATTCCCTTGTTTTGTCAGGAATGTCATCCCTTGTATTATATTGATGCTAGTAAGCATCCCTTGAAGCTTTGAAAGACTTGATAGATGAACTTGGTTCATCCCTTGATTTTGTACAAGATATGCTATGTATTGTTTTGATAAAGATCTCGAATATCATTCATTCAAACCTTTATTAATTATATCATTTACTGAGTATCCAAGCTCACCCTCCCCTTTATATATATGTAGGTGACGAGTAAGAAGGCGGTGATGCCTAGATGTTATTTGCAAGTTGTTTTGGATTCATGTTTTGCTAGCATCTTGAAGATTATGCTTCTTAGCTTTGTAATTCATTTCTTTTGTATATGTCGGCTTGAGAAGCCTTTTGATCAAGATGTAACATGTACTTATTTTATTTGTATCCAGGTTATACACCATGTTAAAATGTATGTCATTTCATTTGACTTATGCACAGCTCTTGTGGATTATTTAGATTTAACTTTATTGCTTCCGCACATGTAAGCCCCATATGTATACTCTGATCGTGTGTGACTTTGTAAGTTGGCCGTTGGTAATCTCGGATTACTGGCCATCATGGCACCATTCTACTAGGGGCGGAATAGGGTCATGACATCAACTCGCACAACTCGACAGGTGCAAATCTATATGGTGCCATCGAAATCAAGGTCGTACCCGGCACTAAGTTAGTGGAGAACTCAACTCCTGGTGGGATGGAAAACTAGCAAGATTCTCGAGAAACACATATGGGTATTCACAAACTACCTTCGGCAATTCAACTCGGACCACATCATTATCACTACCCACGAGAGTCGCATGGAGATAACAAAGCTCGCCCCTACTACGAGGGTCATAAACTGGCAATAAGACTCTATCAGTTCGGGCCTCCAAAAAATAAAAACAATCACTACTCGAAGTGCACGCCGTAACTCTCTAACGGTAATAATCAATAACAACACGATATGAGGACAACCAATCCATGCCTAAAATGACATCAAAACTCGCCATGTCTAACAACACAAATACAAAAGGAAGTCAGCCCAACAACCTCTATCTCACACCACAACATCCCCTATCCAAGTCAACCTTATCCCCAATTAGTGACTCTACCCTGAGCAGAGAAGCTCACTGAGCCACCTCTAACCCCAAAACTAATGCGAATGCAGATGAAATGAAGTAATGTGATCCACCAGTATCAATCAACACGTTAGCAATCGAATTGAACAACAAAAAGTTACCTCTCAAAACATACAATGCTGGTAACTAATCTGGCGTAGTAACAACATACACACGACCGGTAGGTCTCTACTACACATGCTCACCCCTCGGAGCATAGAACTGGCAAACTGACTGAGCTAAAAAGGTTCTCTGCGTAGCCCTCGAGGCTTAAGCTGACTGGGTAGGCTGATGGCTCTGTGTCTGTCTTGAACCAGACGCACCAAGTATGCCACCTGTCTGAGGACAAAACCTCCTCAAGTGCCCTGACTATCCACACTGATAATAGGTAGGCGGCTGCCCTCTCCCATGATTCTAGCTCTATGAACGAGCCGCAAACAATGCAGACTGTTGCCCTCCTCCTCTCTGTGGGCAAACTAGAGACTTGTGGCCCAACTGGCCATACTTAAAACCAGTGATCCCACACTAACTACACCTCCCTGAACCAGAACTCGATACAGGAAAAGTGGATCTGAATGGTGTTGTCTGGGACTGCTGTAGGGTGGAACCCCTCTACCTCTTATTGTCCTGAGTCTCCCCCCTAAACCTCTTGTGTGACAACCACGACCTTCGTAATATTATATTACAATATTTCAATAAGCTTAATTGTATGATTGTGTGTTTAATTGTGTGATTACATGCTTAATTTCGTGATTATCTATTGATACGTGGAATATATGTTTGCTCGTCGACTTAGAATCAGAAATTAAAGAAACCAAAATTGACTAGCCCAATAGGCTAATTAGAATATTTAGAATTTTATGGCAACTTTAATTGAAATTTGATTCGGATCAAAATAATTAGAATAAACTAATTAGAATTATTCAAGACTAAGTGGGAATAACTAGTTCTAAGCAAGCTTAATTAGCCTAAGTTAATTACACTATAGATAAGCCTAACTCATGTCTTGAACTCATATTTTACATACTTGGGCTAAGAATTCTAGAGGAAGAGAGAGTGTGTGCTCTACACTTGAGAGAGAGAAGAACTTGAAGGAGATTTGGAGAAGATTTGAGGAATTAAGCTAGAATATACTTGAATTCACACTCTATGTATGAATTTCATCCTTAAACCTTAGAAATAAAACATGTAGAAGTTGAATTCATCTAGTTCTTGAGTTCATTTACATGTAATTGTACAATAAAGGCATGAATTACCTTAAATTTGGAAGACAAGATTTGATCATATACATGCATGCATAATTTGAGTTTGGAATTCATGAAAGTCTTACATGCATAGCACTTTTACACCTCAACTTGAAGAGTTCTTCATGTTTTCATACTTCTAATGTCATTGGATCATATTTGGAAAAGATGTAGACTCGGTTTGGTTCAAACATGGTTTATAGCTTGAAGTTAAAGTTTTGGTTTGAAAATTTACCTCAATTTTGAGTGATTGGTTTCAAATTAAAGAGTGTTTTCGTGTTACATAATGTTTTTCCATGTTTTTGTACCAAACTTCCAAGTTTTGAACCTTTGAATTCATGTTTTGAGCTTCAAACACAATTATGGAAATTCCAGAATTCGACCAATTCGCTTAAGCGAAGAAAATGTCGTTCGAGCGTAAAATTCAAGCTCCCAGAAGTTTTACGGACAATTGCATAGTGGCTCCAGCGACAAAGTGTGCACTTGAGCGAACCCACTTTCACTCAATCTTTGGCTCAAGCGACCGTCGAGCGTAAAATTCAAGCAACCAATACTTTTGCAGAGTTTTGCAGACCACTCAAGTGACTAAAGTTACGCTTGAGCGAAGACCCTGTTTTCAACAAATTTTGACTAACTCTTTTAAGTGCATACTTGCATCCTCATATCATTTCAAGTACTCTTAGACACCAATTGGACTCATATAACCATGGAATGAGTTAGAAACACATAAGAATAATTAAATTAAAGTGAAATGGATATTGAGTGGTGCTTCAATTGTGTATTTGTTATGTGTTTTGTTTAGGTGGACGTTCGAGGCCTAGCATCGACTTAAGCCACTGTGAGTAGTAACTTTATGAAGATATGTTCAAACTATATTTACTTTCGAAATTGTTATATGATTGGTTTGTTGAAACTTTATGATGATTAATAGAATGGTTTATTGAAACGTTATTTCCTTATGAATGAATGAAGTTCCTTTTTGAAAATGTAATCGTGGCATCCTTTAGTGAGGCCCTTGCTTGGGGGGAACAATACCATAGCCAATTGGCCCTTGCTTGGGGGCAACAATACTATGGCCCATTGGCCCTTGCCTGGGGAAAACAATACCATGGCCCATCGGCTCTCGCTCGAGGGAAACAATACTGTGGCCCATTGGAATAATTGAAACACAAAGATCTCTAATGTTAGACCTTCGTGGTCACATTGAATATGGAACATTGATTGGCCCTTGTGGTCCCATTGTCATTGATGCATTGTTACTCTATTGGTTGTGCCACGTAAATTGATTGAAATGGCTATTGATATCGAGATTCGAATAGAATTGGAAATTGATATTTGAAATGCTATCGAACTTCATTTATGTAACCTCTTTATTCTGTTATTACTCACTGGGCCCTAGCTCACTATTTATATATATATATGTAGGTGAGTAAGCTGAACGCCAAAGTTAGGAAAGCCTCGAAGTCTACCTCGTGTAAGCCTTTTGAAGAACTTTCATAGTGAAGCAAGTTAGGCTCATGTGGAGCCAAGCAATTAAACCCCTTTTGTTTTGTAATCACTCTTTGGTACTTTAATATTGTGTTACATGGGGTTTTTGTTTAATTATGACTTGTGAAATTTTGGTGTATGAATTAGATGTTTAAAGCATTTGTGATGTATGTACTTAAAGAATGGTTGCACAGCTATAATATGAGGTCTTTTCATATAAACATAGCTCAATGGATTATTTTCAAATCTTATATTGCTTCCGCTAAGCCCCATAAATTAAATTAAGGATGTTTTGTTAATAGAGGCCATAGGTAATCTAAGATTACTAACCGGTCATGACGCTGAACCTATAGGGGCAAGTTTGGGTCATGACATCTTGACTCCTCTGCCTGGAGCCCCTCATCCTCTCCTCCTCCACCTAAATCATGGTCTCTAAGTGAGCCGTCACTTTCACAAGACGACCATAATCCCTAATTATAGACCCGACCACCTTGAATATGAGCCCGATCCTCAATCACCTCTCAAACTAGACACAACAGCGTTCCTCAGACGCTACCAACTCTGGTACAAACCTAGAAAGGCTAGTAAAAGCTACATCAAACACTGCTACCGGTGTGTTCAGTTGCTTGAGCTTCAGGAACTAATCCATCAACTTCTCCCTAGCATTGGGAGGCAAGAACTTGTCTTAGAAAGCATTTACAAAGGCCTCCCAAGTCACTCCAATGTGCCTACGCGCATACTTCCACTACTGAGCCGTATCTCTCTTCAACTGGAAGGATGCTAAGGTCACTCTCAAGCCATCGTCTTTGATGGCAAGCATCTCAAACGTCTTCATTATTTACTCTAGCCACTCATCTGCCTTTAATGGCTCTTTCGGATCCCCCACAAACTCATCTAGATCCGACCAGAAGAACTCTCTCTTCAGAAAAGATGGCTCTATCTCGGTAACATGGGTCTGGACTAGATTCTCATCCCTGAGAATGTCCATGGATTCCCTCAAAGTACCAATTATCTCTCAGGCCAAAGCACCCATGGCTTGTTGACCTACTGGCTCGGCCATGTTAGCTTGAGTAACTCCTTCCTCTTGTGCCAAAATTTCATCCGGTAACGGCACCTCCTGCTGTCTAGGCCTACCATGTCTACCACCACGACATCTATGTTCTGATATCCTAATAAAGGTAACACAACAAATTAGCACATTCAAAAATGTGCCAAAGCTAATTCGCTCACGTTCTAATGTGGTGGATAACAATTAATTCACTCCACATAAGCACTTAATCACATAAACACAAACAAACTTCTTTTCTAGATAGTGACCATCCCACGACATTTCCAGAGTTCCAGTTAGAAATAGCATTGATCAAGTTCTCTTCTAACAGGACTTCTAGAAACTCATAAATCCAATCAATATCTAAGAAATTAAATCCCATACTCATTTAGTCGCATAAGCATGTTATCACATAGCATACTAGGTCTATTCCTGCTATCATTAAACAAGAGAACCCATTGTGGTAAAAACTACATCCCACAATCCCAAAGTATTCTAACCTGGTAGCTCTGATACCAAGTTGTAACGCCCCAAAATAATTAGCATTAACCCAATACATAACAGTGTTACAATAGATCAACAATCTCATATCGTCTATTCATTATAGTTTTGATCATTACAAAAGATAGCATATGCAATAGATATTCACAAATCCTAGATCCTGAATCTATAACATATATCATGGATACATGGTAAAAAGGAAATTGAAATCAAATAAAGAAATGCCGTAATGGCTTCCAACTTTTCAAGACGGTGCTTGGTTACAACAAAATGAGTTTAAACTCATTACACATAAAGCCCAAGGCTTAAACAAATAATTACATCAAGAAACCAAAAAGAAGCATTAAGCTCTGAGTCCTTCCAAGCTATGTCCTTGGCGGAGGCATATCATCAGTACCTGAAAATAGTTTTCCACATAAGGTGAGTCAAAGCCTAATAGAAATACTCTAACACAATATATGAATCTTACCAAAATCATAAGGTGAATGCATATGCATGCCGTTTTCCAAACATTTCTCATTTTCCATCTCAAAAACAATATAATGCTAGATTATATATCAATTCATGAAAATAATCCTTTTATACAGAAAACAGGACAGTGGATACAACACACTGGAAATCTCTAGGTACGTGTCTGCCAGTAGGCTATACAAGGACTACCAAAGCCATTTTACCGGTATTAACCGGAAGGATCAGCACCTAACCGCGCGGGTTTCTGGACTTTCACCAAGGACACACAGGCCAACATCATAACCACACCTCTAACCAAATTCACTAAGGTATTCACTCATTTTTCTCAAAACTGATACATTTACAATGTTTATTATGAAATGATGCTCAATGCATAATGGATGAGAAATTTATTTCAATTCCACGCAGTTCTCATGCAATGTCTACAATAATTAAGACTATCATCCACCGATAGTCCAAAACAGATATTTCTATCTAACAGATAAATTCCAAATCAAAAGATACAATTTCATCAATTACCATGGGAATGATATTACATATCCGACTCCACCATCATCAACTACATAACCATTATTCCAATTTCACAATATCTAACATCATTTTCCATTTTCCATTTTCCATTTTCCTTTCATAATTTCAAATATCCAAAATTAGTGCCAAACCCCCTTTATTTACAAAATCAAATTTAAGAAAAGAATTTCCATCATTTCAACACAACTAATCCATAACCATATTCTCACAACCATTTTCAAGAATCAATTTGGAAACCCCTCTTTTGATTTCAACCCAAACCTTAGGTTTTACCAAAAATTTCCAAATAATAACCCTTTTTCAAAGAACAAATAACTAAGCTAAAAATCATAAAAAAGAGTCAAAGAAATCCCTACCTCAAAGTAGAAGACACAAAGAAAAGATGGGTAGAACTTGACGGTGTCAAAAACACTAGATGTTCCGATTAAAACGAAGCCCTCGACATGCTCAACGTTTCTCTTCAAAGAACCAGGGTGGGGAAACTCACGGATTGAGAGTATTTGGAGCAAGAAATGAGAACTAAAGAGAGAGTGTGTATGGATTTATGGTTTTGGAATGTTTAGAGAGAGGAAGAGATGAAAAAGTGATCCAAGAGGCCTTCCTCTCAAACTAATATACGCATAGATCGGTCGAGCAACCAAAATACCGCTCGAGCGACAGACACAATAAGTGACACCACTCAAGCGACCAAAACCATTGCTCGAGCACACAATGACCCCCTCCCATTAATTCAGACTTGTAAAACATCACTCAAGCGCAAGAAAGACCGCTCGAGCAAAGATATTAAACTCTTTAGTAATTTTGTAGACTGTAAAAGACCGCTCAAGCGCAAAAAAAGTCGCTCAAGCGAACAAGCCAAAACCTACACAACAACTCTTTGAAAAAAAAGCCTCCCAACCTGTTTCAAACATAACCAAAACTCCCAATTGCCAAACTCAACAAGTAACAAGATGAAAAAGAGCTTAACAACAGTTAAATACACGGGTTCTTGGATCCAAAAGCAACAAATGGGTCGGGTCTAAACCAGAATCATTATATGAACTGCGAAGTAAACCTCAAATGCCTAATTGCCCTTTCGCATGGATGGTGTGGTGCACTACTACAAAGCATTTGATCATGAACCTATGTAATATGAGATAGAATTTAAGTTAAGGCTTTATTTATAAACCCATCCAAAAACTTTCTTTTCTTTCAATGTAGGACAAAGTAAATACATATTCTTTTAAAATGTGCTCTCAAAATCAAGTAAACAAAGAACATATATTTAAAAATCATCCAACATGGGATCCATGAAATGATGAGTGATGATCATCATTTTGGAGTCTGAAAATTTCCTAAAAAATGTGCAAGCTTTTCCAGTTCGCTCTCTCCATCTTATTGCATTATGAAAACCAAAATGGCGGCTAACTGTAAGCGCAGAAAGATGAAGGAGGCAACAATAGGTGAAGGCGGTATTCACTACCTTGCAGATCTGATCTCCCTCATCCTTTTTCGCTATACGATTTGATGTCCATCATCCTCTCTATCACTCTCCAATCTTTTAAAAAATCTCATCGCTCACCTTCTTCTTTTTATTTCCCTTCCCTCTTTGATCTCCATCTACAATTGATTTTTTTTTTTTTCCCCTTTTTAGGGTTATGTGATTGCAATAAGGAGGGAAAAAAATAGGCCACTTAAGTAACCAGTCCGAATCTAATAACAATTCGAATGACCCGAGCTGCTAGGTGCTTTATAGTGTTCAGACGAAAGCAGGTGCTTGTGCTTACAACCTACACTGATCAATTCGGGTCACGAGTCAATAGTAACCCGACCTGTGAACTTCGATCCCTCCCTACCATCGCTAGCCCCTCATCATCTTCCACAGCTACAACCATTGTTATCCTCTACTTCCCCTTCGCTAGCCATGGCTACCCTTCTCTCATTCATCTACCATTACTAGCGTCTCTCTCATTTTCCCCAGCCACCACCATCTCTTTCTTTCTTTCTTCAACAATTAACACCTTTCTTTCCCTTATCAGCCAACCTAACCTCATTTCTTCATTCCCTGACTAGCCTTTGGAACTAATAATTTTGGCATATTCTCATATTGGGAGTCCAAAAGGCTTCTTGTACAACAAGATAATCTACTCTATGCTGATAGATTAAAGATTGTGAGAAAAGAGAGAGAGAAAAAAAAAAAAGGTGCCTCTATTTATACACCATATTTAGTCTCAAAGCACACCATTAATTAGTTATTTTTTATTACAATAATGACCTTACCTAAAATGACGAAAATGACCAACACTTCACAGAGACGAGCAAGAGAGAGAGAGAGACCACCAAAGTTTCACTCTGAGTCATCAATGGCCGTTTAGGGTTTCTATTGATTCTTCTACCTCCCGATAATCAAACCCCTCTTCCATTTTTCTCTTCCTTGCTATCTCTCTTCTCGACCCTCCAAATCAACCCTCCAAAACCCTAATTTCAATTCAATCTGAGTTTCCAATTCAATCTCCGTAGCTTTTGTACTGAGAAGCGTGATGGGTGCCCAAGAGAAATCTCCGACGGCGAAGCATTCAATGCAGGTGAGAGGTTTCACTGTTGAAGCAAAAGCTTATTTCTTTTGCCCTAGAATTGAGGTTCTCATAGTTTACTTGTTATTATTGAGGTGGGCCTTCAATACGGACTTCAATTATGTGGTTTGATTGTATTTTATCATGGTGAATTCCCTTGCTTTTGGTGCTGTGAGCATAAAATTGTAATACTGTAGTGTTTGATTTGCTCATGTTTTAGGGTTACAGTGGGATTCTAGTTTCTTGGACTCTATGTTGGTTTGCGTTGTTTGTTTGAATTTGAGGTGTGTATTAAGTGGTGTGGGATCAAGGGTAAAAATGAAACATTATGGTGTGTGTTGAGAAAAATTATAATTTTTCATATTATTAAAGATGTGAACTGAGTAGTGATGTATCTTGAGACCAAATGTGATGTGTAAATAGAGACACCCAAAAAAAAATTAAAGGATAGAAAAAAATGAATAAAAAGACTAAATTATCCTTTTATTAGTATATGTTCAGTAAAATAGAATGGATTATTAAAGTTTGATATCAATCTAAAAAGGTAGATTTAAATCGAAGAAATTTAAAAAATAAAGTTTAATTTATTGCTAAGATGAAAGTGTAGAATTATTTATGTAATTTTCTCTACTTATTATCTAATCCGATTGTTAAATAGACAGTTCTTTAAAATTGATTTTTTTTTTGTGTAAAACTATAAACACATGTATTTGAAAAATCAAAAGGATAAGGGTGGTGGTGACATGTACTAGCCAAAATTTACTAGCCATAAAACCAATGCAAAGGACAAGAGAGTTGGGAAAGTGGAGCAACAAACAGACGGAAGTTTGTTTGATCACCGCGACTGGAATCTTTCATGCCTCGTGTTCAACGCGCTTGACGTTCACCCTCCCACGCGTATATTGCTTTCCTCTTAATAAATAAGGTGAAGTTTGGAAAGATAAGAAAAAATTAAAAAGTTACTTAAAAAGTTAAAAAGTTAATATTATTCATTAAAAGTCAACAATTATGGCCACACAACTTTCAATTTTAATTTTTCTCTACAAACTAATTTTTATAATTTTTTAATACACATTTTTTCATAAAAGTCAAAAAGTTAACCCAAACATCCATATTTTTTTCCTCAATTTTTTAGTCCAAAAAGAGAAAAAGTGTACTTATTTAGGACACCCCAAACAACTCCTAAATATAGACGGAGGTTACTCTTAATCTCATCCTTACCTCATTATTAATCTTACAAATTTATTAGATTAATAATTTTGAAACAAAATTTCAAAATAAATACAAAATTATTGAACCCACGGATAAATAATCTCAATCTCATACTCTAATCCTGTCAATCAAATATACTCAAAATGTGTTTGTTTAGACGGACTGGATAAGCGGCGATTGGAATCCATCGGATTGTAATCATGGGATTCATAGTCCTAGGACTATTTGATTGGATAGGATATGTATTCCATCTTAATTTAGTCATGGGATTAGATGTCAGGAAAAAACTATTTGGTTGGATAGAATATGAATCCTATGTTTATTTGCCTCCGTTTGGGAAGTGGGTTGGCTTTTTGGCTTTTTGACTTTTTTTGCTATTTTAGCCTGGGCTTAAAAGTTTGGTTTGGGAAGGGCTTTTTGGCTTTTTGACTTTTTTGATTTTTTTTGTGAGAGAGGAGTGTAATGATTATGGATTGGATGTGATGTTTTGTTTTTTGTGGCTAAAAAAGCCTATTTTGTCTTTTGTGGCTAAAATAGCCAAAAAAGCCCAAAAAAATTCTTGCCTTTGTGATATTATGAAAAGTGATAAATGTTCAAATGATTATTTTACCGTTTCAATTATTTACTAAGTAATAGCAATATTAAACATATATTTAATATTTTAATTATTTTTAGTTAGATTAAATAAAATTTTATTTTATTTTATTTTATTTTTTACACAATCAAATAAAATTATTTTTAAAAAATTAAATAAATTAAATAAACTAAATAAATAAAATATCAATAAAAATATGTGTTATTTTTTTATTAAAATTTTAAATAAATTTATTTTAAAAATAATAAAATTAAATAAAACTTCAATTCAAATTTAAATAATGAAATTAAGGTCAAGTTTGGGAAGACTAAATAAGTGTACTTTTTGTCTTTTTGGACTAAAAAATTGAGGTTGAAAATATGGATGTTTGGGTTAACTTTTTGACTTTTTATAGAAAAATGTGTAATAAAAAATTGTAAAAATTGGTTTTTAGAGGAAAATTTGAATTGGGAGTTGTGCAGCCGTAATTGTTGACTTTTGGTGAATAGTGTTAACTTTTTAACTTTTTGAGTGACTTTTTGACTTTTTGGATTATTTTGCACATCCCAAACTTAGCCTAAATAAAATATAAACAAAATTTTAAAATAAAACATTAATAAAATATCTATAAAAAATTATTTTAAAAAATTCAATACATAAAACACCAATAAAAATTAAATAAAATTATTTTATTTTTAAATTGAGACATTCAAATTTTATTAAATTTTACTAAATATAATACATAATTAAATAGTAGATGGTCAAAATGATTATTTCACCACCTAATCTCATATTCCCTTATCCCCCATTTGTATCCTATCCTCTTGAGACATAATAATCTAACACATTTGAAATTAATAGTCCGAAACAAAATTAAAAAACTAAACAATAGATATAAATTCTATCCTATTTTCTAATTCTATCCCACCTTTTAATCTCTCTGAACAAACAACAAGGACACCCTAGAGGCCAGAGGTAGTTCCTGTTTTTATTTGGAAATTGATTTATTATTATTATTTTTTTAAGATTTCATTCTACTTATTTCTATTTCTCTAGGCGGCTTTCATTTATTTCCTTGAATTAATAAGTCAAAAGCATGGCGGCAAAAAAATAATTTCCCCAAAAATGGGTACCAAGCATCCATTATTGACCGTCACTTTCCAGAGAGAGAGAGAGTACTGGAACCGGACCACTTCCACTAGCATGAAAAACAGGCTAGAGATGTTAGGAACTCAAATAATTTATAAAAAAAATTATTAAATCTTTTATATAGATATGATACTGATAGTTAGGGTTATATAAAATATCACTTAATTTGTTAAAATTATATTGATTTGTATTAATTCGTATCGTTTTAACTGCTAATCGTGATTTAAATTTTTAAATTTATAATTCGCCAACTGAACTACTTCTCTCCGCTATAGTTAATACATATATATTTTTTAATGTCCAATAAAATATTAATATAAAAATGAGTATGAGAAATATTTAAGATATGAAATTTATTACAAATTAGTAGTTATATATATAGCATATTATGTAAAATTACTTTATGTTATATATCTAAAAAATATTATACAAATTAATGTTATATATTATGTAAATATATGATAATTAGTTAGAATATTTTTCAATCCGCCAATCTGCCAAAAATCACCCAAATCACATTTTGTCAATCCGTTAATCCGCCAATCCGCCATTCGGTTTGTGTTGATTTTTTGACTTTTGAAGGTTAATAATGTAATTTTAAGCGTGCTAGCAAAGATCAATTAGTCCTTACAGAATATTAATTGACAACTAATTATCAAACGATTGTGTTTTAATTCTCTCAGTCTTAATGAAGAGGACTTTTACTGATAGCTTGTTTAGGAGAATTTAGTAAATAGTAACAAGTGAAGAACAATTTCATAATCTGAATTTCATTAAGTGAATGAAAACTTACAATGATCTGACCCGGCCTCGTAGAGGTTTAAGCAACAAACTATTTGAAACTACTAGGAAATGAAATGCAGTACAGAATCGAAGTGCTGAAATATAAAAAACTATAAAAACTGAAAAGAAAAACGAAGTAAATAGACTGGTTTTTTTATCTGAGTCTGGACTTCATTCTGGGACATTCTCTGCTATTTATACTTTTCAATGATAACCGTCGAAGTGGGCTTTCAACCGTCGAAATGTCCTCCCATGATTGCTGAACATGTTCTCTCACAGTCAATCTCACTAAGCCATTTTACAGTTAGGCTTCCCTACTGATTTTGAATTTAAACTTTGTGAGTAGCTGTTAAGCCATATCACCTTATATCCCTCGATTGTTCCAGTACTATGCAAATCCATTATTACCCATACGAATTACCACGTGTCTAACTTTGGTTGACAACTTGTATTAACTTCCCAAATTGCCCTCTTCGTGTCACATGTTAAACTGTGATTGACTTTTACAAATTATACAGCTAACAGTTTGTAATTTTACTCTTAAATCGTTCGACTCACACCACGCACACCCCTACTTATAGTGAATTTATGTGAGTCTTACAATAATAAAAAATTTAATAGATTATTTAAAATTCATAATACTTTTCATAGCAAGCCCACAACGGAGTACAAAAGTTTCAAATATTAATGAGCGGACCACAGATTTGTTTGAGGGGCAAAGTTTGGCTGGTCTTGATTAAAATAATAATAATAAATAAGAAAAATTATATAAAAAAAATCTTAAATTTGATCCTTTTAACAAATTAAAGTATGGATTTTTAATTTTATCAATTAAAAACTTATTTTTTTTATTTATTTTCAACTTAAACTATTTATTTTTTTTCGTTAAATAAAATCAAAGGAAAAAAATAATATTTTAATTATTAAACTCAATAAAAAAAATGATATTTTAGACATTTTATGTATACTTACAAGTAACATTGAATTTTATAATTAAAATACTCTTTTTCTATCGATTTTACTAACAAAAATAGGTGAATGGTTTATATTAAAAGTAAATCAAAATATTAGGATTTAAATTGACAAAATTAAAAATTCATAATTTATTTTTTTATAAATTTCAAGCTCTAAGATTTTTTTTATAATTATCCCTAATAAATATATACAAAGAAACAACCAAACTAACAAAAACTAACAAGTTTGGTTGGTTACCTGTGGGCTTGTGAGGCTTATTTTTTTTCTTAGTAAAAATATAAAATTTCGTAACGATCTATTTAGTTGAAAGATTTGAGAAAAAATTTAGAAAGAGATTAAAAAAAAAATTTAAGTAAAATATAAATAAAATATAACTATATTTTATTTAGTTTCATATACCTTTTACTTTTTCTTTTCTAAATCTCTTCATAAATCCTCCAATCAAATACAGCATAAAATAAATATATTCTTGTAACCATTTAACACCAAATTATCTTAATAAACATTAGGGTTATGCATGTCTAATTAATTTGATTATCTTATTAATAATACATTTAATAAATTTTATGATATAAACAATTTAAATTGCCAAAATAAATTTGGGACTCTTGTCCGTCCTCCTTAAGGCTCGTCTAACAATGAAGATAGTTCCTTAGAAGAGAACTCTAATGAAAGAATGTAGAGGGATGAATTGAGACTAGGGGCGAGCATGGTCCGGATTGGATTGGATTGGGATAAAATCATGATCAATTTGTTATCTACGATTCCTGAAAAATTGGAACCAATCCAATCCGTTTAAATCATGGAACCAATCCGAACCAATCCATTTAAATACGGATTGGATCGGTTTAGGACCACGAATTCACATATTTAAATAACAAATATATATATATATAACACTTTAATTTCATAAAAATATAAACATAGCGATATATTAGTTCCACAATAGCAGCATATTTTTTTTTATAATAGCGACATACTGTTCTAGAATTTAAACAACCATAAGAAAACTGGTTTCACCATAAGAATTTAGACCATTACAAATTAAAACTAAAAACTAACAACTAACAAACAAAAGTAATAAAAGAAGCTATTATATGGTTTTAAGTTTGAGTTTAGATTTTATATAGAATAAGAAAAAATACTATCGGGGAGGATGTATAATAAAAATATAGACTATTTGTATACGGTCCGGATTGGAACCGTGGGGTTCAATTCGGAACCAATCCGTAGACTACGGATTTTTAATTCTTCAATCCGGAACCGAACCACAAATTTAAAAAACCAATCCAAACCTATTGGATTGGACTGGACTGGATCGGATTACGGATTTCACGGATTCCTTGCTCAGTTGTAATTGAGAGGAATGAATTGAGGAGAAATTATTTAATAATTTTGAAATATCATGTGATTATATTTTAAGTTAATTATCAATTATTTAGCTTTTATATTGTTCTCTCATATCCAACATAAATCGTGCGCTCCTATCTTTTTTTAACAATTAAAATTTTATAGAATACCACATATTCATACTCCAAAAATACTAAATAATAGTCCGAAATTGAGATAGATACTAGCGTGTATGTATTATGGTTATATCATATATCTAAACAGTGTGCTCCTGATGTACCTTATTCCTTTCACAAGTTGCCACGTGGCATGCCTCTCTTGGGAATTTTTTCTCTCTTTTATTTTCAACTAGTTTCTCTTAACAAACTGTGCTTTGCTTGATGATGGATAGGCCGCCACAGAAGTAACCATTTATTTTTAAAAAAATCATGGTGATAGCAGGGCCCCAATAGTAATGGGCTATTTACTTTAAGTAGTTCAAAAATAAAAAGCATTGCATGAAAAAAAATTAGCGACACTTATGCATCGTTCCTATTAGTCATATTTATTTATTTAAAAAAAATTATTAATAAATTTATTGTCAAGATTGATAAATTTATCACTATAAATTTATTTAGGGCGAATTATACTAACAGTCCCTATAGTTTAGGACTCGTGTCATTTTAGTCCCTGATTTTTTAATTGTGACACATTTGACCATAAATTTTGAATCTTGTTCCAAATAAGAACAATTGAAGATATTAATGATCAATTTCAAGGACAAAATTGTCAATTTGATAAAATATAAACTAATTTGACAAAAATAGATGTCAAAAAGATATTTTTGAATTTTTAAAAATTATTTCTACTCACCAAAGATAAAATTATGTAAAATTAATAAATTTTTTATACATTTATCACTTTATTTATTTTACCAAATTAATTTTTATTATGTGTTTGGATGATGATCATGTCATGGGTGGTCATTTTTATTTTCATTAAATTAGTTTCTATTTTTCCAAAAGTCAAATATAGCAACAATTTTAATATCATTATTAAACCAATCCATTAAATCAAAAAAATTCAAAACTAAAAACATTTCATATATTAAATATATCGATTATACATTAAAAGTCTAACAACTACCCATTACATGATCATCATCAAAATACATAATAAAAATTAATTTGGTAAAATAAATAAATATGTTAAAGATTTATCAATTTTACATAATTTTATCTTTGGTGGGTAGAAATAATTTTTAAAAATTCAAAAATATTTTTTTGACATTTATTTTTGTCAAATTCGTTTATATTTTATCAAATTGACGATTTTGTCCTCAAAATTGAGCAATGATATCTTCAATTGTCCTTATTTGGAACAAGATTCAAAATTAAAGATCAAATGTGTCACAATTGAAAAGTCAAGGACTAAAATGACACAAGGCCCAAACTATAGGGACCGTTAGTATAATTCGCCCATTTATTTATTAATATCACAATCTTTACTCATATTTACTCAATCACTTATAAGAATCTACCACCCTCTTCTACATACAAAAGAACAAAAGAGACAGATAAATTTATCATTGAAAACTAAATTTGAATATGAATTTAGTTTGCAACATATCTGGTTTAAGAGAAGGGAGGAGAGATCTAAATAATCACTATTGTTTAGAGTCATTTTAGTGTTGATTTCACTATATGAAACAAAGGAGGCAATGGTGACATGACAGTTGTGTAGATTGGCAACGGTAATAATATGGTATATATATCGACAATGGTGGAGATAGTTAGTGAACGGTGGCAGCATCCAAATAATGACGGTGGTGATGGGTTGACGGCAATGGTGGCAACGATGGTAGCGGATGGATGACGGCGACGACAATGGTAGTAAACAATGGTTGTGTGAAATTTTTGAAAAAATAGCGGGAAGAGAGACAGAGAAGAAAAAGAAAATGAAAAAAATTGATAGGTAATACTTTAAGAGTCCGGATCCTCGGCCGCCCATTCCTGCAGCTCGTTCTGCAACGCCTCAAAACGACGTCGTTTTGGGGCAAGATTTCAAATTTTAAAAAAAAAAAGACAGAATAGAAGCAACGGAAGGAGAAGAAGAAAAAAGGGAGAAGAAAAAGCGGCAGTCAAACAAGACAACCCACAGTCCGAACAAGGCATCAATGAGTTCCAAACAGAGATTCAGATGCTATCGACGCTCAGGCATCGCCATTTGGTGTCGTTGATTGGTTATTGTGATGAGAACTCAAAAATGATCTTGGTTTACGAATGGACCTCTTAGGGACCATCTATATGGAAAGAACATCTAGACAAAACATAGAGAGGATATATAAATTTATATATATTTATAAATCAAAACACACAAATATACAAACGATTTTACCCAAAAAAAAAAAAAATTGAAATCACAGATGTGAGTTGCTTGAATGAGTGCTCTGTTCCTTCTAGAGTGCTCTATTTGCTTGAATGAATTTCAAGAAGATGAAACTCTTAGATTATTGTCCAAATGTAATCATCCCTTCAGGGTGTGAAGACCACAACTCGATTTGGAGATCTCATCCAGGGTGCAAAGACCACTGCTCGATTTGGCGACACGTTCTCTCTCTCTTTTTGTTCGATCTGAACGATTTGGTTTTCACTCTCAACTTCGTTCAATCCATAGCAGGCAAACACATACCTGTTTCATCAAATTTGTTCCATGAATATGTTCTTCCTTCCTTCTTCTCCTTCTGGTTTGCCTCTGTTCTGTCTTTTCTTTTCTTTTTTTTAATTGAATTTTTTCCTAAAACGACGTCGTTTTGGGGGCACCGCAGGAATAGGCGGCCGAGGATCCGGACTCATAATTTAAGGAGGGCAAGATAGATGTTATAAAACATATTAGTGCATTAAAAAAATCACTAAGCCTTAATGGTATTTAAATGTACTTAATGGGAGTAGTTGGTAATTAACTCAAAAAATTATTACACATTTTTGCTTAGGTATGAATGTTTTGAAGCTGAGACCATTCAATTAATTAAAAAAGAGACAAAATTAAAATTTAGTGATTCAACCATCAAATCAATTAAATCATGATGTCATAAATATATTAAAATTTATATAAAAATATAAAAGTATAGGAATTAATTTTTTTTTTAAATACCTAAAAATCCATCACTAAAGACATAAATATAAAAGAAAAACCAATAAAGGTGTCAACCAAATCTACATCTCACTTGTATTTAAATTAATGTGTTATTTACATATTTTTAACTTTTATGCATTAATTTTTTATAACAATTGAATTCAATAGAATTAGTATATTTAGCTGTTTACATGTTTACGACTAGAACAACATATCAACGGTGGCAATGCTTACTCTCTAACTTTTTTTTTTGAAAAATTTACAAGAGAAATTACTTTAAAAACATTTGAAAATAAAAAAATAAAACTTGTTTTTCACTTTTTATCTTTGAATTTTTTTTTCTCCAATTATATTTGGGTTAATTACATTTTTCACCTTTGTAGTTTTATCAAAATTTCACTTTAATCCCTATAATTTTAAATTAAACAATTTATTCCCTACACTTTAAGTGTAATTTGATCCTTCTATCCAAATTGGAGTTTAAATTTAGGGTGGCGCTAATAGCCCATACCTTTTCAAAAATGTTAGAGATCTCAAAAATTTTACCAGATGTCTCACATAGATATGAGACCCGCATCAGACCCACATTGTGTGGGTCCCATAACCATGTGAAATATTTAATAAAATTTTTTAAATCTCTAGCATTACTTCCACTCTTTTACTAAAGACCCCTGTCCTATTGATATTTTTTTTAATGACAATTATAACCTTAATTAAAATTATTATAATGGACACAAATTGAAATGAAACGCCCACTCTCACAACAACAATACTCAAAATTGTACACTCAACCCTATCAAACCAAATTGAACACCCAACTCTCATGATCTATCATTCTTATTCATTCTCATTGTGTTTTTGAGCACCTACATCCTGCATGATCTATCTTCTTCGTGATAAAATCATTCTCATTAATCTATCTTCATCTTCCATTTTCTTTGATCTGTGCATTACATGATTTCCCACATTTTGATCTTTAACACTGTATTTGGTTAGAGAATTTGGAAAGAGATTTGGAAAGAAAAAAGGTAGGTAAAATATGAATAACATATGCTTGTATGTCACTTTCATACACTTTTTTTCTTTCCCTTTCTAAATTTCTTTTCAAATTCTCCAACCAAATACAACATAACAAGACACAATTTTGCAAATTCTGGGCTTGATATATGTTATATATCACGTATTATGTTTTGTTAATATTTTATGTTTATTTTGTGTTTGACTATTACTGCCATTAAAGCATTTTGCATTAGATTTTCTGATTCTTATTTTGCTGTTTCTATGCTGTCTTTTTTTTAAGAACCAAAATTGATGCCAGACTTATTAGCAGAAATCCATTCTTGATGGGGGTTCAAACTGATTGATCATTTTTTTAGAAATATTCAACCTTGAATCATATATTCCAGGTCTAAATCTTTAAAGGGAAAATAAATAAATAAATAAATAAAAGAGAAGTTAAAATGGGTAAGTGACGGGTTGGTTTAGGGAAAACAAAAGGCAACACTTTCGTGGGTTTTGGAGCAGAAGGGGAGGGCGGAAGCTGTTAGGCTATGCTTTGGTGAACGTCCAAATTGTTATAGGGTATGCAGTTTAGCTGAATGTGTAATGTTTTGGATGAGGGATAGTTTTGATATTACGTGAGAGTCCTTAGAAATTTTATCAATATTTAAATACAAGTGGGGGTTCAAAGAAATATGGGGTTTTTTTTAAAAAAAATAGTGGTGACTATTAGCACCACTCTAATTTAATAATTATGAAATACTTGTCAATAATCTAAAATATACACGTAAATAAAATTAACATAAATTTAGATAAAATTATTAAATTAAAACTAAACTTAAAAGTATATCAACCAAATTATTCAAATTGAAAAAATAGGAAATAAACTAAAATTTAAGTCAAATTATACAAGTAAAAAGTGTAATTAATCTAATTTGTTATTTTTTTGGGGAGAATTGAACCCTAACTTTTTAATTATTTCAATTTCAACCCTCAATTTTCAAAATGGTATCAATTATTACCATCCATTTGTATCAACCAACGAAGAAGTGCAATTTAGACTATTTAACCACTCTTTCATTCATGATTGTTGATAACCACCTCATGCCCTTATCGTCGTCGACCACCAGCCCTTCTATTTGCCAACCCATTGTCTTCATCTCTTTTTCCTGTGCACCGCTACTACTCACATTGCTAGGTCCATAGCCACAATCACACCTCATTTCCTTTGGCATCTAGTACCACCGCTAACTTGACGGTGGTACTGGCGCCAATCAAATTTCCTTCGCCATCCAATAGGTCTGACACCACCACTATACCCCATTTCCATTGTCGTCTAATAGACTCACACCATCGCCTTCCATAATTACCACCTTCATCACCATCAAACCAATGTTGTTATAAGCTGAAACCCTAGATCCAATGTTGTGTCGGGTTGCTACAGTGACATCCGAACCCTAGATACTCTGTTTGAGATTTATTTTTTTCCGTGCCATTTGTTATTGTGTTGTAGTGTTTGATTGTGCTTTTTAAATAAAATATATATATTTTTTTTTTTTTGAAAAAAATACAAAAATTTGGCGTCAACGATTAGAACCTGAAAATGCATTTGTATGTACTCATAACTCGTGTAGAAGAAACACCACCTTAATCTATTGCTCGACAATATTGTCTTGTGGCCTTCCTACGTTAAGAATGGGCCCAACAAAGGCGTCCCCCCAAGCCACCCAGAAAGGTACATCTAATCTCTAGCCAAATAAAGTTGCAAGACAGTTTAAAAGGTTGACCAACTAAACCACCGCAATAATTTTAGAAAGCTACAATGATATCGCAATCTCATAAAAAGAATAAATAAGTTTGAGACACAGATTTCAAGGTACCACCGTAGTCTGCAACTACAGGGAATAATACATTAAAAATAAATAAAAAATAAAAACCTAAAACTACAGATGTAAGCTTTCTTCGACCCACTTTGCACTCATTTGAACTGCTTGCATCCTTCAAAAATTTCACCTCCACAAAAAAGCCTGCAATTTTTTACTTAAAATGGTCAGAGACTATTCCAATCCAAGATCAGAAAGGTAAGAACAATTTTAACAACACAATCCCATTGATCTATGTTCAGAAACCAATAGCAAAGAGGCATCACATTTAACAAATAATAAATCAATTAATGCAACCAAATGACAAGTGTTCTTGTTCTGTTAATTCCAGGTTTTGCTCTTCACTTTCATAAGCAAAAACAGAAAGTTAATCCATAGCAAACAAAGTTATGTGCAGTCCAACAGTGTAAATTGATCTACTGAAGTTAGCAACACAACGGCACTACTACAAACCTCAGGGCATAAATATAATTATGTTACAATTTACTCGAGGACGTGAAAGCTACATGCCACTTCAAAAATGCTTAATCAATTTTATAATTCCATACATAAATTAATAGACCAACAATGCCTCAAATGAACTAACCATACAATAATTACGTGTTGTCGTTTTTTTGGGGCAATAGATATACCAGCAATACCGATATTTAATGACGTAACATCACATTACAACATCCTCAATCAAATGCATCCCTGTTGAACCAAGTATGCTAAAGAAAAGGAAAAAGAAAAATCAGAAATACAATTTAGGAAAATAAAGTAAAGAAAAATAGACCTTACATATAGCACATTCTCTACCACTAAACAGAAGTAGCAAGTAATCTGATTTATTATGGCATTGAAGAATTTGATGGTGACTACAAAGATAACGCTTAGTTACGGCCTGCTTGGTTGTTCTGGTTTCTTTGGCCAGCTAGGCTCTAAATCCAATCTCAAACTAATTCGAATAATTTGTCTAAAACCACATATTCAAATTATATATACTAAGCATAATACCCATGCTTAAATAAATAATAAATATTTAAATTTCAAATTGAATAATAATCTAAAGGAAAAAGTAAATTTTAACTATATCATCCACAAATATAAGGGTTTTTTTTTTTTTTTTGGGTTATGTCGTTAATGGTGTATTCTAATCTATGAAACACAGACACTTCTAAAAAGGAGACGTATCTGTATCAGGCACCGATACTCTTTGGATACTCGTGGATACGTACCAGATACTTGTTAAAAATATCAGATACTTATTAATTAATTTTTCACTAATATTGAAGTATCAAATACTTAATTTTGAAACATTGGATACTCCAAGTCACATATTACTTCTTTTACAAAATTATAATTGTAACATTTCTTACATAACATTGTAATATAATATAATTCCAAAAATAAATACAAGAATATTTTTTTCAATACTTTACTTAGTTCTTTGATAAGAACATAATGAGTTAAAAGTAATAGAATTTGTCAAATTGACATATCCTTACTATATCATGCATATCCCCTATAACTATATAGAAAGTAAGGATTATCAACAAAATATAACAATTGCAAAATTAAATATCAATACATAAATAGACATGCAAACTCGCATATAATACTTTTGACTAGTGTAAAAGAAAAAAACATAAAGACAAGTTGTGAATTGTTCTATTCTTGTAATACAAACATATTAGAACTAATATTGAAATGAAATATTTGTAAGACCCAGTAAAAATTTAAAAAGTACACTAAATTAATACCTAATTCTTAAAAATTAGTATTTCACATTATAAAATTATAATGTGGTTTCTCAAATTCTTGAGATTATGTGTAACTCACTACTAATAATTTTATTTTTTACAAAAATATCCTATCTGTACACATATACTATTTTTTTAGATTTTGTAGTATCATCGTATCTGTATCTTGTATTTGTATCCATGCTTCCTAGATTCTAGGTTCTCAATAACAAATACATGTCATAATTTAATTTATAGGAATTAAGGAAAAAATATGATAAATTACAACAAAAAAAAAATTTATGATAAAATATAAAAACTTTTCGGCCTATGTAAGTTCATCCGATAATATAATAAACCACATTTCAATTTATCAATTGTCTCATTGTCCATTTTATAAAATTCAATCACCTTATTTATTTTGTAAAATTTAATCAATCAAAATTAGTTTAAATCAAAAGGACAAAAAATGGAATTCCAGTGACCCCATTTTCAAATCACCCCTCAAATAAGACTCAACTTTGCAAGACAACCTCTAAATCGTTTGACACTCTTCTTAGTATTGGTTCACCACATTCAACCCTTTTTTTAAAGGTTGGGCCTATTCAAAATTTGGCTGACCCTAAAACTATTCTCTTAGTCTAATCCTGGCATTCTAGACCATTTTTAATTTTATTTTTTAATATTCAACATTTGGCTGACCCTAAAACTATTCTCTTAGTCTAATCCTGGCATTCTAGACTATTTTCAATTTTATTTTTTAATATTCTTCAAATGTTCCGTATTAAAAAATTTGAGAAACTAACTTATTAAATAAATTGAATTTGTGTTTAAAATAACTTAACTAGGCCAACCTATGGACCAACTTTTTTAATGATCAAGACCTAAGCCCCTATATTTGTAAGGTTGGATAGCTTGGGCCATAATGGCTACCCAACTTGTAGTTGGCATAATTCACACTTCAAATAAAGGGTAATTTGTGTCATACATGTGAAAATTGGTTTTTTTCCTTATTTGTTAATAGATTATGCATAATCCACACTTCAAATAATAATTTTATAGATTTTTTACAGTAACTCATAAACTTTTAAATATATACATATATATATAGGCATGACTTGTGTTATGAAAACATTAATACCCTAGCAAATTACATATAGGTATGCACGCTCTGAAACATAGCACACTTCCAATCCAAACCAGTAAATTTAGTGATTCAAAATGATTCCAAAAGTTTTTTTCCAATATATTTCCTTAAATCTTAACTTAGGAAGAAAAAAAAATCAAATATAATGAACTAAAATCTAAAGTGGGTTAAGTTTAACAAGACAAAAACATCATAAATGAAAAAAAATTAAAAAAAATTTATTAGATGCCTAATAGTTAAAAGAAATTACTCTAGAAGTACCTTAAATTGTTAAGTGTAATATATACAAGTCTATCCCTATCATATCACATTTTAGAGCGCATGTGGCGTACCACGTTCCAGTTCCGATTTCACGTACCGGAACGATCCACATTCTAGGTAACATGATGCAATTATAAATATGTATTGACATAACCTTAATGATTAAAATATTGTGTGTTAAAATTTTACACAATCAAATAGTCTTCTAATAAGATTATGCCACATTTCTTAAAATTTAAAAGTTATATATTATTTACTCAAATAGTTCAATGTCAAGTGTAGGGGTGTGCAAAAAAAATGCAAACTCACGCCGACCCAAACCAACTAAAATCGACCTATGCAGTTTAAGAAGGTGAATGGAGCAGGTCTGATTGCTTGGATTAAATGAAAAAAATGTGAGTTGGTTGACACGTTTAAAAATTATCAACCTTCCTATAAATGTACCCAACCTGTATGTATACACAAAATTAACTTATAATTGCTCTCACACAATCTCATTAATTAAATAACACACATTCCTTAATTTCATCCCATATTTTCCCCCTAATTTGATTGTTTTATATATTGATTTATGAATAGCATTATGCATTTAATTAATTTGTGATTGTGTTGAGATTTGAAATTAATGATAACTTTTTCTGGTTCAAAATGAGAGGGGGGGGGGGGGTTTGGAATAAAAAAAATGCTGACTATAGGCCGACGTTTTAATTTTTAAGCAATCCACCAAATAAATAAAAAATATATATTTATATATATGAAATTGGCTAACCTATTTGTCTCGAGTCTTGGCTAGAACCTATGCCTAACTATTTTCTTGGCCAAGACCTAACCTATGGAAAATAGGCTCTCATATTTTTGAAATTATGTTCATTATTTCCATATCGTATCATATTTGTGTCCTATGTTTGTATGCTTCTTAGCTTGCATGGTTGAGCATGCATAATGAGCTTAACAAAAGAGACAAATAATTCCCAGGTATCTAAGTCAACCTAAAGACCACTTTAAAATCCATTCACTTCTATCAATATTCTTTAACCATATGAAATACCCTTACATGTACAATTGAATACTAGACCCATAAAACCACCCTTGTAACCCTTCATTTGGTAGCCACCAACTAAAAACAGTTAAAAATAAAATATAGAAATCCACACAAGCATTTCATTCCAAAAGCCAAAAGTTATATCTGTTATACTTTGGAAGATTTCAAAGTTGTGGCTGCCAAAAGTTAATTTTTCTACTTCTTTCTATCTCTTCCATTGAACATATAAATATACAACATGAGAAGTATTTTGTTAAGCCATAACAAATTAACAGAATTTCTTCTTTCCATTGATTTGTAAAGGATATCCAAAAAAATATTGAATCTCAGTAAATATAAGAGAAAATGAAACCAAAAAAATCCGAATTTCTCACTAAGTGATGGCATATACTGTGACCAAAACATAGATTTCCATGTAAACATGATAGACCAAAGACAGAAATAAATGTCCAGTTATAAAACCAAAAGATACAAATTTGATTCGGGGACATCAATTTTGGAATTTGATCAAACCAATACAACTTTGACTTGAAGCCCACAATTACAATTCTATACCCATTAGTGCCCAAATAAAACTGAATACAAGAGAGCATATACATCTAGTCATCAAACAACAATCTTTTTACCATCTTTCAAAGTTACCTAGCATGCTGAAATGGCAACCCAGTTACCTTCAACCGCTTATCCTCATTCTAAAATAATGCTGCTACTAAAAAAATGTCTCTTTGTTTCCACTGCTTCTCTTATACCTAAACCAGCCGTTTCCTTTCATGATACCTTGCTCACCACCTCTGTCGTCCCTTCATCTGTGGATATTGATCTCTCTGAGGATATCCCAAGCAATGATGATGTCCCAACACTTTCTGAAAGGACTGATGCCATCCATATAAAGCTTCCCACAGCACTCAAGCGGCGAATTCATCGCCTATGGAAAACGTTGTTGATTATTAAGGTTGTCGGACACTCTTTTCACTACCAATTCTACTCTCTCATCTCAAGGGCATCTGGAAACCGGAAGGGTAATTTGATCTTTGATCTGGGGAATGGCTTTTTCACTGTCAAACTTCATACTGTTTCTGATTATTATAAGGTCGTTGAACATGGCCCTTGGTTTGTCGGTGAGCATTACTTGCATACTCATCCATGGGAACTGGATTTCCACCCACAAACAGTGCCTATTTCCCCTGACTGCATAGGTGAGAATTGAAAATTTACCTATTGAATATTTTGACAAAGAGGTTCTTCTTGCCATTGGTTGTCATCTAGACCAACCTCTTCATATTGGCAGCATCACTTTTCTTGCTACCCAATGCCAGCTTGCACGTCTATGTATCCAAATTGATCTCTCAAAACACTGATTACAAGTATCCAACTATGATCCCACTCATATAAACTCCAATATGAAAATATTACTAATTTATGTTGTCTATGGACTTGTTGGACAGCACTCATCCCAATGTTCCTCAATATCACCCACTGTTCCTACCTCAACGCCTCTTCCTTCTCCTATTACTCTATCTATGATGCCTCCTCCAGTGCCCTCCACTAGTCATTATGGCCCCTAGACACGTGTCACTTGTTAGCGACTGCATGTGCACTCACCTTCGTCCGTCCCAACCTCCACAATGCCAACCCACTGACCATCTTTCTTTACGTGTCAAAAATTATCAAAAAATCTCTAACCTACCTAACACTTCCTTATTTTCTTCCATTGCAGGGCTTACGTCTCTAGATCACTCTTTGATATCTACACTGAGACTGAAGCCACTTTGCTACTAACATACCTGTTGTTTGTGCTTTTTCCCATTTGCACAAGCTTCCATTCTAATTCCAGTTGTTTACTACCCACTGACTCTGCCTCACTTTCACCTTCTCTTGCCACCTCATGCAAACTATTTCCACCCATTCCTCTCGCCAGCTGGCTCCTTCTCCTCGCCCTAACTTTCCACCCCCACCTATTTCTTCTAAGCCCCCCCACCACTTTATATTGCTGTCTTTTCCTTTCTTCTTATCTCTCTACTATCAATGGCAGAAGACCTACCCCAACCTCTCAACCTCACTCTCAAGTTAGTGAACAGCCACAACAGCTCCAATCAAGTCACAAAACCTCCTCCTACACTGACCTTGTCACTTCCCACAAGAAATTTTTTTCCATTCCCTAGTTCCCATAATCTAGTTCATGCAACTTCCGGGTTAAGAGAATTTAACACCGTCTCTTCATGTTCCTCTTCACCTTGAATCCCCTCTCATGTATACCACCTTCCACAAAATAAGCAGACCATTCTCCATATGGTCCCAACCCAAATCTTCCTCTCTCTCTAACATAGAACCAGACCCCATCTCAGAATACCCAAATCCCACTTGTAACCCCCTCTACAACCCTACCTTGTCCACCACCACAGACCCCTCATCCCACTTCAATGCAACCTCTCCACTACACACTCCTCCTGTTCCAAGGCCCTATACTTGGTTGTTTCATCACCAACATTCATCAAGTTCTTGAGCTCCACTAAAAGAGATTTCGTACCCTTTACCATGTTTGAGGTATCACTACTTGGTGGGCCCATTCAAAACCTTCATTGGAGAATTTCAAGATCACCATACATGCATCCTTTTCTCATCCAAAACTTCACCATTAGCTGTTACTGCCATTTACTCCAATATGCCAATCACAAATTGGATCAACTACAAGCTTTCACTCATGCCCATAATGAACCCATCCAATTCTCTTTATATTTGGAAGGGTTGGGATGGGAGGCAGTCAAGATTCCTTCCCAGCTGCAAACGATAACCTATAACAGCCCACTGGCGCACTCTTCCCTTCCCATTATGAAGCTTATTATCCAGAATTGTCGAGGTCCGAGCAACATCCATTTCACTACGCATGCTAATAACCTCCTTCGCATTCATGAACCGGAGATCATGATTTTACTGGAAACTAAGCTCTCTGGAGGGGTTGCAGAATATGCTTCTAGATCCCTTGGTTTTGATCAAGTTCATAAGATGGATGCAATTGGTTTCAAAGGCGGCATATGGATTGGGCGTGCAACTTTTTTGTTCAAAAAAGCTACAGCGTGAGTTGCACCCCCACCTTTTAGTAAATAATTTTCTCACTTCCCACTGCCTTATAATTTTTCCTACATTTTTACCCTCATAATCAGCAATCAGCAACACCTAGATGTTACTAAACGTAAACATTTATTACTAAGAACAAAACTCAATAAATACTTACAAATGAATTAAACAGAATGACTTCTGGTTATAATATATGTTCTAGAATTTTGTTTTATTGGAAGATAGATTAAAAAGAGAGTGCCAATGTGTTTGAGATAGAGTCCACTGGTAAAAGTAAAGAGCCTTTTCACATTTTCTCAAGCAAGTGATTTGCAAACATAAAATTCATATAAAAAATTCATCAAAATGATATGTCAATGATATTTGTGAAATTTCAAAGACAACAGTGTATGTTTTGATTGAAAATAAAGGAACCACAAGATGCCAACTCATTCTGTATAAAATTTTTGTACAAACATTTTGTTTGCATATCATTACTCTTTTCTTAAAACATCATATAGAAAAATAAAAATAAGGCAGAAGCAATACAAAAAATAATAATAATAAGGAATTTGAAGCCGATTTGAGCATAGATCTAAAGATATGGATTTGAGAGGAGGAGAAGAAAAAAAAAGGAATCTAATTTTTTTTTCGAAATCAGATATGGGGTAGAAAAAGAATAAGAATCATGGCTTACCTTTCGAAGAAGATGAAGCGAAACGAGACCGAGAGATGTGAAAGCAATGAATCTTTGAAGAGAGAGAAGACAACACAGCAGCCCCACTTTATTTGATGTATTTATCTTTCTTTCTTTTTTTTCAAATTTTATTTTGACCTAGTTTATTGTCATGGGCTTCATTTAAAAAGTTCACTGGGCTTCATTGGGCCTATAGTTGGTTTTAGCTTGCAAATTCAAAGAATATTGGATACTAATTGTGTTGCAATCAAAGTCCATTAAAAAAATAAAAGAACACGCATATTATATAAAATATATATATATATATAAATAAATAAAATAATGAACTTCGATATATTTGAACAAAGCCAAAAAAAAAATATCTATTATTTTAGTTATCTTCCATTATATTATATATATATATTTATATGTGTGAGTATATTATATATATATAAGCGCTTCCTGAGGCCTCCCAACTTAAGAAACGTCTATGTGCCCAAGCTCCCTCCCACTTAATGAAACTAAGTTCATGGGTACTAGTATAATTTCAAAAAATGAGGGGGGGTCCTTCATTGGATCCGTTTCTGCTGACCACTATCTTCTTCTGGTTTCTACTCACCAAACACACCCTTCCTCAACTGCTCCTCCACTGTTTAGGTTTGAATTTAAGTGGTTTCAACATCCTTTGTTCCTTATCTTCTTTCACAACACTTGGTCCTCTCTTTCTTCTACTTTGACTACCTCAACAATTCAAAATAATAGGCTGGCTTTGGTTTGCTTTTGAGAAACAAATTTTGGAGAAATTTTTCAAATTTTGTTTGGTTTAGTGAGCCAAAATCACTCTCTCCTACACATCAATCAATCACCTTTTCTCTCTCCTCTCTCCTTCTCAATCACTTTTTCCCTCACACACATCTACTCAATTACAACAAAACATCAAATCATCCCAAACTTCCATACTCCAAAACTATTTCCAAAATATACAACCAAACAAATCAAAAAAAATTCTAAACTCTCTCCCCAAAATCTTTTTTGAAAATTTATCTCTCAAAACCAAACCAAACACACCCATAAGCTTCATAGTGAGCTGATTGGCTGTTATAGGTTATTGGGGGTGTTTGGGAAGAGGGTTGGATTAAAATAGACCACTAAAAGACAAAATAAGCTAAAATATTCAATAACACAAAATGTCACATCTAACCCATAATCATTTCACTATTTCTTTCACAACCATCAAATCAACTACACAAAAAAACCAATTTCCCCAACATAACTTTTTTAGCCAGGCTAAAATAGCCAAAAAGCCAATAGCCAACTAAAATAGAACTTCCCAAACAAGGCCATTGTTTGCAACTGGGGGAGGAATCTCGGTTGCCTCCCAGCCCTACCAAAGATAAAGATAACTAAAGGGGTTTAGATACAAGCTTTTGGTTGCAAATTGTTGTTGATCCTATTTATGACGACACATTGGAGTAAATGGTGGTAACAGCTAATAGTGAAGTTTTGGGTGAGAAAAGGATGCTCGTAAGGTGATCTTGAACTTCTACTATGAAGGTTTCGAAAGGCATAATAAGAGGTAGTGATACCTCAAAGGTGGCAAAGGGCAAGGAATCTTGCTCAGTGGAGCTCAAGAACTTTATGCATTTTGGCGATGAAAAGAGCGAGTGTAGGGCCTTGGAATAGGAGTGGGTAGTGGAGAGGTTGCATTGAAATTGGGTGAGAAGGCGTAGCTGGTGGGCAAGGTAGGGTTGTAGAGGATAATATAGTGGGATTTGGGTATTCTGAGATGGGCTCTAGTTCTGTGTCAGAGATGGAGGGCGAGTTGGGTTGGGATCGTTCGTATTGAGAATGGTCTACTGATTTTGGAAAGGTATGAGAGGGGATTCAGGGTGAAGAGAAACACTAAGAACTGTTGTTAAATTCTCTTAACTCGGAAGTTACATGAACCAAGTTATGGGAACTAGGGATAGAGAAAAACTTGTGGAAGGAAGAGACGAAGCGACAAGGTCAGTGAAAGAGGAGGCCAAATGACTTCATTGGAGCAATTGATGTTGTCTGCTAACTTGCAAGTGAAGTAGAGAGGTTGGGTGGGTCTTCCGTCATTAATAGTAGAGAAAGAAGAAGAAAGGCGAAGAGAGTAAGATGAAGTGATGGGGGGTGGGTTAGAAGAAATAGAAGGGAGTGGTGGGTTAGGGCAGAAAGAAGGACCCTACTAGTGAAAGGAAAGGGTGGAAACAATATGAATGGCTGAGGTATCCCGAAAAGGCAAGAGTGGGGTAAAGTTAGCGGGCAGTAAACAAGTGGGATTAGAATGCAAGCAGAAAAAAGCAACAAGTATGTTAGTAGCAGGTGCAACAATAGACTCCAATCTAAGTGTAGACATCAAATAGTAATCTAGAGATGTAAACCATGCAACAAAAGAATGTATGTCAAAGGAAGATCAAGGAGATTAGAGATTTCTGTCTTTTTTGTTTTTTTTTTTTTTTTTGACACGAGAAGAAAGATGGTTGGTGGGTCAACGTTCTAAAGGTTGGGACAAGCGAAGGTGAGTGCACATGCACGGTCGCTGATAAGTGACAAGTGTCCAAGGGCCATAATGACTAACTAGTGAAGGGCACCGGATGAGGCCTTATAGATGGAGTAATAAGAGAATGAAGAGGTGTTGAGGTAGGAACAGTAGGTGATATTCACTAGTGGGCACTTCTCGGAGAATTTTAACAACATTGTGACTTCAAAAGCCGATACAACTGAAATAGTACATCAACTTCGCCGTATCAGCCTATGCGACTTTCTTTACAAAGTTTTCTCCAAGTTCTTGGCTCTGCGTTTAAAGTCCATTCTATCATCCATCATAACTCCTTTTCAAGCTAGTTTTCTCACTGGTCGGCAAGCATCAAACAATATTCTTATTGCGCAAGAAGTTCTTCATACTTCATCCAAAAAGAAAGATACTCAACCTTTCCAAAGCTTTTACCTTCAATGGTCTTTCATCTATGAACGACTATCTCAGCTCAACAATTCTTTACACTTTATAAAGCTCGTCGTGCTTTGTGTATCCACTACCTCACTTTCTATCTTATGTAATGGTCTCCTTTCCAAGCCATTTTACCCTAGTTGTGGAATTTGCCAAGGTGACCCATTATCTCCCCACCTTTTTATTCTCAGTCTTAATGAACTTTCTTACTTGCTCATCCCAGCTTGTGATTCTCATAAGATACATCACATTCGTCTACCTGATGGTGGCCAAGGTGTATCGCATCTCTTCTTTGTTGATGACATTTTGCTTTTTTGTCAAGCCACTATTGCTGACTCTACACCTTCTTCCTATCTCCATTTGCAAGGCTATTGATATTCATGTTTGCACTTTCTTATGGGGCACCTATAATTCACATTCTAAATGGCATGCCATCAAATGGGGCACCATATCATCCCCAAAAGCATGGGTGGCTTGGGCTTACATAAAAGTCAAACTCAAAACCTAGCTTACTACATGCACCTTGCATGACGCCTTTGGACACACCAACTTCCTTTTGGGCTCAAGTTTTCAAATCAATTTTTTTTTTTTTTGGGGGGGGGGGGGGGGGGGGGGGGGGGAGATAAATCTTGTTGCTGGTCTTTTCTCAAATCAAAATATTTTCCACAAACTTCCCTCTGGATGGCCGAACCACAACCTTAGCATTGTATGGAAAAACATTATCCAAGCTCACAACCACTTAATAGAAGGAATCCAATGGCAGGTGCACCCACACTCTTGCAAATCCTTTTGGTATGAAAAATGGCTAAAAATTGGTCCACTCCAATCTCTTTTCATTGGACCTTTCTTGCGTTCTTTGTAATCTCTTCAGATTAGAGATGTGCAATCTTCTTATGCTACATGGCACTTGGACACTTTTTCAACCTTCATATCTTAATATGTGATTTACCTCTTTGGCCTTCCCATTCCGACAGATGCTCTCTGAAATCTACCTAATGTTTCCTTCAAGAGACCACCTCTTCATCTTGGCTATGGCTATGTCAATGGCTATGGCGTAATAACCGTCTTCTCCAGATCAACTATTTCTTATGGAGGTGTGCTAACAATTGTATTCCAATTAAAACCTATCTTAGTTGGGCTGCCTCTTGTCTCTCATTTGCTATGGTTGTCTCCAAGCCAATGACACCCAATCCACGATTTGCTGAATTATGTTTGGGCTCTTGCAATATGGACTCAGTTACAACCTTCTTTTGACGTTCAACTTTTCTATCGACTACCCACTTTTGACGAGATTAAACTTAACCTTCACAGTAGCCAAATCAAATCGGCCTTCCAAGTTCTTTGGTCCATTCTGCTTTCCTTTGCTACCCGGCATAACGCTTGCACGAAATTCCAGTTTATTCCGTCTCACTCCCTTGTTTATCAACCTAAACTCATCATGCAACATACCACAAAATATCTTTGGTTGGCCCATCCACCAAAATTACCAAGCATCTACAACAATATTTGGGTACATTGGACACCACCTGATCAACCTTTCATTAAATTAAATACTAACGGTTATGCCGCAGGGCAACCAGGCCAAGCAAGTATGCAGGTATCCTCCGCAACCACTTGGGGGACTAGCTTATTGGGTTCAATCAATATATAGGAACTGCCACAAGTATGGTTGCAGAACTTTGGGCTATTCAAATGGGCCTTCTCATTGCCAGGCACTATAGATACAGCCATTTTGTCTAAGAAGCTGATTCCTACATACCTTGTCTATTTCTTACTTCATCGAGTTGTACTTCACAATTGCTTTCATATTGCAAGCCACTCCTTGGGCGTAAATGGACTATCCAGCTTTACCACATTTACCGGGAAGCACACTGTGTCATTGATAGGTTGGCCAAAAATGTTGTCCACTCTAAACAGGGATCTCTTGTAACATACCCTACACCACCCTATTTCATTTTGGCATTTGTTTTACATGACAAATGTGGGATGGCTATCCCATGTTGTGTAGCCAACTCTTTTATATAAATAAGGGTAACTTACAAACACTCCCCTTGAAATTTGCTGAAAATACTAACTATACCCCTATGATTCTGGAAATTATATCCTGCCCCTTAAAATTTCTAATTGCATCAATAACCCCTTTCATTAATCAGCCATTAAGTCAATTAACAGTTTTAATGATGTCAGCAATATATTTCAATTAACAGTTTCTGGTAATTTCATTATTGTATAGAAAGATAGTTAAGAATTTCATTTTTTGAGTACTCTATTAAATGACAAATTCTAACAAGGGTTGTAATTTCCATATTCACATGGGGCAATCTATATTTTAGGAAAAACTTCAAGAGTGTATTTGAAATTTACCCTATAAATAAATAAAATATATCAAAAATAAAAATAAAAACTCAATATATATGATAAAGCAGCTTTATTTTTTAAATGTCTATCTCTTACAGTAGGTTAGAATGGTCCAGATCTTTCCAAACAAAAAATAAACGGCTGAGATCATTTTGCTATCTCTCTCTCCCGCCCATCACATACACACAATATTTCTTCTCCCTCTTTCTCTCTCCACGCACATAAACGTTTTCCACTTCTTTCTCTCTCCCTCTCTCTCTCTCTCTCTCTCTCACAGCATACCTTCCACACCGCATTGCTCCTCTTCCCCGCCGTCTCATGAATTCCAGCTCACCATTGTTGCACTTCAAATAAATCTGGTTTTGTAAGGTATGAATCTCTAATTTTTTTCTCTCTATGATCTGAAGAATCTTCGGATTTTACTCCAAAACACCTGCTTTCCATTCATTTATCTACTTTCTCATTGATTTAGGGCATTTTCTAATGGATTAGGGTTTGTTTTTTATCACTGAGGCTTTCTCATGAATTTAGGACATTTTCTCATGGAATTATTTAACACTAAAACACTTACTTACTCATGGAATTAGGGTTTATGTGATTTCAAAAGCCATATAGCTCATGGAAACAAACATGTTAGGGAACAAACTTTCACGTTTGATTTTTTTCCCCCTTTTCTGAATGATTTTTTTCTCTCGTGGAATTAGGGTTTATTTGATTTCAAAATCCATATATTTCATGGAAACAAACATTTTGGGGGGAAAACTTTTATGTTTGATTTTTTTTTTTTTTTCCCCTTTTCTGAAAATCCAATTCCTAAAACTTCATTTTAATTTTTTTTAAACAGCATTACGAGGAAAAATCTTTTTTATTGTTTTTTTTTTTTTTTTTTCCCCCCCTGAAAACCCACTCCTTAAATTGGAGTTTTCGTGTAATGCCATTTAATTTATAGAAAGTTCATGTGTTTGTACTGAATGCTCATTCAAACATGGTGATAATTATGAGGCCAAATAAGTGCACAGAGTATGCATTTTGGTATAATTTTGTGCCCCTTGATTCAGTTTTTGAATTTCATGCAATTTTGATGATAATTATTATGATCATTTTGACTATAATTTAAACATTAACATTGTTTAGAATGCCTAAATTCTAATTTTTTATTTTTTATTTTTTTAATTTCCCTTTGTTTCCAATAGAGGGGTTTTTTTAAATTTTATATAGATGTTTGATTTTTCTATTTTCCAAAACAAACTGTTTACTCTGTTTTGTTTTGATTGTTTTTCGACTGGAAAAAATTTTGTTATAGAGAGAATGGAAGGGTTGTGAGGATCCATTAGCGAGTGCTCCAAGAAATTGAGAGTATGGACACAAAAGCACATTGAACAAGTTGAGCCTTCTCTTTTCTTTTTTTCCTTTACAATTTCAGATCTTTGTTTGAGGAGTCGAAGTTGGTTTTTAATGTTCAAATCTTAATTACAACTTTATTGGATTTTTGTTTAGTTTTTGTTTTTTGTTTAGCAAAATCTGAATTTAAAATGTTGTTTTTTTACCTAATCTGTCGAAGCTAAATTTTTAATTGGTCCTGGCATAATGTTGTTTTTTTGCCTAATCTGTTAAAGCTAAATTTTTAATTGATCATGGCATGTTGGGTATTTTATTTTTATTGAATTGACCATGACATGTTTAGGGGGGGGGGGGGGGGGGGGGGGGGACTAGATTTTGCATAACTGAGACTTTTGTCCTTATTAAATTGTGGAATCTAAATTTTTACCATTTGTATGAGCATCTCGGTGTTTCCCTAATTCATAGATAACTGTTTCCCTACTCTCAATGTTTGTAATAGTGATTAAAGTTAATTACAAGGTTATTTATCAAAAATAAATAAATAAATAAATAAGTTAATTACAGGTTGATTGAAAAGGCTAAATAAGGGACAATAAAAGAAAAACACATAGGGAACAAGGTATGTCATCTTTGAACCAATTAAAACCAAAGTTTTTCCCCTTTGCTTTTGATTTGGGAAAACGCTAGCTATAACCCACTTTTGTAAAACATATATGTTTGACTCTTTTATTATAAACATACATATTTCTCCCAATGACAAGTGCTTATGAGAATTTCAATATCGAAGTCTTGAATCCCTTTTTATATAAGGTTTGACTTTAATTTTGCTTTTTATTTTTTGAGATTGTAGAGCACTGGCTGGTGTACATTGTCTGTCGTTTAATTTTAATTTTTAGTTTTTGGTGTTAGGTAATAAAGCATTAACAAATGTACAATAGCTCCGTCTGGTGTGCTTTTGATGTTCAGAATTTTTTCTTGGTTTGCACATTGGCAGGTGTGCTTTTAATAGACAGATTTATTTATATATATGTATATACGTTTTGTTGTTAATGTGAGGTCTACACTTTGGTGTTTGTAGTCTTAAAATTTGGTGTTCTGAGATTTCTGTAGCATTATTTGGCAACGAATGAATAATGGAAACAAAATATTTATGATTGAGTTATCTATAGGCCATTGTAAAAACATAATTTTAAGCTTTTACCTGTTTTACTTTGAATAGTCCTATAATAAAACTAAAATGTATGCATAAGTTTTGTTAGGAGTGCCTTTAGGCACGCACACGTACAGATCAACTATAAAAATTGTACATATTATGTGGAATATTATCAAAACAAAAAACAAAAAAAACTCATTCTCAGCTGCCAATTTAATGAACAAAACAGTACAATAACAAGAGAAGATCGATGTGTAGAAGAATTACCTATGCAGAACCAACGATAATGTTATTGATAGGGATGAAGATCAACTTCACGAAAAAACCAACGAAACCCATGACGACGAAACCGATAGCAACACGGAACGCGACTTTGGTGAATTCTACACCAAAAAATGCAAATCAAAAGTCTTTTTAAATTTGAATTTGAAATTACATCAAAATCATATATGAATGTGATTTTTTTTTTTTTACCTTTTTGATCGGGCTTGTGGCACCTCTTGACGAGACGAGTGCTGTCCTTGGCGAACTCTCTCAATGGATCAATGACGGAGTCTAGGGCATCCATTGATTCCTCTGAGTCTGAGAAGAAATTCACCAAACCTAAATTCGAAGACAGCGAGAGAAGAAAAGAGATTTTAAGAGCAAAAGGTGATCAAAACAACTCATAAAATGTGCCGTTCACGCTCTATATATTGAGTCAAGTCAAAATTGGAGCCTAACCAAAGCGCGTTATTGGTCCTTCGTTTGGATCCTGGGTTTCGTTTTGTGGGAGGCTTGTTGGCCCGCTCATTACCGATTCGTTTTGATGACCTAAATTAGAATTTGTTAACTATTTCATATTTTTTTAAAAAAAGGTACATTGATCTCGATGGACTTGATTGGAATATATTTTTTAATAATTTATTTTTAAAATTATATTTATTATTGACCAAAAAAGTATTTCGATAGTAGAATTATTAATATTCGATCAATGTGATTTTTCACAGATATGAAGGGTGTGTTTGATTTGTGTTTGTAGAGTAGTTTTTGAGATAAAAAGTACGAAAACTTGTTTGGTTTGCCTTTTTTCAGAAATGGTTTTGAAAAATTATTTTTGGGAGAGAGTTTTAAAAAAAGTAATTGATTTGATGTGTATGAGAAAGTGTGTGATTTTGGAAAGTATGCAACCAAACAAAGGCCTCGTTTGGAAAGTGGCTATTTTGGTAGGCTATTTGGCTTTTTAGCTTTTTTAGTAGGCTATTTTAGTTTTGTGTTTGGGAAAATGAAATGAATTTTTAGTTGAGTTCTTGTATTGGAAAGTGTGTTGAAATGATGTTTAAATTTAAAATGACAAATTTATCCCTAATTTTTTATTTTTTAAATTAATATAAAGGGGCAAAATGGTAATTTTGCCATTGATGTACCAATTTCCGGCTGTGACAGTGTAGGCATAGCCTACACTGTCCAGCGCAGAGCCTACTTTTTTTTTTTTTTTTTTTTGAAAAACTGTGAACAATGCCGCTTTTTTGCTTATTTCTCATTTCAGGCTATATTAGCCTCACACACCTCTTCCCAAACAGCGCCAAAATTTTGAGAATTTTTTTGAAAAAATTTGTTTAGTTTGATTACTCTTGAAAATTTGTTCGTAGAGAATTTTTTCCAAAATTTTTTCTAAAAAACAAACCAAACAAGCCCGAAGTACCCGACGAATTTTACATATTGAACAATTCAAATTATCAAAATGAGACACATAATAAATCTCACAAGTCCAATAATACATACTAAGAATATTTTTGAACTAGTCAAAAGGCAACCTTTAACTTGTTTAGGGATTGTTTGGCATTATATATTTTTTTAGGATAAATTACAAACACACCCTCAAATTTGCTTAAAATATAAATTGTCACTGTGGTTTAAAAAATTACATATAGCCCCTTGTTGAAATTTTATATTTAACAGAATTAATTGAAAAAATTAAATTCCTAACTAATCTCATATACAATAATAAAATTACTTGAATTATTAATTGAAATAAATTTATAACATCATTAAAAAGATATTTTATTAATAAAATGGGTTTTTTTTATAAAATTTGAAACTTTAAGGAGCGAAATGTAATTTCTAAAATCACAGGGATGATTTGTATTTTAAGCAAATCTCAAGGGTGTATTTGTAATTTACCTTTTTTTAATGAAGTTTTTTATTTTTTAATATTTTTTTTATTTTGATCCACTTAGGTGGCGTTTGATAATCAAATTAAACACTTAAAACTGAATGTAATAAATGAAACTCGGTTAAGCACGTTTGATAATTGCATGACTTCGTTTGGGATATGAGTTGGCCTTTTGAATTTTTAACTTTTTGACTATTTAAGTCTATGGCTAAAAAGCTTCATTTTGGTTGGATTTTTTAGCTTTTGTGAAAGAAAAAATGAAATGCTAATAGTTTGGATTTGACATTTTGTCTTATTAATTTTTAGCCTATTTTGTCTTTTTGTGGCTATTTTAGCCTCCCAGCCTCATTTTTGCCTATGCCAAACGAGGGCATGGTATTATTTAAAATTTTAATTGGTACTCAAAATATAAGTTAAAAACTAAAAAAGTTTTAAGTGATAAGAAATTTATTTAATTATGACTAAATTTATAAATACTTATACATAAGCATCAACATATATCGTTATAATCTTACAATCGCCACCATCATCACTACCATTACCATCATCCTCACCGTTGTTGTCTCCACTACTACCACCATCACCACTACCCTTCCACAACCATTATCTCCATCACCAGTAACGGAGCTAGTAATTCAGAATAGGAGGTGCACAAATTAATGATAACGAATTTTTCTATTTCATAATAAACAACAATGAAATATTACTAAACTTAAATATTATAGGTCCATTTGGATAAACCTTTAGCACAATTGGCTTTAGCCTTCAAAAGAGGCTTCGGTCAATTAGCGGCTTTAGCCTTCAAATAAGGCTTCTGTCACCCATTAATGGCTTTAGCCTTTCAAAAGACGCTTATGTTAAGACTTAACGGCTTTAGCTTTCAAAAGAGGCTTCTGTTACCACTTAATGGCTTTAGCTTTTCTTTATCTAATTTTATTATTTTTTAACTGCCATGTCTAACATTTTTTTTTCCCCAAAACATTCTCATGGAAAAGACACTTGAATACCTTCAACGTAACAAGAAGGATATATTAGACGAGTCTGGTTCCTAATATTTGGCACAAGCTTATCACTACCATGTTGACTTCTACTGAGTTGGACCCTTACATTCCTTTACATGCACCTTCCGAAGACCTGGTTTACACCGAAATCCAACAATGTAGCGAGATTCTTGAGAAGGGGCACCTTAAGGCAATCGGTTCATTCCCTATCTCGATCCTCCATCCATTTTCTAACCATTGATCACTCTGAATTTAACATTCTTCTTAGAAGGACGAAGAATGAGAATTCAAGATAGGATAGTTCTTTTAATGTTCGTGGCGTCCCTGCTCATCTTCAATCCTCTATATGGATCCTTTGGTTGAATGATGTCATTTTCTACGTTTCCCTCCATCCTGAAGAAGTCTGAGATTTATTCTGTGGTCTATATATCTCAATGTTTTTATGCTAGGAATGTCCCCTTACTCAAAGGGTTTTTAGAGCAGTGGCTGACCGATACCAACACCTTTCACACAATTTACAACGAACTTGGGATCTCCTTATGGGACTTTCATCGCATTAGCGGTCTCACTATCCTTGGTGAGTTTTATGAAGAGTTCACACCCTCTAACGATGTTTTGTATTCATCCAAGACATCCTCTATTTGTCATGGTCTTTTCAACATCCATATCAATTGTGTACAATCAAACAAATTCGGCACCTAGACCTCCAATTTTGTTGACAAATCCTCAGCTTCAAGTGGTCATTTTCAATGGAAAGAAGGGATTTATAACGAGCTATATCTTGTTGGCTTTTTGGTGAGTTGGCTTAATGGGCTTGTCTTCCCTCACTTTTTTGAAAAAAATTCATCATATTTCCTTTTCTGTGGCTACCAAAATGGCCGATGGTACTTCGTTTAGCCTGGCCATCCCCGCTCTCACATATCTCTACCACTTTTTAGAAAAGTTGCTTTATCACCCTCACCTGGAAAGGAAAATGTCCAAGGTCCTTTGCATTATTTTTTCGAGTGGATTTCATTGTAGTTCCCTAAGACTTACTCTCATGGAGACCCTTATTCAATCCACCCGATTTTAGACATTCATTTCATGCCATATCTTGGGTTTATTGGGCACCAACAAGCCAATCAATTTTTCCAAAATAAGCCTCCGTTTGTGGACTCACTCCTTACCTATCCTATAGATTGTCATTTTAGAGCTCTCACCTATGAAAATGAACCTCTTGGGTACTCTGGTTGACTTTGAAAGGATATCACCTTTCTACCTCGGCTATCTCATATCTTTGAGATTGAGTATTTAAACCCTTAAAATGGGATTTAATTTTATTTCAGAGCCTTACTCCTCAAATATATATGATTGTTATTTTGGGTTTGCTCAAGCTTGTCCTACACCATTTGATGTATTTTGTCGACAACCGTTTCAGTGGCTCCAATTATAACAAAATGCAGACCACTGAAAGGGTTGTCGACAAAATACATCAAGCGGTGTAGGACAAGCTCGAGCAAACCTAAAATGACAGCCATATCTGTTGAGAGAGTAATGCTCTGAAATAAAATTAAAATCCCATTTTAAGGGTTAAAATCCCCGATCTCAGAGATCTGAGATAGCTGAGGTAGAAAGGTAATAACCTTTCATAGTCAACCAGAGTACCCAAGAGGTTCATCTTGGTAGTTGAGAGCCCTAAAATGACAATCCATAGGATAGGTAAAGAGTGAGTCCACAAACGGAGGCTTATTTTGGAAAAATTGATTTGCGTATTGGTGCCCAATAAACCCAAGATATGGCATGAAATGAATGTCTAAAATCGGGTGGATTGACTGAGGGTCTCCATAGTCTTAGGAAACTACAGTGAAATCCACTCGAAAAAATAATGCAAAGGACCTTGGACATTTTCCTTCCCGGGCGAGAGTGATAAAGCAACTTTTCTAAAAGAGTGGTAAAGATATGTGAGAGCGGGGATGGCCAGGCTAAAAGAAGTACCATCGGCTATTTTGGTAGCCACAGAAAAGGAAATAGGATGAATTTTTTTCAAAAAAGTGAGGGAAGACAAGCCCACTAAGCCAACTCACCAAAAAGCCAACAAGATATACCTCGTTATAAATCCCTTCTTTTTGTTGAAAATGACCACTTGAAGTTAGGGATTTGTCAACAAAATTGGAGGTCTAGGTGCCAAATTTGTTTGATTGTACACAATTGACATGGATGTTGAAAAGACCACGACAAATAGAGGATGTCTTGAATGAATACAAAACATCGTTAGAGGGTGTGAACTCTTCATAAAACTCACCAAGGATAGTGAGACCGCTAATGCGATGAAGGTCTCATAAGGAGATCCCAAGTTCGTTGTAAATTGTGTGAAAGGTGTTAGTATTGGTCAACCACTGCTCTAAAAACCCTTTGAGTAAGGGGACATTCCTAGTATAAAAACATTGAGATATATAGACCGCAGAATAAATATCAGACTTCTTCAGGATGGAGGGAAACGTAGAAAAGGACATCATTCAACCAAAAGATCCATATAGAGGATTGAAGATGAGCAGGGACGCCACAAACATTAAAAGAACTATCCCATCTTAAATTCTCATTCTTCATCCTCCTAAGAAGAATGTTAAATTCAGAGTGATCAATGGTTTTAGAAAATCAATGGAGGATCGAGATAGGGAATGAACCGATTACCTTAAGGTGCCCCTTCTCAAGAATCTTGCTACATTGTCGGATTCCTATGTAGAACTAGTCTTTGGAAGGTGCATGTAGAGTAATGTAAGGGTCCAACTCGGCAAAAGTCAACAAGGCAGTGATAGATTTGTGCCTAATAATTTTTTGACCATACTTGTCCAATACATCCTTTTTGTCACGTCAAATGTATTCAAGTGTCTTTTCCTTGAGAATGGCTGCAGAAAAAAAAGAAAAATGTTAGACATGGCAGTAAAAAAAATAATAAAATAAGATCAAGAAAGGCAAAAGCCATTGAGTGGTGACAAAATTCTCTTTTGAAGGCTAAAGCCTTTAATGGGTGATAGAAGCCTCTTTTGAAGGCTAAAACCGCTAATTGACAAAGGCCTCTTTTGAAGGCTAAAGCCATTAAGTGACAAAAGTCTCTTCAAAGCGGTGATGAATGTTCATTAATATGCTTTTATATCCAAAATATTGAATGGTCCGATTCTCCAAATTTAGGGCGTTTTAAAATGTACATATTCCAATATCTAGAAGCCTTCTCAAGGCTACAACCACCAAACGACAAAAGCTCTCATAGGAGGATTAAAGCAATTGGGGTGAAGGGGTGGTGATACATTTTTGACATTTGCGTCCGAAATTTTAAATGTTCCAAATTTATGTCCAATGGTACCAATCTGTCTGCTAAGATGCATATGTATATGGTAGCCAAAAGAGAGGGGGAGGGAAAAAATATGGGAGAGATACCTGAAATAAAATAACTCTAAAGGCGTGCGTGGATAAGGAATAGTGCCTATAAAAGAGGTAAAAAGACATAAAATAATTAAAAGAATTGTCTTTCTCTTTGTCAAAAAGAAAAAAAAAAGTCTCGAGTTATCCTAATTTGTACAGTTAAGATCCACTTGTACGAATAATGAGAGGTAGGTCCTGATTAGATCTTCAAGAAGTTTGGAGAGAGCCTACAACTTTCTGGAATTTTTTAATAACCACAAAACAAAAAAACAAAGAAAAAAAGGATTCTCTTGCATAATATACTTTTTTTTTTTTCCCTTAAAAAAAGTGAGCATTTTAGTTCATCTTCACAAGAAAGGATTTGTTCGGCCTATGATCTAGCCAAAATTTTGCTGTATACATGCTGTTGCAAAAAAAAAAAAGCAAGCAAGTAGGGATTTACTATGAAGGGATAAAAGGACTAAAAGAAAAAAAAAGTCTTTGTTCATATTTATAAACCAGGACTTTGTTTGGCCTATTTAGATTCATGGTCTAACAAAAATATGCTTGCATGATTTTTTTTTTTAAAAAAAAACAAGCAACAAACAAGTTTGTGTTGTGAAGGAAGAAAAAAAAAGAAAAAAGGGAAAAGGACTTTGTTTGGCCTATTCAGAATCGGATTCATGGTCTAGTAAAGATCTGCCTGAATGATTGAAAAAAAAAAAAAAATACAGCAACAAACAGGTTTCTGTTGTGAAAAAAAATGTGATTGCATGACTTTAAAATTAAAATAAAAATAAAAAACAGCAAACAGGTTTTGTTGTTTTACTGTGACAAAAGGAAAGTAAAAAACTGTATTTGTTTATCTTTACAATCAAGGATTTTGTTTGAACTATTTGCGTTCATGATTTAGCACACAAAGGACTGCTGTAAAATATATATACATAACAGTGTGTACCTGCAATAACAAAGGATGACAGCAGCAGTAGTTCAGCAGCAGCAGCAGATATATATGTTTTTTACCCTAAAGAAGCAAATACGTGGACTACAAAGGGGTAGGTTGTGAGCCTTATACTCAATCAAGCACATGAGTTCCTCAGGAACACTACCACTTAAAGGATGTCCTGATCAAACACTAATAAGTATAATTAGATTGAGTCTCCTTATATATATAATATATGTTTTTTGGGTAATTAAAGTCCTCATTCGGCAGCTGTTTTTATGGAGCCATGAAAGGATTTAAAATTTTTTAAAAAAAGAGAGAAAGAAAAAAATGGCCAAGTCCATAGAAAAAGGGCACATGCAATCCAAAAATAAATAAATAAATAAAGCACAATCAGCCCACAACCCATATAAAGAAGAGATCAGCCAAAAAAAAATCTCAAGGATAAAGTTTTCACATAAAAACCCGTCGAAGAAACCAAACCAAAAAAAATATATAATAATAATAATTTCATGCACAAACGATCTATTTGTTTAGATGAAAAAAAATTTCTGATAGAAAACATTTTCTACGAAAAACTTTTTTCAAAAAATATTTTTCAGAGAAAACATTTTTTTATGTTTAGTGGTGGTGGTGGTGGAATGAAAGTGAAGGTGGAGGTGGACATGAAGGCATGGTGGTGGGGCGATGGCAGCAGCGACTGTGGTGATGGTGGTGGAGGAGAGAGTAGTGGTGGTGGTGTGGTGGCATTGGTAAAAGCTTAGTTCGAAAAATATTTTCCACCTTTTAAAAGTGGAATACACTTTCTGCTCAAATAGTCTTGTTTTTATTGATCACGAAAAATATTTTCTATTGACTTCTATTTCCATTGTAACAAACACCAGAAAATACGAAAAATATTTTCCAAAAAATGTTTTCCGCCCAAGGTTAGGAGTGTACCCAATCTTTCCCCTCCAAACACATATTAATGTTTACTAATTTAGCGTTGTTTGTTTTCCGCCCAACAAACAGAGCGATACCATGATTTAAATATTGGTCAAGACAAACAGTGCCAAATTGTCGTGATCCTCACAATTAAAATTCACTTGCACAAGTCACAAGGAAGCATTTCTTGGCACATAAATTTCAACCAAATTTATGATACAATTCCAAATTCAATGGGATGATGAGACCACCGAAACACAATCTTTGAACCCTTGTGAGCCAATTGATCCGTGGAGAATGACACAGTCAATCAGTCAACGATACATATGGAACATACGGTAGTACGATAGAAATGTTGTAGGGAATCACCTCCTAAAATGATCAATATGATCCATTGAAATGCATAATAAAGTCCAATGACGTCGTATTTCAACGATGTTATTCAAGATATTCAAGTGATACGTTGAGCCTACAAGACTTGAAATACTCGATCAAAAGATGGCACCTGTGAAATTTACAACATGGGAACTACCGGGAATAAAATTTGGGAGATCAACGTGATCAACCCGCGTTCGTTATGATAACATGACAACATTATCATAACAATTTGAAATTTGAAATACGCGCTCTTATCACATCAATTTCAAATTCAAAATAAAGATAAAGCGCTCTAACCACGTAAATCACCCTATGTAAATATGAGGGCTATCATACAGGAAAAAGCAGAAGAAATCCAAGAGGGATCATAAATCAGAGATCAGAAGAAGAGAAACAACACATTAGAGATCGAATAGAGAGATAGAAATCAGAAGTCAAAAGAAGTCTTCACAAGAAAGAAGAGCGATTGAAAGAACTCAAGAGCCTACACAACAAACATAGCACAAGGGCAAGCAATAAGTAAAGGGTTCCTAGCCCAACGATTGCACTTTGTATATTCACGGCTTTTAAACTCCGATAATTCAATACAAATATTGCTTTTCCTTAAATTTTCTTCTGTTAAATTCTCTGTTCTTCGCTAATACTTTTAACAGAAGAACAGAGAATTTATTAAAAGCACAATTGTTCTGGAGGTCCAGCAAACTCCACTTTTTCTTACAAGCAGGTGCAGAAGAACATAGGTACCAAGTGGGAGAACAACAAAACAGAATAAGAATTATTTCTAAGAGGAATTGTATGGGAGTAAAGTCATATTTATTACTTATTTTAAGCTCCTTAAATCAAATAAAAATAAAAAACATGCATGCCCAATATTACATGATCATTTTACTACTACTTTTAAGGGGGGCAGTAAGCTCCATGGTGTAATAGTACAACTTAATCCTAGCTGAAACAACATACTTCAAAAGTATCACGTCCCTACAGCTTCCATATTCAACAATCAGAAGAGTGAACTCATCATTCAAGCCATACCTCCACTTGTTGCTGTCCGGATTATCTGAAACAAAGCTGGCACAAAAGGAAGAAAAAAGAGGAGAAATTGCAATCAATAAAACCAAAATATGCTTTTGCCATATAAACAAGACAAACCCCAACTGTAGTTAAACAACAAGTTCCATGTTTCGTTTCATTTAGATAAAATATAGCAGTAACAACTGCTAACAGCAGCATCTGTGAGAGGAGACCAACAACAACCTACAAGTGAAGTGACAAGAAAAAGTCTAGAACATAGAAACCAATCACAAAATCAGACACAACCCACTCATCTCATCTGGGTCCCACACAGGGTTATGTCTGGTTATGTGCAAGTAGAAGAACTGAAAAGTGACAAATAAAAAGCCTGTGCGCCCCCCAATTTCATTATCCTAGAATCCCTTTTAGTCCTGTGACATTGAAATTCTAGACTGAATTGTTCTCTACAGATCATTAAGAGCCATAAGCATATAACAAAGTTGAATGTAGAATGTCTGCCAACGAGGCGAGAGAGAGAGAGAGAGAAGAGAAAAGACAAGTAGCAAAAGCCTATCATACACCAGAACATTTCTTTCACATATTGAGAGGAAATATTTTCTCGAAAGAGTGTAAAGTACCAAAAGTAACCAATATGTATGCACCGTTTGTGGTTATTTTGTTGATCAGAGGGTTTTTAACAGGGACCCAATCAAGTACAGTCAAACCCAATATGCTCTTAACATTTTTTCCTCAGAAAAAATCAATATATCTTCTAAGAATGTTAAAGGTTAATGTTTCTTGCACCCATACAATTTTAATGAAATAATTTGGTTCAATATTACATGAGTCAAGTCAATTAGACCTAATAGTTCCTCTAGTATTTCTTTTTTAATCAATATAAATTCTAAGAATGTTTAAGGTTAATGTAACTTGCACCCATACAATTTTAATGAAATAAATTTGGTTCAATATTACATGAGTCAAGTTAGTTAGACCTAATAGTTCCTCTAGTATTCCTTTTTGAACAATAAGCGACACCTTTAAGTGTTTTAAGTATTAACCTAAAGGGTTTTCACTTATTCCTTTTTTTATAAATATATTTTTTTTTTGATAAATAAGCAAATATTATTAAGAAAGCACCAAGACGATGCAACCAATACAAGAAAACCACCCAGAAAGGGAACCAATAAAATAAGGACTAACCAATCACCTCATCTAGAAAATCTAAAAACACAAATAAATCCGGATCCACCCTACCCTCCAACAAATTATACAAAACTAGAGAAAGATGACTTTGTAACCAAGAAACACTATGAGAAACCGCTAAGAAGGTACGTCGATTTCTTTCCAACCAAAGCAACCACATCAAGCAGAACAGAGCCAATAACCAAGCTCGGCGCCGCCGCCGGGCAAGATGAACGCCCCGCCAAGCCAAAAGGAAATCAAACACCCCTTGTGGCTGGACCCAAGCAAGGCCAAAAAGTGAACAAACAAAGCCCCACAAAACGAAGCCACCGAGCAATGAAGAAACAAATGATTCACGGACTCCGCATCCTAGCAGCACATACAACACCGATTCACAAGGATGTGCCCCCGCCGCATCAAATTATCCAAAGTAAGGTTCCGACATAAAGCTACCCGTCCACATGAAAAAGGCGACCTCAGTCGGAACCCCCAAAACCCAAACACTTTTCCAAGGGAAGACCCAACCAGCATCTCCCATCAACCCCTGATAAAATGATGCTACTGTGAACCGCCCCTTTGCCTCCAACCTAGTCCATACCAATACATCGGGGCCCAAAGTAAGGTTCCTTTTTTTATAAATATTATTATACTCTATATAGGGTTCCTAAGTCCATTTTTTGAATGTCAACAGAAATTATATTATGATTTTTAAAAAAATTCATGGTTGGAGATTTAAACCCACATTTCTTGCTATTAAGGCACTGTCTCCCCAATTAGACAGTGTAATCATATCTTTGTATAAGAACTACTATGTAACATGTATCACAATCAAAAAAAAAAAAAAATCATATGATATATACAATTGTTTAATATCTTTTGTTATAATTTTACTAAATCCGAATGATTCTTGGTTTGATTCGATTTACAAAATTAGGATTTCGATTCACAATACGATTCTCAATTTGACAACTACAATATATATGTATATTTTCTTGAGGGCCACGTACATCCTGAGGCTAAATCATACGGTAGAGCAAGTTTAGGGGTATGGTCATGTGTGTGTGCATTTCAATTCCAAGAAGGGCAAAAAGCAGCGCATGTCTCCTATCCTATCTATGGTCAGAAGCTTTCCTCAAAGAGTGAATGGAACTCTCTACAATAATGGTTAGAGAAACAAAAGCTACTTTCTACATGTATAATAGGTATCAAATGGAATCTTCGATAATTTAAATGAAAAGACAAAAGGCTAATCTATTTCATTTTAACAAATTTCCAATTTTGAGGAGTTTGTGGAGCATCTTCAAGGTTCAAGGTGCAATCGTTTATTCATGTAACCAAACTCACTTAATTGGGGCATAAAGCTTAGTTTGGTTTGACTGTCAGAGAGGTGGACCCATTGAGAGTTTTGTAGGTTCCATAAATAATATGGAGATAAAATTGAATCTTACTTATCCTCGAAGAAAAGAAAAAAAAAAAGTTTCAACATAGAAACAATATTATAGCTTAACCAAGAAGTGAACTCACAAGATCCAATGACAACAAATATGAAGAATCCAAGTACAATAGGCCCCACTGGATAAGAAGTTCCCTTTTTTGTTGTTGTTTCAGGCACTGCACCTCTCTTCTTGATATTCTTCTCAAACCTCTCCACCTTCCTATCTGCAAGTCGCCTTGAGGTTGTCTGGAGATGTAACAAGTGACAAAAAACAAACTTGTTAGAGAGAGAAACGAAGCAATAACTGACATACTAACAAGTACGGACACGGATACTGATGCAAGAAACGACAATTTCAAAACAATGGAGCCATGGACACGGTGAGGACACGGCGAGAACGCGGCAATAAAATATGTTTTCATAAATTTTTATTTGCTATCTAAATTAATATTACATCCACAAACAATCAATATTAATAAAAATAACTCTAATTCTATACGTATTTTTTAAATAAAAAAATACTTTTAAATTAACACTTATAGTTTATATCTCTTTTTATGGATGATCTATTAAGCATTTAAATCTAAGAAAAAAATAATAAACATTCAACATTCATCAAAAGCACTAAAGAAAATTAGGGAAAAAATAATTTGACATGTTCCTAGTGTGTCCCCAAAGTGTCATCGGCGTGTCCACTGAATATAAATTAATTAAATAAGGGAACACACTATGTGGCGTGTCCCAGGCGTGTCCATGTGTCAGACACGGATACAGCACTTGTTTTGAAGTGTTAGTGCTTCATAGCTGACATAACATAACTACAAACTTTGGAAGCACTCCAAAGGAATTACGAAACGGGCTTGGACTATCTCTAGTTGGGATAGCCAATTGGACGGTCCAATCCGACCCATTTTTAGGTCCGTATTGACAATCCAAACCGTTCAATATATAGGGCACGTCAAGTACTTCATCCCCATAAAAAATCACATTGATCGGATATCAATAGCCACTTAATCAGATCACATTTGTGTGAATAATTTATTTTTAAAATTATAATTACCGTTAATACAAATTTGATCTGATCAAGTGACTATCGATGTCTAATCAACATAATTTTTTTTTACAGAGGTGAAATACTCAACGAGCTTTACACATTGAATGGTTCGGATCATCAATGTATGCTCCATGGTGGGCCCACAGAGGTCCAACAGCATACTCTAGTCCGATTTCGGACTGGAGAGAAGCCACTGCCTTAGAAAATAATGTTTATTACCTATGGTTTTTGAATAAAACACAAAGTGACAAACCTCACCACTCAATTAATGTACCTAGAGAATAGTGTATACAGATAATGTGTTTTTCATTTTCCTGAAAGGACTTGGTTGCCAAACTAGACAAACATACAAAGAACATTTACTTCTGCTTTGTACATTAATAAAAGTGAGCTAATTGGACATACACAGTATAAAGCATAACCACTTGGTCCAATGGTCATAGGGCAGCACACTAAAGTGCTTGCCAGTGTGTGGTCGATGGTTCAACTCCCCCCTCCCAGTTGCCAATCTAACATATACTAAACAAGCTAACTTTTGCTGGTCAAAAAAAATTCAACTTGCCCTCATTATCACTAAAAGTACACAAGCCTACTGCCATAATGCCATCAACTTTTTCAATACTCAAAAGCCCTACATAAACTCCATCACCTTTTAGCCACTTGTTTGAATGTGTGGAGTTAGGGTGGGGGTGGGGGTGGGGGTGGCGGTGGGGGTGGGTTATGAATACATTTCAGTAGTTTAATGCCATGAAAAATGATATTCAGATCCAATACGAAGAGTTGCTTTTGAAGCTACACAATGCAGAATCAATTTTGGGCACGTTGTCATTTTAAATAACAGTGCCATAATTCAACCAATGGCACCATAACAAACATGTCTTGCTCAGGGTGGTGAGATATGCAAGTACCAGACAATCAAATTATTAAGAGGCAGTGAAAAAAGAGGGATATTCAGAAGTATGTACTACAGCTAGTCAGGGTATTAGAATAATCTAATCTAATCTAATACTAAATCCTTCTTCACATATTGGATCAAGGGTCCACAAGCATCCTCACAATTTTCCTCATATGACCATACAAGAACTAAGCTCTAAAGTAAACTTTTCTGTGCTGATCCAATAAACATGTTGCAGGAATGGATCATTATATCATGAATACTTAACAATAACAAGCATCAGTCATGTGTCATCTTCACATATACAGCATCAGGACATGAATATTCTTCTTGTTCTTCAGCCAAAAATGAGGAAAACCAAGTAATTCAATGAAACAGGAAAACAATGCATATGGTTTCAGACACAACAGCTGATTGACTGAAATACTGCAATTTCCAAATTGAAGGAAGCCAAACCAAGAATTACAATAGACTAAATAATTTTTCCAAAGATAAGCAGGGATAACATTATTAATTTGGTAAACCGCAACATTTCAGAAATAACCACAACATCCCATCGTCATAATCTACAGAATTTGTTAACTTGTACAACAGATTCACTTATTTCATTTGTGTTCTGAAGAACTTTAGATCATGGTTTCAATATCATAGGGAAAATTACACCGCTAGTCCCTGTACTTTGGCCCTAGTGCCATTTTGGTCCCAGTAATTTCATTTGGCTCAATTTTGACCGTAAGTTTTTAACTTTATTTCAAATTAGTCCAATTGATTCCCATTATTAGCTTTTTTTTTTATGGCAAATGCACAATTTTAAGGGCAAAATTATAAACTTGATCAATTCATTGACTTATTTTAGCCAAAAAGCCGCTATAAATTGTTACCTCTCTTTACTTTTTTACGCATCTTTTCATAAAAAACCAAAAAGTTACTAAAATAGCCTATTCCCAAATGAGGCCTTAATCTCAACCAATTTACTGAACATGTTTGGCATTATCCATTGGACGAAATTGAAGCGAAATCTAAATTAATGGTAAAAATTGAGCCAATTATGGACTAAAATAACACAAATGGCAAAGTGTAGCAATACCAGTGTAATTTGCCCAATATCATAGTATGTTTTAATTCAATAAAAAAAATATATATATATTTCCATTCACTATCCCTTCCATTTTCTTTACCCTACACAAATCCAAGACCCAAAACATAGCCAAAAAATCTTACAGCACATGCATTTTCATCACCAGATGCATTCATTGCTTCTTATTATGATTTCATGAATTCAATTAAACATGTAAACGAAAACATACTCCGACGGAAAACAAGAGGAGTGGACATGAATCTAATAAACCTAGCTCCAAACGCAACCATTGAGAACCAGATCTACTTTACAAACGAAAATTCAGAAGGCATCAACGATGATTACTACGAAATTGATATGAAGCCAAGGGTAAATTTCTCAAAACTGGAATGAAAGTTTGCGAGGAAGGTGGAGAAAAGCATGATCGAAGAGAGAGAGACAGAAAGAAAGATGAGATTACCATAGTTGATGCCAAGATCTGCAAGCAGAAGCCGAAGAGAATCGAATTGTGGGATGATGAACAAGAGCCTCTTTTTTTCTTTTTTCTTTTTATTATTATTATTATTTTTTTATGAGGGGCTTCAAGCCTTCACCTGTTTGTTGCTCGTCTTCTTCATCGGCAATGCGACACGCTAAAACGCGTCTAATTTACGTGCTCCTTCCGTATCAAAATATTAATTATTTTTTATTTTTTATTATTTTAAAATATTAAATTCTTTTTAAAAATCAAGAAATATCTGACATGTGGCATTGAAGGCAAAATTCAATAGTAAGGGGTTGTTTGGTATGTTCTAAATAAGTGTACTTTTTAACTTTTTATAAAAAGATTTATAGAAAAATAGAGAGGAGATGTTGATTGATGCGATCCAAGAAAGATAAAAAGATAAAAAGTGTGGACTTATTTAGTCTTCCCAAACTTAGCCTAAATGTTATACCTTAGAACATCTTCAATGGAACTGCTATTCAAACTGTCAAAGTTAAAATTTGACAAGAATGGAAAAAAGAGATTTCTAATTACCTGCTATTTTACTTGCCAAAAATAACATATGCCATATCTGTTCTCAAATTTGACAAGTTAAATAGCAGCTCCCAAGCTTGCCAGACCAGCAAATATTAATAGAAATTTGGCACCAAATTCAATTCAAAAAAACTAAATTGAAACAGTAGGGAACCCAATTTTCAAAATCAAACCCAATTTTCAGAATCAAACAAATTTCATAATGAAATTAACAAACCCAAATTCGGTTTCTCTAAAAATTTTAATTTTTTTTAATCATTTATCACCAAATCAGTCAATCCAAATCAGATGGTATGCATTCACAATAAACCAAACCAAATCAGATAATCCAGTATCACAATAAAATTATCGGATGAACAAAAATTGATGGATGAACAAAAATTAAACCAAAAATCAAAATAAATAATTAAGAAAATTTGAAAAAAAAAAAACATACCAGATTGTGTTCTTTAAAGAAGCTTCTGGAAATGCTTGAGTTCTTTGAAGATCCGGTTTGAATTCATCGCCAGATTTGAGTTTCAAAAATCACGATCACCTCAGATGCACATCAACAACCAGGAAAATAAAGAAAAAATCAACACGTGAAGACTGAGAGAGAGACAGATATCAAAACATATATATATATATATGAGTATGTATATAGATAGAGATCGTACCAAAGACAGAAAGTAGATAGATCGGAGGTGAAGACTGAAAGAGAGACAAATCGGAGCTTCATAGGTAGAGAGAGAGAGAGAGAGAGAGAGAGAGAGACGTTTCAATCATGGAGGAGGAGAATGGACTGGTTTGAGGAGGGGGAGGGAAGACAGAGAGAGGGAGATGAAGAGTGAAAACAGAGAGAGGGGGAAGACAGAGTGAAAGAGTGAGAGAGGGGTTTCGATCATGAAGGAGAAGGGAGAGTGGTTTGAGGAGATAAAGACAGAGTGAAAGGGAGAGGAAGATGGTAGATCTCGGTGGATCATTCTAGACACTTGACAGATCAACCATTGATGTTTATACGTGGACGCTGGAGGTCTCTCAATGTATAAAAAGAGTCGTTGTGCTCTGTTTGATTTTTATTTTTTTTTTAAATTTAATTTTTTTTTACAACAGCTATCTTCAAACGGCTATTTCCCCAAACGGTAATATTTTAAATTTCTATAAATTGAAACCCTCCATGTCACTTTTATTTCACACAAACATTTAGATTTAATTTTTCTTCTCTCCTCTCTTCTCTGAATTTGATTTCACAGCAAACCTCTTAAATTATTTTCTTTTTAGTTTTTTTATTCAATCACTATGGAATGCATTCATTGCTTCTTATTATGATTTCATGAATTCATATGTAGTGATATGTTTTTTGGTGGGGTGAATTATATTTAATTTTTTTTTCCAAATTTTCATTTTTATTTTTATTTTTTATATTTGTCTAGTTGGAAATAATATAAATATATAATTTTTTTTACAAACAAGTAAAAAAATGTCACAAAAGACAAAAAATAAACAAAAATAAAATCACAAAAAAACATATTTCCAAACAACACTTACAAACTTGGAGGGAAAGTTGGTTGAGATTTGTCAAAATAACAAATGACCATTGGAGCACCATTGCTATAATTTGGCAAAATAGCACTATTCATTGCCAAATTATAGCAATAGCAATAGTATTATAGCAACAATGATTGGAGATGCTCTGACATTGTTGTAATTGTACGAGAATTTATAAAATTTGTTACACAGGACTGTTTGGGAATAGGCTTTTTTATTACACCTAACATTGTTGTATTTGTACGAAAATTTATATAGTGCCTAATTTGTTACACAGGCCTTTTTTTGATAATAGGTTATTTTAGTTGACTTGTTAATTTTTTTAATTATTTTTAGTAGTCAAAAAGTCATTATAAATGATTATAAATTTATATAACCACCCAATTTTAATTATTTTTTAATTATTAATTGTGAAAGAAAAATAAAATAATTATGAATTAGATGTAATATTAACAATTTAAATATATATTATTTTTATTGACTATTTTAGTCCAAACCTAACTTTCTAAACAATGCCCCAATATCTTATACACACTTGCGTCTCGTTTGATAATTTTTTTAATAATTTTTAAAAGAAAAAATTAAATATATATATATATATATAAATAAAACAAAAAATTGGTAATAAACTCAATCTAAAAAGGTATAAAGTATTAGTTCAGTGGATATTTTTGTTAGTGAGACATTCACACTTTGTGAAATAGTTTGGTGAGAAATCCTTTTGTTCTTTTTAGAGGACATTTTCTTTTCAATTTTACCCCTTAATTTATCTGTTGACTTTTTTGACTATCTATTTAAATTTATATCTATCCGTTCAAAAAATTTAACTATCTGTTCAATTTTTTCCCTTATCTATACAAATATTTGTCCAAATTTTATTATATGTTCATTTTTTTTCTCTTATTTGTTCAATAATCTATCCAAATTTTATTATCTGTTTAATTTTAACAAATTTTATCTGTTGAAATTCAAATATGTTTATATTTTAAAACTCTGTCTGTTTATATGTTTTAAACTCCATCTATTTATATTTTCAATCTGTTTCATCATCATGATCATCAACAATAACAACAACTACTTTAAAAAAAGAAAAAGAAAAACACATTGAGGATTTATTAAACAGATAATAAGTATAACAAATCTGTTTAATTTTTTTCTCGAAATTATTTTGTCTGTTCAATTTACAAAAAAAAAATGATTGGATCTCAGATCTAAACACCATTGGCAAGAACTAAAAAATAAATAAATAAATAAAAAATTGAACATCTCTTCATTAATCTTTCCCATCTCAACTGTGCAATTCCTCAGCACCACCCCTGTCGCCGTAGGTCGCCTTATCTGCCGCTTCTACAACTCAACCCTAAGGTCACGTTTGTTTGGCGGATTAGGTTTGATGAGATTGTTAGTAAATGGATAGTTAGTGAAAAGATTGTTAATGTGGTGATTGTTAGTAAGGGGATTAGGTAAAAGTGTATTTGTTTTGATGATGGTGGGAGAGACGGTTAGTAATGGAATTGTTAAATTATTTTTATATAAGATAAAAGTAAAATATTTCTATATTAAAAAAAAAATCTAAAACAAATATAAACGAAATTTACAAATAATAGGTTGCACTTGGGTTTAAAAAAAAAAAAAAAAAAAAAGGAAGTACAACCTAATCCCCTCACTATTTTTTCAATCTCAACTCATCAGAAGCAACCCTAATTCGATTGGGCTGTGGGAGTGATACTCCAAGTGAAGTAGCAATCCCCTTTAACAAGGAAGTTACCAAATAAGCTACAATGGGACCCACTTCATTACTACTCCAATTCCACTCCCTAATATGCAAAACAAACATGACCTAATAGTGAAACGACTCCTCAACTGCTCAACACAATAACAAAAAAAAAAAAAATCTATTTCATCATCAACAACAACAAGAACAACATTAACAACAACCAAGAAAAAAAAAGAAAAAAAAAAAAAAGATAGAATTTTTATAAATTTTTGGGGAAAAAAAGAGAGAAGAGAAATCTTGCTTTATATGATGGCGAGGGAACGACGAATCTAAGGGATGATGGCGGGGGAGCAATGGATCTGAACGAAGGAGGTGAGGGAGTGACGGCGATGAGGCTTTAAACACCGACGGAGGAGCTAAGGGTAAGAGTCTTTGTAACGCCCACATTTTATTACCCAAATCCATCACCAAATCCTTTCTATTATTACCAATTTCAAAAATATCATACACGTGCCAACACAAATAGTAAAAAGGAACATTCTCTCACGATAATGACAATGATGTATATATATACAGCAGGGTATAATGCCCTTAGGCTTACATAGAATTTAAATGAATAAGGGATTTATTCTTATACAATACATGGCACTCGGCCAACAAATAAAAGGCCGTGGCCAAAAAAGCAAAAGACTTCAAGTCTGAATAGTCCCTCCAACCCCAAGTACCTGAAAAGTTTGTCAATATGTGGGATGAACACAAAGCCAGTAGAAATCCCAAAGATCATAAACAATCGCAACAGATAGATAAATATGATCATGCATGCTCCACAATGATATATATATATATATGTATGTAATGTGACATTTTATACCCAAACTATACATATGTAAATACCATTCTTTATTTTAAAAAATCCCATTTCCATTTACTTACAAATACCCATTCTTATATTTTAACTCACTAGTTCAATTCCTACATTCACAAAATATCTCTAACCACATCTTCTAATCCAACCTCAATAATAATTTCTATGCACACACGAAGACACTAAAGTCACATATAACAAACACAACCTGTGGTCACACCACTTCCAATACAAACTAAGTTTTAAATCTAAATTAAACCATTATTCTATAATCACACTATACAAACATACCCTGTGGTCATCACTGAGCACTATGTAACCCCGTGACCATTGCCAAGCGTCACCACAACCTGTAGCCATTGCTGAGCGCTACCAAAACCCCATGGCCATCGCTGAACGCCACCAATCCCGTGGTCAACATGAGTACTGCATCACAAACCGGTGCACTATAAAAAGATGCACTCTGCCAGTGGCCATCGCTAAGCACCACCTATCCAACACCAACACAACATAACCAAACATTCGCCCTAATCGTTCAATTAAACTAGCTTATGTTTAATTACAAGAGATGCATCCAAAGGCACCAACCATCACTTGCTACAAAATGTGCTCCATGCATCTTCGTTCAACAACGGGTTTTCAATCTTACCAAAACATTTATACTAAACACAACATGAGTTATCACTCATCAAAATCATACCTAGTTAATGGTTACCATTCACCCAGGCAATCTATTTAATGCCAATATCGCAACACTAACAACATACACAATTGTTTCAATTCCTTTCTAACAACATAATCCACGATAACACACAAATGGAATTGTCTATTCACAATGTCTACTAACAACCAATAATACATTAATCTAGGTTATAGAATCTAACACATAAACCCTACACATGGCATCTACAATTCAACAAACAATACCATCCTCCACCGATGGCTAAGGACGAAACTCTACAGACTCCAATTAATTAATAACAATAATAAATATGTACAAATTAAATTCCAGTTTCCTAGGTTATAATAAAACTAACAAAAACATCTATTTGTGCCAAAACTCAATTTCCACACCTCCAATTTCCCAACATACTTGTAGTTGGTTTCTCGTGCACCTTGGAGGGGTTTAGTCTCCTCGGATACGATAGCCCTGCAGTTTGGACTCCCATGGTTCTGACTCTGGTTTCACAAGTGCAATGTGAAACAGAAAAAAAAAAAAAAAAAAAAAAAAAAAAAAAAATGAGAGTCCAAATCCAACAAATCTTAGAAAATCCATTTATCATTAGAGATGCCAGAAATGAACTGCATTGCCAGATTTCAGAGTCGCTACCTAAATATTTTTAGGAAATTTAGGGAACACGTGACCCGTGCCAAAAGCCACTTGTCCGTTATAACCAAAATGTCTTGGCTCGAGAACTTAGGTATGAGAAGGGAATGTTATGAATTGAGCACCTCATTCACTTGATCAAAGATCGGCCTCTACTAATCATGATGTGATTTTTATGTACATTATATACTCTTATTCTGATTATTAATACTAACTTTACTATGTGAGGCACACAAGTATAGACTACGTTACCTACTTTTGAATGTTTTGATTTCATATTTGTTTGAAAAGAGTTTGAATATGCGCTACTTGCAAAGTAAGCTCGTATGTACTTTAATCAAAATCATCCCAACTTAAGCAACATAGCCTTCATCCACAAGCATTCAAGAGATATTTCAAATAAGCGCTTAGCTTTATGATAGTATGCTTGATATGGCAATACAAACACACATGCAATATACTAAAGTAAGAAATGCTCACCTAGTACTTAATCGAGGTAAGCCAAAGAGAAGAAAATAATTAAAAAAATGCATGCTTTAATATGCAAGTGACTAATGCAATACATACAAAATGCAACTACTAGGTCTGGTTTAGTTTAACATATCATATGGATCAACTCAAAGCATACAGCAATACACGTATTCAAGGAAGTAGGAAATGACAACAATGTTAGAATGATGAATCGAACCCAATGCATGCGAAACATGGATATTAAGCATGGCAATGATAGGAAACGAAAAATATGATGCGGCAGCATGCTTTTCGTGCTCCTTTCAGATATGATAGCCCTACAGTTCGGACTCCTGTGGTTCTAAATCTGATTTCACAAGTGCAATGTGAAATAGATAAATACAAATGAGTCCAAATCCAACAAATCTTTTTGGAAAATCGATTTTGAATAAAAAATGCCAAAAATAGACTGCATTGTCAGATTATAGAGTCGCTACCTAAATATTATTTTAGAGAAATTTAGAAAACCCGGGACTCGTGCCAAAGGCTATTAGTCCGTCATCATCAAAGTGTCTCGGCTTGGGAACTTAGGTACGAGAAGGGAATGTAATAAATTGAGCACCCCACTCGCCCGATCAAAGATAGGCCTCTACTAATCATAATGTGATTCTTATTTACATTATATGCTCTTATTCTGATTATTAGGCTAATTTTACTATGTGACGCACACAAGTATAGACTAATTTGCGAAAATTTGAACATTTTGATTTTATTTGTGTTTTGAAAAAGAGTTTTGAATAAGCGCCATCTGAAAAGTGGGCTCTTATGTACATTTAAACAAATCATCCCACCTTAAGCAATTAGCTTTCATCCATAGACATTCAAAACAGGTATATCACTTAAGCACTTAGCTTCATGGAAAATATGCTTGGTATGGCAATAATCACACACATGCGATATGCTAAAGCATAACATGCTCAGCTTGTACTCCAAGGCAAGCCAAAAGAAACAAAATAGTTAGAAAAAATGCATGATCCTAACGATACAAGATGGCTAATGTAACACATGCAAAATACAACTAATAGGTCTGGTTGTCTAATGTGTCATGTGAATCACTTTGATAGCATACGGTAGCGCACGTATTCAAGGCAGTAATAAATGACAATGCCGTTAGAATGATGAACTGAACCTTATGCATACGAGACGAATGGATACAAATTATGGAAAATGCTAATAGAAACATGGTGCTCTATACTATCTATCATAAGCAAGTAAATAAAATGGAGAAAGAAATGGGGGGTTGGAAGACATACACATTATTACATATTTGCCCTCACACAAGATAGTCCTAGCTAATTACTATGAATTAACTAGCTATTACAAACCAAATGAAATAAATTAACGACATTAGCTAATTATTACAATACAAAAAAACAAATAGCTATCTAATTAATCTAATGAATTAATTACAAAGCAAAATCAGCTAACTACTCTAACCAATTAATCACTTTACAACATGAAACGAGGGATGACTCATGCATGTACGCGGATTTCCACCTAAAAATGCTCTCTATTTGGCTGCCAAAATACTTCTATTTTGCAATCAGAAAAATGTATTGTTTTTACCTCATTTTCTGCTCTGTTCTGCAGGAAAAATAACACTGCCTGGCTGAAGAGGTGGTTGGGCGGCCAGAAGAAGTGGTCAGTCGTACAGTAAAGGTGGTCGGCTGACCACTAATGTTTGGTACTGCCCTACTGTAACAGACATGAACAGAGCACTAACAGAGTATTTTTAGGAGATGTTTGTCCTTCCTGCCTCTCCTTATCATCAAATAGATCAAAGGAGGGGTAAACTCAATTCACAAACCATCAATCAACACAAATCCATTGCGTGATGATTTATGGATCAATGGACAAAAGCTTAATAAATAAAGCTAAAAGACCAACAAAAACCTCTCCCTATCATGATATTGATCAAGGGAAGTGGTTGACATTGACTCTTGAACCATTTTCATCACTAACAAGTATGAAACGACTCAAGACTCAATCGGTTCAATTAATGTCTGATTGAACCCAAGTTGATTTATTATCTTGTTTTATTTTAGCTCTAATTTTATTAACCTTTTTTAACTACCTTCCCATTCATTAGTCATTTTAGTCCAAAGTGAAAGTTAAGTCTACTAATGTAGAGAAGTGTCAAACAAAGAATTGTTTTAGGCATGAGAGAGATCATGCCTTTGGTAATGAACCTTCGGAAAGATTAAACCATTAAGCACAAGGTCTCCTCTTAAGCTTAAACAACGCTCACTTTGAAACAATTCTCAAAGCCATAAAAACCAAGAAAGGAGGGAGGGTGCAAAGGTGATTGTGCCATGAACACAAGTATGAAAGACATTAAATGAATGCTATCAACTCAAATAGATTGGTGTCTAATGCCTAAAACACCAAACCTATGAGGAGTATTACACTACAAGCATACGATACAAAGCATAAATGAAATGCATGACTTAAAACAGTCCTAAAACTGTCAAAAAAAAGTGCTGGAATCCACATGGAAAGGGATGAAAAAGTAAGCTACAATATTGAGGAAATTAAGCTAGTAGACAAGCACAAGGAGAGGAGGCTAACCTCTCCATTTTTGGGACTTCAAAATAACATTTTTAGCCTCTGAAAACCTCTGAAATTTAGTGGTAAAAAACTAAAAAATAGTTGATGAAAAGATAGGAAACACAATGGCAAAAGCTTGGAAAACAAGGTTCAAAGAAGGGTGGTCAACCCCTTTACCTTGGATAGCTTTAAAACACAAGTTTCAGCCCATAAACACAGTTGAAAAATGATCCAAAAACAGCAAGTAAAGATGGTGAAGAAATAAAAGAAAGAAGGTAAGAGTTATACCTCTTAAAGAGGAGTAACTCTTTGAATTATAAACCACCAATTTCTTACCCTCAAGTGCTAATATTCAAGCTCAATAACCTCAGCCAAGAACCCTCAAGAAGCCCGGTTTAAGGAGCTTAGGCTCTCGGAAATATCAATACAGAAACAGCTGGGGCAGTGCATTCGTCAAAAATATCATTCAAATGGAACATTCAACAAATCAATATCAATGTCTTTAGAGGAAATATCATTTTGCCCCTCAAATTATTACGCATTTTTTAATTTGATTCTCATACTTCGATTTATTTCAATTTAATACCTGAACTTTCAACAAATTGATCAATTTAACCCCTACTGTCACATTCTGTCTATAATTAGACGGAATGTGCTGGCGTGGCACCAAAATGTATTTGGAATTTCATTTTACCCCCCAAACTATACCTTAAAAATCAATTTGCCCCCCAAATATAAAAAATTAAATTTAAATATTTAATAGATTATTTTTTATCTCAATAATGAAAAAATTAAAATTTAAATAATATTACTTTGCACAAAAAAAAAAAAATTCTCATTTTGAATTATTTTGAGACTATGAAGCATACGTACCGGATACACAAAATATGTACTCAAATTTTTCTTTCTTAATTTTTGGCCTACCCAGACATATCTAATATATATCCAAGTTGTGTCGTATCTTAGTCAAAAATAATATTTTTTTTTCTACTACAAAGATAAAATTCCTTTTACGAAACTTCTTTTTCATTTTTAGTTTTGTACTTAGCATGGTTTTAAAATTAAGTTATGATTTATAAGTTATTTAATATAATAATATTTAATTTTATCTTATACCTATGCTTTTGGCATTATGTTGGATAATTTTCTAAACGGTAAAAGCGAACAAATGAACCCCTTAAACTATTGATAAGTATCACTTTGCCCTCTACATTATAAAAGCGTACAAATGAACCGCTAATCTATTGATAAGTATCACTTTACCCTCTAAATTATAAAAGCGTACAAATGTTCTTAAATTATAAAAACGTACAAATTTGACCGTTAACAAAAGGAGTCAAAGTGAAATAAACTAATAGTTTAGAGGTCTATTTGTACGTTTTTATAGTTTAGGAATAAAATGATACTTCTCAATAATTTACGAAATCTATTTGTATATTTTTATAATTTAAGGGGTCAAATTAATAGTCCTCAATAATTTAAGAATCTCTGTATAAATAATCCTTAAATTTATGAAAAAAATTTATTTTTATTTTTTTATATAAAAATTTATTATTATTATTATTATTTTGGATTGAGTAAAGGAAAAACGAAAAAAAACGTTTTTAAAACAAGCCCTCAATCTTAGATCTGCAAATCTTTTCGTTGCGTAGTCAGGAATTGAATTGCCTTAGGGTTTGATGGAAATCGACGTGGGAGAAGTCGGTCCCCAAAATCCAAGTATCGGAATTTCATTATCATTATCGTCTTCACCAGGTAAATTCGTCTATATCTGTATACGAGACTGCGATTTACGCAAGTATACGAATGGTACGTGTTCCATGTCTCCGACGACATCCAACACAACCAACCTCCTCCTCCTCCTTCTAACTACATGAACCGCATTTCTCGATTTCACGACGACGATGACTCCAGAGTTGTAAATCTCTTCCCCAAAGTCACTGTAAACATGGATTGGATAATTGGTTGGTCGATTTTAGGATCCAAAATGTTATACACTGTTGATGACTGTATTGGTGTTTGGAGAGGACGATCGGCTTGGAAAGAATCCAATCGAGTGAATCGCATTGACCTTACGACTCCCATGGCGGGATGGGAGCATTTTCCTCGAATGCCTAATCAGTTTGCTTCATCGGTCCACATTTTCATTCTCGGCGGCATGTTTTATTGCCTCGGTGGTTTTTTGGAGTGGGATTCACTGTTGAACATGGAGTATGATAAGCTTTTCTTGAGCTTAAATGGAGAGCACGACGAGTTACCTCCACCTCCATGCCTCGACATTGACAAGTTATTTTCAGCCTCCAAGCCCAGTCCTTTCACCGTCCCCACTGATTTGAAGAGGCCGTCACCGTGGGCAATGGCTTATGATCCGAGCGTAAATGAATGAGAATCTCTACCTGACCCTCCACGAATTCCGGATATTGTTGACAGTATATTTTCAGCAACTGGAGAGGTCCCCAATCCATTTATTATGGTGGGTTTGCCTGAGAATCGTGTCCTTCTAATCTACCATGTAAATACCAAAAAGTGGAAAAGAGGAGAGTTTGAAATATGCCCCAAGTTTAGCCCATATATGTTTAGAGGACCAGCTTTGGTTGTTGATAGTAAGTTATATTGGTATTCAGTTCATGGTCTGTGCCTAGTTGGATATGATTTAATCAAAAATATATGGTTTTAGGATAATATACCTATCCATGACTGCGAAGAGGATTTCGGGTGATGGAGGATGACACTCCTCCGCACTTAGCTCACATAGGTGGCAATAAGTTCTACCTGTTATGGGTTTCCATGTTGCCGCACGGGCCTATGAATATTCCAGAGTCTACAGATGACTGTAGTTCTCGCATTCACTGTATGAAGCTTCAAGTTACCATTGGAAACCTTGACCCAGACAGTAAAATTTTTCCCTTGGAGGTCTCTATCCTGTCATGCCAATCTTACTTAGTTCCTGGGTTAAAGTTTTTCCACGGATGGCTTGGTGGTGTAAGTGTCACGACCCGCTCTCCGTACCCAAGGGTTAAGCATCGTGATGGCCAGTAACTAAGGTTACCTCCGTCCAATTCTAAAACAGATCAATAAACGAAAGCGGAAGTAATATTAAAATAAGGGTACCAAAATAATCATCGGAGCTTCTATTTTTATTACAAAATTTATTGACCAAAAAGGCCGATATTTACATATAAAAATATCATAAAATTACTGTGTGTGTGTCTATTTCGCAGCCCCGCATCTAAGACTTTCCAGAAGCTATTTCTGAATTGCATGTTTCCTGAAAATTGGTAAAAAACTATAAGCACATGGCAGAGTGAGAAACATTAAACCAAGAGTATAAGGGACACGAAATAACCATGGATCGTTAGTTAGGTCAAAACATTTACATAAACAAATCATTTAAGTAGCAGAAACTGAAATACATAAATTATGTAAATATATAGTCATAACCACGGTACAGAACAGAACAGAACAGAGGTCACAGAAGTGACAGTCAGAACAGAGGTACGGATTCAAGAGGTGGCTCGTATGGATTCTAGAGGTGGCTCCCACAATAGTGTAGCACTTACCTCAGCACAACACTTTGCTCCGCACAGAACAGAGGTCAATGGATCCATGACAAACAGAGGACCACAGAGTGGTCAAACAGAGGCCAATGGTTATTTAAGTCCCCCAAGGCGTGGGACTCCCGTGGTGGTACTTACAAAACATAATTGTTTATAAGGTCATAGCCAAATATTCTTTAAAATATAAACAAACATATCCATGGGTTTCCTTTTAAGCAAATAGGGTTGAGATATAAAACCACGTAACTGAAAATCTTTTTAAAACATAACTTTTATTAATATATTAATAAAACATAACTTATATAAAACAGATTTTGGTAAGTCAAAATAGATGTAAAATACATTTTGGTAACTCAAGGTATAATATAACTCACCTTAACTTTAATACCTTACTCTTCTTTTCCACTATCGAAGACCCTTTCAACTTCCATTATTCTTTCCTTCCTTTCCCTCTTTCTTTCTTCTTTCTTTTCCTTTCTTTTCTTCTTTCTTTCCCAGGCAAAACTATTCCTCTCTATTTATAGTGCGAGAGAGCAGACGTGGCTCGTGTCAGATTCGATTAATAATTATATAGATTCGTTCTTATCCTTAATAGATATTTAAGATAATTACCTTTTGATTCAACTTTTTAATATAATTATATAAATAATTTAATTTCTAATTAAATTGCACTTTATCTTATACTAACAGAAAATTAATTATTTATTTTGTTATCACACCCATAATTATTATTATTTATATTATCTATATTATTATTATTTATATTTTGACCCCTAAACTTTTAATAATTATATTATTTTACAAAATTACACATAATAATATATAATAAATTATATATTTTCTTAACTGAGATTAAATAATATTAGTATAAATTCTACAGAATAATTAAAAATCTGGTTTGTTACAATAAGCATCTACTTAAATTTATGCACCTCTTCATTTCATCATGTTATTGTTTATTTATTTATTCATGTGCCTATAATTATCTATATACCAGTGCCATTTTGCAAGCTCAAACAAAAAAATATTTATCTTAGTTGGGTTTGTGCTTTGATTTTTATACATTTTTTCCAAGCTCAACAAAATATTAATTTTTTAGACAACAATTCAGCAAAATTACAACAGCAAAGCAGCCATGTAATTCATCAAAAACTATAACAAAGTAACCATACAATCAACAAAAATACACCTTATCAAAACTGTAAGTGATGTGGATCCAAACAAACAAACAAAAAAAACAAAATTGTAAGTGGTAGAAAGGACAAGGTTCCAGAGCAGCATATGATTCACAATTGTAAACATTAACACACCAATCGTACCTATCTTAAAAAATTTTTTTTCTTCTTCTTGAAAATCATTCACTTTTCTCATTCATGAGCAACATAAGTTTAGCAAAATTAAGACAAAATCAAAACTTTCTACCCGTAGAAAGAAGGCAAAGTTTCAAAAAAAAAAAAATTAAAAAATTAGAACTCAATGTGATTTTACTGTTGCAATCCTTCCATGTCACAGAATGCCCCAAAAATGAGTGCTACAAAAAAATATAAAGAAAAAACAAAAGTTTTAGGCCAATGAAGAACTCACTGTCCTGTGTTAGAGATCAGTGTTGGAGGTTTGTGAATCCATTTTTCTCTTCTTTTCTTCATAAACCATGGTGGTCTATTAGGGATCACAAATATTTATAGTTTGTGCTATCATAAGATGGGTTAAATATTTGGTACAATCTCAAAAGTCAAACAAAAGGATGGTGTGTTTGTTGATAAAAGAAAAAGAAGACTGTGGGAAAAGAAGCGCGCTGATATCAGGTGCCTCACGCTAAAGCCTGAAACGATCATTTTTTCTCACCTAGGTGTCGACTCACCATTTTGCTTCGCTTTAGGCCATCAGAAGCGCCATATGGTTGCCTTGAGTGGTAAGGTTTGTCATTAGACTTGATTTATTATTCAATTAAATCTCACTTACTATTTAATGAGACTCTACTTATTATTTCATTAGACTTGACTTACTAAACAATTAAACCATACTTATTACTTAACGAGTCTCCACTTACTATTTTATTAGACTAAGCATACTAATCAATTAAACCTCACTAGACTCCATTTACTACTCAATCAGCTTCCACATACTATTTCATTACATTTCACTCACTACTCAATGAGCTTTCACTTACTATTTCATTATACTTCAATTACTACTCAATGAGCTTCCATTTACAACTTCACTAGACTCTACTTACTACTCAGTCAACTTTTACTTACTATTTCATTATATTCCACTTACTAATCAATTTTGGTTTCACTTATTACTATCATGGAATGGTTGTGCCCTTTAACAAAGTCAATCACTTCATATTTGCAAATATTTCAATTGTGTTTGATACGAAAGGATGCATAACAACTCTAGTTAATTGTTTTGATTCTCTTTTACGATCTCCCACCTCAAGTTATTCGGATTGTCGATGCCCTTCTTTTGAGCAAACCCATCTCCTCGATATAACCATATTACTCTTGTCCTTATAAAACTGATCTCTTTAAATACTAGAACCTTTCACCTTCGCATACATATCATAGAAACTTTCTCCATTTCTACTGAATCAAATGCCATTAGTCATTTCAAATACATCTTTTTTAGTTAGTTGATCCATATAGTTAACATCTCTTTTGATTAGGAGATCGTTAGAATTAACAATATTCTTTTGATTGCCAATGTTGTTGTACTCACCAGTGTCAATATCATCGTCATCATCATTATGTAATTCATATACGATGTTGGTATGCCCAATGTTGTCTTCCATCTGTGGTAAGTATAATAAAATTAATTAGATCAAACCAAATGGTAAGTAATATTACAATTAGTTAATAGATTCCATTTATTATTTCATTAGACTTCACTTACTATTCAATTAAATCGTACTTATTACTTAATGAGCTTTCACTTACTATTTTATTAGACTTTACTTACTATTCAATAATCTTCCACTTGCTACTTCATTACACTTCACTTACTGTCACGACTCAACGGTACCCGGAGGTTTGGCATCGCGACAAGACAAAAAATTGAAATCATAACAAATTAATAGTCCAGTGGAGTAAACCAAAAAATGGTACCCAAATCATTATTTAATTATAACAAAAACATATACATTGGAGCTTATATTCATTTACAATGCTAGAGCTGAACTATGACCATAAAGTGCTTTGTGCCTACCCCACGCACTAGTCCTGACACGTCACCTGAAAGTGGTTAAAAACTATAAGCACATGACAGAGTAAGAAATATTATACTGAGAGCATAAGGGTATAAAAATCACCATGGATAATCATTGGGCTAAACAGAGCTTAGTTTGATATTAAAATACAGAGTACATAATACGGAAATCGCTTTGAATAACAGACATATAATGTAGATATCATAATAACAAAATAATCATAACTACGGTACAGAATAAAACAGAGGTATGGGCTCAAGAGATAACTCGCACGGACCCTAGGGGTGACTCTCACAATAGTGTAGCACTTTGCTCTACACAACACTTTGCTCCACACCAGAAATCAAAAGGTCAGTGGATCCATAACTGACAGAGGGCCACAAAGTAACTAATCAGAGGGTCAATAGTTATTTAAGTCCCCAAGGCGTGGGACCCCGTGGTGGTACTTATAAAATCATTATTCAAAAACACATTTAATAAACAGTTTTATCCATGAGTTTCTTTTTTAAGCAAATAGGGTTCATTTAACAAAAATAATATACTTTAAAAACTAATATAAGTTTCAAAACATAATTTACAGAAAACAATTTATGGTAACTTAAAATATAATAAAACTCACCTCAAATTTGATCATTTACTCTTACTTCACTCACTCTCTTATATATCTATCATTTGTTCTTCTTATAATTTTATAATCATGCAACTCACCTATACACCTATTTATAGGTGAGAATACCTTACTATGCAATACTGTGCAACCATGTCAACCACATGGTTGAGCCACGCCATACATTTCCTTTCTTCCTCTTTTCTTCCTTTCTTTCCTGACTTTCGTTTCCTTTTTCTTTTCACTTAGGGTTCATTTGGGATGTGAGTTGACTTTTTAATTTTTTGGCTATTTGACTATTTTAGTCTAGGGCTAAAAATCCTCGTTTGAGATTGGCTTTTTAACTTTTTTGACTTTTGTGAGAGAAAAAATGAAATGATTATGGGTTAGATGTGACATTTTGTCTTATTTGGCTGAAATAGCCTATTTTAACCCAAATGGACATTCCAAACAGGACTTTATTATTATAATAATATAATATAATATATATTGAGGGGAGTCTAGTGACCAAATAATTTATATTATCATTTATTTTAATAAAACACAATAACTCTAAATTTAATTCTAATTAGATTTTATTACACACAATTAAATATTTTGGGGTGTTACAATTTTTTCTCCTTTTTAAATTTCATCCTCGAAATTGATTTAGAAAATTATTCATTTCCGTTGCACAATCTAATACAATTATTTCTAACCATTACACTTAATTCACACAGAACAGAATGTACAAATAATTTATAGAAATGTCCCTTCAACTTTTCTTTGCTTGATTGAAGGATGACAAAACATATATTCTCAACTTTTTTTTGCCTTCAACAGAGTAGTGATTGAAGAGGGACCAATTTTTTTTTTCCATAACATATACGATATCACATTATAGTTTTTAAAATTTTGTATAAACACACAAAATCACACAACTTTATCATATAAGTAAATGGACATATAACATTTTAGGTACTGATCACCCTCCTATCCCACTACTTAATTGTGCGCATGTCCTAGGGCTGGGCATAGGTGTCATGACCCAAACCCGCCCCTATAAGTTTAGTGTGGTAACCGGCCAGTAATCATTGAATTACCAAAGGCCTCTTAGCATAATAACACATAAATAGGGGTTGCAGAATCAAATACATGAAATATACATAGTCCATCGAGCTATGAAGACATACATAAGACAGATAATCTTAAACTTTCATAATTATGCAGGTGATCAAAACAAAATACGTCACTTCATGTAAATTCAACAGAAAATCTTGTTCGTGATTAGAGGGAATAAAAACTTATACATCCACAAAACATAGCCACGGGACTTGACTTAAACTGGAACCTCTTCGGGAGGCACAACCGCTGGCTGACAAAATAACTGAGGCACCAGGTCTTTAACTCTGAGCCTGGTCACGTGCTTGATCACCTACATACATAATATAGATAGTGAGCGAAAGCCCGATAAATAATAACAGAGTAAAGGGTTAAATGAATGATGTCCCGTAATTAAATCCATACATAGAACCAATTCATATTCGTGTTCTCATTTAGTGCGTATACAGAATTCAGGAACCATGCTTAATCATTCATAGTTTATCCGTTAGCACTAGCAAATCATATACAGAACATCATAGATTATACTTGTCAGTTCCATAGAGGAACCTTCGACCGGGTACGGATAACTTGCCAGTTCCATAAAGGAATCTCCGAATTGGGTACAGATAACTTATTAGTTCCATAAAGGAACCTCCAGCTGGGTACATATAACTTGCCAGTTCCATTAAGGAACCTCTGGACTGGAAACAGATAACTTGTCAGTTCCATTAAGGAACCTCTAGCCGGATACAGATAACTTGCCAGTTCCATAAGGAACCTCCGGTCCGGGTACATATAGCATACTTAAATCACAGCATTAATGTTACAAATATTTGCCAAAGTTGGACAATCATTCATAGTACAAAACATAGCATTTCATAGAATAGATCTTATTTCATTTGCAGAAAAAAATTTAACTTGAACATAGTTTTACTAAGTTATTACTCACAGATAACTGGTGGCTCCAAACAGACGAGTAGAGCAGGCAATTCACTTAACTTGAGGTGCGTGACCTACATAACATGACAGATACATACATTGGAATACACGCTCGGATTGTACATAACTTATCTCATTTGTTCTTAGTATGTTTCTAGCCTTTATCCTCATTATAGTGTCTTGATCTTGGCCTAGGAATGCCTATGATGGAATGAGGGTGCAAAAATGTACTTGAAAACATTTTTCAAAACTTATTGGAAACAAGGTCTACGCTCGAGCATGGCTTTCCTCGCTCGAGCGGACATGCAAAATGTGAGGGTCCGCTCAAGCGCAACTTCTTTCGCTCGAGTGGTCTGCAAACTTTGAAAAAGTACTGGTTGCTTGTTTTTCTTGCTCGACGCTTGCTCGAGCGTGAGAGACATGCCCTCGCTCGAGTGCACCTTTTGGCGCTCGAGCGTGCTGCAAAACATAAGAACTTTTAAGAGCATGCATTTCACGCTCGAGCCAGCCTTTGGTCGCTCGAGCGGAAGTGTGAGACACAGAATGGTCACTCGAGCTTGGAATCTGTCGCTCGAGCGTGGAAGCAGAATTCTGGAATTTCCAGAGTTGCTTCCAAGCTTCAAAACTCAATCTTAAAGCATCAAAGCTCAATTTTTCTGGGCCAAAACTTGAGAAAACATTGAGAAACTCATAAAACACCATGAATTAAGGATCATTACAAGAAATCATGGCCCAATAGCTTGCCAATTGTGCAAAACTTTAACTTGAAATTTATGAGTGTTCCATGAACATGATATGCATGAATTTCATTGAGTTTGTGGCTTCTAAAACATGATCAAATGTGATCCATTGATGAGAAATGTTATGAATTCTTCAACTTATGCTAGAATTACAACATACATGGAGAAAATCTTTGAAAACAACTTCAAAATGCTATAATTATGCATGCATGTATGGAATGACTTATCTTTTTTCAATTCTAGCTCAATCCTTACATGAATTCATCTAATTCACTTGTTTTCATATATTATTCAACTGCATTACAAGGCCAAAGACTAAAACTCTTACCTAGAGTCTAGATTGCACAAGTGAGGAAGTTTCAATTCCCAAATTCTTCGCAAATCTCTAATAATTCCTAGCAATTCTCCCCTATTCCAACTTTTGCTCCCAATTTTCCTTTTATCTCTTTCTCTCTCCCATGTTTTTGTTTCTGTGTGTTAGCTCAAATGTATTCAAAAATGAAGAAAAGAAAAGGGTGAAGGCATATAAGAAGCCTTATATAGGCTCACTTAATGATAATTAATTAAGGTTAATTAAGTGGATATTAATTTAATCTAATTTAATCGTTCTAAATCGAATTTTGATTAAACATACCATAATGTTCTAAAAATTCCAAATAGCACATAAATCAAGTCAATTTCTGAATCCGATGCTGATAAGGCCTTCAATTCGCAAATCGAATAAAAACATGAACAGATCTTTCTACGTTAAACAGATATAAACACAAGATAATGCAATGCACATGTGATTAACTCAGGATTTCTTCTTAATTACTTGTTAGGCATACTTAAGCATGAATTAGCGTTAATCATGGGTCGGGGTTGTTATAATAGGGTTATCCGACCCGCAAAAATCATCTAATTTGAACTGTCCGCGCCTATTTAGACAGTTTCATAAAATTGTTAGGGTCGGATGCGGTTTAAGATTTTTCCTATTTTGAGGGTTGCGGGTGGGTTGCGGGTTTTACCCGCATCTGCACTCACCCGTCTGCATCTGTATATATATATATTTTTAAAAAATTTGGACCGTCAAAGCTTGAGAGCGATTAAATAAGAAGAATGCATCAGCGTTGGGCACTCCAAAGGAAAAATAAACAAGCAATGCTAACTCATTCAACTTTTTATGCTCTAATGCTCTATTGTACCTCAAGTAGTATTAGTAGTTTGAAGTTGTCTAGCATTTACATTTTGCTGCTGGAAAAGTTTTAAGTTGTAAAGAGCAGATAATGAGGTTTCTTAATACAGAAAATTCATGTCTGCCTATTGAACAGATTATTGAATGTGTGAATGATTCTTCTATAGGTTCCTAATGTAAAGAATGATGTACTTGTGTTAGTTTATGATTTGATTTAAAAATTTAGGATTTTGAATGTTTTGCTTGTATTAGGAATTGCTTTTGTTGTGTTTTAATTTTATAAGTTTTAATTTATTAATTATTGTTGTTTTAAAATAACGGGAAAAAATAGGCCAAAGTTTTGCTTTTTAAAGGAAAAAGTTCAATCCGCAAACCGCCCGCATATCCGCAAACCCTATTCGCATAAATCGCAACCCGCAATGTGGGCAGTTGCGGATTCAATTTTTCCCAAACCGCAAACATGCGGGCTGGTCCAAACCACAAACCAAACCGTCCAAAGCCGATTCGTGACCACCCCTAGTATGTCTTATGCTCCAATGTTTTTTTAAAAAAAAAATAAAAACAAACCATTGCTCGGATATCACTTTTGTCACGACCCAAACTCGGTACCTGGAGGTTCAGCGTCACAACAAGACAAAAACTGAAGTCATAACAAATAAATAGTAAAGGATACCCAAATCATTATTTAATTATAACAAAAACATTTACATTGGAGCTTCTATTCATTTACAATGCTAGAGCTGAACTATGACCATAAAGTGCTTTGTAACTACCTTACGCATTGGTCCTAACACGTCACCTAAAAATGGTTAAAAATTATAAGTACATGACAAAGAAATATTGGACTTGTTTGGTTTGTATCTCAAGATATAATTTTTGAGAAAATTTTCCAATACCAGTTTCTCTTTCCTACACATCAATCAATCACTTTTTCTCTCTCCTTTCTCCTTCTCAATCACTTTTTCTCTTATACACATCTACTCAACTACAACAAAATATCAAATCATTTCAAACTCCTAAATTCTAAAACTATTTTCAAAATATACAACCAAACAAATCAAAAAAATTCTAAACTCTCTCCCCAATTTTTTTTTTTTTTTTTGAAAATTTATTTGAAAACACAAACCAAACACATCCATTATATTGAGAGCATAAGAGTATAAAAATCACCATGAATAATCATTGGGCTAAACAGAGCTTAGTTTGATATTAAAATACATAGTGCATAATACAAAAATCGTTTTGAATAACAGACATATAATGTAGAAATCATAATAATAAAATAATCATAACCACGGTACAGAACAGAACAAATGTATGGGCTCAAGGGGTGGCTCATACAGACCTTAGGGGGGTTCCCACAATAGTGTAGCACTTAGTTTCGCACAACACTTTGCTCAGAACAGAACAAAATAGATGTATGGACTCAAGAGGTGGCTCATACGGACCCTAGGAGTGGCTTCCATAATAGTATAGCACTTAAATCTACACAACATTTTGCTCTACACCAGAAAATCTGAGGGTCAGTAGATCCATAACAGACAGAGGGTCACAAAGTAATTAATTAGAGAGTCACCAAAGTGACTAATCAAAGGACCAATGGTTATTTAAGTCCCTAAGGCGTAGGACCCTCGTGGTGGTACTTACAAAATCATTGTTCAAAAACACATTTAATAAACAGTTTTATCCACGGGTTTCCTTTTTAAGCAAATAGGGTTTGTTTAACAAAAATAATATACTTTAAAAACTAATATAAGTTTCAAAACATAATTTACAGAAAATAGTCAAACATCTTGATGGGTATGGCCTAGGAAGGCCCAACCCACAGTTGCCCTGGTTTGCCTAGACAATCATTTGGCTAAAGCCCAGTGAATGAGGCCTAACAACGAGCCTAGTAAAGAACCCATAGTGGTTCAAGCCCAGTTGCAATTAGACATGTGTTAAGTAGGGAATTAGCCAAGTGGTAGACAAAGATTTTGCAGAGTTATTGAGCCCACGCAACAAGCATTAAATGAGATTGTCATGGCATTAAATGCAAGGACGTGGTGAAACCACCATGGCCGACGGCAAATAGGCTGTAGACTTTCGGCCAATAGGACAACATGAATGGACAAGGAAATGACTAGTAAGTGATATAAGGAAGCTTATGAGGAACATTTGGTAACAAGTTACTGACTCTTTTATGCTCTCTATTCTCAATTCTCTTTCTAAGTTTCCATTACTCATATACACTCCGCTAACTTGATCGTTGGAAGGTCCACAAGGAGGAACCACTCCCATTTCGGAGCCTTTCTACTGGACTTATTGCAGGTGTGACTAGGAAGACGAAGACAAGTTGACCTATGGAGTGCTTGGATCAGTCCGATCCATCTCCTGCCGACCAAACTACATTATCAAATAATAGTGACAATTACAAGGAGGCATGATAGTTTGTGTTGCCTAGTGCATAAAAAGTTAAATTAGCAATCTAGGTTTTTTTGGGGGGGGGTGAATAACAATCTAGGTTATGTTTCATAATAGTTGTATTTTTATAAAAAAAAAAATTCATTGTTACCTTGTCCAAATCTAATGCTAGTTCTAACTGTAAGAAATGGTTTGGGAAAGGAAAAAAAATTGTTTGGCAAAAAACAGATTTTTCTTAAAACTTTGGTTTAATTTTTAAGTGGGACCCATATACCGAGGTTGGTGGGTATTGGTGGTAACGCGTTCTATGCCGCATTGTGATTCACGTAGTATATTTGGTTATTCAAAACCATTGTCGGGTGAATGAGAAATTGATGCCAAAGTAAGCTCCATGAAAATTATGTTTTGGTGGGTTTCCCAAATTGAAGGAAGGAAGGCTTGTCCCACATTGCTTGGCTAGGCTAACATTATATGGGTTTATAAGTCTTGGGTTTACAACTTGGGGAGGGCCCCAAGGGGTACCAAAGTTTTGTGGAAGGGTGAGATTATGGGCAAAGTGGGCTAGACCCATTGGATCCAAAACAAAGACATGCATGCCGTTGTCCATTTGGTCAGTCTGGTGGGGTGTAAGGTTGGGTTGGGCTTGTCCGGTCCAATGCTTATCTTTTTGGGCAAAAAACATTTGAATTTTATTTTTCAAAAATTAACCTCTTACTTTTTGGAATTTGAATTTCGAAATTAATTCTGAAGTGGCAGTTTGGTCGAACAAACTTTTCCAGATTTTTTTCCTCCACTCGAACAGGTTCATATCTGTTTAAATTTAAATCGAACAGGTTCATATATGTTTAATACAAATTGAACAGGTCTTGTACTTGTTCAAACTTGTCCGAATAGGTTTTCTACCTGTTCTGAAAAGCCACTAGGTTTTTTATAAATAGACAGTTCCTCATTTGGATTTTGCACTCAATAATTTTCGTTCTTGCTTTTACTTTGCTCTCTACATTTTGCTGCATTTATTTCCTGTGAGAAAGTGTATAAACAAAAAGTATATTCGTTGTGAGAATAGTTTGTAGTGCTGCTACTGTTTAACGTTGATCATTTTATCCTGGGAGATAGACGTTCATAATCTGAAAGCACCGAGGAAAGGACGAATATGTCTTAAGGACATAGTGTAAAACACTGGACTTCATCAAAATTTTGTTCGAGAAAATAATAAGGTAAGTGATTAGTTTACTTTTCTGTTTAATTAATTTTTTCCTTTTCAGATTCTGATTTTGTTTTTTGTAACAAAATAAAAATCTGTTGTTTTTTTTAATATACTATTTTGATTTTTGTAATCAAACAGTCTCTCTCCTTTCTTTGAATACATTAAAGATTGTCTAATACTAACTATGATTATTTAATATAATATAATAGTGGCTCCCTAGCTTGCTCATCAGATTGACATCTATCTTTTTATAATTCTACCTACAAGGTTTTTTTTTCTTTTTTTTTTATATTTAAATTTCTGTTATTTTATGTATTTTTCTACGTTTTGGCATCTCAGGTGAAGCTCTCAACTGTTTGGTGTCTATTCAAACCAAACTAGGAGAGGATGATATTGAGTTACTGGAGCTTCTGAAGAGGGTTCTGGCAATTCAAGAGAAAGGGTTTGGTTATGAGAGTGGGGAGGTTATGCAAACCCTGAACAAAATTGTATTCTACCTAGACAAAATGGGAACAAGAGATGAGAAATTTCCTATGCAAAGAAGGTTGTCTATGCTTAGAACCAAATACAAACATATGGTTCATTATTAGGTTGTCAATGCTAAACCTACTCTTTTGCTTTGAAACTTATATAAAATGTCTATATGGGACTTCACTTTTCATTGTGTCTGATGGTGATATCAATCTTCGATGTCATAATGTTTAAATGAGAAACAAATTATACGTTCAATTCGAGCAATAGCTGTTACAAGTGGTTGGAGCAGCCAAACTGTCAAGGCGACACTACCCAATCGACTAGTAGGCTACACTATCATCATCATCAACCTCATCATTCTCACCATCATCGTCATTTTCTGATGCTCCTCTGCCTGAGAGTATAGATTTAATTTTCTGAATGTGAGGGAAAAAAATTATTTTTAATAAATTTTAGTGTGTCTTTGTAATTTATCTAAAATTTAGGGCAAATTATGTTTTACCTTACACTATTTCATATCATTTTATCCTTTTAAACTAAAAATTATAACACCCTTGTCTATTAATTTTTTTTTTCAATTTAGATCTTAAGAACGAAAAATATCCTTTTAATTATAGGAGTAAATTACACTTTACCCCCTTGAACTATCACTTAATATTACTCTACCCCTTCAACTAAAAGAATGTTTAATTTTTAATTCAAAATTCTAATTTTAAGCTTTCATTTAATAATTTTTTTCGTATTTTTTAGTTTCATTGATTTTTAAAAAATATTAATTTTAAACTAAAAATTGTAACACTTAACTTCCCTCATTTATTAATTTATTTTTTAAAAATTTAGATCTTAATAATGAAAATATGCTATTAATTGTAGGAGTAAATTATATTTTTACCTCCTCGAACTATCAGTCAATATTACTATACTCCTTCAACTAAAAGAATGTTTAATTTTTAAGCTTTTATTTAATAATTTTTTGGTATTTTTTAGTTTTAGTAATTTTTTAAAAATTAATAAAACATTCCTTAGAATATCTTTACCAGCTTACCTAAATTTTACCCTAAAATATTATTAAAAAATTTATTCCCTTTTAAGTATCATTTTTTTTATCTACTTCTCCTAACAAATTTCTTGTTTTTTTTTCTTCTCTATTTTATTAAAATAATCTTTTTAATTACTTTTAAATTTGAATATTTTTTTAATAATAAAATAATGAAAGATGATGCCAACAAAGCAGCAACAACCAAGAGCAAAGCAGGAGTGGAATTGAAAGATGGGCGGTCGACTGACTAGTCGACCGGTCAGATCAATTTTGGACATTTTTCTTTTTTAGTTATAAATATTTATGGAACATTTGGAAGGATATTTGGGGGACGTCCCATTCATGCCTTCAACGAAATAAAATAAGAATTTATCATATATGAGGAAACTAAAGTGACTCCCTTCAAATAGAAAGTTACTGTAACAATACTTATATTTAGGAAGTTGGATAAAGACCTAATGAGAAAAAATTTATGAAGAATTCACTTCTTATAATAACAAAAAGCTATTACAAGGAAGATGATGCTCTTCCCAATAGGGCTGAGTAAGGAATTCATATAATTCGTAATCCGATCGGGTTCAATCCAATCCAATAGGTTTGGATTATTTTTTTGAATTCGTGATTCGGTTCCGAATTGAAAATTTAAAAATCCGTAGTTCATGGATCGATTCCGGATTAAACTCCATGGTTCTGAATTAAAACCAATTCAAACCATATACAAATAATCTATATTTAATATCATTTCTTTTTCCATATAAAAGGTAACCCCTAACCCTAATTCATTTATATTTAGGGGTGGTTTGGGATGTCCTAAATAAGTGTACTTTTTGACTTTTTATAAAAAAATGTGTAGAAAAGTAGAGAAGAGATGTTGATTGATGTGATCCAAAAAAAGATAAAAAGATAGACTAAAATAGGTTATGCCAAACAAGACTTTATATTATACATTCTCACACGTAATATAGGTTATGCCAAACAAGGCTTTATATTATACATTCTCACACGTAATATCATTTATTTATTTTTATATGTAAACCCTATCCCTTTATTTATTGTTATATACTGAACCGTTGGAGCGTGAAGCATCTCCAACGGTGTACCAAATGTTTCACCAAATTTGAGTAAAAAATGAGTCATTTCCTTAATTTGATACTTCACGCTCTAACGGTTCAGCATCAAATCCGTTTCATCAAATTTGCGCCGGGCAACCGGTTGGTTGACCGGTCGGTCAACCGGTAATGGCAAATTTTTTTTTTTTTTTTTACCGGTTTGAACCTTTTTTTTTTGAACTTTTTGAACTTTTGGTGGTCGACCGGGTGGTCAACCGGCCGGTCGACCACCTAGGCAAAAAATTATTATTATTATTTTTTTTTGACTGGTTTGAACCTTTTCAGTGAATGGTCTGAACTTTTTCCGGGGCGACCGGTTAGTTAACCGGTTGGTCACCCGAATGGTCAACCGGCTTCGTCTCCCCAACGGTCCGGAACAGTAATTTGGTGAAACATTTCTTCTGTTCTCAGTCTGGTGAAATGTTTGATGAATTGTCGATTTGATATCGATTTGGTACAACTGTTGAAGCACCAAACAGTAACTTTTTCACCAAATTTCAAATTTGATGCTGCTTTTGATTAACCGTTGGAGATGGTCTTATATCACACGCCTCTCATCTCTCTTTCGGTACTGTCTCTCTTCTCTCTCTCAGCGTCTCTCTCTGTGATTTCATCTCAGATCAGATCGGTTGTAGGGGCTTGGTCTCTCTCTCTCTCTCTCTCTCTCTCTCTCGGTGACACTGTGTTGGTTTCTTTCTTAGACTCGGTAAGCTCCCTCTCTCTTCTCTTTCTCAGACTTAGTTCTCTCTATTTATTCTTGTGATTTCATCTCAGATCAAATCGGTGGTACTGGCTTGGTCTCTGATTTTCCCCTTCCCTCCTTTGGCTGATTAGAAAATGAATGGAAGTTAAGATTTTGTTTCATATATAGACAGTGAAATTATGTGATTCGAAACTTCAATTTAGTTTCTCTCTACTCATTCATCTTAACCTTTGTGTACTTTAGATTTTGGGGTTTCTGCTTAAATTTTATTTTATCTTTGTTGTGGGTTTGGGATTGTTGGAAAAGACCCAGATGGATTCTTTGTTTCTTTCCCCAAAGTAAGCTTTGATGTTTTGTTTCCTTTGTACTTGGTGAATGTGTTTTTAGAATCTGCATTCTGGAACACTTTTGGTTGTTTTCACCGAAAATTTGTACCTTTTCTTCAATTAATTTCGCCTATAGTATGTGTGTGGACCATATCATTTTCGTTTTTTGCTTTTGTGGGTGTGTGTTTTAAGGCTTCTTATTAGTAATCTGTTTCATTGTTTTTGTTTTTTGTTTGTTTATTCAGAGTCCATTATATAGAAGACTATGGGCTTCAGTTAGGCGGCTTGAATATATATATCCACATGCAAATCCCAGAGGAAACTATAATGAAGGTTAGATTTTGTGCATTTTGTTGCTCCCTGTTTCGATCTTGGATTTGTTCATGTTAGATCTTGAATTCCAATATTCAATTTATTGCTTTTGTTTGTTGCTTTTGTTTATTGTTTTTAAATGTTTTATATTTTTTTTTGTTATTTAATTATGTGAATCCATGGTTCTAAACCGATCCAATCCGTGTTTAAATGGATTGGTTCGGATTGGTTTCACGATTTAAACGGATTGAATTGGTTCCAATTTTTTAGGAATCGTAGATAACGGATTGGTCCTAGTTTTATCCAAATTCGGACCATGCTCACCCCTACTTCCCAACTTATGGTGGAAGAAGTCTTAACATATATATATATATTTTTGTAATTAGTTTAGGTTCCTCACATTGATCACATACACACCCACACATTGACCACATACACACCCAGACATCATACATCCATAGCAATACATCTAGAGAGAGAGAGAGAGAGAGAGAGAGAGAGAGAATTGCCTCTTGGATAGCTTCATCATCGCCAGCCAGATCCTAGCTTCGCGCTCTTCCTAAGCCTTCCATTGGTCAGATCTTTTCGTCCTTTAATAGATCTGAACCACATCATACCACCGTCGACGATCTCGCTGTCGTGGTGCTTCTATTGGCGACGGTAGGAGTCGGACATGGGGAGACAGAGGCTGTGGGGGGAGAGAGAGAGACGAGTGATGGTGATGAAGAACACACTCAGGGCAACTTGTAGATTGCAAACTGTCAGGACAAAATTACATTATTGTGATTTGTATGATGCAAACAGAGAGTCGGAGTTTGTGAAGGTTTTGATGGCAATGGCTCAAACTTCAATGATATTCAAAGTTTTACATGACCTTCACTATACATACACGTATATATATGCACGATATATTTCAAGTTTTGATCTAAATGTTGATCATAACAACATTTTTTTTCCCTTTGGATTTACTCAGGGCAGTAAAGAACTGACTCTCTCTCTCTCTCTCTATATATATATATATATATCATGTGTAAAAATCTAGATTTTGTGTTTAATTGTTAGATTTATGAATGTTAATTTTGGTTTTTAAGAATATAGAGAGAAAATATGACATTTGGACTGAATCAGTGAAATTTTGAAGTTGTACATTTGCAAATTCTGATGCTATGCTTAACTCTATTTTGTTCGAAGGATTGAAAGTTTGAATGTTAACATGCTTATGGGCTTGTTTGGTGCAGCTTAAAAGCTGCTTATTTCAGCTTTCAGCTTAATTTAAGCTATTTTGATGTGTTTGGTTTAGCTTATAGCTTATATCTTTTTGGAAGTCAGAAATCAGCTTATTCTTTGAGTGGGGCAGGAGATGCTTAATTTATAAGTCAGAAATCAGTTTATGTTCATAGTTATAAGCTATAAGCTGTTTAGGCATAAGCTATAAGCACTTTTCCACAGCTCTACCAAACAGGGCCTATAAAGATGCAAACTAGATAAAATTATGAGCAAATCACAGAGAAATATGTGAGCAAATCAGAGAAAATTCAAACCAGAGAAATTTAAACACAAATTTCTCTGGTTTGAATTTTCTCTGATTTGAAAACACAGAGAATCAAACAAATTTCTCTGTATTTCGAAATTTCTCTGAAAAAATATTGAGACTTCAACCATTATGAAAATATTGTATATTATATCTTTTAAAATCTGAATATCAGGACCTTAAAAAAAAAAAATCCCTAATTTTTTTCATTTTTCATAACAGCTCACATTCTCTAACAGTTCACATTCTCGAACTCGAAGTCGCACTCGAAGAAGCTTCACGACCTGTTTCTTCAAGATCTCCTTCTGCAACATTTGGAACCCTAAAAAGTAACAAAAAATCTTCCTAAAAGTGTCAAATCAAACTTGTGAATTTCATAATCTCCAATAATAAAAAAAATGGCGATTTCTAGAGCTATGAAATTGTTTTCAAGAAGCTTTGCTTCTCTCTCTTCAACTCCGCTGCGCGTTTGCGTAGTCGGAAGTGGACCTGCTGGCTTTTACACTGCCGAGAAGGTGCATATCACTCTCTCTCTCTCTCTCTCTATATATATATATATACACAGAACATGTATAAGCATTTCAGTGAATGTCAGTGTATAATTTCAAATTGATTTGAATTGTTGAATTTACATTACTAGATGTTGAAGAGACATCAAGGAGCTGAGGTTGATATTGTGGACAGGTTGCCGACGCCGTATGGATTAGTCCGGTCCGGTGTGGCACCGGATCATCCTGAAACTAAGGTTTGCATGTAGGTACAAGAATTTTGTAGTTTAGCTTCTTATACGTGTTATTTGCTTGTTTTGTGTTGAATTGAATAGTTTTATGTCTATTGATTAATTGTTTGTTCATAATTTGAGTGATGGAATTCCTGTTTAATCTCATATGCATTGGTATGAAAAGAAACCAAAATGTTGTCTGGTCTATTTTTTCCCCTAATACTACTTAGTTATAGTTGAAGTGCAGCATCTCTTTATATTGTATTGTAACCAGCGTTTTTAAATATCGGTTATGTATTGTATCACCCATTATGTATTGAGATTTTGGACTTCTGATACCGTTATTCATTGATATGTTCGCTGCTACTATCTGATATCGTATGGTATTGCCAATACTGGTACATATCCTGATACCGTTATCTAAGATCATGATTGTAACTCTTTTTAGAAGCCACCACATTCTGGAGTGAACAACGTAAATCTTTATGTTGTTTGCTTGATTTAGAATCTTATTCTATTCCTGTTTGTGTTTCATATATCTCACCGTCTCTAGTTAGGTGTATCAATTCCAAGCACTATGTTCTAAGCCTCCTATTACATAGTGCAACTAAATATGGTTTATCTTAATCTTTAGAGATCCCAAAAGCTAATAAAATAAAACCCATTTAAATTAAGCAAGTGTTATTGTATATATCTGGCCATTTTTAATATCATTGACGGCATAAATTTTTTCTAAATGTTTTATTCTGATTAGCATCTGGCATTTTTTAAAGCTTCTATATTTGTAGAAATCTGACAGTATCTGTATATTAATGAATTACATTGTGTGTTTCTGACTTTCTGTTTTTAAAGAATACATTGTTCAAATAGTCCTCTTAATTGAGCTTAGTTTACCAGAAAACTTGTAACAGATTGTGACCAACCAGTTTTCTCGGGTTGCTCAAAATGAACGATGCTCATTCTTTGGAAATGTGTCACTTGGGTCTTCTGTATCATTGTCTGAGCTCAGGGAGATGTATCATGTGGTAAGATGCCAGCTCTAGATGAGATCTTGTGCTGATTTGTATTAATTGATCACAAGTAGTTTTGTTATTTGATGAATATGTGTTTTGCTAACCAGGTTGTGCTTGCCTATGGTGCTGAAAGTGATAGAGTTCTTGGTATCGCTGGAGAAGTATGTATAGAATTTTTGGTTTTGTTTCTGTTTTTGTTTAGTCATCTATACAATCGATATGCATAACTGTGTTGATGGAAGACTTTGTGGCCTATTATCTTTAAACTGGTGATAGTCAAATGCTTTGAAGGCAGTTGTAGTCTCTGTTGTTTATGTCTTTCTTCTTGGTTTTCTTTCTAGGATTTGGCAGGGATACACTCGGCTAGAGAATTTGTTTGGTGGTATAATGGGCACCCTGACTGCAAATATTTGGCTCCAGACTTAAAGAGCACTGATACAGCTGTTATTCTTGGTCAGGTATCTTATTATTTCTCTCTTTCTTTCTTCTTCTTTTTCTTGTGAATTTTTAGGGAGACAGATTATAAGATCTTGTGCAGAACAGGGGCTTTTAACTTATAAGATGAACTGGTGGTTTTCCATTTCTTACTTTTTCGGCCATAATGCACAATTTACAGAATTAATAGAAGTAAGGGCAATGCTAATTGTATAAAATGATGTTTGATTGAGGAGAACACCAATAAGGACATGGGATAACAATGTATGACACTAACAACTTACTTGATAAACGTTAACTTAACAGAAAATAAGGCCTAGATAACATGTGGTGGAAAAATAGGTCTTAGGTTACTTGATAGTTATGAATAATGCTTTGTAGGGTTCAATTTATAAATGAGCAACAAGTCAAATTAATGAGGTAAGATAAGTAGAAGTAAATTTTCTATTATTTTAATGTTATTTCAATAGTAAGGATTTCCTTTAGTCAAATATTCTCTCGGTAAATAAACTAGAATAATTGAAACCGCACAAACTTAAATATGTACTTATGACTTGATTGAACATTAAGCAGCAGTGAGATTTAAATACTTACTCAAAAAGTTTTTTTCAACGTTCACTTTTCCTTTACACTTCATCTTGCTATCATACAAAATTGCAATTTATGGTACTTAACGTGATTTGTTGGTTGCTGACAGTATAATGCCATTCTATTTCATTGCTACATCGTTTGGCGTGTTGTATTTGAGGTTTTATTTCTGAATTGTCAAGTCAAAATTAAAATTCTAACAACTACAATTAGCAAATATACCTGTTCACTTATGATGTGTTTGGTTCATCGATTTGGGAAGCATTAAACAACTAACCATCAAGTAGTAACTCTTCCACTCTTCCCCTTTGGGAAGGGTGGGGGTTTCTCGTTGTTGACCCCTTACCTATGCGGCAAAACCAAAACATAAAAAGGATGAATGAAGATGGGAGACATTGAGCATGACTAAACAACAAGTCACACCACACATCGTACTTCCTTAGTTCACATGGATACTCGCATTACATTCTTGATATTCAGAAGCAAAAAAACCTTATTCTCATTAAATAATTTAAAATTTATTATGCAGCAATGAAGAAGAATAATTTTTTTAAAAGTAGTCATAATAACTGTTTGCAGTTCTGAAGCCCTTCAATCCCAAAATAAGTTTCGACCCCTATAACCATCCACCATGTTTTTTCTTTCAGGGCAATGTAGCTCTGGATGTTGCACGTATTCTTTTACGACCAACTGCAGAGTTGGCAACAACTGATATTGCCAGCCATGCTTTAGCTGCTCTGGAGGAGAGCTCTATAAGGTTTTCTGTCCCACCTTTTGATGTCAATTGAACTGGTTTTAGCTGGGCCCTAGTTATATTGCGTCAAAATATACAAATATGATTGCAGAAAAGTGTACTTAGTTGGAAGACGTGGACCAGTGCAAGCAGCTTGTACCACAAAAGAGTTACGTGAAGTTCTTGGTAATTCCGAGTTTCCTGTCCTCTACAGTTTCCTGTCCTCTACACTACACGATTAGTTCAAAATTTCATTGCTATTTTGTGTTTCAGAACACATTTTTTTAATTTAATTACCAGAGTAATTATTATATAGGGGGGTTACTAGAATTATTGGACCTGCTTCATCAGATTCTACTAGTAGTGAGCAAACTGAAGTTTGTTTTATATCAGATGCAGAGCAGATCTACTTTTTGCTTGATGTAGGCCTTGGCCCTCGTTAAGTTCAAAAATTTCTTAATATATTATTTGTATCAATTAAGATTGTTTTCTAAAACATCATTGCAACTTTGGTCCCCTGAAAGAAAAATCTAGATCCTGATCTTTGAATTTTTTAAAGACAAGTTTTGGTGTGATCCAATGTTTTCGAGCTCAGTGCTCGAGTATTTTCAATTCATTATTTTGATCGTTATCCATATAAAGTAGTTCAACTTGAATACATTCTATTGCTCATAACTCCAATGAAACTCAATCATGTTTACCTGATGGTTCAAGTTGACATGTTTTTTCATATTTTCGTAATGTAATCCATTGAAGATATTCATTGCTGATATTAAATGATTCTGCCTTTAAATGTGTTTTTTATGGAGTTATTGGTGTCATTTTTGCAGGTATCAAAGATTTACACATTAACATTAAGGAAGCTGATCTAGTGAAAACCCCAGCAGATGAGGTATACTTCCCGTTTCAAAAAATTATATGCACTCTGTCTCACAAGTTATTTGGCGAATTTCCTTCCCAAAAATTTATTTGATCTCTTCTTCCTTCTTTTTTTTTGGCTGAAAATGCCCCGAAAGACCAGAGTTACCTTTTTCTGTTTCCCTATGTTTAATAGTCCTCATGTCTGATGTTATTGGTACATTGTATTATTTGGCAAAGGAAGAACTAAAGAATAGTCGAATCCAAAAGAGGGTTTATGAGTTGCTATCTAAGGCAGCCGTGTCGGGACCATCTCATCGCAGTTCAGATCAACGCGAACTCCACTTTGTTTTCTTCCGGAAGCCGGATGGGTTTCTAGATTCAGACGATAGAAGTGGTCATGTTGTTGGTGTGCGCTTTGAGAAGACAATTCTTAAAGGTAATTTTCTCTGCATATGTTTGTGGTGAGCTGGTTCAGATGGCTCTTTCCATAGTTCTTCGCTTTGTGGTTCATGTGTTTATTGTCTTCCATATCGTCCAATCATGGTCGTTGGTTTAAAAAATGCAGTTAGTATGGCATCCACCATAGGATTATGACAAAATGGAAATCTGGAAACTGTTTTATCTTCGGAGTCAGAGACTTAACATGTTGAGAACCAATAATTTAACTAACTAATTTTTAAATAATTAAAATGATGCCTTTTTAATACACTTACCTTTTTTGTGAGGAAAATAAGGACATTGTTTTCCTCAACATTACAAATGTTATGCCTAGTGCAACTGGAATTATTTCACATCTGTAACTGTAACCAATTATTGTGACTTATGTGGTCTCATTCTGCAGAAAGTGTTGGCTCTGGGAAACAAGTTGCAGTTGGTACAGGACAGTTTGAAGACCTTGAATGCAGGTAATCTGTTACTGTTTGGAAGTTGAGCTGACTACATGCCATATTTTATGTACAGAGAAGTTGAGTTATGCTTTACCAGAAGATGTCATTTTGAGTGAATATGTTTTGCTGTGTGTGCATATAATAGTATTTGCCTTCCAGTTGCTTCTGATTCCTCTTTTATGTATGCTTATTGTGTTGCCCTACAGTTGCCTTTGATACCCCTTTATGCTCTACTTTGTTTGGTTTTGATTCGTGCAGTGTGATAGTAAAAGGGAAATGTTTCCATCACTACCCAAAATGTTTTAATCATTTGAAGTTTAAAATACCTTGTTTCATGATCCCACCCAGTCTGCACGGGTTGGGAGCGCAAACTGAACGGCGTAATTGGGGAATTGAAGGCTATCCCAGACTACTCGAGATTTTTGCTCATTTTTAAATTGTTTGCATGAGGTCTTGACTGTTGTGGCAATTTGTTAATGCATTTTTCAGGTTAGTGCTAAAGAGCATTGGTTACAGATCAGTACCAGTTGATGACTTACCCTTTGATGCTCACAAAGGTATATCAAAGAAATTATGCACCAGTGTGAAAAAATTTCTGACAAATCTGCTTATTAAAATTTTTTGCATGCATCACTGCTTAATGTTTGCAAATACTTCTTTTTTCACTAGGTTAGATGGACTTGGGTTTGAGTATTAGGTGTGGGTATGATTATTAGGTGCAAGACTGTGACCGAAGAAGCATGGACACTTCTAAGAAGGTAACGTGTCAGACACCGACACGATGTGACATGACATGACACTCGTCAAACACTTTCTAGCATTTAGACACATAAAACACGTTACAAGTTTGAATAAAATAACTTGGAATCCAATAATAAAACAAAAAAATGTAAATTTATAGCTATTCGTCTTTAAACTTTAGAAATCATTATATTTATTTAAATATTCATACATACGACATATAATAATTATCTTTATATATGACTTATAATAAATATATAAAATTATATATATTTCATGTCCTCCACCATATAGTGTCTTTACATTTTTTGAAAATTTTCATGTCGGTTTCTTTATCAAAAAAAATAAAATAATAATAATAATAATAATAAAATAAAAAATTTCATGTCGGTTTGTCTTTGTCCATGCTTCATAGATGCAAACCTTAGGGTACAAGGATAATGCATCAAAAATTTGGGTATGGATACATCCTGCACATATTAATCTAACATATTATGTATAACATTGTCATTTTGAAATTAAATAAAATTTAATGGGAAAGGTGATTTTTTTTTCCGTCTCCCTAGTCACTTTATATGTGTGTGGCGAGACAACTGTCATTTTTTGTCAAATAAATCTTCCTCATTGCCAAACATTAGAAGATTTAAGGTCTGGTATTGGGTCGGACACACTCCAGTCCCTCATTTGTCAGAGTGCCAACTCAGGTACCTTGAGCGGAATAGAAGAATCCGTGTAACAGTGCTCCTCCCCATACACTTAATTAATATCTAATGATAATACTGAGGAGTTATTATTTTGTCTCATGCTTTTTTCCCATTCAGATCAGAGTGGCAAGTCCGAACCTTGTCATGTGATTAGAAAGTTTCTTGTTAGTATACACAGGCCTCTCAAGGTTGCAAAACCTCATGTTTCCCTTTTCCGTGCTTGACTTGTTTTACAGGAATAGTTCCAAATGTTGGAGGTCGTGTGTTAATCAACTCTTCAGGAGATCATACACAACTAGAGGGCGTCTATGTATGTGGGTGGTTGAAAAGGGGACCAACGGGGATCATTGCTACCAACCTTTATTGTGCGGAGGAAACGGTAAGTAGCATTTTGTATACGGTCAAGAAAACGTTGTCTGTCCATCATCCTTTATGCATGAAGCATCCTGCTAGAAATAACGTTCCATTTGTTTGGGCGCAAAATGTTTTTTGCATTTTCTGATGTTTAGTATAATTTAATACGAAAGTCAATGGATAACAAGTTTATTTAGGCACAAAATATTTTATACTTTAAAAAAGTGGAAAACGTTTCGCATTACCATTGTCACCACCCCACCACCACCACATCCACCATCCCACCACCGCCGCCACACCCCCACCACGTCCACGTCCACTATTTTGCCGCCACCACCATTAATACAAATACTAGTATATTAGTTTCCTTCTAGGATGCAACTAAACATAGGAAAACATCTTCTACGGGAAACATTTTATGCCAAAACAAGTGGAGTGTAAGAGTAAACTAAAACAACATATATTAGGGTTATCTGTAGTGATTACCAGCTACTCTCTAATTGACTGAAGTGGTCACAGATCATGAGCATATCTGAGGACCTTGAGAAAGGAGTATTAGCATCTGCACTGAGCTTGCCAAAGCCAGGCAGAGAGGGACTTCTCCAATTGTTAGATCGGAGGAATGTCAAAGTGATTCCATTCAGTTCTTGGGAAAAGATAAACACTGAAGAGAGAAGACTTGGAAGTTTGAAAAACAAACCCAGAGACAAATTAACCACATGGGAAGAGCTACTGAAAGTTGCCACCAAGGTGTGAAACAATTTCCGACCTATTAATATTGTTTTTGTCATTCATATAATAAATATTTGTGTTGTGTTTATATTCAATTTTCAGCAGCCACGAGTTCTTTAGATTAAGTGTATTCATGCTCGCATTTTTGTAAGCCTGACAAGAGAGGCCTAATTTCTTATCCTTTAAACACAGACAATGTTGGGAAAGCTTGGCTTGAGTCACCTTGCCATTTCATGGCAACGAGAACCTTATTGAATCCTCTCTGTTTCTGTCATTATTTATTTATTTATATTTTTTTGTGGTTGTTTTTGTTCTTGTTCTTGTTTTTGTTTTTGAAACCAAAATATTTACTTTTAGGGATGAAATAATTTATAATTTGCTAATTCCTACCCTTTTTCTAGTATTGTTTAGTTTCAATTGGATTTGACATTATGGACAATATATTTCTTTAGGGTTTGTTTGATTGGGCGGATTGGGATTTTAAATCTATGGGACTCATATTTCTGGGTTTAGTTGCAACTTTTGTTGTCCGGATTAGATTTTGTTGGATATTCGATCCAACAAAATTGGTAAATTTTTTAATTTTACTTTAAAACTAATAATGCAAAGAAAATATGTAACTGGGAATATATATTTTCAATATATTTTCTTAGCTATTGTGAAACAAACGTGGACAAGAGGGGACTATATGTCCCGCTAATCCATCTAGATAACCAACATTGCACTAACTTTATGAATTGTTAATCCTCTCATTGTTAATTTTGCTAATCAAATAGGGCCTTAAGTTACGACATCCTTTAGGTATTGTAAGCATATGTGAATAAGCGTGTAACTCTAGCTATTTTGATTACTATTGTCGTTTGTTAATTATACATTTTAGGTAAAAAGTTAAAAAGTTGATTGAAATAGTAATAGTACTTCATAAATCAAATTACTACAATTTGCAGAGTTTTGACATAATTACATTGACTTTTCTTTCAGTAAGATTAAATGGACCACCTACACTAATGCAGATAGTGTTCAAAATATAAAAAACAACGCAAAGTATGTATTTTCATCTAAAAGAGATGATAATATTAATTTTTTATCTATATAACTAACAAATTATTAATAAAAATGAAGTTAGATTTTATATGAATTAAAATCTTAAAAGGGGTTAATATAATTATGTCAAAATTATAAAAATTGTTATATTTTCTTTAAATCTCAAGACAGATCAATGCAATTTACCTATTAAAAAAAGAAGAAGAGAAGATAGAAAATTACCTAGAAGACTGCAAGCCCAGTTTTAATAACTTGGGCTTTTGAAAGGTTCAACACCAAAATCAATTATTTGGGCCTACCGGATAGATAATGGATTGGGCCTTCACAGTTCACAGTCTCAAACTCGAACTCGAAGAAGCTTCACGACCTGTTTCTTCAAGATCTCCTTCTGCAACATTTGGAACCCTAAAAAGTAACAAAAAATCTTCGTAAAAGTCTCAAATCAAACTTGTGAATTTCATAATCTCCAATAATAATAAAAAATGGCGATTTCTAGAGCTAAGAAATTGTTTTCCATTCTTTAATCATTTAGTCCAAAAATGAGAATTAAGTCTACTAAATGAAGGGAAGGGTCAAACAAGAAGTTGTTCTTGACATTAGAGAGATGTAATGTCTTGGTAATAAACCTCCGAATAGATTAAACCATTAGGCATGGAAGGGTCTCTTTCGCATGTCTTAAACAACACTCGTTTGAAACGACTCAAACAAATAAAACCAAGAAAGGAGGGAGAGTGCAGAGATGATTATCACAAGTGTAAAAACATGTATGAAAAGCCCAAAATAAAAGCTATCAACTCAAATAGGTTGGTGTCTAAGGCCTAAACCACCAAACATATGAGGACTACAACACTACAAGCATACTATACAAGACATGAATGAAGTAAACACATTAAAACAGTCCTAAAACTCACAAAAATAGTGCTGAAATTAACATGAAAATGCTAGAACAAGTGAGCTAAAATAATGGAGAAATGAAGCTAGTAAGCAAGCCTAAAGAGGTGGTGAGTTTGTGAATCAAAGAGTTACTTATCTTCAAGAGGTATAACCTTGGCCTTCTTTACACTACTTCTTCCTACTCTTTTCTTGCTGATTTCATACTATTTTTACACTATTTTGATGGGATGAAACTTGTGGCTTAAAGCTATTAAAGGTAGAGGGGTTAACCACCTTTCTTTGAACCTTATTTTCTAAGCTTTTACCCTTGTGTTTCCCATTTCTTTCTCAAAATTTTTCCAACTTTTTACCACTTTTTTTTAGAGTTTTTTAGAGGCTAAAAATGTGGTTTTCAAGTCTCAAAAATGGGTTATGCCATTTTCTTGTGCTGGGCCAGATCCACTAATTTGCATGGCTTCATTGTTAAGTACTGAGGCATTTTGACCTGCTATAAGCCTCGGAATAGGTTCGTACCAAGACTGAGGTGATGGTCTTTCATAGTTTTGATTACTAGTTTGATCATTAGAATGTCCATTAACTTGCATAGGCTGTTTATCTTTAGCCAATCTTTGCTGAGGGACATTTGAAACTTCCTCCATGTGTCTTGCGTTTGTTGGTTGGTGGTTATTCATTCGATCCAAAAAAGATGTTGCCCATCTCTCCATTGTGTTCATTAATTGTTGTCCCATAGCATCTACTAGGGCACCCCATGGATTTATTGGTTGAGTAGATGGAACAGTGGATGGTCCAATTCCTTGGTCTCGTCCAGTATTATGAACATGTGGTACTTGTTCCAAAGTGCTGGTCTGTTCGACCATAGGTTCTGATAAAATGGGAGTTTTCACAAGATGTGTTATTACATTATCCTCTGGATTAGGTATCTCTATCTTTCTTTCCACGCCTTCTTCCAAGCGTTCATTTCTCCTTGTCTTGTAGGTCTAGCCATTTCAATTAGTCCCACTGAGCGTGCCAAAATATATGTTGGCTTTTTGGCTTTCGAAGGTTATTTTTGTAATTGCGAGCGTGCCAGCAAGGATCAATCAGTCCTTACAGAAAATTAATTGCTAACCAATTATCAGACGATTGTGTTTTAGTTCTTTCAGCCTCAATGAAGAGGACTTTTACTGGTGGCTTGATTTAGGAGAATTAAGCAAAATAACAATTAAATGAAGAACAATTGAAGCATTTCATAAAAATGAAAAACTTACAATGATCCAAACTCAGCCTCGTAGAGGTTTACAGCAACAATCTACTTGAAACTACTCCTATGAACGAAGTGCAGTGCAGGAATTTTAAAGTGCAGAAATGTAAAGAACTGGAAATGTAAAACTAGAAATGAAATAAAGTAGAATAAGACTGGTTTTTTTGGATCAGAGTCTGGGGCTTTTTTCTGGGGTCTTCTTTGCTATTTATACTTCTCAACGATGACCATCGAATCTGCATTTCCAACCGTCGAACTGCTCCTCCATGATCGCTGATCATGTTGCCTTATAATTAGCTCCACTATGCCATCACTTGCAGTTAGGCTTCCCTCCTAAATTTGAATTTGAATGTGAGTAACCGTTGAAGCCATATTACTTTGCATCTCTTTGCTGATCCAATGCTACTCAGATATTGTATTAACCATTACTAACTGCCACGTGTACGATCATGATTGAAGATTTGAATATTCTTCCCGTATTACCCTCATTCTGCCACATGTCGAATTGTAATTGGCTTATACAAAATATAGGACTGTTGGGATTAGGCTTTTTTATTTCACCTAACATTGTTGTATTTGTACGAAAATTTATATAACCGCCTAATTTGTTACACAGGCCTTTTTTTGATAATAAGTTATTTTAGTTGACTTGTTAATTTTTTTTAATTATTTTTTTTAGTCAAAAAGTCATTATAAATGATTATAAATTTATATAACCACTTAATTTTAATTATTTTTTAATTATTAGTTGTGAGAGAAAAAATAAAATAATTATGAATTATATGTAATATTAACAATTTAAATATATTTTATTTTTATTGACTATTTTAGTCCAAACCTAACTTTCTAAACAAGGCCACAATATCTTATACACACTTGCCTCTCGTTTGATAATTAATTTTTTTAATATTTTTTAAAAGAATTTTTTTTAAATATATATATATATATATTTAAATAAAACAAAAAATTGGTAATAAACTCAATCTAAAAAGGTATAAAGTATTAGATTCAGTGAATATTTTTGTTAGTGAGACATTCACACTTTGTGAAATAGTTTGGTGAGAAATCCTTTTGTTTTTTTGAGATGACATTTTCTTTTCAATTTTACCCCTTAATTTATCTGTTGACTTTTTTGACTATCTGTTTAAATTTATATCTATCTATTCAAAATTTTTTGACTATCTGTTCAAATTTATATCTATCCGTTCAAAAAATTTAACTATCTGTTCAATTTTTTCCCTTATCTATACAAATATTTGTCCAAATTTTATTATATGTTCAATTTTTTTTCTCTTATTTGTTCAATAATCTATCCAAATTTTATTATCTGTTCAATTTAACAAATTTTATTTGTTGAAATTCAAATATGTTTATATTTTAAAACTTTGTCTGTTTCTATGTTTTAAACTCCATCTATTTATATTTTCAATTTGTTTCATCATCATGATCATCAACAATAACAACAACTACTTTAAAAAAAGAAAAAGAAAAACACATTGAGGATTTATTGAACAGATAATAAGTATAACAAATCTGTTTAATTTTTTTCTCGAAATTATTCTGTTTGTTCAATTTACAAAAAAAAAAAAAAAAAAAAATGATTGGGTCTCAGATCTGAACACCATTGGCAAGAACTAAAAAAGAAATAAATAAATAAATAAATAAATAAAATTGAACATCTCTTCATTAATCTTTTCCATATCAATTGTGCAATTCTCAGCATCACTCCTGTCGCTGTAGGTCGCCTTATCTGCCGCTTCTACAACTCAACCCTAAGGTTATGTTTATTTGGCGGATTAGGTTGGATGAGATTGTTAGGGATAGTTAGTGAAGAGATTGTTAATGTGGTGATTGTTAGTTAGGGGATTAAGTAAAAGTTTATTTGTTTTGATGATGGTGGAAGAGATTGTTAGTAATGGAATTGTTAAATTATTTTTATATAAGATAAAAATAAAATATTTCTATATGAAAAAAAATCTAAAACAAATATAAACAAAATTTACAAATAATAGGTTGCACTTGTGTTAAAAAATAAAAAAAAAGGCAGTACAACCTAATCCCCTCACTATTTTTTCAATCTCAACTTATCAGAGGCAGCCCTAATTCGGTTGGGCTGTGGGAGTGATACTCCAAGTGAAGTAGCAATCCCCTTTAACACGGAAGTTACCAAATAAGCTACAATGGGACCCACTTCATTACCACTCCAATTCCACTCCCTAATATGAAAAACAAACATGACCTAATAGTGAAACGACTCCTCAACTGTTCAACACAAGAACAAAAAAAAAAAATCTATTTCATCATGAACAACAACAAGAGCAACATTAACAACAACCAAGAAAAAAGAAAAAAAGAAAAAAAAAAGAAGATAGAATTTTTATAAATTTTTGGGAAAAAAAGAAAGAGAAGAGAAATCTTGCTTTATATGATGGCGAGGGAACGACAAATCTAAGGGATGATGGCGGGGGAGCAATGGATCTGAAGGAAGGAGGTGAGGGGGTGATGGTGATGAGGCTTTAAAGATTGACGAAGGAGCTAAGGGTAAGGGTCTCTGTAACGCCCCACTTTTTATTACCCGAATCCATTACCAAATCCTTTATATTATTACCAATTTCAAAAATATCATACACGTGCCAACATAAATAGTAAAAAGGAACATTCTCTCACGATAATGACTACGATGTATATATATACAGCAGGGTACAATGCCTTTAGGCTTACATTGAATTTAAATGAATAAGGGATTTACTCTTATACAATACATGGCACTCGGCCAACAAATAAAAGGCCGTGGCCAAAAAAGCAAAAGACTTCAAGTCTGAATAGTCCCTCCAACCCCAAGTACTTGAAAAGTTTGTCAATATATGGGATGAACACAAAGCCAATAGAAATCCCAAAGATCATAAACAATCGCAACAGATAGATAAATATGATCATGCATGCTCCACAATGATATATATATATATGTAATGTGACATTTTATATCCAAACTATACATACGTAAATACCATTCTCTCTTTTCAAAAATCCCATTCCCATTTACTTACAAATACCCATTCTTATATTTTAACTCACTAGTTCAATTCTTACATTCACAAAATATCTCTAACCACATCTTCTAATCCAACCTCAATAATAACTTCTATGCACACATGTAGACACTAAAGTCACATATAACAAACACAACCCGTGGTCACACCACTTCCAATACAAACTACACTACTAAGTTTTAAATCTAAATTAAACTATTGTTCTATAATAACACGACACAAACATACCCTGTGGTCATCACTGAGCACTACGTAACCCCGTGACCATTGCCAAGCGTCACCACAACCTGTAGCCATTGCTGAGCGCTACCAAAACCCCATGGCCATCGCTGAACGCCACCAATCCCGTGGTCAATATGAGTACTGCATCACAAACTGGTGCACTATAAAAAGATGCACTCTGCCAGTGGCCATCGCTAAGCACCACCTATCCAACACCAATACAACATAACTAAACATTCACCCTAATCGTTCAATTAAACTAGCTTGTGTTTAATTACAAGAGATGCACCCAAAGGCACCAACCATCACTCGCTACAAAATGTGCTCCATGCATCTTCGTTCAACAACGGGTTTTCAATCTTACCAAAACATTTATACTAAACACTACATGAGTTATCACTCATCAAAATCATACCTAGTTAATGGTTACCATTCACCCAGGCAATCTATTTAATGCCAATATCGCAACACTAACAACATACACAATTGTTTCAATTCCTTTCTAACAACATAATCCACGATAACACACAAATGGAATTGTTTATTCTCAATGTCTACTAACAACCAATAATACATTAATCTAGGTTATAGAATCTAACACATAAACCCTACACATGGCATCTACAATTCAACAAACAATACCATCCTCCACCGATGGCTAAGGACGAAACTCTACAGACTCCAATTAATTAATAACAATAATAAATATGTACAAATTAAATCCGAGTTTCCTAGGTTATAAGAAAACTAACAAAAACATCTATTTGTCCCAAAACTCAATTTCCACACCTCCAATTTCCCAACATACTTGTAGCTAGTTTCTCGTGCACCTCGGAGGGGTTTAGTCTCCTCGGATATGATAGCCCTACAGTTTGGACTCCCATAGTTCTGACTCTGGTTTCACAAGTGTAATGTGAAATAGAGAAAAAAAAAAAAATGAGAGTCCAAATCTGACAAATCTTAGAAAATCCATTTATCATTAGAGATGCTAGAAATGGACTGCATTGCCAGATTTCAGAGTCGCCACCTAAATATTTTTTTAGGAAATTTAGGAAACACGTGACTCGTGCCAACGGCCACTTGTTTGTTATAACCAAAGTGTCTTGGCTTGAGAACTTAGGTATGAGAGGGGAATGTCATGAATTGAACACCTCGCTCACTTGATCAAAGATCGGCCTCTACTAATCATGATGTGATTTTTATGTACATTATATACTCTTGTTCTAATTATTAATGCTAACTTTACTATGTGAGGCACACAAGTACAGACTACGTTACCCACTTTGGAATGTTTTGATTTCATATTTGTTTGAAAAAAGTTTGAATATGCGCTACTTGAAAAGTAAGCTCGTATGTACATTAATCAAAATCATCTCAACTTAAGCGATATAGCCTTCATCCACAAGCATTCAAAAGATATTTCAAATAAGCGCTTAGCTTTATGATAGTATGCTTGATATGGCAACACAAACACACATGCAATATACTAAAGTAAGAAATGCTCACCTAGTACTTAACCGAGATAAGCCAAAGTGAAGAAAATAATTAGAAAAATGCATGCTCTAATATGCAAGTGACTAATGCAACACATACAAAATGCAACTACTAGGTCCGGTTTAGTTTAACATGTCATATGGATCAACTCAAAGCATACGACAATGCACGTATTCAAGTAAGTAGGAAATGACAACAATGTTAGAATGATGAATTGAACCCAATGCATGCAAAACATGGATATTAAGCATGGCAATGATATGAAACGAAAAATATGATGCGATAGCTTACTTTTTGTGCTCCTTTCGGATATGATAGCCCTACAGTTCGAACTCCTATGGTTTTGAATATGATTTCACAAGTGTAATGTGAAATAGATAAACACAAATGAGTCCAAATCCGACAAATCTTTTTGAAAAATCGATTTTGAATAAAAAAATGCCAAAAATAGACTGCATTGCCAGATTACAGAGTCGCTATCTAAATATTTTTTTGGAGAAATTTAGAAAACCCTAGACTTGTGCCAAAGGCCATTAGTCCGTCATCACCAAAGTGTCTCGGCTCGGGAACTTAGGTACGAGAAAGGAAGGTCATGAATTGAGCACTCCACTCGCCCGATCAAAGATAGGCCTCTACTAATCATGATGTGATTCTTATTTACATTATATGCTCTTATTCTGATTATTAGGCTAATCTTACTATGTGACGCACACAAGTATAGACTAATTTACGAAAATTGGAATATTTTGATTTTATGTGTGTTTTAAAAAAGAGTTTTGAATAAGTGCCATCTGAAAAGTGGGCTCTTATGTACATTTAAACAAATCATCCCAATTTAAGTAATTAGCCTTCATCCACAGGCATTCAAAACATGTATATCACTTAAGCACTTAGCTTCATGGAAAATATGCTTGGTATGGCAATAATCATACACATGCGATATGCTAAAGCATAACATGCTCACCTTGTACTCCAAGGCAAGCCAAAAGAAACAAAAGAGTTAGAAAAAATGCATGATCCTAACGATACAAGATGGCTAGTGTAACACATGCAAAATACAGCTAATAGGTCCAGTTGTCTAATATGTCATGTGAATCACTTTGATAGCATACGGTAGTGCACGTATTCAAGGTAGTAATAAATGACAATGCCGTTAGAATGATGAACCGAACCTTATGCATGCGAGACGAATGGATGCAAATCATGGAAAATGCTAAGAGAAACATTGTGCTCTATACTATCCATCATAAGCAAGTAAATAAAAGGGAGAAAGAAATGGGGGGTTGGAAGACATACACATTATTACATATTCACCCTTACACAAGATAGTCCTAGCTAATTACTACGAATTAACTAGCTATTACAAACCAAATGAAATAAATTAACTACATTAGCTAATTATTACAATACAAAAAAAAAAAAAATCTATCTAATTAATCTAATGAATTAATTGCAAAGCAAAATCAGCTAACTACTCTAACTAATTAATCACTTTACAACATGAATTCACTAACTATGTACAACACAAATTAAGTTGCTATTCTAACTAGCTAATTAATTGTAACACATTACTAGTGAACACAATTTTAACGGGCCCCAAGAAACGAGGGATGACTCATGCATGCACGTGGATTTCTACCTAAAAATGCTCTCTGTTTGGCTACCAAAATACTTCTATTTTGCAATCAGAAAAATGCATTGTTTTTACCTCATCCTCTACTTTGTTTTGCAGGAAAAATAACACTACCTGGCTGAAGAGGTGGTTGGGCAGCCAGAAGAAATGGTTAATCGTACAGTAAAGGTGGTCGGTCGGCTATTAATGTTTGGTACTGCCCTGCTGTAACAGACATGAAACAGAGCACTAACAAAGTATTTTTAGGAGATTTTGTCCTCCCTACCTCTCTTTATCATCAAATAGATCAAATGAGGGGTAAGTTCAATTCACAAACCATCAATCGACGCAAATCCATTGCGTGATAATTTATGGATCAAGGGACAAAAGCTTAATAAATGAAGCTAAAAGACCAACAAAAACCTCTCCCTATCATGATATTGATCAAGGGAAGTGGTTGACATTGACTCTTGAACCATTTTCATTACTAACAAGTATAAAACGACTCAAAACTCAATGGGTTCAATTAATGCCTGATTGAACCCAAGTTGATTTTATTATCTTGTTTTATTTTAGCTCTAATTTTATTAGCCTCTTTTAACTATCTTCCTATTCATTAGTCATTTTAGTCCAAAGTGAAAGTTAAGTCTACTAATGTAGAGAAGTGTCAAACAAAGAGTTGTTTTAGGCATGAGAGAGAGATCATGCCTTTGGTAATAAACCTCTGGAGAGATTATACCATTAAGCACAAGGTCTCCTCTCAAGCTTAAACAACGCTCACTTTGAAACGATTCTTAAAGCCATAAAAACCAAGAAAGGAGGGAGGGTGCAAAGGTGATTGTGCCATGAACACAAGTATGAAAGACATTAAATGAATGCCATCAACTCAAATAGATTGGTGTCTAATGCCTAAAATACCAAACCTATGAGGACTATTACACTACAAGCATACTATACAAAGCATAAACGAAATGCATGACTTAAAACAGTCAAAAAAAAGTGCTGGAATCCACATGGAAATGGATGAAAAAGTAAGCTATAATATTGAGGAAATTAAGCTAGTAAACAAGCACAAAGAGAGGAGGCTAACCCCTTCATTTTTGGGACTTCAAAATAACATTTTTAGCCTCTTAAAACCTCTGAAATTTAGTAATAAAAAGCTCAAAAATAGTTGATGAAAAGATGGGAAACCCAATGGCAAAAGCTTGGAAAACAAGGTTCAAAGAAGGGTGGTCAACCCCTCTACCTTGGATAGCTTTTAACCACAAGTTTCAGCCCATAAACACAGTTGAAAAATGATCCAAAAATAGCAAGTAAAGATGGTGAAGAAATAAAAGAAAGAAGGTAGGAGTTATACCTCTTGAAGAGGAGTAACTCTTTGAATTATAAACTACCAATTTCTTACCCTCAAGTGCTAATATTCAAGCTCAATAACCTCAGCCAAGAACCCTCAAGAAGCCTGGTTTAAGGAGCCTAGGTAAGGTATGCATAGATGTATATAGGTTGCAAGGAAAAAAGAGAGATATTTTTTCCAAGAATTTGGCTTCACCAAAATTTTCTAACCTAATTTTATGAGAGGGGGTCAAGTATATATAGAAAAATATATTAGGCTCTTGAAAATATCAATACAAAAACAGCTGGTGCAGTGCATTCGTCAAAAATATCATTCAAATGGGACATTCAACAAATCAATATCAATGTCTTTAGAGGAAATATCATTTTGCCCCCCAAATTATTATGTGTTTTTTAATTTGATTCTCATACTTCGATTTATTTCAATTTAGTACCTGAACTTTCAATAAATTGATCAATTTAACCCCTACCGCCACATTCCGTCTATAATTGGACGGAGCTAACGTGGCACCAAAATGTATTTGGAATTTCATTTTATCCCCTAAACTAAACCTTAAAAATCAATTTGCCCCCCCAAATATTAAAAAAAAAAAAAAATATTTAAATATTTAATGAATAATTTTTTATCTCAATAATGAAAAAATTAAATTTTCAATAATGAAAAAATTAAATTTTAAATAATATGTACTTTGCAAAAAAAAAATATAAAATATAAAAAATTCTCATTTTGAATTATTTTAAGACTATGAAGCATGGATAATTCGACAAACATGTCGTACCCGTACTTGGTACTTACTGACGTATGATATTTCTGCATACGTACCAGGTACACAAAATATGTACTCAAATTTTTGGCCTACCTAGACATATCTAATATATATCCAAGTCGTGTCGTATCTTAGTCGAAAATAATATTTTTCTTCTACTACAAAGATAAAATTCATTTTACTAAACTTCTTTTTCATTTTTAGTTTTGTACTTAGCATGGTTTTAAAATTAAGTTATGATTTATAAGTTATTTAATATAATAATATTTAATTTTATCTTATACCTATGCTTTTGGCATTATGTTGGATAATTTTCTAAACGGTAAAAGCGTACAAATAAACCCCTTAAACTATTGATAAGTATCACTTTGCCCTCTACATTATAAAAGCGTACAAATGAACCCCTAAATTATTGATAAGTATCACTTTACCCTCTAAATTATAAAAGCGTACAAATGTTCTTAAATTATAAAAATCTACAAATTTAATCGTTAACGAAAGGAGTCAAAGTGAAATAAACTAATAGTTTAGAGGTCTATTTTTACGTTTTTATAGTTTAGGAATAAAGTGATACTTCTCAATAATTTAGGAAATCTATTTGTATATTTTTATAATTTAAGGGGTCAAATTAATATTCCTCAATAATTTAAGAATCTCTGTATAAATAATCCTTAAATTTATGAAAAATTTTAATTTGTATTTTTTTATATAATAATTTATTATTATTATTATTATTATTTTGGATTGAGTAAAGGAAAAACGAAAAAGAACATTTTTAAAACAAGCCCTTAATCTTAAATCTGCAAATCTTTTCGTTGCGTAGTCAGGAATTGAGTTTCCTTAGGGTTTGATGGAAATCGACGTGGGAGAAGTCGATCCCCAAAATCCAAGTATCGGAATTTCATCATCATCATCGTCATCACCAGGTAAATTCGTCTATATCTGTATACAGGACTGCGATTTATGCAAGTATATGAATGGTACGTGTTCGATGTCTCCGACGACATCCAAAACAACCAACCTCCTCCTCCTCCCAAATACATGAACCGCATTTCTCGATTTCACGACGACGATGACTCCAGAGTTGTAAATCTCTTCCCCAAAGTCACTGCAAACATGGATTGGATAATTGGTTGGTCGATTTTAGGATCCAAAATGTTATACACTGTTGATGATTGTATTGGTGTTTGGAGAGGACAATTGGCTTGGAAAGAATCCAATCAAGTGAATCGCATTGACCTTACGACTCCCATGGCGGAATGGGAGCATTTTTTTCGAATGCCTAATCAGTTTGCTTTATCGGCCCACATTTTCGTTCTCGACGGCATGTTTTATTGCCTTGGTGGTTTTTTGGAGTGGGATTCACTATTGAACATGGAGTATGATAAGCTTTTCTCGAGCTTAAATGGAGAGCAAGACGAATTACCTCCACCTCCATGCCTCGACATTAACAAGTTATTTTCAGCCTCCAAGCCCAGCCCTTTCACCATCCTCATTGATTTGGAGAGGCCGTCACCGTGGGCAATGGCTTATGATCCGAGCGTAAATGAATGAGAATCCCTACTTGACCCTCCACGAATTCCTTATACTATTGACAGTATATTTTCAGCAGCTGGGGAGGTCCCCAATCCATTTATTATGGTGGGTTTGCCTGAGGATCGTGTCCTTCTAATCTACCATGTAAATACCAAAAAGTGGGAAAGAGGAGAGTTTGAAATATGCCCCAAGTTTAGCCCATATGTGTTTAGAGGGCCAGCTTTGGCTGTTGATAGTAAGTTGTATTGGTATTCAGTTCATGGTCTGTGCCTAGTTGGATATGATTTAATAAAAAATATATGGTTTTAGGGTAATATACCTATCCATGACGGCGGAGAGGATTTTGGAGTCATGGAGGATGACACTCCTCCGCGCTTGGCTCATATAAGTGGCAATAAGTTCTGCTTGTTATGGGTTTCCGTGTTGCCGCACGGGCCTATGAAGATTCCAGAGTCTACAGATGACTGTATTTCTCACCTTCACTGTATGAAGCTTCAAGTTACCATTGGAAACCTTGACCTAGATAGTAAAATTTTTCCCTTGGAGGTCTCTATCCTGTCATGCCAATCTTACTTAGTTCCTGGGTTAAAGTTTTTCCGCGATGGCTTGGTGGTGTAAGCATCTACTTAAATTTATGCACCTCTTCATTTCATCATGTTATTGTTTACTTATTTATTCTTGTGCCTGTAATTATTTATATACCCGTGCCATTTTGCAAGCTCAAACAACAAAATATTTATCTTAGTTGGGTTTGTGCTTTGATTTTTATACATTTTTTCCAAGCTCAACAAAATATTAATTTTTTAGACAACAATTCAGCAAAATTACAACAGCAAAGCAGCCATGTAATTCATCAAAAACTATAACAAAGTAAACATACAATCAACAAAAATACACCTTATTAAAACTGTAAGTGATGTGGATCCAAACAAACAAACCAAAAAAAAAAAAAAAAAAAAAATTGTAAGTAGTAGAAAGGACAAGGCTCCAAAGCAGCATATGATTCACAATTGTAAACATCAACACACCAATCGTACCTATCTTAAAATTTTTTTTTCTTCTTCTTGAAAATCATTCATTTTTCTCATTCATGAGCAACATAAGTTTAGCAAAATTAAGAAAAAATCAGAACTTTCTACTTGTAAAAAGAATGCAACGTTTCAAAAAAAAATTTTAAAAAAATATTTAAAATTTAGAACTCAATGTGATTTTACTGTTGCGATCCTTCTATGTCATAGAATGCCCCAAAAATGAGTGCTGCAAAAAAATAGAAAGCAAAAACAAAAGTTTTAGGCCAATGAAGAACTCACTGTCCTATGTTGGAGATCAGTGTTGGAGGTTTGCGAATCCATTTTTCTCTTCTTTTCTTCATAAACCATGGTGGTCTATTAGGGGTCACAAATATTTATAGTTTGTGCTATCATAAGGTGGGTTAAATATTTGGTACAATCTCAAAAGTCAAACAAAAGGATGGTGTGTTTGTTGTTAAAAGAAAAAGAAGACTGTGGGAAAAGAAGTGCGTTGATATCAGGTGCCTCACGCTAAAGCCTGAAACGCTCATTTTTTCTCACCTAGGTGTCGACTCACCATTTCACTTCGCTTTAGGCCATTAGAAGCGCCATATGGTTGCCTTGAGTGGTAAGGTTTGTCATTAGACTTGATTTATTATTCAATTAAATCCCACTTACTATTTAATGAGACTCTACTTATTATTTCATTGACTCTACTTATTATTTCATTAGACTTGACATACTAATCAATTAAACCATACTTACTACTTAACGAGTCTCCACTTATATTAGACTAAGCATACTAATCAATTAAACCTCACTAGATTCCATTTACTACTCAATCAGCTTACACATACTATTTCATTACATTTCACTTACTACTCAATTTTGGTTCCACTTACTACTCAATGAGCTTCCACTTGCTATTTCATTATACTTCAATTACTACTCAATGAGCTTCCATTTACAACTTCACTAGACTCTACTAACTACTCAATCAACTTTTACTTACTATTTCATTATATTCCACTTATTAATCAATTTTGGTTTCACTTATTACTATCATGGAATGGTTATGCCCTTTAACAAACTCAATCACTTCATATTTGCAAATATTTCAATTGTGTTTGATACAAAAGGATGCATAACAACTCTAGTTAACTGTTTTGATTCTCTTTTATGATCTCCCACCTCAAGTTATTCGGATTGTCGATGCCCTTCTTTTGAGCAAACCCATCCCCTCGATATAACCATATTACTCTTGTCCTTATACAACTGATCTCTTCAAATACTAGAACCTTTCACCTTCGCATACATATCATAGAAACTTTCTCCATTTTCTACTGAATCAAATGCCATTAGTCATTTCAAATACATCTTTTTCAGTTAGTTGATCCATATAGTTAACATCTCTTTCGATTGGAAGATCATTAGAATTAACAATATTCTTTTGATTGCCAATGTTGTTGTACTCACTAGTGTCAATATCATCGTCATCATCATTATGTAATTCATATACGATGTTGGTATGTCCAATGTTGTCTTCCATCTGTGGTAAGTATAATAAAATTAATTAGATCAAACCAAATGGTAAGTAATGTTACAATTAGTTAATGAGATTCCATTTATTATTTCATTAGACTTTACTTACTATTCAATTAAATCGTACTTATATTACTTAATGAGCTTTCACTTACTATTTTATTAGACTTTACTTACTACTTAATAATCTTCCACTTACTACTTCATTACACTTCACTTACTGTCACGACTCAAACCTAGTACCCGGAGGTTCGGCATCGCGACAAGATAAGAAATTGAAATCATAACAAATTAATAGTCCAGCGGAGTAAACTACAAATGGTTACCCAAATCATTATTTAATTATAACAAAAACATATATATTGGAGCTTATATTTATTTACAATTCCAGAGCTGAACTATGACCAGAAAGTGCTTTGTGCATACCCCGTGCACTAGTCCTGACAAGTCACCTGAAAGTAGTTAAAAACTATAAGCACATGGCGGAGTGAGAAATATTATACTGAGAGCATAAGGGTATAAAAATCACCATGGATAATCATTGGGCTAAACAGAGCTTAGTTTGATATTAAAATACAGAGTACATAATACGGAAATCGTTTTGAATAACAGACATATAATGTAGATATCATAATAACAAATAATCATAACTACGGTACAGAATAAAACAGAGGTATGGACTCAAGAGGTAACTCGTACGGACCATAGGGGTGACTCCCACAATAGTTTAGCTACACAGCACTTTGCTCCACACTAGAAATCAAAAGGTCAGTGGATCCATAACTGACAGAGGGTCACAAAGTGACTAATCAGAGGGTCACCAAAGTGACTAATTAGAGGGTCAATAGTTATTTAAGTCCCCAAGGCGTGGGACCTCGTGGTGGTACTTATAAAATCATTGTTCAAAAACACATTTAATAAACAATTTTATTCATGAGTTTCTTTTTTAAGCAAATAGGGTTCATTTAACAAAAATAATATACTTTAAAAACTAATGTAAGTTTCAAAACATAATTTACAGAAAACAATTTATGGTAACTTAAAATATAATAGAACTCACCTCAAATTTGACCATTTACTCTCACTTCGCTCACTCTCTCATATATCTGTCGTTTGTTCTTCTTATAATTTTATAACCATGCAACTCACCTATCCACCTATTTATAGGTGAGAATACCTTACTATGCAATACTGTGCAACCATGTAAACCACATGGTTGAGCCACGCCATCCACATTTCCTTTCCTCCTCTTTTCTTCCTTTCTTTCCTGACTTTCGTTTCCTTTTTCTTTTTACTTAGGGTTCGTTTTTGATGTGGGTTGACTTTTTAGTTTTTTGGCTTTTTGACTATTTTAGTCTAGGGCTAAAAATCCTCGTTTGAGATTGGCTTTTTGATTTTTTTGACTTTTGTGAGAGAAAAAATGAAATGATTATGGGTTGGATGTGACATTTTGTCTTATTTGGCTGAAATAGTCTATTTTAGCCCAAATGGACATTCCAAACAGGACTTTATTATTATAATAAATAATATAATATATATTGAGGGGAGATTAGTAACCAAATAATTTATATTATCATTTATTTTAATAAAACACAATAACTCTGAATTTAATTCTAATTAGATTTTATTACACACAATTAAATATTTTGGGGTGTTACAATTTTTTCTCCTTTTAAAATTTCGTCCTCGAAATTGATTTAGAAAATTATCTTTTCATTTCCGCTGCGCAATCTGATACAATTATTTCTAACCATTACACTTAATTCACACATAACAGAATGTACAAATAATTTATAGAAATGTCCTTTCAACTTTTCTTTGCTTGATTGAAGGAGGACAAAACATATATTCTCAACTTTTTTTTGCCTTCAACAGAGTAGTGATTGAAGAGGGACTAATTTTTTTTTTTTTTTTGTTATAACATATACGATATCACATTATAGTTTTTAAAATTTTGTATAAACACACAAAATCACACAACTTTATCATATAAGTAAATGGACATATAACATTTTAGATACTGATCACCCTCCTATCCCACTACTTAATTGTGCGTATGTCCTTGGGCTGGGCATAGGTGTCACGACCCAAACCCGCCCTTATAAGTTTAGTGTCGTAACTGGCCAGTAATCTTTGGATTACCAAAGGCCTCTTAGCATAATAACACATAGATAGGGGCTGCAGAATCAAATACATGAAATATACATAGTCCATCGAGCTGTGAAGACATACATGAGACAGATAATCTTAAACTTTCATAATTATACAGGTGATCAAAACAAAATACGTCACTTCATGTAAATTCAACAGAAAAACTTGTTCGTGATCAGAGGGAACAAAAACTTATACATCCACAAAACACAGCCACGAGACTTGACTTAAACTGGAACCTCCTCGGGAGGCACAACGGCTGGCTGACAAAATAACTGAGGCACCAGGTCTTCAACTCTGAGTCTGGTCACGTGCTTGATCACCTACATACATAATATAGATAGTGAGCGAAAGCCCAGTGAATAGCAACAGAGTAAAGGGTTAAATGAATGATGTCCCGTAATTAAATCCATACATAGAACCAATTCATATTTGTGTTCTCATTCAGTGCGTATACAAAATTCAGGAACCATGCTTGATCATTCATAGTTCATCCGTTAGCGCTAACAGATCATATACAGAACATCATAGATTATACTTGTCAGTTCTATAGATGAACCTCCGGCCGGGTACGGATAACTTGCCAGTTCTATAAAGGAACCTCCGAACTGGGTACAGATAACTTGTCAGTTCCATAAAGGAACCTCTAGCCGGGTACAAATAACTTGCAAGTTCCATTAAGGAACCTCTGGATTGGGAACGGATAACTTGTCAGTTCCATAAAGGAACCTCCAGCCGGATACAAATAACTTGCCAGTTCCATAAGGAACCTCCGGTCCGGGTATATATAGAATACTTAAATCATAGCATTAATGTCACAAATATTTGCCAAAGTTGGACAATCATTCATAGTACAAAACATAGCATTTCATAGAACAGATTTTATTTCATTTACAAAAAATAATTTAACTTGAAAATAGCTTTACTAAGTTATTACTCACAGATAACTGGTGGCTCCAAACAGACGAGTAGAGTAGGCAATTCACTTAACTCAAGGTGCGTAACCTACATAACATGACAGATATATACATTGGAGCACACGCTCGGATTGTACATAATTTATTTCATTTGTTCTTAGTATGTTTCTAGCCTTTATCCTCATTATAGTGTCTTGATCTTGGCCTATGAATGCCTAGGATGGAATGAGGATGCAAAAATGTACTTGAAAACATTTTTCAAAACTTGCTGGAAACAAGGTCTACGTTCGAGCATGGCTTTCCTCGCTCGAGCGGACATGCAAAATGTGAGGGTCCGCTCAAGCGCAACTTCATTCGCTCAAAAGGTTTGCAAACTTTGAAAAAGTACTGGTTGCTTGTTTTTCCCACTCGACGCTCGCTCGAGCGTGAGAGACATGCCCTTGCTCGAGCACATCTTTTGGCACTCAAGCGTGCTGTAAAACATAAGAACTTTTAGGAGCATGCATTTCACACTCGAGCGAAAGTGTGAGACACGGAGTGGTCACTCGAATGTGGAATCTGTCGCTGGAGCGTGGAAGCAGAATTTTGGAATTTCCAGAATTGCTTCCAAGCTTCAAAACTCAATCTTAAAGCATCAAAGCTCGATTTTTCTGGGTCAAAACTTGAGGAAACATTGAGAAACTCATAAAACACCATGAATTAAGGATCATTACAAGAAATCATGGCCCAATAGCTTGCCAATTGTGCAAAACTTCAACTTGAAATTTATGAGTGTTCCATGAACATGACATGCATGAATTTCTTTGAGTTTATGGCTTCTAAAACATGATCAAATGTGATCCATTGATGAGAAATGTTATGAATTCTTCAACTTATGCTAGAATTACAACATACATGGAGAAAATCTTTGAAAACAACTTCAAAATGCTATAATTATGCATGCATGTATGGAATGACTTATCTTTTTTCAATTCTAGCTCAATCCTTACATGAATTTATCTAATTCACTTGTTTTTATACATTATTCAACTACATTACAAGGCCAAAGACTAAAACTTTTACCTAGAGTCTAGAATGCACAAGTGAGGAAGTTTCAATTCCCAAATTCTTCGCAAATCTCTAATAATTCCTAGCAATTCTCCCTTATCCCAACTTTTGCTCCCAATTTTCCTTCTATCTCTTTCTCTCTCCCACGTTTTTGCTTGTGTGTGTGTGAGCTCAAATGTATTCAAAAATGAAGAAAAGAAAAGGGTGAAGGCATATAAGAAGCCTTATATAGGCTTACTTAATGATAATTAATTAAGGTTAATTAAGTGGACATTAATTTAATCTAATTTAATTGTTCTAAATCGAATTTTGATTAAACCTACCATAATGTTCTAAAAATTCCAAATAGCACATAAATCAAGTCAATTTCTGAATCGGATGCCGATAAGGCCTTCAATTCGCAAACTGAGGTCTCGTTTGGGAACGGGCTTTTTTAGTAACTTTTTGACTTTTTGGCTAAAATGTGATGTAAAAAAAACTAGTATGTTTGGGATAATTTTTTGGCTTTTTACAAAAAGATGTGCAAAAAGTAGAGAGAAAAGGGAATCTTTAACTTTTTGGTTTGGGTTGTTGGCTTTTTGATTTTTTTAGCAACTTTTTGACTTTTTGGCTAAAAAATTCACTTGCCAAACGAGGTCTGAATAAAAACATGAGCAGATCTTTCTATGTTAAACATATATAAACACAAGATAATGCAATGCACATGTGATTAGCTCAGGATTTCTGCTTAATTACTTGTTAGGCATACTTAAGCATGAATTAGCGCTAATCATGGATCGGGGTTGTTACAATAGGGTTATCCGACTCGCAAAAACCGTCCAATCCGAACTGTCCACGCCTATTTAGGCGGTTTCGCAACATTGTTAGGGTCGGATGCGGTTTAAGATTTTTCCTATTTTGCGGGTTGCGGGTTTACCCGCACCCGCACTCACCCGTCCGCATCTGTATATATATATTTTTAAAAAATTTGGACCATCAAAGCTTCAGAGCGATCAAAGAAAAGGAATGCATCAGCGTTGGGCACTCCAAAGGAAAAATAAACAAGCAATGCTAACTCATTCAACTTTTTATTCTCTAATGCTCTATTGTACCTCAAGTAGTATTAGTAGTTTGAAGTTGTCTAGCATTTACATTTTGCTGCTGGAAAAGTTTTAAGTTGTAAAGAGTAGATAATGAGGTTTCTTTATACAGAAAATTCATGTCTGCCTATTGAACAGATTATTGAATGTGTGAATGATTCTTCTATAAGTTCCTAATATAAAGAATGATGTGCTTGTATTAGTTTATGATTTGATTTAAAAATTTAGGATTTTGAATGTTTTGCTTGTATTAGGAATTGATTTTGTTGTGTTTTTAATTTTATAAGTTTTAATTCATTAATTATTATTGTTTTAAAATAACGGGAAAAAACAAGCCAAAGTTTTGTTTTTTAAAGGAAAAAGTTCAATCCGTAAACTGTCTGCAACCGCCCGTATATCCGCGAACCCTATTCGCATAAACCGCAACCCGCAATACGGGCAGTTGCGGATTCAATTTTTCCCAAACCACAGACATGCGGGCGGGTCCAAACCGCAAACTGAACCGTTCAAAACCGATCTGCGACCACCCCTAGTATGTCTTATGCTCTAATGTTTTTAAAAATAAAAATAAAAATAAACCATTGCTCGGATATCACTTTTGACATGACCCAAACCCGGTTCCTGGAGGTTCGGCGTCACAACAAAACAAAAATTGAAGTCATAACAAATAAATAGTAAAGGATACCCAAATCATTATTTAATTATAACAAAAACATTTACATTGGAGCTTCTATTTATTTACAATGCTAGAGTTGAACTATGACCATAAAGTGCTTTGTAACTACCCAACGCATTGGTCCTGACACATCACCTAAAAATGGTTAAAAATTATAAGCACATGGCAAAATGAGAAATATTGGACTTGTTTGGTTTGTATCTCAAGATATAATTTTTGAGAAAAATTTTCAAAACCAGTTTCTTTCTTCTACACATCAATCAATCACTTTTTCTCTTTCCTTTCTCCATCTTAATCACTTTTTCTGTCATACACATCTACTCAATTACAACAAAATATCAAATCATTTCAAACTCCTAAATTCTAAAAATATTTTCAAAATATACAACCAAACAAATCAAAAAAATTCTAAACTCTCTCCCCAAATTTTTTTTTTTTTTGAAAATTTATTTCAAAACACAAACCAAACACACCCATTATACTGAGAGCATAAGGGTATAAAAATCATCATGAATAATCATTGGGCTAAACAGAGCTTAGTTTGATATTAAAATACATAGTGCATAATACGGAAATCGTTTTGAATAACAGACATATAATGTAGAAATCATAATAACAAAATAAACATAACCACAGTACAGAACAGCACAGATGTATGGGCTCAAGAGGTGGCTTATATGGACCTTAGGGGAGCTCCCACAATAGTGTAGCACTTAGTCTCGCACAACACTTTGCTTAGAACAGAACAAAATAGATGTATGGACTCAAGAGGTGGCTCATACGGACCCTAGGGGTGGCTTCCACAATAGTGTAGCACTTAAATCCGCACAGCATTTTGCTTCACACCAAAAATCTGAGGGTCAGTAGATCCATAACAGACAGAGGGTCACAGAGTGACTAATCAGAAGGTCACCAAAGTGAGTAATCAAAGGACCAATGGTTATTTAAGTCCCTAAGGCGTAGGACCCTCGTGGTGGTACTTACAAAATCATTATTCAAAAACACATTTAATAAACAGTTTTATCCATGAGTTTCCTTTTTAAGCAAACAGGGTTCTTTTAACAAAAATAATATGCTTTAAAAACTAATATAAGTTTCAAAACATAATTTACAGAAAATAGTCAAACATCTTGATGGGTATGGCCTAGGAAGGCCCAACTCACGGTTGCCCTGGGTTGCCTAGATAATCATTTGGCTAAAGCCCAGTGAATGAGGCCTAACAGCAGGCCCAGTAAAGAACCCATAGTGGTTCAAGCCCAGCTACAATTAGACATGTGTTAAGTAGGGAATTAGCCACGTGGTAGACAAAGATTCTGCAGAGTTATTGAGCCCACGCACCAAGCATTAAATGAGACTGTCATGGTACTAAATGCAACCAGACCTCTCGCTCTGGGGGTGAAACCACCATGGTCGACGACGAATAGGCTGTAGACTTTCGGCCAATAGGACAGCATGAATTGACAAGGAAATTATTAGTAAGTGATATAAGGAAGCTTATGAGGAACATTTGGTAACAAGTTACTCACTCTTTCATGTTCTCTATTCTCAATTCTCTTTCTAAGTTTCCATTACTCATATACACTCCGCTAACTTGATCGTCGGAAGGTCCACAAGGAGGAACCACTCCCACTTCGGAACCTTTCTACTGGACTTATTGCATGTGTGACTAGGAAGACGAAGGCAAGTTGACTCGTGGAGCGCTTGGATCAGTCCGATTCATCTCCTGCCAACCAAACTACATTATCAAATAATAGTGACAATTACAAGGAGGCATGATAGCTTGTGTTGCCTGGTGCATAAAAAGTTAAATTAGCAATCTAGGTTTTTTTTTTTTTTTTTTTTTTTTTTTTTTTTTTTTTTTTTCACGGTGAATAACAATCTAGGTTATGTTTCATAATAGTTGTATTTTTATAAAAAAAATAAAATAAATTCATTGTTACCCTGTCCAAATCTAATGCTAGTTCTAACTGTAAGAAATGGTATGGGAAAGAAAAAAAAAATTGTTTGGCAAAAAACAGATTTTTCTTAAAACTTTGGTCTAATTTTTAAGTGGAACCCATACGCCGAGGTTGGTGGATATTGGTGATAACGCATTTTATGTCGCATTGTGATTCACGTAGTATATTTGGTTATTCAAAACCATTATCGGGTGAATGGGAAATTGATGCCAAAGTAAGCTCCATGAAAATTGTGGTTTGGTGGGTTTCCCAAATTGAAGGAAGGAAAGCTTGTCCCACATTGCTTGGCTAGGCTAACATTATATGAGTTTATAAGTCTTGGGTTTACAATTTGGGGAGGGCCCCAAGGGATACCCAAGTTTTGTGAAAGGGTGAGATTATGGGCAAAGTGGGCTTGACCCATTGGACCCAAAACAAACACAAGCATGCTGTTGTCCATTTGGCCAGTCTGGCGGGGTGTGAGGTTGGGTTGGGCTTCTCCTGTCCAATGCTTATCTTTTTGGGCCAAAAACATTTGAATTTTATTTTTCTAAAATTAAATTCTTACCTTTTGGAATTTGAATTTCGAAATTAATTCTGAAGTGGCAGTTTAGTCCAACATACCTTTCTAGATTTTTTTCCTCCACCCGAACAGGTTCATGTCTGTTTAAATTTAAGCCGAACAAGTTCATATATGTTTAATTCAAATTGAACAGGTCTTGTACTTGTTCAAACTTGTCCAAACAGGTTTTCTACCTGTTCTGAAAAGCCACTATGTCTTTTGTAAATAGACAGTCCCTCATTTGGATTTTGCACTCAATAATTTTCGTTCTTGCTTTTGCTTTGCTCTCCACATTTTGCTGCATTTATTTTTCCTGTAAGAAAGTGTATAAACACAAAGTATATTCGTTGTGCGAATAGTTTGTAGTGCTGCTACTGTTCATCGTTGATCATTTTATCTTGGGAGATAGACGTCCATAATCTGAAAGCACCGAGGAGAGGACGAATATGTCTTAAGGACATAGTGTAAAACATTGGACTTGATCAAAATTTTGTTCGAGAAAATAATAAGGTAAGTGATTAGTTTACTTTTCTGTTTAATTAATTTTTTCCTTTTCAGATTCAGATTTTGTTTTTTGTAACAAAATAAAAATCTGTTATTTTTTTTTTAATATACTATTTTGATTTTTGTAATCAAACAGTCTCTCTCCTTTCTTTGAATACATTAAAATTTGTCTAATACTAACTATGATTATTTAATATAATATAATAGTGGCTCCCTAGCTTGCTCATCAGATTGACATCTATCTTTTTGTAATTCTACCCACAAGTTTTTTTTTTCTTTTTTTTTTTTATATTTAAATTTCTGTTATTTTATGTATTTTTCTACGTTTTGGCATCTCAGGTGAAGCTCTCAACTGTTTGGTGTCTATCCAAACCAAACTAGCAGAGTATGATATTGAGTTACTGGAGCTTCTGAAGAGGGTTCTGGCAATTCAAGAGAAAGGGTTTGATTATGAGAGTGAGAAGGTTATGCAAACCTTGAACAAAATTGTATTCTACCTAGACAAAATGGGAACAAGAGATGAGAAATTTCCTATGCAAAGAAGGCTGTCTATGCTTAGAACCAAATACAAACATATGGTTCAGTATTAGGTTGTCAATGCTAAACCTACTCTTTTGCTTTGAAACTTATATAAAATGTCTATATGGGACTTCACCTTTCATTGTGTCTCATAGCGATATCAATCTTCCATGTCATAATGTTTAAATGAGAAACAAATTATACGTTCAATTCGAGCCATAGTTGTTACAAGTGGTTGGAGCAGCCAAACTGTCAAGCAACATTACCCAAGCGACTAGCAGGCTACACTATCATCATCATCAACCTCATCATTCTCACCATCATCGTCATTTTCTGATGCTCCTCTACCTGAGAGTATAGATTTAATTTTCAGAATGTGAGGAAAAAAATTATTTTTAATAAATTTTAGTGTGTATTTGTAATTTATCTAAAATTTAGGGCAAATTATGTTTTACCTTACACTATTTTATATCATTTTATCCTTTTAAACTAAAAATTATAACACTTAACTTCCCTTGTCTATTAATTTTTTTTTTTCAATTTAGATGTTAATAACGAAAATATCCTTTTAATTATAGGAGTAAATTACACTTTACCCCCTTGAACTATCACTTAATATTACTCTACCCCTTAACTAAAATAATGTTTAATTTTTAATTCAAATTTTAAGCTTTCATTTAATAATTTTTTTTTTGTATTTTTTAGTTTTATTATTATTTTTAAAAAAAATTAATTTTAAACTAAAAATTGTAACACTTAACTTCCCTCGTTTATTAATTTTTTTTTTAAATTTAGATCTTAATAACGAAAATATGCTTTTAATTGTAGGAGTAAATTATATTTTACCTCCTTGAACTATCAGTCAATATTACTATACTTCTTCAACTTAAAGAATGTTTAATTTTTAAGCTTTTATTTAATAATTTTTTGGTATTTTTTAGTTTTAGTAATTTTTTTTTAAATTAATAAAACATTCCTTAGAACATTTTTACCAGCTTACTTAAATTTTACCCTAAAATATTATTAAAAAATTTATTCCCTTTTAGAAATCATTTTTTTATCTACTTCTCCCAACAAATTTCTTGTTTTTTTTTTCTCTATTTTATTAAAACAATCTTTTTAATTACTTTTAAATTTGAATATTTTTTTAATAATAAAATAATGCAAGATGATGCCAACAAAGCAGCAACAAGTAGGAGCAAAGCAGGGAAGGAATTGAAAGATGTTGGCCGACTGACTAGTCGACTGGTCAGATCAATTTTGGACATTTTTCTTTTTCAGTTATAAGTGTTTACGGGACATTCAGAAGGATATTTGGGGGACGTCCCTTTCATGGCTTTAACGAAATAAAATAAGAATTTATCAGATATTACTGTAACAATACTTTATATTTAGGGAGTTGGATAAAGCCCTAATGAGAAAAAATTTATGAAGAATTCACTTCTTATAATAACAAAAAGCTATTACAAGGGAGATGATGGAGGCTTTTCCCAAAATAAGCCTTTTTTGCATTGTATTTCCCAAACTAGGCCAACTTCTGACGGAATTCCAAAACTAAGTTAAAGCGCCATTTCTATTCGCGCTTTTACTGTTAGGAGCGCAAAATTAGATGAACAGGAAACTCGCTATTAGAAATAGCGATTTTGATTAAGAATTCGCTATTACAAATAGCGCTTATAGCGTGAATTTTTTTCCAGAAGAAAACGCTGTTGAGAACAGCGCTTTTAACACAAAACTTTTTTCCCATGAAAACGCTATTGCTAATAGCGCTTTTAACACAAAAAATTTTTTCCCAGGAAAACGCTATTGCTAATAGCGCTTTTAACAGAAACATTTTTCCCCAGGAAAACGCTATTGCTAATAGCGTTTTTAACAGAAATATTTTTTGGAAGAAAACGCTATCTCTAATAGCATATTTAACAGAAATTTTTTTGGAAATAAACGCTATTTACAATATAAAACAAAAGAAAAAAACATAAATGGGCCACATGTTTACACTCTATAAAATTGAAATTGGCTTTACTAAAGCCATTGTCATGTTAAAATATATATTTTTTTCTTTTGTTTTTGTTTTGATTTAGAATGTGTAATTCATAAATTTTACATAATATGAAAAAAACCTCTTTTCATATATTAATTTTACATACTATTTTTCATATATATAATTTTAAAATCATATTGATTTAGATATTATTAAGCCAATCATGTTCATTTATTTTGCTTTACTGAAGCCGTTGTCATGTTAAATTTTTTATTTTTTCTTTTGTCTTTGTTTTGATTTAGAAAATGTAATTCAAATTTTTTTTTCGTCTTTACTGAAGTTGTTTTCATATAAATTTTTTTTTTGTTTATTGTTTTGTGTTTGTTTTGTTTAAAAGGTGATAATGTAATTAATAATTTTTTTTTGGCTTTACTAAAATCGTTTTCATGTAATTTTTTTTTTCTTTTGTCTTTGTTTTAGGTTAGAAGGTGTTATTTAGAAAATTATTTTGGCTTTACGAAAGCCGTTTTCATTTAAACATACATATATATTTATTCTTTTGTCTTTGTTTTGGGTTAGAAGGTTTTATTTAGAAAATTATTTTGGCTTTACGAAAGCCGTTTTCATTGAAACATACATATATATTTATTCTTTTGTCTTTGTTTTGAGTTAGAAGGTTTTATTTAGAAAATTATTTTGGCTTTACGAAAGCCGTTTTCATTTAAACATACATATATATTTATTTTTTTGTCTTTGTTTTGGGTTAGAAGGTGAGAATGTAATTCAGAAAACCAGTTTAGTAAAAACGTTTTGTACCCGTTTTCATTTAGAAAATTTATTTTTTTGTTTCGTCTTTGTTATGGGTTAGAATGTGATATGCATGCTCTACAGTCCGAAGCACACCCACACACTGTGCAGCTCGACGAGCAACGACGAAGGGTGAGACGCGAAGACCACCGCGGAGTAGGCCAAGAAGACGAAGGCCACAGCGAGAGCTCCTAAAATAAATTTTGTCAACATTTTTGTAATAATACTTAATACATAATATTGCCGAAGTCAGTACTTTACTAAATACTCATATAGGCATGAAAACAACATAACTGAAGTTGCAAATGTAATAGTTTTCAGTTACATAGGTAGTACAGACATAATTCTCCCACAAAAATACATTCTGGACACCATGAACTGAACACACATTACATACATCCTGGACACCCTGAACTGACCACACAATACATAAACATAACAGTTACACAGTCAAACACTTGATTCATGACCTAATATTGCATATTAATAGCCGTAACATTTGATAGACACAATACATAAACATAGACTTAAGCATAAACATAACATAACACCTAATTCGCGCTTAAATCGGCAGGTGGCTCCGAGTCTGAACAATCCGAAAGCTCAGTGTCAGAAACAAGTTCAGGATCCTCCATGATACCCTTGATAGCCGCAACATCTGGTTCTGTTCTGTTCTTCTGGGCATCCTTCTTAACTATGAGTAGCTGCATATCGCGGGCCAACCTACGGCCCATTTGAGAAATCTCACATTGTAGTCTTTGACATAGTCGATCAACATTTTCAGGATCTTCCTTTTGGATCTCAACAGAACGTGCTTTTGGCACCTTCAGTCGTCTTTCCCGACATAATCTTTCATTTTGCACTCGCTCTATAAATAGTGCGGGCCACTTCAGAAGTCTAGCATTTGCTTAACCATATCCTGTTTGATTCTCTGATGGATCCTCCACCAAACCACATGGATCTCGATAGTACTTGGGCATGACAAAATGTCGCTTCCCAAACCTATCATGATAAGCACAAGAGGCATCTAACAAAGGAAATGGTGTTTCATCTTCAGCATCGCCACTTCCCCTTCCCCCTCCTCGTCGTGAACTTTCACCCCTTTGCAAGTTCCTACCACCTCTGCGATTCCCACTCCCTCCCATGAACCATGTAGCCATGCTAATTTTTTAAAGCAAATAAATGATAATTTCGTAGGGCGAAATGAGTTGTAAGGTTGTGTCTTCACCTTTACTCGTTTATATAGTTGGTTATGAACGACTTTAGAAAGATGCCTCTGCATGACAATCCCACATATATGAACAAGGTATGAGTTGTCAATAGATTGAAAAAACAGAGAAAAGCAAATACTGTGGTCGAAGTCACGTGACTTGACAATCCATCTGTATATACGGACAAAATAAATGCATGCTGACTGTAAGGTAAATCAGTGAATTCACTGTTGCCATGTGACTTTATGAATTGAGAATCCCACATCTATCAATAACAGATGAGTTGTCACTACAATAAAAAAGTCGAGCAAAAAATTGAGAAAACCAAAGCATGTGCACCAAGTCACATGACTTGACAATCCATCTTAATATACAGACAAAATAAAACAATGCTGACTGTAAGGTAAATCAGTGAATTCACTATTGCTATGTGACTTTCTGAGTTGAGAATCCCACATATATCAATAACAAATGAGTTGTCACTACAATAAAAAATACGAGAAAAAAATTGAGAAAACCAAAGCCTCTGCACCAAGTCACATGGTTTGACAATCCATCTGCGTATACAGACAAAATAAAACAATGCTGACTGTAAGGTAAATCAGTGAATTCACTGTTGCCATGTGACTTTCTGAGTTGAGAATCCCACATCTATCAATAACAGATGAGTTGTCACTACAATAAAAAATACGAGCAAAAAATTGAGAAAACCAAAGCATGTGCACCAAGTCACATGACTTGACAATCCATCTGCATATAAGGACAAAATAAAGGTATGCTGCCAGTAAGGTAAATCAGTGAATTCACTGTTGCCATGTGACTTTCTGAGTTGAGAATCCCACATATATCAATAACAGATGAGTTGTCACTACAATAAAAAATACGAGCAAAAAATTGAGAAAACCAAAGCCTCTGCACCAAGTCACATGACTTGACAATCCATCTTAATATACAGACAAAATAAAACAATGCTGACTGTAAGGTAAATCAGTGAATTCACTGTTGCTATGTGACTTTCTGAGTTGAGAATCCCACATATATCAATAACAGATGAGTTGTCACTACAATAAAAAATACGAGCAAAAAATTGAGAAAACTAAAGCCTCTGCACGAAGTCACATGGCTTGACAATCCATCTGCGTGTACAGACAAAATAAAACAATGCTGACTGTAAGGTAAATCAGTGAATTCACTGTTGCCATGTGACTTTCTGAGTTGAGAATCCCACATCTATCAATAACAGATGAGTTGTCACTACAATAAAAAATACGAGCAAAAAATTGAGAAAACCAAAGCATGTGCACCAAGTCACATGACTTGACAATCCATCTGCATATAAGGACAAAATAAAGGTATGCTGCCAGTAAGGTAAATCAGTGAATTCACTGTTGCCATGTGACTTTCTGAGTTGGGAATCCCACATATGTCAATAAGAGATAAGTTGTCACTGTAATACAAAAGTCGAGCAACAAATCGAGAAAACCAAAGCCTGTGCACCAGGTCACATGAATTCACAATCCATCTGCATATACTGACAAATCTCTCCACGATTTGACTACTCAATGTGTGAAAAAATGAAGCTTATGTAGCCAATGTTGTGTTTCACTTAGATACGCAATGTTACGACCTACTATTTGTATTTCATTGAAAAGTATGACTATTTGAATTGTTGTTGTCATTTGGGAAGTTATTCACCGACCTACCTGTTATGTTTTCTGTGCTATTGAAGCCGATAGTTCGTTTCACCGAGTTTACTTTTCTGTTAACCCCTCATTCATTACCAGAGTCATAATTTTTACTGAACTTTCAAGAATTGGAAGGTGACTCTTTCTTCTTCCCCGATGGAGATTGAAATTCGTTGTAAATTCATCCCTATTTCAGCAGCCCCAGTTAAGGGAACCTTTTGTCCGAGTTGCCTGATCTATTTTATGTGTTTTAAGTATTCACATAATTGAACATACATTAATCCATTCATTAATCCAGAACATTCATTAACTAATTGCAATTCAATAAGGAAAGTCATGAACTCATAAATGTGTAGTTATAAATGTAGTTATTTCATAAACTTCAGATTCATAAAAGAAATACTTGAAATACATCCGTACGTTAGACCAACAACAACATTGTCTTACACTTCATTAACGAACATATGAAAGATAACGGTGTTTCATTTCTTATTCCTCATCTGACATGTAGTAGTCAGAGAGATATTTTTCATTGTTTAAGACATTATTTCGCTCAACCATTCTCAAATCTCTGTTGCTTGCTTCTGCCATTTCAGTGGCTAGCTGAAGCATGAAATGTCGACATCTCCGCATCAACATTCTGTTGTTCTCCTTCTTAATTCTGCTAACTGCTTTTTCATAGTCACTCACATTTTGTCTAGGCATGGTCAATGAACGACGATGAGGTACCGGTGCCCCAAGGTTACGTAGATCATTATACAATCCTTCTTGCTCCGTTACCCTGAACGCCCATTCTGCTCGGATACCAGCATAATAATCCTTCGGACTCGAGTACTTTTCGCTGTTGTAGTCATACGTAAATGGAGGTAGCAGCCACACTTTCGGATTTCTTTGCTGGCGTGAACTTCCTGCACCTCTTGAAGACATTGTTAATAACACAAAAAATAATAATAATAATAGTAATTGTATATATATTACTTTTGTTATGACTTCAACAAACATCATACTGGGGTATTTATAGACATCATAGTGGTGATAGGGCAGTATGGAATAAGTGATACACGTGATATTATTTGCTGTTATTCATTTCATGTAATTTTGATTACCCGTGACTTTGTGTACCTATGATATAGTCACGGACGTGGTTGTCAGATAAAATCATAATTGCAGGCCACAGAATCACAATGCAATCCCTTCATATTCGAGCAGTGCATTGTCAAATAAAACAAAATGCATTGTCAAATAAATTATCATTGTTTTTCTCAGCAACATAATAAAATGGTCACTTCCTACGTAAACACGATTGCAACTTTGGTGCCTATATTTTTTCTGATTTTCAGTTAATTAACTTCACAGTCATCCGATTTTCATTGTCATTACACAACCGTCCATCATGTTTTTTTACCAACATAATAGCATTTTCTGCTTCTTTTCACAGTCGTAATAATGTGACTTAGATGAATTCTGAAATATAAAGAAAAAACAAAGCATGTAAGTTGCAATGCAGAAGTCAAATGCATCACGTAATGTGAGGGAAAAAGTCACAACGTATACAAGCATGGCAAAGTCAGAAAGTCACATGCATTACTGCACCACTGCATAAAGTGACATGCATCATTGCATCAATGCACAAAGTCACTGCTTCTGCGGCACAATAGCCGATGCTACAGGCCTTTGATTCGTTCATGACTTGACAAAAGTGGAGTCCTGACAGCCAAATGCACTGGATAAGGTCAGTGGCATGCATGTGATCGAACAGGAAATGCTCATAAATTGGTTCAGACAAAATATTATAATCAATTAAGATATTTTAGTACTTCAAATTGTAAGTATATTTCAATGCAATATTGTAGTCAAAATTCAGGCTGTGTTCAGTTATATTTGTCAATTGTTCACAAATTTTATTAATTAATTTATTTATTAAAACAACTGTTAAAATATTTTTCATGCCATATACGGTGGTTGACAAATTTAAAAAAACAACCGTTCATGTATTTATTAATTTGTTGAAATATTGTTTCACAATTTTTTTACTTTTTGTTTTCAAATAACAATAAATTATGCAATTCATAAAAGTCGAAGTGACAACTCCTATCAAGTTGATGCATAGTTGTTCAGGTCATCAAAGTTGACGTGACAACTCTAATGCATAGTTGTCATAGTTGTTTACAATAATTGCATGCATACATACAGCTACCATGTGTATATATGGTATAAATATCGTAGCATACCACAACAAAAGTTTTACAGCTATTTCTAGCGATATCATCATGACATATACAGTGGTTGATCTATATTCAGCAATGGGTCGCTATTGGGTTGCAGATGGAGATGAATTTCAATACCCATTAAATCCAAATTTGCGTTACTCACGTGCCACCGTCAATACCATGAGAACTGAGTGGGAATTTCGCAAAACTCGAGCAAACGTTCTCGTTGAGCTATGCCGTGAAGTTAATCTTAAATTTCCTCGCTGGTTAGCCATGCGTATGCCAACTGACACTCCACAGTTGTTGCAAAGGGCATTGCATCGTATCCGCGACGAGGTTAATCGCATGACCCAACGTTTGCAAAGGTCCGGACTAATGAAGACCGCAAATGAGCGTGCCGAAGATGGGTTAATGGATGATGCACACCAGTACTACGCCTGGAGCATGGATGTTATGTATGAATCTGATATTGAGATGTCAGATGATGATGATAATGAATGAAATTGTTTGGATGAACGCCCAGGGCATTTCTGTAATGCATGCAATTTGTAATGCTTATCCATGACTTATCAATGAAGCGAGATATTTCAATTATTTTTAGCCTTGAACAAACATATTTTTTATAGCTTCTTTACACATTTTGTTCAAACCAAACGTGTTTTTAATTTCTGTTTTCCTAAAAATAAACATAAATGGTTGTATCAAATTTATTTAAACTTCAATTTTATAAATGGTTGTCTCAATTTGTAAATTTGAGGAAAAATCGTAAATTACTATAAATAATGCACAGACTACGGATAATGAGAGAGGGGTAGAGATGTGAAAGAGATTTGTGTGATTCACCAATATAAATAAGAATAAAAAATTGTGAAATTATAATTGCGAATGAATAAGTATGACACTTACATCAGCTGTAAATGTTTGACACATACAAAAAAGAAAAAAAAGAAAAAAAAAACCTATATAGTCTATATCGCAACCGCTAATGCCCTAACCTGCCCTCAGTCCCACAACCCCGACCGTGGATCTCCCTCCTCGGTCTCCTACGGTAGACTCTCTGAATATCTGGCACTCCCTCCCCTGCATGCGGCCCTCCACTGACTGCCTGTGGAGCCTGTGAGTGTGACCCCCCCTCTCCTGCATCTGATGCCCCTGATCTTGCCTGTGCCTGCAGATCAGATACTGCTGTGAGCTGTGAAACTCCCACTCCCTCATCTGCTGCAACTGTATCACGATCTGCAGCTGGACCCCGACCTCTGCCTCTGCCCGCACACCGACCTCGCCCGCGACGTCCCCCACGACCATAACCTCGGCCTCTCACTCGCGCTCTGGGGGGGGCTCAATATGGGCCTCATCATCAATGTGGGAGATGTCAGTGAGAACTGCATCATGTGTACTCCTGGGCGCGGTCGAAGTAGTCCCCAGAGAAGCAGGTGGTAACTGGGTGGGTGGGGTAACAACATCATCAATGAACCGGGGCGCGATCGAAGTACTCCCCAGGAAAGCAGGCTGTAACTGGGTGGGTGGGGTAACAACATCATGCATGAAGCGGGGCGGTGACCAATCAGGGTCAGGGTCAGGGTCAGCATGCTGGGTAAGATGTACGTGTGGGGAATATGGAGAAATGTATGGGGTATCATGCGGTGGGGTGACTGAAGTCGAAGGACCTACTGTGGCTGGCGCTGAAGTGGGAGGCACTGACGTGGACGGGACTGATGTGTCTGGAGCAGCTGCTGCACTGGATACACCGTAGTCCCCAAAATGCAGACGATCTACCCGATGGGCATGCTAGATCCCCTCATACAATAACTCTCTGATCTCTACAAGGGCCTGCAGACCAAGCTGTCCATCACGTCTGAAAATGGCGTCCTCAGCCAAGTGATATGACCTCCCAGCTCGAACCACCTGAACAAAAAATCAGATATATTAGGCTATAGTTGACTGAAAATAATCAATTATGATATTAACAATTATCTGACATATAGTACGATACTCACCAATGCCTCGAGAGAAGGCCCAACTCCCTGATATCCGGCCTCGGACAGGTGGCTCGGATTACCGACAAGTAGGTGTGTATGTCGCCGATACCACAACATGTAAGGGTCGGGAGAGGGGAGGACCCCATCGCTCCAGTCAGCCTGTACAATAGTGTCGCGACGGGCATCCCACAACTGTATGTATCGCATATGATGTACACTCCAGTCAGTGCTGGCTCGGCCACGTCTATCAGTCGCATGCAACCTCCACTCGGTGTCACACCGATCCGGCACGGCCTGGACCCGACCAAACTGTCGGAGGACACGATCAGGGAGATGCCACTCAACCACGTCAAAACAAATGAGTGGTACTCTCGCCATCCATATATCCTCACCTAGTCGGCAGTAGTCTGGGAGCGTATGGAGGACATCAGCATAAGGCTGCCAGATAAACTACAATAACGACAAGTCTATTAAAAATCGCTCATAAACATATACACTCCATATGACAGTTAAAATTTAGGTATTTAAATTTGATACCTCGCCGTCGATCATCCGGTCAAGCTGGTCTCTATACACGACGACTACGTGGGTCGACACGACCTCGTGGCTCATGTCAACCCTCCACCGGCTACCTCGAGGTCCGGCCGGCAACTGCATGTCTCCCTGCCCGATGGGAACCTCACCAGGAGCAACTAGTTGCCGCCTAGACGGGGCAATGCGAATCAATCTCTCCCACGCCCAAATCTGCAATAGTTTCAACGTAATTACAATACTGATATATGCCATACAATATGAATTGACATGTAATCAAATTCTTACTAACCTGTAGCAAGACAAGGGGTCCTCCGATCTGAGTCACACCCACCTGAGTGGCTCGACATAACATCCTATACAAGCATGCCAAAGCCGCGGCGCCCCAGCTGTACTGGTCGATGTCGTCAATGTCTCTCAACAGTGGCAAATACATCAGCTTGAGCAGGTTTTGTGACTTATCAGGGAGAAGTACCCCCCAATAAGCCACAGAATATATGCTCGCGCATGCTGCTGTACTAACTCATCTGGAGCATGATCTGGAAGATCGCCCTGAAAATGCTCGGACAGCCACCTCACCCTCACTCTACCTGCCTGTAAGTCTGCAGGTGTAGGTGCTAGTCCCAATAGCTCAGCACAGAGGGCTATCCACTGCTCCGTCGTCAATGATGGGTCAAGTCCAGTAACTGCTTGCCCATCAATCCATAGACCGTATAGGACAGATACGTCCTGCAATGTGACGGTGGCCTCACCGATCGGGAAATGAAATGTATGAGTCTCTGTGCGCCATCTCTCGACGAGAGCAGTAATGAATGGGTGGTCTAGTCTGATATGGCCTATACGATATACACCATAGAATCCCGCGCGTAGTAGACACTGCAAGACTCTATGGTCCAATGGACGATCCCATAGGCCGGAATCTCCCCGCCGACATGCCACCACGGTGCGTGCCTGGTCCTGCATATCAGAATGAGTAGTTTAAATTATAGCATTATCAAGGAAATCAAAAACAAAATGCAGTGTATTTTCATTGTAAGCGTAAAGTCCAACAAACGTTATTGCATACCGGGTCCTCCCATATACTGTCAGCCCGATGTGGAAGACTCAAAAGGGGAACCTCATCAGGTAGATGTGCCATGAAGCCTGTACAGTTGAAAAACAAATACATTTTGAAAAACTGTATTGGTGAGCATGTAATTTAACTATATCAATTAAGCTCAAATTATTATGTACATGACGACTTGGAAAACAAATGTGGTCGATAATTTTAAAAGTATAAATTTGTGTGCCATTAACATGGAAGCAATTCACTAAAATCTGAATTTTGCATATTATGTGCCATTAAATATGATAAGCAATTCAACATAACCTATCGTTATCTATGCTTCGGAGTAATATACAAATCTTTTACAAAATCATTTTACGATCTCCGTTACATAAGCTTAATAATGACCAATAACATGTGGATAGTTTTTGTATGTCAATATTTACAGAAAAATGATTGTTGATTTTGGACAAAAAAATGGACAAAAAGATGGACAAAATTTAATAATGATAATTTTTTTTCAAAACTTCATTGTTGATTTTGGCATATTTGACATAACCTCATTACTGATTTTGACATATTTGACAAAACTTCGTTACATTTATGGCATATTCGACAAAACTTCATTATTGATTTTGTAATTTTTGTTTTGCAATAAAGTATAAAATTTGTAAATTACGTACATGTAATTCATAAATTGTAAATGTACAAAATGCTTGCATCAGTCGAAATATTAAAATCTTAAAATGATAGAAGAACTATGTGATTTTAAATAAAATTCTGTAATAAACATTTTCAATGAAGTAGAGAATAAAAACTATAGGGCTATGTGGTATAGTTAAATGTTTTTGCATTGTCATTTAGTTTAATTTATTTGTTTACTATGTTAGTTGTAAATTTTGTCAAGGAAATCAAACAATTACAATATATAAAGAATTAAACAATAGAAATGATCTATTACAAATAAAAAATGTTCTATTAAATGTACGACCCCGTTTACAAATAATGAATTACAAAAGAAAAGAAAATGATCTATTACGAATAAAGAATTACAAAAAGATCTATTACAATATGTAAGTATTACATAGTCTTCATCGACCAAGTCGCGCCGGACATGTTCGCCTGTCATGACCTGTCTGCTGGCACTCGCTGCAACGAGCGGTCAAACGCCTATCTGATATGTCCATCTCATTCGGAATACGAGACATAGATGTACGACCCCGTTTCACTTGTCGCAGACGCAGTACATTAGGCATTAAAGTCCACTGCGGATCAGCCCAATAATCTTGATACGGTATTGGATTGAATTTAGTTTCCCAAACCCTCATGTATACATGAAGCCTATATACTAAATCAACGTACTCAAATGGATTGTCACCGCATTCAGACATTACAGTGAGCATATGAGAACATGGATAGTGTCGTATCTCATATTTCCCACAACTGCATGTGGGTTGATTCATCCGCACAATTTGTGTATTGCGACCTCGTCCATGGCGAAAAGATGTTTGCACCTCAAACACGCGGCGGGGCCTATAAAAAAATTGTAATACAAACTAATGAAGTTCATGTTTTTAGGTGTAGTTAAATTGACAACATAATAACAATAATTTCATTTATATTACAAACTAACCTGTCATATGATATCAACTTGAAAGTATTTGCCCTTGCGATGCCATCCTCAATAGTTTTTTGCATCTCCCTAGGGTATTGGAACTCATTTCGTACATCTAGTTCAACTTGGGCTCCCATCTCGTCAAAATATTTTACAAGCCGCCGAAATGTAAATTCAACCATAGCTGAGATAGGTAAGTTCCTTGCACCTTTCAAGACGCTATTGAAGCACTCTGCATCATTGCTAGTCAATACCCCCCACTGATGTCCACCGTCATACGAAAGGGCCCACTCCTCAGGATTCATCTTGTAAACCCAAGTGATGGCTTCTTGGTCAATAGCCTGTATTTGTTGTAAGTAACCATTACACTTTCGTCGTTGATGAGCACTTCCTGCTTTCCATAGAAGTTGTTTCAGCTCCTTATTTTTGAACGTAGTGTTAAAGTTACTACAAACATGTCGAAGGCAGTGCCGATGATATCCAACAAATTGGAGCGAGGGATTCAACCAATGCCGCCTAACAGCAGCTAAAATACTCTCAGCTCGATCGGATATCAAAGTCACTCCCTGTCGGTCCATGACAATATGTTCCTTGATATTTGAAATGAAGAACGACCAAGACTCCAAACTCTCCCTGTCGACAACAGCAAATGCAAGCGGTAGTACTTTGCCATTGGCAGTGACAATCGTTGCTACAAGCAACACACCAGTGTATTTCCCGTATAAGAATGTACCATCTATGGTTATAACAGGCCTACAATGTCTGAATTCATCGATGACGGGTTTGAAAGACCAAAAAACAAAGTGGAAGACGGGCATAATGGTTGTATTTCCGGTATATCTATGCTTCCATTGCACGATGGTGCCAGGATTAGATGTTTGTAATGCATACATGAATTTAGGCAACATCATATATGATTCATCCCAATCCCCGAATACCATTCTAATTGCCTTTGCCCTTGCATGCCACGCCTTCTTGTATGATATAGTATAGTTCATGGACTTTTTTATATCTTCGATGACATTCTTAATGGGCATATCAGGTTCGTTCTGCATACAACAATACCTATGAGTCAGATTATTTTGGTGTGAACACTTTAAACAAACAATTTTGGTGTGAACACTTTAAACAAACAATGTGTATATAAATGTAAACATTTATTTTGTATACTCACCGCAACTTGTCCCAAAAGATGAGAAGCAATGTAACTGGAGCTAATATTTGTGTGGTCCCTGTTCATTCGTGGGTATAAACAATGGTGAGGACCCCTATACTGTTTTATTTCAAAAAGACCATGTCTCCTACTAAGAGATGCACGCAACCACCATCTACAGTCATGCTTGCAAGCACACACCCAAACGTCTCGCTTGGAGGTTACGACTTTATACTCTCGATTATTTGTTGCATGGTACAATTTCACAGCATGTACGAGTTGCTTCTTATCAACGAAGACCATCCCTTTGTCCAACTCTGGATTTTCAGCATTCCAGATTCGGTTACGGGGAACGACATCGCGGTTAGTAATGTCAAAATCACCACCCATGTGAATGTTTTCATACAAAGGGATTTCAGGTCTAGGTGGAATGGGGGCATTCTGAATATCAACGGGAGCGTCGACATCATCTTTATCATCATCATCATCATCATCTGATCCGCCCAATAAATTTTCTTCATCACACATTTCATTCTCATCATTGTCTAGGGCGACATCAGGACCGTACATGTCACTGTCAGCAAACTGCACAGAATTAACCGTTTCAGCCATATTACCAGCAACTTCAACTGGAGTCGTATGATGGCTATAGGTGGACACATCTTGGGTGTTATTGTGAAATTCAGTCTCGTATCCACCACGTGAACTTGATTCTCCACCATGGCCATGAAATGTCTGTTGTGTGTAGCCAGCTGCATAACATTCATTTGACTCATACATAGGAGACTGAAATGCTGTCGTGTCAATCCCATGTGTCAGCAATGTAGTGAACGGATGCGAATCCATCTGTGTTATATTCGGAAGATTCTGTACAACCTCTTTCTGAATGTACACTTCCAAACAATTTGGTGGTTCGAAATTTCCACCGATACTTAAAACGGTGTTCAATACCTCATCGTCATTTATCGGTAATATTTTGTATTTGCTGGTTGCTTGCCACTGGCGATAAGGATATCTACATTTGAAGATCAATCGGACTGTTTCCCCGTAACTTGCGACCTTGGACATAAACATCTCTTCCAAATTGCCAAGTGTGGTGCCAAGTTGCACCCTATATATCCCTTTCGGCTTAGCATCATATGACACACCTTCATCGGGATCCCGAATTATGTTTCCCCCTCAGTAAAAGATAATTGGAACAGTTGCCATATACTTGCTTCAATGAAACAATAAATATTAAAATATCAACAATATACATATATCGAATTCTACTTGTAAAATAAACATTACAAAAAACATTAAAATTTGCAGAAGTCACAAATAAAAGTAACCCTCTAATTTTTTGTCAATTTATATTTTCCAGGGTTGAAGGAACTGTAGAGGTGAAACGGTAATTCAATTTGTATTTTGTCAACTATATATTTGTGTCTCAACTTGTTCAACCTGGTGATGTAATTGTTCAAATTTATGGAAAATATAAGTTAATTTGATTTGCTTAAACATGTGTCATTACCGACCTTAATGACAAAGTTATTTCCTATGTGACAAAGTTATTTCCTATGTGAACTAGTAACCCTCGTCCATTTTGTAGAGGTCATGCAGGCTTTCCTATAAAATTAAAACAAAAAGCTCATTTTGGATCGTTCTGAAAAGTAAGAAAAAAATTTAATTTATTTACTCCTTTTTTTTCTTACACATACAAAAACAAAAAAATAATTACAGACATAATTTATAATGGCAAAAAATTAGAGATAATTAAATTGAAGTTGGTGGTTAAATGTATGGACTACATTTTGGATAGTTATCCATGTGAATCTATCGGGCCATCCGTACCAATTATTTGGTATTACAAAACACAGGCTTACCCATCAAAGTGCCAATTTTTTTTTTTTCCCTTCGTACGTACGAAATTGCGATGGACTATTAATTAAAATAATTTAAGACTCTTTTCATGCATATATTGTAACTAGTCTAATAATGATTTCTAATTATACAAATATAAATAAAAATTATTAAAACATAATGTTTACATTTTCCTTTTCAATGGTAGTGGACAATCACAAAGTGGAAAAGGCGATAAGTCAGTTCGTTCAATACCCATTTCAAAAACTTTTTCAAATTTAGTTCAGTTTTCTGAGGAAATTTTAATTTGTACTACAATGCTATTATATGTATTACAAATTCAGCTCATTAAATTTTTTAATCATATTTTGGGTGCCTGACCCCAAATATTGTGAAATAAACCAAACGAAATTAAACCAAATTTTTTTTATTTAAATCAAATAGAGTCAAATTTAAATATTTTGAGAAACCAATAAAAATATTTCTTTTGAATAAAATAGAGTCAAAAATAAATATTTCAGAGAACATGATCTTTTACTTGAGAGAACATGATCTTTTCATGGAGAGAAAATTAAATATTTTTTTAATCAAATACATTCAAAATTAAATATTTTTTTGTTTAATAATTATATTTTGTAGAAATTAGACATTAACAATTTATGAACCATAATTTGATTCAAAAAATATAGACATTTTCATTCACAAGCATAATTTCAAAATTTCAATTTCTGATTTCAAATTTCAAAATATAGACATTTCATAATTCGAATTCAACAATTCTCAATTACATGAATTTCGTAATATGACATTAACAATTACGAATTATATGAATTTCAATTTTTTCTAATTTTATTCTTAATTTCCTTTTCATTCCTCTTAACAAGCAAAAAAAAAAAAAAAAAACTCACAACTTCACAAGCATCATTTCAAAATTCCATTTTCTGATTTCAAATTTCAAAATATAGACATTTCATAATTTCAAATCAACAATTCTCAATTACATGAATTTCGTAATATGACATTAACAATTACGAATTATATGAATTTCAATTTTTTCTAATTTTATTCTTAATTAAACAAGATTACTTTTAAAACCATAATTTGAAACCCTAATTTCCTTTTCATTCCTCTTAACAAGCAAAAAAAAAAAAAAAACTCACAAGCATCATTTCAAAATTCCATTTTCTTATTTCAAATTTCAAAATATAGACATTTCATAATTTCAAATCAACAATTCTCAATTACATGAATTTCATAATATGACATTAACAATTATCAATTATATGAATTTCGGATTTTTTAAACGCAATTCTTAATTAAAAAAAATTACTTTTAAAACCCTAATTTCAAACCCTAATTTCCTTTTAATTCCTCTTAACAAGCAAAAAAAAAAAAAACTCACAACCATAATTTTAAAATTCCATTTTTTGATTTCAAATTTCAAAATATAGACATTTCATAATTTGAATTCAACAATTCTCAATTACATGAATTTCATAATATGACATTAACAATTATCAATTATATGAATTTCAGATTTTTTAATCGCAATTCTTAATTAAAAAAAATTACTTTTAAAACCCTAATTTCAAACCCTAATTTCCTTTTAATTCCTCTTAACAAGCAAAAAAAAAATATCAATTTCCAATTCAACAAATGTACGTTGGTTTATTCAATATTCAAAATATAGACATTTTGATTCACAAGCATAATTTCAAAATTCCAATTTCTTATTTCAAATTTCAAAATATAAACATTTCGTAATTTCAATTCTCATTTCTCAATTCTCAATTCTAAATTCTCAATTCTCAATTATATGAATTTCATAATATGACATTATATGAATTACGAATTTCATCATTCCAAATTTCAATTCTCAATTCTCATTTCTCATATTTATGATTTATTTAAAAAATTAAAAAAATTAAAAAAATTCCAAACCTGATTTATGATTCAAAAGCATAAACATTCAAAAGCATTAGAACCATATTCAACAGAGTGATCCTAATCTGATAATGTGATCCTAATTTAACAGAGTGAACAATCAAACCATATTCAACAACCATATCCTAATTTAACAGAGTGAACAATCTGATAATGTGATCCTAATTTATATACGTGAACAATCAAACCCTAAAAAGTCATCCTAATTTGAACAATCCTAATAATGTGAACAATCTGATATCGAACCCTAATTTCATAACCAAAACTACACTGATAAAGCATAAACAATCATAACCATATTCAATTCACAAGCAACATCCAAAAATTCAAAAGCAAAAAAAATTCCACAAATTCAAAAGCATTCGCATTTCTGATTTACAAACCCTGATTTCTGATTTCAAAAAATTCCAAACCCTAATTTCATAACCACAATGATAAAACCCTAACACATTTAATAATTCACATGTAAAACCCTAAATACTAAATACATAAAAACACAAAAATTAGGGTTAATGTCACATTTTCACAAACACAAAAACTCAATACATAAAATTAGGGTTGATGTCATACCACAGAGAGAGAGAGAGCACAGACAGAGAGTGAAGCAGAGACCGAGAGCCGAGAGCAGAGAGCAGAGACCAGAGAGAGCACAGACCGAGCTGACCTGAGAGCGAGATCGAGTGAGTCTGAGATGGAGGAGAGTGAGAGATGGAGAGTGAGTGATGGAGAGGCTGAGAGATGGAGAGTGAGGCGAGAGCCGAAAAACCTAAGTCTGAAACGTATGCAAATGAGGAGGGGGGGCTTCGTATATAAGGCCTGTTAAAAACGTTGATTCAAAAAGCGTTTTCATTTAAGTGAACTCGCTATTAGAGATAGCGTTTTCTTCCAAAAAATATTTCTGTTAAAAACGCTATTAGCAATAGCGTTTTCCTGGGGAAAAATGTTTCTGTTAAAAGCGCTATTAGCAATAGCGTTTTCCTGGGAAAATTTTTTTTGTGTTAAAAGCGCTATTAGCAATAGCGTTTTCATGGGAAAAAAGTTTTGTGTTAAAAGCGCTGTTCTCAACAGCGTTTTCTTCTGGAAAAAAATTCACGCTATAAGCGCTATTTGTAATAGCGAATTCTTAATCAAAATCGCTATTTCTAATAGCGAGTTTCCTGTTCATCTAATTTTGCGCTTCTAACAGTAAAAGCGAAAATAGAAATGGCGCTTTAACTTAGTTTTGGAATTCCGTCAGAAGTTGGCCTAGTTTGGGAAATACATTGCAAAAAAGGCTTATTTTGGGAAAAGCCTCGAGATGATGCTCTTCCCAATGGGGCTGAGTAAGGAATTCATATAATTTGTAATCCGATTGGATCCAATCCAATTCAATAAGTTTGGATTTTTTTTAATTCGTGGTTCGGTTTCAAATTAAAAATTTAAAAATCCATGATTTATGGATCGATTCTGGATTAAATCTCACGATTCTGAATTAGAACTGATTCAGACCAGATACAAATAGTCAATATTTATACATCCTCGTACATAGTATCGTAGGTAAACCCTAACCCTAATTCGTTACACGCCTCTTGTCTCTCTCTCGGTACTCTATCTCCTCTTTCTCAGCGTCCCTCTCTCTGATTTCATCTCAGATCAGATCGGTTGTAGTGGCTTGGTGTCTCTCTCTCTCTCTCGGTGGCACTGTGTTGGTTTCTTTCTTAGACTCGGTAAGCTCCCTCTCTCTTCTCTTTCTCAGACTTAGTTCTCTCTATTTATTCTTGTGATTTCATCTCAGATCAAATCGGTGGTACTGGCTTGGTCTCTGATTTTCCCCTTCCCTCCTTTGGCTGATCAGAAAATGAATGGAAGTTAAGATTTTGTTTCATATATAGACAGTGAAATTATGTGATTCGAAACTTCAATTTAGTTTCTCTCTACTCATTCATCTTAACCTTTGTGTACTTTAGATTTTGGGGTTTCTGCTTAAATTTTATTTTATCTTTGTTGTGGGTTTGGGATTGTTGGAAAAGACCCAGATGGATTTCTTTGTTTCTTTCCCCAAAGTAAGCTTTGATGTTTTGTTTCCTTTGTATTTGGTGAATGTGTTTTTAGAATCTGCATTTTGGAACACTTTTGGTTGTTTTCACCGAAAATTTGTACCTTTTCTTCAATTAATTTCGCCTATAGTATGTGTGTGGACCATATCATTTTCGTTTTTTGCTTTTGTGGGTGTGTGTTTTAAGGCTTGTTATTAGTAATCTGTTTAATTGTTTTTGTTTTTTGTTTGTTTATTCAGAGTCCATTATATAGAAGACTATGGGCTTCAGTTAGGCAGCTTCAATATATGTATCCACATGCAAATCCCAGAGGAAACTATAATGCAGGTTAGATTTTGTGCATTTTGTTGCTCCCTGTTTCAATCTTGGATTTGTTCATGTTAGATCTTGAATTCCAATATTCAATTTATTGCTTTTGTTTGTTGCTTTTGTTTATTGTTTTTAAATGTTTTATATTTTTTTTGTTATTTAATTATGTGAATCCATGGTTCTAAACCGATCCAATCCGTGTTTAAATGGATTGGTTCGGATTGATTTCACGATTTAAACGGATTGGATTGGTTCCAATTTTTTAGGAATCGTAGATAACGGATTGGTCCTAGTTTTATCCCAATCTGGACCATGCTCACCCCTACTTCCCAACTCATGGTGGAAGAGGTCTTAACATATATATATATATTTGTAATTAGTTTAGGTTCCTCACATTGATCACATACACACCCACACATTGACCACATACACACCCACACATCATACATCCATAGCAATACATCTAGAGAGAGAGAGAGAGAGAGAGAGAGAGAGAGAGAGAGAGAGAATCGCCTCTTGGATAGCTTTATCATCGCCAGCCAGATCCTAGCTTCGCGCTCTTCCTAAGCCTTCCATCGGTCAGATCTTTTTGTCCTTTAATAGATCTGAACCACATCATACCACTGTCGACGATCTCGCTGTCGTGGTGCTTCTATTGGCGACGGTAGGAGTCGGACATGGGAAGACAGAGGCTGTGGGGGGAGAGAGAGAGAGAGACGAGTGATGGTGACGAAGAACACACTCAGGGCAACTTGTAGATTGCAAACTGTCAGGACAAAATTACATTATTGTGATTTGTATGACGCAAACAGAGAGTTGGAGTTTGTGAAGGTTTTGATGGCAATGGCTCAAACTTCAATGATATTCAAAGTTTCACATGACCTTCACCATACATACATGTATATATATGCATGATATATTTCAAGTTTTGATCTAAATGTTGATCATAACAACATTTTTTTTCCTTTTGGATTTACTCAGGGCAGTAAAGAACTGACTCTCTCTCTCTCTCTCTCTCTATATATATATATATATATATCATGTGTAAAAATCTATATTTTGTGCTTAATTGTTAGATTTATTGAATGCCTATTTTGGTTTTTAAGAATATAGAGAGAAAATATGACATTTGGACTGAATCAGTGAAATTTTGAGGTTGTACATTTGCAAATTCTGATGCTATGCTTAACTCTATTTTGTTCGAAGGATTGAAAGTTTGAATGTTAACATGCTTATAAAGATGCAAACCAGATAAAATTATGAGCAAATCACAGAGAAATATGTGAGCAAACCAGAGAAAATTCAAATTAGAGAAATTTCAAAACACAAATTTCTCTGGTTTAAATTTTCTCTGATTTGAAAACACAGAGAATCAAACAAATTTATCTGTATTTCGAAATTTCTCTGAAAAAATATTGAGACTTCAACCATTATGAAAATATTGTATATTATATCTTTTAAAATCTGAATATCAGGACCTTAAAAAAAAAAAGATCCCTAATTTTTTTCATTTTTTTGTGTTAGTTAAAATTTTTAAATTTTATATGTGCCTAAAATTTAAATATTTTTGAAGATTTTTTTTTTAAATCACTAAAAAAAAAAGGAAAAAATATAATAAAATAAAACAAAAAATTGATGTATTTTATATTTCTTGTCCTAAATGAACATTTTTTAGAATTTTGTTTTTTATAAATATTTTCGTGATTTAATTTTCAATTTTTAAATTTTTTTCTATCAAACAAAACCTTAATTTAGGGATAAAATAATAAAAAAAGAGAGTCCAAATTGCAAATGATATTAGGTGATAGTTCAAAAGGGAAAAGTGGTATGAGATAATAATTCAAAGAGGTAAAGTGTAATTTATCTAATTGATGAAAGGGTATTTTAGTTATAAAGGGTCAAATAAAAAAAAAAAAGTAGATAAAAGGGCTTAATTGTTAAAATTTTTAGGTTAAAAGATAAAGTTATAATACGAGACAATAGTTGAAGGGGGGGGGGTAAATTACAAAATTTATTATCCATATAAACTTATCAAACACTTGAGTTCTCATACTTTCTCAATAGAGCTATACCGCACCGAATGGAGGATTTTGGAACCTTCTGGAAGACTTGAGAACTTATGAGAAAATTGTATAGAATATTCTATAACAGGTTCTAGATAGTTCTAGGAAGGTTGTGGATTGCCCTAAAAGGATTCCATACACAACATTAATTGTACATTCTAGATTATTTTTAGGAGGCTAGGTTGCCTATATAAAGAGGATGCCTCATTTGGCCAATCCATCCGAGAGAAATAGAAAGCAAATCATTCTCTAGAGCTCATAAAATGTGAGTGAATTCTTTCTCTCTTCCAAATAGGCTAACGTCACTGACTTCACGCTGTAAAAAAATCCAAACAGGTGAATGGTATGGCATCGAAAATGGATTATAGAGAGAGAATGAAAGCTTTGAGAGTCCTATTAGAGGCTAGGGTTTTACTTGAAATAAGAGAGCCTATTTGAATGATATTCATGAATGAAATAGTTTTAATGATAATCTATGGTAGAATTTAAGGATTAGAGGTGTATAGTCGTTGAGATTAGGTGTATAGTAGTTGGGTTAAGGTTAACTTAGAAGGTAGAGTTTGTTATCAAGCCTCTTCTAAACTTCATTGACCTGATACATCGCATAATAGCTGATGATCAACAGTTTATCCAAATCAATACTGAGAGTATCTGATTTTAACCCACAATGTAGGTACTACAATACTCTTGTTTAATACAAAGAACAATGAGATTATAGGACTAGGTAGAGAATTTCATCAACTAATTCATAGAGTAATTGTCTACTTGATTAAACTTTACGAACAAAACAATTTCGATGGTAATCTATTGAAGAATATGAGGATTAGTGGAAAAAAATGTTGTGTCAAGTTCATATTGGGATTTAGAATTCAAGATTGATCGTCCTTTGAACCTCACCTTAATAAAGGGTATTGTGGTTGATGTTCAACACTTGAGATTCATGGTATATTTAGCTGCTGGAAGATTTTCTTTAAAGGACTGTTCTGCTTTGTGCCTCTTTCTTAACCAATTTTATGGTTTTTACTAGCACTGTTGCTCTGATAATCTTTTTTTTCTTTCTTATGTTGAGAAAATCGCATATTTTAACTATTCTCATCCACTTTTTTTTCAACAATGTGAACATGTCGCACTTTATTTATAAAGTCTATGAAGTGCGAAAGAGGAATGTAAGTGAGTTCAACCATCTTGTTCGTTTAGATGACAGCATCCCTATTGCAGTGACTGGTTGGTTGGCTGCAACTCCAATTAAACCTAATATGTTGCCTTGTCATGACAAACAGTCAGCACTGTAGCAAGTTTTGTATTATCGCCAGGGTCAACATCCATATGATTTTCGAAATTATTTTAATTGTTCCAATGAGGTTGTGACATACTTGAGGACAGATAGTTTGCGAACATAGAAGGGATGTCAATACAAAAGATTCGTATGGAAGAATTCTCAAAGAGCTGCACCAAGTTCTCTCCGACGCTTTGTCCAACATTCATTTTCTCTTACACGTTAAGTTCAGAGATTACATTTGTAGAAAACATTTCAAAGCTACCAATATCATGAAACTAATGACAAACAATCATTTTGGCTACAAGGGAAGTTTTGAGTCAATTGTGCAAATGAAACGGTAAGTTTATTTATCGTTTTCTAATGATAATGTAATTGAAATTTTTTATGGTACTTGACAATAATAAGTAAAATGTGGTCCGAAAACTTAAAATTGTCAGTATTAATAAAATATTAGAAACGCGATAAAAAATATGTTATGGAATATTTGTCTCGTTGAAAAAGCTCATAACAGACCTCTTAAGCAAAACATGAATGGTCTAAAATAAGTAATAGAGGTCATACAACAAAAAATAAATAATAAATAATAAAAAAACCACAAGTTTATTATAGACAAACTATATGAAATCATAATGAAGTAAGACAAACTACATTATTTATCAAAACCCAAACAATGTAATCTTTTATCAATATTGATGGTTTTAAGTTTTGGGATCACATTTTACTTGTTATTGTCAAGTACTATAAAAAATTTCAGTTATAATATCATTAGAAAAGCACGATAAATAGACTTACCTTGTGATTTGCACAATTGACTCAAAACTTCCCTTGTAGCCAAAATGATCGTTCGTCATTAGTTCCATGATGTTGTTAGCATTTTAAATGTTTTTTGCAAATTTAATCACTGAACTTAACGTGTAAGAGAAAATGAATCTTGGACAATGCATCGGGGAGAACTTGGTGCAATTCTTTGAGAATTCTTCCATACGATTCTTTTGTATTGACATCCCTTCCATGTTCGCAAACTTACTGTCCTCAAGTATGTTACAACATCATTGGAACAATTAAAATCATTCCGAAAAGCATATGAATGTTGACCCTAGCGATAATACAAAACTTGTTGCAGTGGTAACTGTTTGTCATGACAAGGCGACATATTAGGGTTAACTGGAATTGCAGCTAGCTAACCAGTCGCCGCAATAGGGATGCTGTTATTTAAACGAACAAGACGGTTGAACTCACTTACATTCCTCTTTCACACTTCATAGACTTTATAAATAAAATGCGACATGTTCACATTGTTGAAAAAAAAGTGGATAAAAATAGTTGAAATATGCGATTTTCTTAACATAAGAAAGAGAAGGATCATTAGAGCCACAGTGCTAATGAAAACCATAAAATTGGTTAAAAAAGAGACATAAAGCAGAACAGTCCTTTAAGGAAAATCTTTTGGCAGCTAAATATACCATGGATCTCAAGTGTTGAACATCAGCCACAATACCCTTTATTAAGCTGAGGTTCGAAGGATGGTCAATCTTGAATTCTAAATCCCAATATGAACTTGACACAACATTTTTTTCCACTAATCCTCATATTCTTCAATAGATTACCATTGAAATTGTTTTGTTCGTGAAGTTTAATCAAGGAGATAATTACTTCATGAATTAGTTGAAGAAATTCTCTACCTAGCCCTATAATCTTCTTGTTCTTTGGATTAAACGAGTATTCCACATTGTGGGTTAAAATTAGATACTCTCAGTATCATAAGCTATTATGCCATGTATTGGGTCAATGAAGTTTAGAGCAAAACGCAAAACCCAAAAATCCCGAAACCCCAAATCACAAACCCTAAACACTAAACCTTAAACCCCCAAACCCTAAAAGCCAAACCCCGAATCCTGAACCCAAAAACCCTAAATCCAGACTCCAAAACCTAACCCCATACTCCAAACCCTAATCCATAAACCCTATCATAACCCCCTAAACCCTACCCTAAACCCTAAACCCTAACCCTCTAACCCCAAAACTTCAAACCCCCAAACCCTGAAGTTCAACCCCCGACCCTAGACCCTCAACCCTACACACTAGACCCTCGACCCTAAATCCTAGGGCCCCAACCCCCAACCCCCAACCCCCAACCCTAAATCGAACACCCAAACCCCAAACCCCAACACCCAAACCCCTAAACTCCTAACCCTCAAACCCTAAACCTTAAACTCTAAAACCCTAAACTAAACCCCTAAACCCCTGAAACCCTAAACTAATCTAAACCGCAGGCCTCTAACCCCAACCCCTAACCCCTAATCCCCTAATCCCCAACCACCAACCTCCCAAACCTTAAACCTTAACCCTAAACCCTTATAGCGGTCCCGGGTTTACCCCTTGTTGTACAGTGATCCGGACATGTGTCCGTGGATGTTGGTAGTTGAGTATTGTCTTGTTTACATCCTTTCCTACTTTGTATTTGAGTTATAGGATGTATTGGGCAGGTTTGTTACAGGTTGGTTGTGTTTGGAAACCAAGTGTTGCTGCCCAGAATTTTGGCTGGTCGCTCGAGCGAGGGTTTAGTCGCTCGAGCGAGGGTTGGTTTTGTGTCTGGTGGCTCGAGCCAGAGTGGCTTCGCTCGAGCGAGCGACTGCGTCTGGCTCAGACCTGAAGGTTGTGTTTCTTCGCTCGAGCGAGCTGGTTCGTCTTCGCTCGAGCGAGCGTCGTAGTGCAAATCGGAAAATTTGCACTGTTGGCTCGAGCGAGCGTGTGTCTTCGCTCGAGCGAGACCAGTTTTTGTGTCTGGTCGCTCGAGCGACGGGGTCTTCGCTCGAGCGAGCCTGTTTATATCAGCAACGCAGCACCGAACTAAACATCACTTTTTCTTAGCTTCATCTTCTTCAAACCCTTATTTTGAGAGCTTCTCTCTCTACACTTGCACTCTCTCTAAGATTTGATCTACCTAGGGTGATTTCCTACCCTAAGACCTTTGTTAAAAAGCTAGAGGGTGGCTTGGGCTTCGTTTTAATCGGAACAAATTTGGTTTTGGAGAAAGTTGGGTGTTGGGCATCATCTCCTTTGGAGCTCATTCTTTGAGGTAGGGATACCCTACTCCTCTTTATGAGTTTTGTCTTTCAATTTTAGCATTTTGATATGTTGGAAGTTGTTGTGTAATTTTGGGAAACTTTGGGCCATTGTGTAATTTTACAAAAGTTGGGGGTTTTTATCTATGATAAACCTAGAAGCATGTTTGGTATATAAACATGGAATTAATGTTGAAACATTAGTGAAATTGGAACCTAAGGGTTGTGATGTTAATTATGGAGGATGTCCTAATTACATTGATTGATTAATTTGGATAATTAATTGTGTTGATTTGTGATGTATATAATTGTTGTTTATATGCATTGTGTTGTGTTGGAGGAGATAGGGGATGTACTCCACGGTTTAGGGGAAGATAGGGGATGAACCTCTAAACCGGATGTTGTTGGGAGAAGATAGGGGATGAACTCCGTAGATAGAGCGGGTATGCTTATCTAGAAGTGTTGACATAGCGGATATGCTTGTCGTTGGAAGTATTGATATAACTGTTATGTTTATCTTTGATGAAGTGAAAAGTGTTGGCATGAGTGTGTGTCTCATGTGTGATGTTTGGCCAGGTTCTGAGCCAAGGTTATGAAATGGCAAGTAAAAAGGAAAGAAATGGAAATGAAAGGAAATATAGACTTAAGTGTCTTGGAACTGTGTTATATTATGAATGAATGTAAAAGTGTTGACCATCTATCAACTGTTAATCTTTTAGGCATTGTTCATAATTGGTTTAGTATATTTCTACTGGGCTGTGGCTCACCCTATATGGGAACATCATTTTCAGGTACAGGAAGCATGCCACCTCCAAGGACTTAGCTTGGGAGGCTAGTGGCGGACAGACTTTTTGGTTGTCTTTCTTTTGTTGTATTACATGTAAATTCAAGCCAAGGGCTTTATGTGTAAATGAGTTAGTACTCTACTTTTGTGTAACCAAGTGTTAACTTGGAAAGTTGTAAGCCCTTAGGGCATTTGCTTTTGTTGTTAACATGTGATACTTCTTGTAATACAACTTTGGTAAATGAAATGACGTGGACTTTATATTTATCATAGCATGTCTATATTGTTGGGTTTAATGTTATTATTTTGAGGGCGTTACAACTTGGTATCAGAGCGTACCGGGTTCGAATACTTTGGGTACGTGGGAAGTGATTAGGATCACAATGGGTTTGTCTCGCTTGATAGAGACTTAGTGTAGAATCATATGCTATGTGTTTAAATTAATAACATGCTTATGTGATTAATTGGGTATGGGATTTAGTTTCTAGGATATTGATTGGATCCTTGGGTTTCTGGGAGTCTTGTTGGAAAAGCACTTGATCAATGCTGTTTCTAACCGGTACTCTAGTAACGCCTTGGGACTATCATTATCCGGAAATGAAATTCGTAAGTGCTTATGTGTTTATGTGCTTATGTGGAATGAATTACAGTTGTCCATGCATTAGGACGTGAGTGTTTAGTTTTGGCACGTTTATGAATGTGCTAATGTTCTGTGTTACCTTTATTAGGATGTCAGGACGAGCAAGAGGTGGTAGGCGTGGTAGGCCTAGGAGGCAGGAGGTGCCATTACCGGAGGAGATTCCGGCAGTTCAGGAGGGGGTCGGTCAGGCCAATGTGGCCGAACCAGCAGGTCAGCAGGCCATGAGTGCCTTGGCCCAGGAGATAGCAGGGGCTCTGGGTATTCTTAGAGCAGGGAATCAGGCAGCTGAGGCGGGGCCTTCCTTCTTGAAAAGGGAGTTCTTCCGGTCTAACCCGGAGGAGTTTGTTGGGGATCCTAAGGAGCCACTGAAGGCAGACGAGTGGCTAGAACAGATGAGTAAAACGTTCGAGATGCTAGGCATTGAGGACGGAGCATTGAAAGTGACCTTGGCATCCTTCCAGCTGAAGGGAGATGCGGGTCAATGGTGGAAATATGAGAAAGCTCGTGTTGGTGGTACTTGGGAGGCGTTTGTGAATGCTTTCCAGGAGAGGTTTTTATCTGCTGTGGCTAGAGAGAGGCTGAGGGATCAGTTCAGCCGGCTTAAGCAGGAGGGTTTGTCTGTAGCCGAGTTTGAGGCTACATTTACTAGCTTGTCCAGGTTCGCACCTGAACTTGTGGCGACAGAGGAGCGCCGTTGCTACGAGTTTGAGCGGAAGTTGAGATGGGATCTCAAGTTGAAAGTTGGTGGACCCTACATTCGAGATTACAGGCATTTGGTGGATGCTGCAGCTCATATGGAGCTGATGATGCAGGAGGGAGAGGAGGAGAAACATGGAGGCTCCAAGAGGGGCCAAGAGGGACAGGGCGATGGTAGGAGGCAGAGGGGTTATAACCCTCAGACGTCCCAGGGTGGTTTGGCTAGGTCGACTTTCCCAGTACCGAGTGCAGGCTCCGGGAGGGGCAGTCAGGGAGAGTTCACCTGTTTCAAGTGTGGCCAGCCGGGTCACAAGGCTTCAGTTTGCCCACTGAAGGGCGGGGGTCAGAGAGCTGCTTCTTCGTCAGCTAGACCGCAGAGTCAGAGTTCGGGTAGGGGGCAGCCCTTGTCGTGTTATCAGTGTGGACAGCCTGGGCACCTGAAGAGGTTTTGCCCGCGGTTGAGTGCCACTTCAGGAGCGTCTGGTTCTAGGCAGACGCAGGGTTTTCAGCCAGCTCAGTCTGTGCAGGCCTCGAGGGCCAATCCGGGGGCTTCGTCGTCCCAGTCAGTGCAGCAGTCCTATGCTCCGAGAGGCGAGCAGGTGGATCAGGGGCCTACAGGGCGCGTGTATGCTGTTACCGCGCAGGATCTTGTACCGGCTCCATCAGTAGTGAGAGGTACCTTTCTGTTTTGCAACTCGGTTGCTAGAGTGTTGATAGATACGGGTGCATCTCATTCTTTTGTATCTGCTGCATTTGCATCTGTGTTGGAGTTGGAGTTAGCACTATTAGCATCTCCTATTTGTGTTGTGTCACCTATTGGGGGTGAGTTGATCTTGAAACACGGATGTAGAGGTTGTGATATTGAGGTCGACGATCATCGTCTTCCGTTTCCTTTTGTAGTTATGCCCATGAAGGGCTTTGATGTTATTTTGGGTATGGACTGGTTATCGTCATACCGAGCTGTTATTGACTGCTACCGCCAGAGGGTTACTTGTTGTACCGTGAGCGGGGAGTATTTCCATTTCTTGGGAGACCGGGTTGGTAGTATTGTACCACCGGGGTATGGTCCGCGAGGGCGGAATGAGCTTAGTGGTTTACTTGCTAGCTTTGAGAGTGGTGAGTGTGATGAGATTCAGATTGTGTTGCCGAGGGTAGTTTGTGAGTACTCGGATGTTTTTCCCGAGGACCTTGTTGATTTGCCACCTCACCGAGAGATTGAGTTCTCTATCGATTTAGTGCCCGGCACGGCGCCGATTTCTATGGCACCTTACCGTTTTGCTCCAGCAGAGTTGGTCGAGTTGAAAGTTCAGCTCCAGGAATTGCTAGATAAGGGCTTTGTTCGCCCTAGTGTTTCACCGTGGGGAGCGCCGGCACTCTTTGCTAAGAAGAAAGATGGTGCCTTGAGATTGTGTATTGACTACCGGAAGTTGAATCTGGCTACGGTTAAGAATAAGTACCCTATGCCCCGTATAGATGATTTGTTTGACCAGTTGAAGGGTTCCCGTTGTTTCTCTAAGATAGATTTGAGATCGGGTTACCACCAGTTGAGGGTCAGGGAGGAGGATATTCCGAAGACGGCATTCCGTACGCGGTATGGCCATTATGAGTTCCTGGTAATGCCATTTGGGCTTACCAACGCACCGGCAGTCTTTATGGACTTGATGAACCGGATCTTCCGGGAATTCTTGGATCGTTTTGTAGTCGTCTTTGTGGACGATATTCTTATCTATTCACCTTCAGAGGAGGAGCACGAGGAACACTTGAGAGTGGTGCTTGAGTTGCTTAGAGCCCATAGGCTGTATGCCAAGTTTGGGAAGTGTGAGTTTTGGCTAAGAGAAGTCAAGTTCTTAGGTCATGTGGTTTCCGGGGAAGGGGTGTCCGTTGATACATCCAAGACTGAGGCAGTGCAAGATTGGGCACAGCCTAAGAGTGTGTTTGAGATCCGCAATTTTCTGGGATTAGCTGGGTATTACCGTCGGTTTGTCAAGGATTTCTTCAGGTTAGCTTCACCGTTGACCAGATTGACTCGAAGGGGAGTCAGCTTTGTATGGAGTGAGACTTGTGAAAAGTCGTTCCAGGAGTTGAAAGTTAGACTGACCACCGCTCCGGTCTTGATTATTCCGGAGAGAGGGTTGGGTTATGCAGTCTATTGTGATGCCTCACGAGAGGGTTTGGGTTGTGTATTGATGCAAGAGGGGAAAGTGGTAGCTTATGGCTCACGTCAGTTGAAAATCCACGAGAAGAATTACCCTACGCATGATCTAGAGTTAGCGGCTGTGATCTTTGCCTTGAAAATCTGGAGGCACTACCTTTATGGTGAGAGATTCGAGGTATTCTCGGATCACAAGAGTCTGAAGTATCTGTTTTCACAGAAAGACTTGAATTTGAGGCAGAGGAGGTGGATGGAGTTCATTGAGGATTACGACTTCGAGTTGCATTATCACCCGGGGAAGGCCAATGTTGTGGCCGATGCCCTTAGCAGGAAATCCATTAGTGATGTAGCTTGTGTAGCCATCCGGGAGTGGGAGATGTTGGGGGCCATTGGAGAGTTTGATTTGCTTTTGAGCGAATCCGTTGAGGCTGCGGCCTTGTTTTCTGTTGTTGCGCAGCCGACGCTTGTGACTAGAGTGTTAGAGGCACAGAGAGGTGACCTTGAGGTGGAATCCCTCAGAGAGAAGATCTCCAGTGGGGAGGTTGAGAAGGGTTTGACGGTGTATCCCGACCTGAGTGTGAGATACCGAGACCGTTTGCTTGTACCGGAGTCTTGCCGAGAGGAAGTACTCCGAGAGTTTCATCATTCGCGCCTTGCGGTGCATCCGGGAGGTACTAAGATGTACCGGGATTTGGGTCGCCAGTTTTGGTGGCGGGGTATGAAGAGAGATGTGGCAGTTTTCGTGTCTAAGTGCCTTACTTGCCAGCAAGTGAAGGCCGAGCATCAGAGGCCAGCGGGTTTGTTACAACCCTTGCCTATTGCCGAGTGGAAGTGGGAGCATGTCACTATGGACTTCGTTGTAGGTCTTCCGAGAACTCAGCGGGGTAGTGATGCTATTTGGGTGGTTGTAGACCGGTTGACTAAGTCGGCGCACTTCATTCCTATGCGCGTGAGAGATTCAGTAGATCATCTTGCCGACTTGTATATTCGGGACGTAGTGAGGTTGCACGGGGTCCCAGTGACGATCGTCTCAGATAGAGATCCTCGTTTTACTGCTAGGTTGTGGCAGAGTTTGCAGAGTGCCTTGGGTACTAAGTTGACCTTTAGTACAGCTTATCATCCTCAGACTGACGGGCAGTCCGAGCGTACTATTCAGATCCTCGAGGATATGCTTCGGGGTTGTGTCCTTGATTTCAGTGGGACGTGGGAGAGGCACTTACCATTGGTAGAGTTCGCCTACAACAACAGTTTTCAGTCTAGCATTGGTATGGCACCGTTTGAGGCCTTGTATGGCCGACCTTGTAGGTCTCCAGTTTGTTGGGCCGAGGTGGGTGACGCACCTTTGTTGGGTCCGGAGTTGGTTAGGGAGACGACGGAGAAAGTTGAGCTTATCCGTAGGAGGCTTGTTACAGCCCAGAGTCGTCAGAAATCTTATGCTGACCGTAGGAGGAGACCATTGGAGTTTGAGGTAGGTGATCATGTGTTTCTGAAGATATCACCTAGACGGGGTTTGATGAGGTTTGGGAAGAGTGGGAAGTTATCCCCTCGGTTTATTGGTCCTTTTGAGATCCTTGAGAGGGTTGGCGAGGTTGCCTATCGTTTAGCTTTGCCGCCACAGTTATCCGGGGTTCATGACGTGTTTCATGTGAGTATGCTTCGGAAGTATGAGCCGGATCCATCACATGTGTTGGATTGGACCGACTTAGAGGTAGATGAGGATGCCTCGTATGAGGAGAGACCGGTTCGGGTCTTGGATAGGCGGGATCAAGTCCTGCGTGGCAAGACCATCCCTTTGGTTAAGGTTTTGTGGAAACATCACGGAGTGGAGGAGGCCACTTGGGAACGTGAGTTGGGAGTCCGCGAGAAATATCCGGACTTGTTTGTTGATGTGTAATCAAGTGTTGCAATTGTGTAATTGTAATGAAATTTACGAGTATTGAAAATATCTTAAATTGAGGAACATGGTGCATGTTTGTTGTAGAACTTACCTTGTTATGGGAGTTGATTATAATATTGCATGCGTTGGCTATATTATAGAAATGGAATTGTATCATGATTATTGCTTATGATATGAATTGTGAACCATGTGTGTTGGAAATGGTTGAAATGAAAAGAGAATGCATGTTGAAATGTATATGTGGTAGAATGCCTCTTGATAAGAGATGGAATGGCCGGGAATGGGTCGAATTGTGGAATGTTGTGGTATAACATTGTTTAAAAGAAAGGAAAACTTGCTTTTCAAAAACTTGCTTTTCAAAAACGTGTTCTTAATTTCGGGGACGAAATTCTTTAAGGGGGGGAGGTTATAGCGGTCCCGGGTTTACCCCTTGTTGTACAGTGATCCGGACATGTGTCCGTGGATGTTGGTAGTTGAGTATTGTCTTGTTTACATCCTTTCCTACTTTGTATTTGAGTTATAGGATGTATTGGGCAGGTTTGTTACAGGTTGGTTGTGTTTGGAAACCAAGTGTTGCTGCCCAGAATTTTGGCTGGTCGCTCGAGCGAGGGTTTGGTCGCTCGAGCGAGGGTTGGTTTTGTGTCTGGTGGCTCGAGCCAGAGTGGCTTCGCTCGAGCGAGCGACTGCGTCTGGCTCAGACCTGAAGGTTGTGTTTCTTCGCTCGAGCGAGCTGGTTCGTCTTCGCTCGAGCGAGCGTCGTAGTGCAAATCGGAAAATTTGCACTGTTGGCTCGAGCGAGCGTGTGTCTTCGCTCGAGCGAGACCAGTTTTTGTGTCTGGTCGCTCGAGCGACGGGGTCTTCGCTCGAGCGAGCCTGTTTATATCAGCAACGCAGCACCGAACTAAACATCACTTTTTCTTAGCTTCATCTTCTTCAAACCCTTATTTTGAGAGCTTCTCTCTCTACACTTGCACTCTCTCTAAGATTTGATCTACCTAGGGTGATTTCCTACCCTAAGACCTTTGTTAAAAAGCTAGAGGGTGGCTTGGGCTTCGTTTTAATCGGAACAAATTTGGTTTTGGAGAAAGTTGGGTGTTGGGCATCATCTCCTTTGGAGCTCATTCTTTGAGGTAGGGATACCCTACTCCTCTTTATGAGTTTTGTCTTTCAATTTTAGCATTTTGATATGTTGGAAGTTGTTGTGTAATTTTGGGAAACTTTGGGCCATTGTGTAATTTTACAAAAGTTGGGGGTTTTTATCTATGATAAACCTAGAAGCATGTTTGGTATATAAACATGGAATTAATGTTGAAACATTAGTGAAATTGGAACCTAAGGGTTGTGATGTTAATTATGGAGGATGTCCTAATTACATTGATTGATTAATTTGGATAATTAATTGTGTTGATTTGTGATGTATATAATTGTTGTTTATATGCATTGTGTTGTGTTGGAGGAGATAGGGGATGTACTCCACGGTTTAGGGGAAGATAGGGGATGAACCTCTAAACCGGATGTTGTTGGGAGAAGATAGGGGATGAACTCCGTAGATAGAGCGGGTATGCTTATCTAGAAGTGTTGACATAGCGGATATGCTTGTCGTTGGAAGTATTGATATAACTGTTATGTTTATCTTTGATGAAGTGAAAAGTGTTGGCATGAGTGTGTGTCTCATGTGTGATGTTTGGCCAGGTTCTGAGCCAAGGTTATGAAATGGCAAGTAAAAAGGAAAGAAATGGAAATGAAAGGAAATATAGACTTAAGTGTCTTGGAACTGTGTTATATTATGAATGAATGTAAAAGTGTTGACCATCTATCAACTGTTAATCTTTTAGGCATTGTTCATAATTGGTTTAGTATATTTCTACTGGGCTGTGGCTCACCCTATATGGGAACATCATTTTCAGGTACAGGAAGCATGCCACCTCCAAGGACTTAGCTTGGGAGGCTAGTGGCGGACAGACTTTTTGGTTGTCTTTCTTTTGTTGTATTACATGTAAATTCAAGCCAAGGGCTTTATGTGTAAATGAGTTAGTACTCTACTTTTGTGTAACCAAGTGTTAACTTGGAAAGTTGTAAGCCCTTAGGGCATTTGCTTTTGTTGTTAACATGTGATACTTCTTGTAATACAACTTTGGTAAATGAAAGGACGTGGACTTTATATTTATCATAGCATGTCTATATTGTTGGGTTTAATGTTATTATTTTGAGGGCGTTACACTAAACCCTAAGGTTTGGGATTTAGATGCGCCAATGGTCCTGAGTAAGATGCCAAGTACGGCAATCGCATGCAGAGCGGAGACGATATTCATATCATTGGTTTGCGGAAGTCGGAAGAAATTATTGGGATCAGCATCGGCTCCCATCAATGCGGTAAAGCGGTCTCCCCAGCCACGCACTAGTGCTGGCATTCAGTCAGGGGGTGGCGAAAAACTGCTGTTGCTGCTAATGCTAAATGTGGCAGTGAAAATGTCAGAGATGCGAGTGAATGTAATTGATTTGCAGATCATTTGAATCACGATGATCAGTGACCTTATGCGGTCTACGTAGGAGATCGTGGTGGCAGCCAGATCATTTACGGCATTAGTGAGTGTGGTCGGGCCAAGGGCTATGTTATTCATACTTTGTCCGGAAGCATGTTCCAGGGCATTGTAGCCGCCATTGTAACCCAAGAAAGTGGATCTGGGAATTAGATGTGGAGCAGTAGGAGAAGTACGCCCGTACTCCAACCACTCCTCAGAATTCTCCAATTGGTAGGCGTCCAAGTAGGGGTTGTCCCGTTGAATACTCAACTTGATCCAATGGTTGTTGGTTCGCAGTATGATGTTGAACCATCGAGTGGGTGGATTCTGCTAAGCAGGAAGTGCGGAAATATTGTGTGAAAAGGTCTCTCCCAATTCAATGCGTAAGTCCTCAAAGAAGTCCCTGTAAGCTCCACTACCGCTTTTAATGTTGAACTCCTTTGTGAATTCTGCCATTAACTGAATTCAAATTTACCATTGACAATAGTAATCAATCAATTAAAAAATATAAAAATAATAACTCAATGAAAGTGCTTGTAATTATCCTTTTCAACGTTAAATTCCGTCATTGACAATAATAATAAATCAATAACTAAATTAATAATAATTAAAAGTTAAAATAATAATAATTTAATAATATTAATAAATAATTTTTATTTTTCTCATCTCAGGCATTATTGTCAAATCTTGAATCGAATCGTGAATCGTTTTGCTAAAATAATGAATCGTGAATCGTGTGATTCACTTTATTTGCGCCCGACTGCTAGTGTTAAATAAAATGAATCGTACGATTCACGATTAATTATTTTAGCAAAACGATTCACGATTCGATTCAAGATTTGACAATAATGCCTGAGATGAGAAAAATAAAAATTATTTATTAATAGTATTTAATTATTACTATTTTAGCTTTTAATTATTATTATTTTAGCTATTGATTTATTATTATTGTCAATGGCAGAATTTAGTTGAGTTAATGGCGGAATTCAATGTTGAAAAGGATAATTATAAGCACTCCGTTGAGTTATTATTTTTATGTTTTTCTGTTGATTGATTATTAATGTCAGTGACAGAATTGAATTCAGTTACTGGCGGAATTCACAAAGGAGTTCAACGTTGAAAGGAGTAGTGGAGCGTGCAGGGACTTCATTGTGGACTTGCGCGTTGAGTTAGGAGAGACCTTTTCACACAATATTCCCGTACTTTCGGCTCGGCAAAATCCATCCACTCGATGGTTCAACATCATATTGCGAACCAATAATCATTAGATCAAGCTGAGGATTCGACGGGACAACCTCTACTTGGACGTCTACCAAATGGAGTTTTTGAGGAGTGGTTGGAGTTCGGGGCATACTTCTCCTACTTTTCCACTTCCAATTCCCAGATCCACTTTCTTGGGTTACGATAGCGGCTACAATGCCCTAGAACGTGTTTCCGGACAAGGTATTAATAACATAGCCGTTGGCCCGATCGCACTCACTAATGTCGTAAATGATCTGGCTACCTCCACGATCTCCTTCGCAGATCGCGTGAGGTCACTGATCATCGCAATTCAAATGATCTGCGAATCGAATAGATTCACTCGTATCGTCGATCATCTCGCTGCAACATTTAGCAGCA